>CM053788.1:708681543-709403399 GCA_028749045.1 Cupressus sempervirens
GATAATAAACCATCTAACTAATCATCATGCATCCATGAAATGTAGAGTCTAAGTAATCTCATCACATATAAATTGAATCCATAGCATAATATCTGATAGTCTCAAAATAATGCTACTAATTATCAACACAAAACTAGTCTAACAGAGTTGGACCAGGATGGAAAAATGTGAACTAGGGGTAGGCACTACACCTAGAGAGGCATTAAGACCCAAACACAAAGTGAACTGCATCCTATCTAGCAGAAATAGCATGCATACTTCTTTTTATAGGGTTGTTGGGAGTGTGGATTACATGTGGGAGGTAGAAAAGATGAATTTCTCCCTAGGGTATGGAACAAAGAGTTAGTTTGATCTAAAGAAATTATCAAGAACCCTTTCAATAACCAACTTGCCAATACAGTCAAATGGCATGAGACTAGCCTGACCTATGTATATGAGTTTGGAGTCCATAGAAGACCCAGTTGGTTTGTGAAAAGGAAGTTGGAGAAATTAAAATGCATGAATGAAATGTGGATGGTAAGTTGTGTATCACCATAGAAGAGCTTGAAGGAAAAGGTGAGTAGAGATATTGTTTTAAATAGGATGTGGAAGAAACTAATCCCATATTCATTTTGGGGGTTGTCTTTTAGTCTTTTTATATGTGAGCACATATATTATAGGTGTCTTAATAGAAATGAGTTTTTAAAGACAACCAAGAATGCATGTGGTGGACCCATGGATAAGGCAAAGTCAACAATATTTTGGGTACACAAATAGAGGATCGAGTGATATGTGGCATCACTCAGTAGGTCATCATGAGTTTGGGAGGCTCAAATTGAAGAGGTACAATGTTACAATATAGCGCAAGGTTGGAAAGTGTAGAAAATGAACTTACAATGCTACACAATCTGAGTGGTCAGGATTCTCATAAAGTGAAGTTATGATATTATGAAGAATCAGGATATCAATGGCTAAAATGAAGCCTTAAGATGTTACAAAATTGTCATAAGATTAGGAGCTTGAATTTGGAAGGATACGATCTCATGAAGCATATGGTTGTAAAGCCAAAAATGCAAACTTGAGATGTTATGAATATCAAAATCAAATTGTGATATCATGAGTTCATGAGTCTCCTATGTGCATGGTTGTGATCTTACAAAAATCATAAGATTGGGGGTTTGTAAGATCGTAGATAAAGAATTTCAATCCTTCGAGGTTAAGTTAAGCAGAGGTGGGTCCCACCTAGGTGAGATGACCATCAAAAATATGACAAGTAATGCTTGAGGATTGGGGGGATAAGGTTAGGTATAAATTTAATATTAATATTTAATTGTTTTCCAAATCTCTATGCATATCAAAAATTAAAAAGTTGAAGATTTAAATAAAGTTGATACAATTTATAGCTCAATGTTGAGATAATGGGTGTTGGACACATTGCATAATATTGTTATATTATTTTATTATGTAATGTTGCACCTAGATGGATGTGCAATATGTAAATATTCGCACATGATATACTTGAGGAGTTGTATTGTAACATTGTGATAATATTTGATGTAATTATTTAATATTGGGGAAAAGAATTAAATGCCCAATATTAAATATCGGGTCAATGGGTTAGGTAGCACATGCTTTATGTAATACCACTTGGTGGTTTTATAGGACTTACTACTATATAAGTAGCCACAAGAGTAGTTGTTATGTGAGAAGTAAGAAGACAAAAGGCAAGAGTCAAATGGGACAAGGCTTGATAGGTTAGCCAAGGGAGCATTTGTGAAGGTTGGAAGCATGGCATGGGATGTGTGGATTCATGCCTGTTCACATAGATTTCTTGGTTGGGGCTATATCTTTGAAGGCTTCCATGGTTGTACTGCAATGGTATTTTTGCAGAATAGTACATGGTGATGGATGCTTTCGGAAGCTGAGTTTTTCCCTCAATGAAGATTTCCTAGGGTATATCTTGTGTCACATTTTTGTGGGTATGTTGTTTGTTCTCTTGCAAGTGGATTTCACTTGCATATTTATTTTAGATCTATTATGCGTTATGTGGAAATAGTTATATTCTTTCTTGTCAAGTTTCCTTACAAGTGGTATCAGAGCTATGGTTTTATTGTTGTAACCCTAGATTGAATCCATGTGAATACATGAGAGGATAAAAGAGAGGGAAAGATATATGAGTTTTTTATTAGAGATCTGGGAATTTTGGATTTGCTATCATGATGGGATGTTGGTATATTTTGGGCATGTGAAATTTTTGGACAGAAGGGCTTTTTTTGGATGTTTCATTTAAATGAAGTTTTTTAGGATGTAGCTTGCAGAAATGACCTCCTAGGTAAAAACAAACCTCACAATTGGATCCATGTCAACATTTCCATAAATTTTTGATATATAATATGCCCTAGTTTGGCCATGTTCAGAGAAAATGGAAGATTTTTTTAGTTTCAGCCCATGATGGCCATCAAATTTAATCCTATTGGAATTTTTCTCACAAAAGAAAAAAAAAATTCATAGTGAAAATGGTAAAAAGACTATGTTAGTAAATTGACCATAACATTATCTCAAGATGTCAAATTTTAGACTTCTTATAGGAGTTGGAAAGATAATTCAGAGAACTACAACTTGGTGTAGATTTGGTTCTATGATTTTGATATTTTGTTAGGTTTTAAGATCTTGAAAGTAAGATGTTATTTATTTTGAACATAGATTACAGCATAACTTGGACATACATAGTCAGATTTTGGACTTTGAATAGTCAACAAAAAGCTCCTTGAGAGCTCTACACTTTGGTTCAAATTTGATAGAAGTTTGGCATGGTTTATTTGGTGATATATTAATTTGAATAGTTTATGGTATATATTGACTATGGTAGCATTATGAGTTTATGACATTGTATGTTTGGAGTTCATGAGTCTTCGATGTGCATGGTTGTGATCTTACAAAAATCATAAGATTGGGGGTTTGTAAGATCATAGATAAAGAATTTCAATCCTTCGAGGTTAAGTTAAGGAGAGGTGGGTCCCACCTAGGTGAGATGACCATCAAAAATATGACAAGTAATGCTTGGGGATTTGGGGGATAAGGTTAGGTATAAATTTAACATTAATATTTAATTGTTTTCCAAATCTCTATGCATATCAAAAATTAAAAAGTTGAAGATTTAAATAAAGTTGATACAATTTATAGCTCAATGTTGAGATAATGGGTGTTGGACACATTGCATAATATTGTTATATTATTTTATTATGTAATGTTCCACCTAGATGGATGTGCAATATGTAAATATTCGCACATGATATACTTGAGGAGTTGTATTGTAACATTGTGATAATATTTGATGTAATTATTTAATATTGGGGAAAAGAATTAAATACCCAATATTAAATATCGGGTCAATGGGTTAGGTAGCACATGGTTTATGTAATACCACTTGGTGGTTTTATAGGACTTACTACTATATAAGCAGCCACAAGAGTAGTTGTTATGTGGGAAGTAAGAAGACAAAAGGCAAGAGTCAAATGGGACAAGGCTTGATAGGTTAGCCAAGGGAGCATTTGTGAAGGTTGGAAGCATGGCATGGGATGTGTGGATTCATGCCTGTTCACATAGATTTCCTGGTTGGGGCTATGTCTTTGAAGGCTTCCATGGTTGTACTGCAATGGTATTTTTGCAGAATAGTACATGGTGATGGATGCTTTCGGAAGCTGGGTTTTTCCCTCAATGAAGATTTCCTAGGGTATATCTTGTGTCACATTTTTGTGGATATGTTGTTTGTTCTCTTGCAAGTGGATTTCACTTGCATATTTATTTTAGATCTATTATGCGTTATGTGGAAATAGTTATATTCTTTCTTGTCAAGTTTCCTTACAAGTGGTATCAGAGCTATGGTTTTATTGTTGTAACCCTAGATTGAATCCATGTGAATACATGAGAGGATAAAAGAGAGGGAAAGATATATGAGTTGTTTATTAGAGATCTGGGAATTTTGGATTTGCTATCATGATGGGATGTTGGTATATTTTGGGCATGTGAAATTTTTGGACAGAAGGGTTTTTTTTTTATGTTTCATTTAAATGAAGTTTTTTAGGATGTAGCTTGCAGAAATGATCTCCTAGGTAAAAAAAAACCTCACAATTGGATCCATGTCAACATTTCCATAAATTTTTGATATATAATATGCTCTATTTCGGCCATGTTCAGAGAAAATGGAAGATTTTTTTAGTTTCAGCCCATGATGGCCATCAAATTTAATCCTATTGGAATTTTTCTCACAAAAGAAAAAAAAATTCATAGTGAAAATGGTAAAAAGACTATGTTAGTAAAATGACCATAACATTATCTCAAGATGTCAGATTTTAGACTTCTTATAGGAGTTGGAAAGATAATTCAGAGAACTACAACTTGGTGTAGATTTGGTTCTATGATTTTTGATATTTTTTTAGGTTTTAAGATCTTGAAAGTAAGATGTTATTTATTTTGAGCATAGATTACGGCATAACTTGGACATACATAGTCAGATTTTGGACTTTGAATAGTCAACAAAAACCTCTTGGAGAGCTCTACACATTGGTTCAAATGTGATACAATTTTGGCATGGTTTATTTGGTGATATATTAATTTGAATAGTTTATGGTATATATTGACTATGGTAGCATTATGAGTTTATGACATTGTATGTTTGGAGATTTAAGATTTGATGTCATTGTACACTTAGTTCATATTTTAGATTGGTTTCATGATGATATGGTTATCAATTTTTGATTTGAATATGTATGATGACTTGTTGGGTCTACAAGTTGTGTAGTGTTGTAAGTGGTCTATACTTATAGATTGAATTTATAACTTGGTCATGGGTTGTATTTTCTCATTGATCTTTCATTATTGATGCGTATTCAGATTGGTGACTTGGATTTGGGTAGTCTATGCCCTAAGTCACATGATTTACTAATTTTTTCTTCATCTAAAAGGGATGAGATGTTGTTACCAGGTACAATCATGGTGGAGGATTGTGGTTGAGTATTTTATGCTAATAGGTTGGACACATTGAGATTTATTTTCTTGGTCCATGGATGTGATCATGGTGCCATTGATTTTGGCATGACATGATTGGATATATATAGGTACATGATTTATGTTCATTAGCTTGGATTCCAAATTTGGTTATGGTGGTATATCTTCTTGGTTAAGGATCATGGCTATTTGGTTTCTTTTGAGGAGCTCATGATGTGTACTTTGAGATCTTTGATAGTTCAATACCTTGGTTGATTCTCATGGTTAGAGGATGATTTTTCATCACGATTTCATGGATAACTTGAATTCATGGTTTAGTGGGAGCTTTTGTCAATGATGGGGTGATAGTGCAAGACTAGTTCTTGGTTTGGTTTGTATCTTCTTGGGTTTGGAGATCTTGGTTTCACTTGGTATTGACACTTTGGTGTGACTGTAGACATAGAGGATCTTCCTATAGGAGATGGATTTTATGATTCCATAGCTGACTTGGTACCACAGTTGAGTGGGAGTTATTGGCATTGATATACTTATTGAGTCTTTGTAGATGTTGGAGGTTTGTATTAGATCCTATTGATGCAGAAACGTCTTTGACATTTTCATGGTGCACTTGTTATCTTCATGGTGTGTGAAGATGGTTAGATCTTGAGGACTCATGGGATTATTGGTATCTTCATGGTTCTTCATGATATGTGGAGATGAATTTCTTCATGGTGTGTGGAGATGGTTGCATCTTGAGGACTTTTTTGGAGTTCTTGGTAAAGTTATGGTTTATGCTTTCATTTGGCATGTTATCCTTGGTGTGAGGATGGTTTCATTATTATGTCATGGTATACTATTGATGCATGTTTAGATTTGTGACATTTTATAGTATGTTCTTATGGAGCATGTTGTCTCTTTTGAGATGGTAAGGTCATGTAGTCATGTTTATGTTCCTAAGGCTATGGTTGAAACTTTGACAATGATCTTGGTTTAGTTTCTTAGTATTGAGTACATTGATCGTAAGTTGGATATTTCATGACATTTTTATGTTGCATTCAGAGTTTGCATGGATTGATTGGTTACAAGTGCTCATGGATACTTAGAGACAATGATGATGCTAATTTCTCTTGAATTAGTGAAGTATTTTTTGTGATATTTGTTTGGTTTCAGCAAGAAGTTTGAGGGTCATTCACCTGATATGGACTTGAGAGGAGATTGTTCTTAGATTTGTCTTGATTGAAGACTTGGGTATCTTGGTGAGCATTCTCATTCCCCACTCTTGGTCTACTTGGCAGTTTTCTACTTGAGAGCTATAGCCCATTATTTCTCTCAGGTGCATTACATTTATGTTTGTCTTTCATGAATATGGATCTTGACCTATGGTACATGAGTTAGTTTTGGAGGGTTCATTTAAGAGATTATTTAGCATTGGTTACCTCCATTTGCATATGTTGTTATGTTGGTAAAGTTTGGGAGATGGTTCTATATTGGACATATTCCTTGGTTTAGTAATGGTTTATGAGTTTGATCTTCTTATAAGGGGCTTACATCTATTATTAGTTATATGGTATGGTTTGGGTGTTGTTGAGGCTTCTTGTTGAAGTTTTATGGAGGAGATCATACTTTTACAATTTATATCTAGAGGTGTGTGTAAAAGGACATGATATAGGTTATTGTTTGAATTGTTTCTCTTTGTTCTTGGTTATCTTCCTAGATGTTTAGTTTCACTTACATTGGATTTGATATTGGTTGGAGATTGTGATTATTGGTTTGTGCTTGTGTATGTAATGTGAGAGATGACATGGTTATTCTTTTATCTCTTTCCTCCATTGGTTGTGGAAAATATAGGAGAACATTGCAGACTTGTTATGAGAGTTGTTCTTGTAGGTTATTGGTTTATGTATTGTGGATATCCTTGATACTACATGAATTCACTTCTTTGTGATGTTGTGAGTGGATTGGTTATAGATTTAACATTATCTTTTGCAATGGGAGCTTCTTGGTATATATATGGCATGTATTGCTCTTGAGGCTTGTGATTGTAGGTTAAAGATTTGATATGTTGATGATATGAGATACACTTGGTATACCTTTGGAGGTATCGAGAGTTGGATGAGTTTAGCACTTTTTTTGGGTGCTATTTTAGCTATGAAGTTTTTTGACAACTATGGAGACATGTGATTTCCTTTGGATCAAGTGTTTGTGCATGGCATTTCAATTGGTACAGGATTTTATGATCTTCTAATGTGATAGGTTGGGTGTCTTTCTCTTTGAATGGCTTCTATGTATTTCTAGTGGTAATGGCATAATAGGAGATGAGATTATTCATGTTTGAGATGCTAGATACTTTGATTTTATTGAAGGTGCTAGGATGGAGCACTTTGTGTACTTTTATCCATGATGTTGGATGTGCTAGGAGGGATTGTTCCCTTGCTCATATATGTGGCTACAGATTGACCCTATGCAATGTATACAACAAGTGGGAGATTGTTGAGATAATGGGTGTTGCATACATTGCATAATATTATTATATTATTTTATTACGTAATTTTGCACCTAGATGGACATGCAACATGTAAATATTTCCACATGATATACTTGATGAGATGTATTGTAACATTGCGATAATATTTCATGTAATTATTTAATATTGGAGAAAAGAATTAAATGCCCAATATTAAATGTGAGGTCAATGGGTTAGGTAGCACATGGTTTTAGCACATGGTTTATATAATACCACTTAGTGGTTTTGTGGAACATGCTTCTATATAAGTAGCCACAAGGGTAGTTGTTATGTGAGAAGTGAGAAGACAAAAGGCAAGAGTCAAGTGGGACAAGGCTTGACAGGTTAGCCAAGGGAGCATTTGTGAAGGTTAGAAGCATGGCATGGGATGTGTGGATTCTTGTTTGTTCACATAGATTTCTCAATTGTGGCTATGGATTTGAAAGCTTCCATGGTTGTATTGCAATGGTATTTTTGCTAAATAATACATGGTGATAGATGCTTTTGGAGGTTGGGTTTTTCCCTTAATGAGGGTTTTTCAGGGTATATCTTGAGTCACATTTTTGTGGGTATGTTGTCTATTATCTTGCATGTGGATTTTGATTACTTATTTATTTTAGATCTATTATGGGTTATGTGGAAATGATTATATTATTTCTTGTCTAGTTTCCTTACATTCAAACTATATAATTATTTTTCAATTCTAAAATCCTAATTCATGACATGGGCCAACAATTTTCAAATGTACACCAGGGGCACCATTCTTATCTAAAATATGGAGTGTAATATACTGTTGGAACTAGGATAAGCTGAATTTTCCATTTTCACAGTTAGAATTTGCACAAGTATTTAAATGTAGAAGTTATAGGAAGTTTTGTAAATCTATGGCATTCTCAGGAATAATGAGGATATAATTTTTTAGATTAAATAAAATCAGAGTTAGATCATATTTAGATGAAATTAGATTCACTGAATGATCACCAAGAAAGAAATGAATATTTTGAAAGTAGTTGCAAATGATAAGGCTCTATTGGCAAGAGGTAGTTGAAGATTCACAAATTAGGGTAGTAGAAGATAAACATGCTTAAATTGAAAACTCCTGGACATTTAGAAAGTATATCTAATTTTCTATCAGAGGGGGGTTTTCTCATTATTTAAGGGGATATTTTGTAAGTGTCTATTAGTGATTAGATTTGGTTGTTAGTTGAGGAGAGAAGAGATAACATCTACAACAATAGGAGGAAGAGTTTTAGATGGACACATGGTAGTATCAGATTTGATTTGGGAATTTCTTCCCATCTATTTATTCTCTTCTCTCATTTCCTGGGTTGGTTTTAGTTCAGTGGATATTTTTTAATTTTGTGATACCACAATGATGGTTCCAATTGGGAAGGTTTTTAATTGCATTAATTCCACCATTCTTCAACATTTTTCTCTATTATGAAAAAAATTGTAATTTCTTATAAGCATTTAGATAATACAGTCATCTATTATGTACAATTTGAGTTTTTACATTCATTTAATGTATTGCTTTTCAAGGAAATTAATTCAAAGCTTTGTTGATAGTTTCAATCTGAACCTTGTCTCCTCTTTATGGGTTTGTTATTTTGTGTGATGTATGTACAAGTTGCATATTGTCCATTTGTAGCTTGGCTTTGAAGTTGCATACCATTGTGTATTTTGTTTTTGGGTATAATACTTGAGTAAATTGCTTGATACGCATTAACAAAATTGCAAGGATCATGGAAGGATTTGATAAACTGTATGAATTTCATTTTGAAGATAGATGTATGTTTTCAAGGTGAATGGATAGATTTGATATCTGTGTATATGAGTATGTCTTGGGTATCCAAATGTAAGCTCTAGCTTATTTAATGCGCAATAGACAAGGGATTGATCAGCTTGGAGATTTCATGTTTTTGTTATTCATACTATGGTTTTGCTAATAATCTACATCATTAATCAAAGCATTTTCCCTTTTATATTGAAGAGCTAGAAAGAGTTACCCTCACCTAGTTTATCAAGTTCATAGGTCATGATTTTGGCTATTTCATGTCTATGTTTTTTGCATTAGCATAGAAGATTCAAGGATTTTTATCTACTATATAGATGTAATTGTATGCTTTAAAAATGGTACCGTATAAAAGAATATGAGGTCCACCCACCTAGGTCTTTCAGAGCTTGAAGAAGAAGAAGGATTATAGCCTTATAGTTGGCCTTGGTGTCTAAATAGGTATGTTGAATATGAGAATTAGCTACCACTAGATGTATTTGTTCCTATTAGTGGGTTAATTAAAACTTGTTAATTTAGGAGCCAACATATCAATTTTATGATTCTCTCACTTTGTCATTATATTTTTTTGGCCTTACAAATACTTTAGAATAATCTATATAAATTAAATAAATTATTAGTTCCTGCCATAGGTTGGATACTATAGCATTCGTTGAAATGTAACTTTTTGATTTTTAATTTTTAGTTGTCGAATCATATCAGTTTACTTTTCAACTACTTTTTCTATCTATGAAGTTCTAAGATATGGTGTATTTTTAATTATTAAAAGATATTTTTAATTGGCTATTTTTGCTACAATAGTAGACTTTTAGGTTTTTGTGTACAAAACTCAATAAATAATTTTACAAACTTTATACAATTTATTCTTGGAGATCAAATAATATAATAAACAATATCAACCAATCTAACAATAACTATAAATATATTGTACATGTTATTAGTTCTAGGATACTATAGAATTCATGAAATTTAATTTGATATTTTTCTTCAACCAATCAAATTATAGAATTTTTACAAATGTCTGCACATTTATAATGTTTCTAATTTTTATTTCTTTCATAGAATTTATTATATATCTTTTATTTCATTCCTTATTTGTTAGTACAATGAACAATCATGAGTCCAACAATTTCTGATAATAATTACTTTGAAATAAAAGTCAAATATTTTTCCTCACCTTTTGGCTTTTCCTTTTAAGGTTAGGAAAAAAGTCAACAATGGTAGGTGGTTGTAATTAAATGCATTATTCTAGAAACATCTAATTTTAAAGTATAAAATAATATTTCTCCTCAACTTTTGGCTTTTTCTATTAATCTTAGAAAAAAATTGAGCTATTGTAGGTCATTGTAATTAAAGCATTATTCTAGGAACATCTAATTTTAAAGTTAAAAATAATATTTTTCCTCAACTTTTGGCTTTTCCTATTAAGCTTAGTGTTGACTTCTAAATTAAATTTTTTTTAATAACCCAATGATAGGAACACATACACCTAAGAGTAGCTAACTTAATGTTCAATGTACCTATTCAGACACCAGGGCCAACTATAAGGCTATTTACCCTCCTTCTTCTTCTTTAGGCTCTGTGAGACCTAGGTGGGTGGACCTCAAATTATTTATATCGTTCTAGTGTCAAAGCATAAATTGAATCTATATAATAGATAAAAACCCTGAATCTTCTAGGTTTATGCAAACAATCATGTATATGAAATAGCTAATGACATAACTCATGAATTTGATAAACTCAATGAGGGAAATTCTTTTCAACTCCTAAATAGAAAGGAAAAAGATATTCGATTAAAGATTTGGATATCAGCATAACCTAGGTATGCAACAACAAGAGCATTTGAAAAACCAAGCCTCGAGCCATGTACAAAGCATTAAATTGAAAATTTTAAATGACTATATAGTTTCAACTATTTAATATTATCAAATTCATTTTAAATCTTTCACTTTTCAATCTTAGGATGTGTTAAGTTTGAAATATTTGAGAACTTTAATTTTATATTCCTTTACCCTTGCTAGTGGACACTAAGTGCCAGCTTTCTATTGGTCAAAGTGGCACCTAAGTGGGCCCCACCTCACCTTATACAATATTTGAATATTTTGATTGTGTGCCTTTCAATCTTATGAACTCATTAAATTACAATTCGTAGCATCTTATCCTTCAAATTATCATCTCCCAAACTTACGATGGCCTAGTAGAATCTTAACCTTGTTATTCTACCTTTCTAATCTCATGACTACCATAACATCTCATGCCCTTAACCTTCAACCTGTGATCTACAAATGGTCCTCCTGGTTGTAGCATCCTACACTCTCAAATTTCATCCTACAATCTCACACTAATTGTGAGATCGTAACTCTCCTTGTTTCACATTTCAATCTTACGAAATGACTCAACATTGTACCACATGATGCCACTTTGGCCTATTTGACCTATGTGCATTTGAAAGATAAAAAATTCTTGACCTTAACTTTCCAATAGTACAAGTGGGCCCCTCCAACCTAGTCATGTTTCTTTCATAAGTTTCTACTTAAGACACTCTAATCATCGTCTATTTTTGTATTTAAAACACAAAAAATCCCCTCATAGCATCAATGTGGGATTAAAGATAATCTTACTAGCCTCACATAAAAACATGGATCAAGACACCCTACCATTTCAAATCTGTAGGTATCCCACTCTAGTATTATTGACAACAAATGATTTCATGTTCTATTTGTGGGGTGATATTCCATTTCCAAATGATGAATAATGCATAGAGAAAGCTTTCTACATCTCTGTTCCTACCACTCCACATAGACACTCTGAAATAGGCTCCATTCCTCTCATAACATTAAAATAGGGGAGGGGTGAGAAGTATGGGGTTCAACACCCTATATCTACATTCTCCTTACTTTTCTTCGTCATGCTCTGTAGCTCTTGCCTTTTACATGGAGCTCCTCTTCCTTTTGCATGGATTTTAGAACCCTTTTATCATGATTAGATCCAAAGCATCTATTGTTGCTATTAATTTGGGCATCACTATATGATCTATAATGTTGTGATGTGTTGAAGCTAGTAGTAGCTTATTCCAACATCTTCTCCCATGTAGTTTTAAAAGAGTCAAAACCTTCCTTTGTCATGGGTTTTGTTGATTGAAACTTTACACACATCCCACCCCAAACTATTCTACTCTAGTCGAACCATGTGCACCTACTATCTTGGAGACCCATGTATATGCTTTATACCAGGATATGTAGAGGGTAGTCGAACAATTCTCGTGCCACATTAGTTCATATTTGGAAGGCAATTCAGAAAGAATCACTCTATTTTTTATCAGTGTAATTATATAGGCAATGGAGGCATTTAAAACAATGGAAACATCTCCATAGCGATACTTAGGCCTACAACCATCCTTCATTGCTTCATAACTTTGAAGGTTCTCATTGGCTTGCACAGAGTAGCCAAAAAAAGTCATTTGATCCTAATGAAAAACCTTCCACTGATCTATGCTCCCAAACACCATATATCAAACTTGCAAGTGCTACCACTAGCATAATAGACCCAAAAAATATCATATCAAAATACATGTATAAAATCACACAGGTGTTCCAATCTTGTAAATACATTCTAGCCCCTTCAAATTAATTTAATCTCCTCCACATTGTTCAAATTCATCATGTGAGGCATATAATCACTAATTTATTTAAACCTCTTAAGACTTTCAATTTTTCATGTGTTGTTCATTTTAAGCATAATCACATATACACACTTGAATGGTGATGTGTTTACCCAAAATAATTTCACCACTCCATGTGCAAAACTATAAAACATCTTTTGAAGTAAATCAATAGTGCATCTCATTAACTAGGCATTTGACATAAAGAGATGCCATATTCTTAGAAAAATGGGCTAATAAAGATGATCAAGGCCTTTGCAACAACTTTGTAAGGGTTTCTACAAAACTTGTGAATCCCATCAAATTCCTCCTCTAGTTCATTCTTCGTACACATTCAAATTAAATCAATACAATTTTGAACGACATAATTCTCACCACCACCTGCTCTCAAAATCCACAACATCTTATCAATATGATAAAGTTAGTCAAGTGAAAATGGGTCTAGCTAGAAAAAAATTGTGTTTCAAACAATTGACTTCTTAAACTGATCCAACCGATCCACTAAGTTTATCACACTAACTGGATCCAAGTTTGCAATCACTGATCAATTGATTAAAACTCATTTTAACCCTTCTTGCAAACTGTCATTTTTTGGCTGAGAGGCCTAAAATTTAGCCTTAAAAATTGACTAAAACACCTGACTAAGCCTTGAAATCAGACACACTAATTCTTTGTTCCACAGCCATGCACCCTGTCATACCTCATGTCATGACGACATCTAGGTCAAAAGAAATTGAATGTCAAAATTGCCTTCGTGAAACTGCCTGCAAGAAAATATGTCAACAAACCATAAAATGTGTTTAGTTTTGGCTTTGAAAATAGGTCAAAGTGACACTGCATCACTATTATGAGAAGAATATGAATCTTTGATTAGGGCTCATGATGAATAACTAAGTAAATTTGGAAAGCATACAAAGTGAGGTACTCATAATTGCAAAATTGGAAACACCAGCAAGATTTTGGTTTTCACAAATTCAATGGACCTAGGAAAGTGTGCAAAAAGATTGGTCACGACTCAAAAAATGACACACTTGAACAAATTTTAGATTAGAATGTAGTGGTACAATTCATTTTGTCTCATCCATCATGGATTTAGAGTTATGACATCTTGAACAGGGGTACTGATCAATCTATACTTTTTGACACTAGTAAAATTTTATAAATTGCGTTTGGAATTGTGTTTGAAAACCAATCAAACAATTTTTTTATAGGCTCAAATCTAGAAAATAGAAAGTGTCTAACCTCTATAATGCAATATAAAAGGAATTTCTTAATATGGTCACTTGGGTTAAAATTATAACTTGTCAAATGTGGCCTCCCATAATTCAAGGCAATTTGCATCAGCATGACAACAATAAACAACTAACTTTTAGGGTCAAAACCTAGTTAGAACAAATCAAAATGACTTGAAAACTGAAACATAGGTTCCTTGATATGAATACTAGACATTCCCAAAGTGAAGAGTCATGAAACATAACCAAGTACAAGATATTTGAATTCAAACTAGGCTTCTTATCACTATTATATACTTTGGCAAAAATGCAAATCTAAGCATTGCTCAAAATGAAACTTCACAGAGTGACTCGGAATGACAATTTATCAATATAATGTGTATGGATATGCTAAATGAAAGGAGTTAGAAACATAAAACACCTCTTAGGCCTAAAAAATTCAATTGGGTACACATGTACAAAATGCTTTTATAGGGGCTCAAAATAACTCAAATTTTAAACTGGTACTCTAACGAAAATGCAATTTTGAGTCCCATCACTTAGGAAAAATTCTAGCAATGGTAGGTGTCTGTAATTAAATACATTATTCTAGAAATATCTAATTTTAAAGTAAAACATCTATTTTCATATATTCTTCCCTTCCAACACATTTTGGAACATTCATGATCAAGTTTTTAATTCACAAAAACATTGTTTGAATTTGCATGTTTCATGTATTTTTTCCAACATTGTGGGGAAGGTTGTGTCCATATTTTTCCCTAGCATCTATGTTGATTTAATTTGTCATGTGAAATAATCAAGCTATTTAGCAAATCACAATGGATTATATTAGCAATTTAGTGGGGTCAAATTTTATGTTGAAGAGGCAAAATAAAAAGATTGTAAAGCACCATTACCTAGAATACAATTTGAATTTGTTGGGTTGTTCCATCTAGAGAAAACAATGAAGATGTGCATAATCAATGCATGCGCACATGCTTGAGATGGGATCTTCTTTCTCTTTCAGTTGTTCGCTTTTTTTCTTTTATTAAAAACTATAGATCTTTTTTCTTTTCCAAATAGAAAATATTTTGATTAATTGTGTATCTTGGAAAAAAAAATTACGCATTACATGAAAAAAAAATTATTACTCCTTCCTTTAAATTTGATGTCTGATTGCATAGAATAGGTCTGATGAATACTAGGGCTTTACTGGTAAGTCTGTGAGAGTCATTTTCTTTTATGATGACAAATTTATTGAAAATAGAGTGAAGAAGCCAATCAAAGGGGAAGATTGTTGAGAACATACTAGTATGCTTCAATCATAATTTTGTCACTAATGTCAAACTTGCTATTTTCTAGTGAGACAAATACCTATAAGATTTAAGTACTATAACTTTTTTTATTGTTGAAGATGATTTGATCAAATATTTAACAATAGCACCTAGAGGAAAGGTTGAGTTATGATTATGTAATAAAGTACAAGGATTAGTTAAGACATTTATGACATGATGCATTGATAATCTACTTAAGGTTACAAAGGTTGGTTACACTAAGAAAGTTTAGAAGAAGAAGTTACACAAAGTTTGTCTGCCAATCTTGACCGAATGGATAGTAGGTCTTGAGCAAAGTCAATGCAAACCAAGCAAAAAATTAGTTGGAACTGAGTAAAAGCTCATTCTAGTGTATGTCGAGTAGAATAATGGATGTCGAGTAAAGTTTAGTTGATGTCAAGCACCAGGAAACTTTAGTTGATGTGAAGTGATGTTATAGAGGATGTCGAGCAATGTAGTATGTGTCGCGCATCAGAGGGATGATAATGTTGAGTTGCTAAATTATTTAGAAGACCATGTATTTGATGAATCTAAGTTGACAAGTTTGTTTTCTTGGAATTTTTGAACCAGGTGGAAGATAAGGATGATGAGTTGGTGGCACATAATTCAAGGTAAACCATTTTTAGGAGAGTTCAAAGAGGATTCTAAGAGAAGTTTTTAGAAGAGAGATGGAATATGGGATAGATTCATTATATCCTACCTAACCCTAAATTAGACAATAGAAAATGAGTAGCAAAATATCTTAATTTCCTATTTATAGGAATGACTGGTCATGAAGCAAAAAGAGTTGGATGCAAGAACCTAAGGAGGACAAGAAGTCAAGAGCTTTGCTTCATCAAGTGACCTAAGAGGAGACTACATTGGCATATTAAGAAAGAAGGCTTAAAGATATGAATTCTTGAAGGGTGAACTAGCTATCAAAGCTATAATGAATGAAGGCCAAGAAGAGTGGAGGACTAAATAGTGATCTATAATCTACAAATGAAGTTGTAAGTTATATCAGATCAAGCCTTATTGTTACTCTCTAGCAATTGTATTAGTCTAGGGTAAATCCTTTGGATTAAGGTTGACCTAGCAGTCATTTGTAAATCCTTTAATTGGGTGACATTCCAAGTGAATGGTCTAAAGTCCTCTAATAGGGTAAGAGCACAAACTTGGGTCGTAATTTTGTAGAAGTCAATTCCATAGAAAGAGACCTTTTCATAAACGAGTACTTGATTTTTAAAAAATTGGGTACCCATTATGGTTTGAGCACTTGATCCATATTCAAAAAATTGGGTACCCATTATGGTTTGAGCACTTGATCCATATTCAAAAAATTGGGTACCCATTATGGTTTGAGCACTTGATCCATATTAAAAAAAATCGGGTACCCAAATTTTGAAAAGGATCAGGTGCTCGAACTGTGTTTTAATAATTGGGTACCCAATTTGTTTGAAATTGACTACATGATATTGAAAAACTACAAAACCCAAATTTTGGGGGTTTTTTGGCCATTTTTACTTGTTGCAAAATGGGAGCCCAATTTTAACATAGAAATGAGACCTCATTTTAGGATTTCTACTAACCCCGTGTTGCTCTTTTGTGGTGCACTAGGTATTTTACTTTGTCTTCTACTATTTTACTTCATTGCTTTCAATTTTACACTTTATAATTCCATCAATTTATTATTATTTTTCACTTTTAATATGTAAAATTGTAAATTTCTATTGTTAATAGTTTTATCTTTAGATCATTGTATCTGTTCATGTAAATAGTTTCGTATATTTTTATTTTTAAATTTTGCAGATGTTCATTTAAAAATTATTATTTTAGATTTTTGCATGTATTTATCATGTATTTATTATTTTAGATTTAAAATTTGTAGGATGATGAGCTAGTATCACAGAGTTTTATGCTAACTAATTTTAGGCAAATGCAAATAGATTTATCATGAAGTTTCTAGAAGAAACAATTTGGAGGGAAAGCAATATTGTTTCTCTTCAAGCCAATTCAAGTTAAGAGCAGGAAAAATTGAGTGGGAAATGAGTGATAGAACTTCTTTATAAGGAGTTAAAAGTCAAAAATTGAAGTATAGTCATGAGAGGAAGTGATTGTGAAAGCCAAGAAATGGCTAGTGTGAAGTGTCAAAGAAAGGACACAATGAGGAAGAATAGACCAAAGACTCTATTTTGATCAAGTGACCACATGGAGTTGAATGCATTGGTATAACAAGCAAAAGACTAAAATACAAGGAAGGAAAGCCAAGCAAGATAGAAGAACTAAAGTGTCATCTGAGATTTACAAGGTTTTATTTGCAAGTAGTATTAGTTCAAAGCTTTTTAATACTTTCTTACCATTGTATTAGATATCAAAATCCTATATTGATAGGTTAGCTTAACAAATATGTGGTGAAGCCTTTAAGAAAGTGATTGAAAGTCCACAGAGTTGGGTGGGCCTAACAGCCTTTTGTAAATCCTTTAATAGGGTGACATTCCAAGTTGAATGTTCTTAAGTCCTCTAACAAGGCACACTCCTAATAGGGTGTTGAAATCCTTTGACAGGCTCACATTTAACAGTGTGTTGTAGCCTTTATTAGGGTAGGCCTTTAATAGGACATCACTTCAAAAGGGTGAGAAAAGAAGGTAGCATGTTACTGATGGTTTCCCAAATTGGGTTTCCACTTAAATCCTTGTGTTATGTGTTGATTCTATGTGTTTCATTATTGCATATTAATTTATAGTAAATTGCTAAGATAAAAGATAAAAGCTTGGATGAGTAGTAGAATGTATGGGCCTACTATAGTTTAGTAAAAGTTTAAATTGGACATATTAGACCTTGAATAACTGATTCACCCCCCCACCCCCCCCTCCCCCCAGTTATTCTAAAGAATTATAATAGTTTGAAGGATTTGAAAGGGATGATGTAATCTATTTTATAAATGTATATTATTTCAGCTTTTCATACCTTGTGACATGTACAGTGGATGACTGTGCATTTCGAATTAATGTCGAGTGGCATTCAAAACAAATATATATTATTTAAATGGATTGAATTTGTAGTTATTATTTCATATGGATGTGTTATTTATTTTACTTAGTATTATTTAAACATTAAATGTGACTCAACATCTTGGAATCCTTAAGGAATGTAATTTGTTATGTCTGCTTATGTATTATTGTATGCTATTGCTTACTTAGTAAGACTTTAGGTTAGTTCTTTGGATCCCTTGGCAGGGCATTACATAATGTGCTTCCTTACCTAAAAACTATATCTTTTTTAATAAAACTACACACTAGAACAGTAAACATAGTATTAACCTTGATGTAAAATCTCACTCTCACCATGTAATTCTAACCCTAACCCTAACATTGATTAAAATTTTAACCAAATTATATAATTAAAATTGAGAAACCTAACCCTAATCATTAATAAAATTAATCCTAAATGTTAAACCCTAATTCTAATTGTAACTTCAAATCTTAAACCTAACACTTGATCCATAGGTCCAAGTAAAAATAACAGTAGGTCCATAATGGAAAGTAATCTTAATCCTATGTTTGAAAACTTTATTTAATGATTTCAAATTGGGTTGAAGAAATATTAAAATCTTAAATGATAAACTATAAAATAGTACTTCAAAAAAAACTTATTTTGTACACTTATAATCTAATTAACTATTAATTTGAACTAATATTTCTCTTGATAATGATATTTTATGATTTATATTCTTTTAATTTATCTACACAATGTGTAGGACTTAACTTTTCACCATAATTTATGTAGATAATACATTTCAATCGATATGGATTTTATCTTTATATGTGTGTTTGATTCTTTTAGCATGAGGTTTGTTCACATTGGACATGCCTAAAGTGTCATAAATTTGACAAAGAATCCAATCTTCCATAAAAAAAAGGAAAACACATGGTGATCCAATAATATCTTCCAACTAAGATCTTGTTCTCACCCTCACTATTGCTATGACATTTACACAAAACATAATTGTGATCTACTAATCAAACACGAAGTTTCCTATAAGTAAACATGACTTTTTGATACACATTCTTGGTTACACAAATCTTCAATGAACATCTAAGGTCATGATCTACATGAGTCTCCAAATTAGCCTCTTTACTAAATTTTATACTAGAGGAAGAAACAATATTTTGGTTACTTTTGACTAAATCCTCTTTGTGTTCACTAAAAAGACCTTCTGAAACCATTACTTTTTAGACCACCTTCTTCTGCTGTCCATTAATAGGTCCAATAATTTCTTAAAGAAAAGGGCACTAAATCTTACCACCATGGACACATCTATTTAATTCTTGAAACATCACCTAGCTGAGAAGGGAAATTTTTTTTACGCCCTTTTATTGTCTACATATCACTTGATAGTTCTTTAGAAACCTCTTGAGAAACCCTTTGGTTTATTAAGATCCAATAGGACTACAAAAAATGTGGCAATGATAGTGTTCACATGCATTGCATTTAAATTACTAGGTCATGTCCAAAAAATCAACCTTTTTAATACTATTCTCTAAAATCACCCCTAAGAAAAGCATTTTTTTTGTCTTAAGTGAGTAATCTTAATCAACATATCCATATGATGGCACCTTAAGTGTAGAGTGTCACTACTAGATGGAAAGGAAAATTAGTATATTTAAATTAAATCTTAATATGAAACATGTTTTATAATAATTAGTGTACGTGGATTTATATTAATCTATAAGTTATATTATATCTTTGTTAATGATTAATATTAACTAATCTTGATATAAATTAAATTTGATGTAAATGAAAGGTAACTTTCTCAATTATAGGTGGAATATATATTTAATAAATTTACTAATTAATATTTTAAAATTATATCTTAATATGAAACATGTTTTACAATAATTAGTGTATGTGAAAATATTAATCTATAAGTTATATTATATCTTTGTTAATAATATTAACTGACCAATATAAATTTAATTTAATGTAAATAATATATTATACAATTATTCAATAAATTGATATCTAAATAATACTCTACCGTAATTGTAAATGGATAACCCTAAATCCTAACCTAAACTACAATCTTATTTATATGTTCAATCCTAATTGTTTTAATATCGAACCTTAATCATACAAATTTGCTAAGGCATAACCATAAACATATTTATATAAGATATTTTTAGAATTCATATTTAAGTTTATTTATTAATATAGTTTTTTGGAGTATTATTTTATGATTAGGCTTAAATTTGGTATAATGTTCAATCAACCTTAACATTAAAATTTACTTAAGTGTTTAACTTTATTTATTTAATTGATACGGTTTTAAAAATCTTTGCATTTATACAATTGTGATTTTAGATTTATTTTATTAAATAGTAATTTTGTGATTTTTTAAGTTGTTTAAACATATATGCATATTATATTTGATGGAGCCACCCCGACCCCCTCCCCCTCCCCCACCCCTGCTTTCACCCCCTCCATCTCCACCTACACCTCCACCCCCACCTCCACGATCACTTGGTCCTCTTCCTATACCTACTAAAAAGGATTTGAAGGAGAGCATGAGGTGTAACCTTTGTGACCTCATGCATGATATTGAGAACATTAAGCGTGAGGCCCACCCCCCCTCTCACCTACTTCACCTTGGAAATAATTTTCAAGGCGGTGTTCACTCTATAGAGCATTTGGATTCTGATATTGATAGCTTTAAATTATGGAAACAAAACATGCATGCCTTTTATTCTAATGGCTTATCCTATATACAGGTCTATGATCCCAAAATAAATAAATGGCATTTTACATGATATTTTGTAAACCCTTAGACAAGTGATGAGATTAGTGAGAATAAGCCTCACATTTCTATTAGATGGTGCACACATCCATGTATATTAGCACACTTTTGGGAGTGGTGGTAGATGGTATTAGATCATCTCAAGGGTTTGCTGGAGGAATGCCTCAAGATAGGCTTGGGGAAAAGCTAAGCAATAGAACAAGGAATCACATTTGACCTCATCCTCTTGTACCTCTTCCTACAGCAGTTGTCCCAATGCCACACCACCATTGAGCAGTGTCATCTGCTCTTACCTTATTGAGTGCAATTTCAATAAATTTAGTAGAGCAGTGGATGCAGGTGAGATATATTCATCTACTTGGATACATTTGTACTAGTTGTGGAGATATATGTAGAGGCTCCCAGGGCAATGTTGATGTGGCACATGATGATCATTATGTTGAGGGTGATGATGACACATACACTACCCATGGTGATGGTAGTGATGATATTGATGTGTCATCATTTTTTGACCTTCTACAAGGAGAGCTTGAAGATAGTTAGGACTAGCAAGCAAAATTTTAATTAAAATTTAAATAAAGTACATAATTATTTACTTTCTACATATTAACCTTATTAATGTATATTGATTTTGAAATAATAGAGGATGGATGATATTATTCCTCTTAGGAGGTAGTATAGTCTTTTTTTGAGACCTACAGATGTTGGCATCCCTCATATGGTATGCACTTTCAATTACACTGTAAATAATGTACATTTGAAATTGAATTTGATGAGATGTGCTCATGTGTTTTTTTTATCTAATTTTGTAGGGATTGGCATCTGCTACACAATTTGATGTTTATACAAGTCCTAATCCATTGACTACTAGGCACAACCACAAATACCTACTGTATGAACTTTCAACTCAAGACAACTAATTTGTACTATTTTTATGCACACACTATTATAAACTTATAATCTTCAACTTCGGTTCATGTATAATTTTATGTGTTTTGATTTTATGAATAGGAGATGGATCATACTTATCCATATAGGCCTTGGTATAGTTTATTTTTGACTCCATCATTTGACCATGTGAGACAGGCTGATGATCATCGCGATAGCATATCTTCAGACACATCTGTGACATTGGCTACTACTCAGGTATGATATATATACATGTTTTTATAGTTAATAAAAATGTAGTGTAAATTACATACTTTTTAGTTTATGTACTTTGTAATTCATGTATATATAATTTTGACTCAACATTTATGTATCCATAATTTTAGGACTATATCACCATGAGTGTTGCTAAGAGTACAAGACTAAGCCAAATGGAGGTACCTACATCATCCTTTGAGGTTAGTATTGTGATTTATGTACATGTATAGTTCATTACACTCTTTATCAAATTTTTAAAATGTATCTATTGTAAATTGTAGGACCTCACCACTGCCGCATTTGGTAGCTTTCACAGTGCACCTTCTTCTATTACAAAGGGACACCCATCTCATGTGGTATTATTTTTATTATGTAGTGAATATTTAATTTATTTTCAAGCTAGATTTTGAAACCCATTTCAACTAAGCATGTACATGATGAGACATCTCATGTTACATAGGATGATCCATCTACCTCATAGGGTGTCCCACATGATGAGACAACTCATGTTACACATGATGACCCATTTGAGTCTTCTTCACGTGGACTAAAATGGACTACATATTAGATAGATTAGGTCTTTCTGGCACCTTTAGTTTGTATTTTTATGATGTACATATTGTTTATTTTGATACACTTTGTATTAGGATAGTAAACTTTATTATATGTATTTTTTGACTTCATAGATCATGTTATGACATGTTAGACCATGTACTATTTTTTTAACAACTTCTTATCATGATAGTGTATGTTGTCTAGATTATTATGTTATCATGTTGTAAGTATGAACCGTTTTCTTTATTGCAACATATTTTATTCATGTTATGACACATTTTGTAAGTATATGACATGAACAAAAATTTTAATTATTTATATAGAAACATTAATTTAAACATGTTTGAAAGTAAAAGTAATGGAAAAAAATGGAGTTCATTACTTGAATTGACAATTAATTTATAATATCAATTGCACACCTTTAATTTTCAAATAAAAATAAACTTATACTTTTAAATGTTTACAACATGTTTCACAATATATGTAAGACAATGTCAATGACATAAATAGAAGTGAAATCAAAATATAAAATTGGATCAACACATTTCTTCAAATGAGGTCTTGCAAAATAAAATTATAAAATAAAAACACATGTTAATAAAAGCATAAATTAATATGAGCTATCTAAACTATGTAAATATGTGTAATTTGTATGCACTCATTATGTGTAATGGCACAAGATGTTGATGTTCGATCCACCTTAACATGTAATTGCACAAGATGTTGATTTAAATTTGCACAAATTATAATTTCAACACCTAAATAAGAGGTATATATCAATTATCTAATTTTCTATTGACAATGCATACATACATGTAATTAAATTATATAAGTACATATATAAAAACAGCACAATGAAAAAAACTTACATGTGTATTCTTCATAGGTTGATACTCGCAAACCTATCTTGTAGTACATCTCTTGAATTAGGTGATACTCTTGTATTATCATGGCAAAAAATTTCAACCAAACTTTTGACTTCACTAGTAAGTTTCATATCGCATCTCAGGAGTCTACCACTACAAGTCTACAAAATATTTGTTGGATCACATTCAAAGTTAACCCTTCTCTTTACAACTCTTTCTAAAGTCTTATGATTCACATTAAGATATCCACTTATGTTACTAATTAATCTTTTTTTAGTTGTTGATTTGTCAATTAAAGCAATTGTTATTGCTTATCATGTTGCATTCTTATCTTTAGAGTGACTTCTCTTTCTAATTGTAATGCCCCGCCAAGGGATCCAAAGAATTTCACTAAGTTTGCCAAACTTTTTTTTTTTTTTTTAAACAAGAAAGTAAAACCATTCATAACATTCGCGGAAGCAATAGTAACATCCAACTGAAAGTAAACATAACATATTACATTCTTTAAGATCCCTTAATGTTGAATTACATCTAAATTAACTATTCATCTAACATCACATCCTTATGAAATAATAATGATACATCCAATGTTCTTAAACCATATACAAGTGTCCTTTTGTAATTATATTTTAGGTTGCTCAATCATCCACTATACATGATACAAGGTATGAAAGGCTTAAAAGAATAAACATCCATGTAAATAAAGTACATCATCATCCAATATTAATCCATGATGCAATTAAAGTAAATGAAACCACATATCATACATGATACATCATCGTCATAAAGATATAAACATCCATCATAAAAGATAACCATATATCACAAAATATAACTAACTAAGTGCACAGTTCCACCCAACCATAAATAGCATCATTAGACCATCATGGATCCTAGCCATCCCTCTGTGCGTAACATTCCAAAGCACTAAAGAGATCATCGGTATTAACATAGTAGGAATGTCACTCCTAAAATATCCTACTAACATGCAAAGTAAAGCATAATATATCATCAACTAACATATGCAAATCATCAATATAAGAAACATACCAGTAAATACATCCATCATAGGGTATATCATCTATCATAATGATCCAAGAATAGAATGAAGATAAATACCAACCAAGAATACTTCAGCCACGGTGTCTCAGATGAATCTCAAATAATAAGAGTGGAAATACACTACCACCTAACCACGTGGAACCTAAGTGGTCCACTTCCACCATGCTAAGGAGATAATCTCAAGTCCTATACAGGCTATCCAAAAAAATATAGCATAAATCTCCCTAAGTCCAAGAATCCTAAAATTATGCTAACTCAAAGGTTCCAATCACAAAACTGACATCTAATTCGCAGAGGCACAATAATGACATGGAGGAAACCTACTCTGCAAGTGGGAAAGTGTCATCGCATTTATCACGTACAAGTTACCCTGGAAGTTAGCTAAACTCCATGGGTCCATACTAATCTCATGCAGCCACTAGTATCCTCTCATACTAATGAGGCATACTATGGAATGCAAGGTCACAACCATGTGTTCTCTCTACTCCCATCCTAGTTTGTACAAGCACTCAAGGCATGGGCAAGAACATCAAAACAATTATCTTTTTAAGTTCATTTAATCCCCATTTAGTGTGTAAATGTTATCACTTATTAACAAAACTTACAATGAGTTACCTTGGCAGCCACTTAGGTCCCATGCCCCCATTACAATCCACTTCCCGACACTACAAGTAGATAACTTACCCTAAGCTCATGGAATCATAAAATCACCCCAGTCCTATACAAGCAACTGGAAAGAAAATCCAAAAGATAAAGCATAAAAAGAATCATGAAATAACCATGATAAAATCATCAAATATCCATAATAAGATTCATCAAATCTCCATGAGCATCTGAAAAGCATCCATAGAAAATCATGACCACAACAGTTCTCTATTGGCAACTGAAGGCATCATTGATAATCATAAGTATCCATTGTTCTCAATAACCAAAATATATCTCAAAATAAATCACAATATCCATTGGTTCTCAACAAGCAACCAAGAATATCTCAAAATCATACTGATTGAAGACTCCAAAATGGTTGAGTCTGGTTGAGTCAAAACATTTCACAACATGACATCATCAAAAAATATATCCACATTTCAATCCCATCATGGTGACTAGAAAATAATCCAAGGATAACTAATCGATGACTCAAAAATGATTAGCTCAAGTGTCTTAGATACATATACATCTCAACTTCACACATGAAGACTGATGAACAATAACAATCAGTAAATACACACATTTCATAGAGCATTCCATCACATGCCATGGTTGGATTTATAAAGATCGAGACCAAATAAGATCAACATGCCATCACATCTCATAACCCCTGAGCCTCTAGTACAACCTAAGACTGGTCAACACTAGTCAACCCAAAAACCCAAAACAAGAAGCATAGAGAATACACAATGCAAACACATTTTTTAGTTTACTAATATCACATGGATGAGTTAAGTGTAGAGGTTTCCAATTTTATGTTTGCAAGTATACTTCAAGTGTATTTAAGTTTCATCATTTGACCTACAAGTCAACCCATTTGTTCCCCGAAAGCATTATCCTTCCATTATTAAAATAATATTCTAAGAAAAGCTTAAGGATAAATACTTTACTCATTAATTTGATCATCATTGGTCCTTAATTAACTTGTTCTCTTTATTTAACTATGATCCATATTCTAATTGATTAACTCTTCAACTTTTCAAGGATCATTATTCGTTGCATTATAAGAGAGCCAATTATCAATCTTCGAATAAGAAGATTATAACTTTATTAAAATGATCAATTTAATCAATCAATTAACATAGGTACACCATCCATGAGCTATTAACATTCTAATAGTTCTCAATTAAATATTACTAAGTCTCACTATTAAAATATTTTAAGGTCATTATTCAAGTCATGAGAGTATGACTTGTCAACATCGATATACACACTTCACAACTTTGCTAGAGGAATCGATATTAGCATATCAATTAAAACTTTATTACATAACTTAATTATTAATTAAATCTAATTAACTCTAATTAATTTAATTAATAATTACATATCCATGGAAACATTCCAATTAATATCAGTTGAATAATAACTAACTATAATTTTGTAAGTTAAAAGTGAACTATAATCTAGTACACAAATTTTCATATTCATAGTTCAATAATAATAACTTGTTAATATTTAATAACATGCTATATTGGGAATTTTATTAATAAATTTATAATGACCACATTCATCATTCTTTTAATGAATACTAATATTCCCTTGATGAAATAATTAAAACTCTATTATCAATTAAATTAATTAATTCTACGATTAAATTAACTAGTAGCTATGTCAATAACTACATGATTATCAAGTGATAATAGTTTCGTTCGTTAAGAGTCAACTATTTATCATTGCATCAATGTTCAAATTATTACTTTACTAATAAAAAATTATAATAAATCCCCAATATTAATATCTCAACTAAATACCTCCTATGTTGGTTGATAAATAGATTAATTATACTTCTTCTACTATTAACTAATCTTAATTAAATTAGATTAGTTAATAAATCATATAAAACTAATGCATAAAAATAAGATTCTACTAGGGGAAGATTGCAATAATATCTTTAATTTATTCCATGCCTTGATATATTATTTTTGTGAAGTTTAAGCATAAAGAACTCTTGGTTATGGAAAATGGAGAAATATCTGTCCTTAAATAAAATAGTCCCAGTATGAGGGCCATATCTCCCTAATGAACCATTGGATCGGGCTAAAATTGAAATATGTTGGAGAGGGTCAAGTTGCACCAATTCTGACTAGAGTGATTGAATAAATTCAATCACGATAAAAAGTTATGAATGACTGATTTCGGGTCTATCCAAGGGGCAGCGATAGGGCAGTTTGTGATGAATTAAGAATTTCTCCGAAAAGGTAATTGTTCTCTAAATTTACCCATTCATCCATCTAATAGGTTTTTTCGTACACATCTAAAAATATAATTTGATAGAAAGATTACATCTAACCATTCAAATTTTCAACTTAGAATTTCTATTTTTAATTTCAAATCTTGTCTATCTAATTTCACAATATAAATTCGAACCCAAACCTGATTCAGATCTAAATTCTTCCTTAAATTGAAGCTAGGGTTTTCTATTGTTTTCTTTGCAACCAAATAACTTACATATCTAGATTCCAATTTATAGGTTCAATCATAAAGAAGATTCAGACACATATAACAAACACGATGAAGACAGGAAGAGAAAGTGTGCAAATAGATTATGAGAAAATCACGAGTGCACCTGGACACTGATGCTAATTTGCCATGCCTCAGAAGTCCACAGAAAATCCCTTCCTTCTCCAACATTCGTAATTCCTCCAAGATCCAAGCCAACCAAAATTTCCACATGACTAGAAGTACTTGAAGAAGCATAGGAGCATGTAGAAACATATGAGCATGTAAAAGCATATGAGCTTCTCAAATGCATGTAAGGTTTGAAGCTTCCATTTAAGCTTGTAGCTTGTAGCTTGTCCAAACACACTGGAGAGCCTCTATTTAAAGGCCTCTAAGATGCATCTAGAATGTGTCTAGAAACAACTAGAAGATAAGCATGAAAACTAAGCATGAGTCTTCTCCAACCTTCTAGATGGGTCATAAGGTTGTAGACACTATGTGCTCAAATAATATGCTAACTCCTAAGTGTAGACAACTTGTGCATACTTAGAGTGCAAACTCTTGTGTGAGAAAATATTAAAAATAATGCACAATCATTAATATAATATTTACTTTTACTTTTTTCAATTTTATTTATTTATTTATTAAATCTTATGCACTAACTTTAATAGCTCCACTTGTTTCTATCTTAATATATTTATATTTTAATCACATAAAATCTAGAATCTTTTAATAATTTTAATATATTTTTCACTTTTAAATTTTATTTTCAAAACTTAATTGCTAAAATATTTATTAGCTTTCATAATATTATTATTTAGTCATTTATTTAAAAATGAACTCCAAATATATTATTATTAAAATAAATATTGTCACATTCCAAATTTAAACTTATAACTTTTATTTTCCAATTTAATTATTTTATTTAATTAATTTTCCAATTAATTAAATAAAATAAATATTAAAATATCATATTAATTTCCATTAAATTAAACCATTAATTAAATTTTTTTTAATTAGGCTTAATTAATAGAAAATACATCAAAGAGTCACAAAGGTAAAATACGAAAATCCATCATAGCCAAAATACATACAAAATCAAACCAAGGGTTTATATCACGAATTACGTTATCCAATGTATTCGGAGGGTACTCAACTCAGATACTTGTCCTAATTTTCAATTACGACAAATGGCTTAAAGGGTTGGGATTTGGACTTGAGAATTTATCTCTCCTCTCTTATTATTGAGATAATGTGATAGGGTACGCTCATCCTGACAATTCAGGGAAGTCGATACCTAGTATCTGCAACCTGCATAAAAACCATGCATGTACAAGCACAATATATACTAAACTAAATAGGCAATGGTAGGAAGTGAGCATCGTGTAGATCCCCACTAGCAGGTGACTACGACTCCCTTCCTTAACCACATCAGACACGTCGTACATAAGAACAAACATGCACACCATACACATGCAAGTATGGGGTAAGTATCCATAAGAAAACACATATGATAATAAACCATCTAACTAATCATCATCAATAACTGAAAGCAATGTAATGATCATCATGCATACATGAAATATAAATTCTAAGTGATCTCATCACATAATAAATTGAATCCATAGCACAATATCTGATAGTCTCAAAACAATGCTACTAACCATCAACATGAGACTAGCCCCAAAAAAGGTTGACAATGATAGAAAAATGTGACCTAGGGGTAGGCACTACACTGATAACATCAAAAACACTAGCAACAATGGATACAACTTGTTTTAAAGACTCATTGTTATTCTTGGATTTTGCATACATTCCTAACCTTTTTATTAATTTTCCCATTTTAGACATTTTAATTAGTTGCAACATCAACTAACATTGAAAACAAATTTTTTTATTACAAAAAAATGTCTATATAAGCTATTAGCATGTGTCCTAATTTGTCTCCATGAAACCAATTCCTCAAGATTATCTAACACATCATTAGGAAAATTAAAATTTTGTTCAGGTGCTTTAGTATCATCCTAACAAGTTTGTTCAATAATTGGTGTTTCTATCTCTACATTTATACAATTTTTATTTTTAATTGGCATTTCATTTTCACTATTATTTGGAATTTTAATCTCATTTTCATTTTTTCTTGGTATTTCTTTCAGGGCATGCATTTCCATTGGAGTTTGTTTTGCATGATCATTTGGCAATCTATTCTCCTAAAGAAAATCTAAATCATTTAAATCATAATCTACTTCTAAAAAATCACCAATTTCATCATGAGAAAAAAATCAAGGGTTTGGATACACACCTATATTTAATGTTTGATTAGAATGTGCACCTGAATCTTCTTGTATTGGGTTCTCTTCTTCAACCTCTTCATCCATTGTGGCATCCTCAATATCTTTCTCCTTTGAAACATTGCTCAATTCTCTAATTCTTTGTCTTCTGTCTTGTTGACATTGTGCTTCATTCTCCTTATTTTTTGAAATTTTCTCATTTTTTAGAACTTCTATTTTATTCTTTCTTTGTTGTTTTGATCTCATCTTTGCACCAGTTTTGAATTTGAATCAACAGCTTGCAAATTGTAGAAGAAGACAAGGAAATAGAATAACTATGACAAAAATTTATTGTTGTAGATTGAAACTATCAATCAATCATTGTAATCATTCAAAATTGGTTTGTGGCGCATGTTTTGGGGTCCAATGGGTAGATTAGAATCAGGTACCTGATTACAAATCGTGCACCTGATTTTAAAACAATCAGGTACCCAACTTTTAAAATATTGGCTCCACATTTTAGTTAATGGCTAAAATGAAATTGGGCACCTAATTTTTGAATTACAAATCGGGTGCCCAATTCTATGACATGGGTGGGAATTTTGAATGGCCACAAATTTGCATGGGGTTTTGCCTTGGGGAAAGGCATGGCATAGGCTTGGTCCCACCAAGCCTATGCCTTTATGAACCATTTTTTTACTAAGGCATTTAATCAACAATTTCAGGGATTGTCGTAACTTTTATATGGTCATCCCCATTGAATTTTTTTACAAAACAAAAACTCATTATAGATCTTACTATTCTAATTTCACAAATGCAAATTTTATAGTGTTATGAGTTCATTTTCTATTTTTCCATTATTTATTAATCAAGAATATCTCTTAAATGTTTAATAGTGACATTCACTAACTTTAATAAATTTTTAAAAATTTCATATTTTGAAAATTAATTTACATTTCATCAATCCTCACACAATTCTTTTAAAGTTACAAAAATTCAAAAAAAAAAAAAAATTGATAAAATTATGGCTTTCGTACATGAGAGGTTTTAGAAATTAGCTTGATCATCAATTAAAAATTAATTAAAAAAATATTCGTTAAAAAATTCAAGAAAAATATTCTCATAAATCTTTGGTGTGTCAGGTAACTTCATTTAAAAGGTTTTACAATAATTCGTTTACTTGCATGTTGAATTATGGTGTCCATATACAAGCGTTGTATGGTCCTAAAGTAGGCATTTAAAAAAAATAGTTTTTATAGATCCATACCATAAAAATAATCTATTATATGGTTATACAAATAAATTGCATATTCAAAAAGAAGATCCCAAGCACTAAATTTTTTATTTTCAAAGTTATTTTAATATTTAATCTCTAAATGACTCAAATTTTGGCGTCAATTGACAATATATTTCAAAAATAGTAAAAACACTTCCACTTTTTGGCCAAAAGTGAGACCCAACTTCTTGCACTAACTCAACAAGGCTCACCTTTAATAGGTTGACTGAAATCCTTTAATAGAGTCACATTTAACAATGTGTATTGTAACCTTTAATAGGGTTGGCCTTTTACAGGACATCACTTTAGAAGAGTGAAAAGAGTAGCATTTTACTAGTGGTTTTTTCCAAATAGGGTTTCCACGTAAATCATTGTGTGAAGTGTGTGAAGGAATTTGTTATCTTTCATGCTTTACAATTGTGCAAGTTGATTTTATAGTAACCTACAAAGTTTTAAGTGATGACATAATCTTATGGATGCATGCATGAGTATAAATGTTTTATGGGTTCACTAAGTTGAGAAAAGTTTTATTTACACATTTGGACCTTGGATAACTGATTCACCCCACCCCCCCTCCCCCCCCTAGTTATTCTAAAGTATTCCAACAAAAATGATTTATTTTTTAAGTCTAAAATATAAAAAATCTCATTTGGATAGTACTTTGGTGTTAGGTAGTTGTTGTCGGAGTCATTTTGTAGAAACTACTATTGTATGAGATTTTTGTAAACATGATAAGGGTCTATTGTGAATGGAAAGTGTCTTCTCTAATATGACTCTCTTTAAGTAGTATGAGCTTTAGCGAAGGTTTCTGTACCAAAAAAATTGCACTTTCTCTATTGCTTGTGCCACAAAATGAATACTCTAGATTCCAAGAGTGCGGTATAATTAGGCTTCTTCTATATGCCTTGGATATTTATTACAAAACCTTCTAGCTAACTTTATTTAGTATCAGTGAGAGTTGTGAGATTGTGGATGTACATGGCATATTTTTTGTCAAATATATTATCTTTTTCAATGCATGTTGGGACTCCATGTTTTCATTAGTTAGTTTAGTGGTTGAGTAAAAAATGTGGTCTATGTCATTTTTTACATTAGTAATTTTGTTATTATGTTCCTTCTATAATCATCTTTCACTAAATAAATTTGGTCTTCTTATCAACATATTGAAGCATTAAAATATGAGATGTTATATTAGCAGATTGACATTGAATATTTTTTTCTTAATATAATTTATTTAATTTTTCACAAATGCAATTTATTTCTTTACATTTCTATTATCTTTGATTCATAATAACTAAAAGGGGTCTATAAGATTTTTAAAAATATGAAGATTCCATTTTAACATGTTAAAAATATTTTTATAATTCAATTTGATTGATTTATATATTCCTCATTCTTTTCAAAATTTCAAATATGTTCATTATAATTATTTATTTTACAATTCAATCAACTCATTTTTAAGGGATAATTTCAATACAAAATTTCCATTGCTATTTTCCAAGGTTATGCCTTAAATCATTTATTGTTCTAGTTCCATTTTTAATTAATAATAGTCATTTTGAGAGGACATTTATTTTTATTCAGAAATTAATAAACTATATTAACATTATTTTTTCCTATTATACTTGAAAAATAAAAATTAATAATGGCAACACAATGCGTCCTTGTTTGATAAAAATTTGTTTTCAAACTTTTTTCTTTTTGTGCATAGAAATCAATAAATGATTTTATAAACTTTATACATTTTTTTTGTATTATAAATTGATTGATCAAAAAAGAAGTACAAAAGGAAGAGGGGGAAGCTTCACCCCATCAAGTTCATAGTAAACAACCTACCAACTAAGGTATATAATCAACTTTAAGAAACAATTATCAAGAGAAAATATAAAAATAGAGGAGATAACAGCAATCAATGAAGAACATCAATGAGACCATCAATCTAGGAGATCCAACCTTGATCCCCTCCATCCAAACAACTTTCTTTCTTCCCAAGACATGTGCAAAGAAATAAAGTTGATCAAAGTAAGGTCCTCTAGTTTCTTTGATTTCATTGATTAGCTTATTAAGAGATTTATCAAAAGCACCTTGGTTATCCACTATGTTGGCCCTCTGAAGACCATTCTTCATTTCATAGATAAAAATGGAAACATGACAATCGTGAAGAAACCTTTTTATCTTTCCTCTCTCAAGCCACATCACATAGCAAACCTGCGAAATAATTTTAAAATGTATGAGTTTTCTAAGAAACTCTATAAGAACTCTTCCATTACCTTGAAATTTTTCCTCATTTATGAATTTCCAAATGAACCAAAGGATGTATGAAGAAAGAATATTCTAGAATAGGTTAGCATCCTTTTTGAGACCAAGAATAGATCTAGTAATTATATCAAAATTAAAGACATGATCAGTTAAAGTAATCCAAATAACAACCAGATATCTCTGGTAAAAGAGAAGTCAAAGAAAATATGTCTCATGCTTTCAAGTATATTATAGATAGAACAAGTATTACAGTCACCAAGATGAGTTTTTGATGAAGGAGCATCCAGAGGTATAAGGGCAATCCCGTGTCACCCAAAAAAATATACTTAGACTTAGTTTCTGTTTCATGTGTTTTCATTTTTAGATACCCATTTGGGTCAAATAAAGGTTCCAACTCTCACAGTTCCACTATCAGTGTGTTTGAAAATCCCAAAAAAATAGGAGCATGCAATCGAGCCATCATTTTGGTAAACTAGAAGGTGTGATTGGCCAAATGAATGTAATCGTGATTTAGAGCATTCCAGAAAAAGAATCAAGTCAATAGGCCCCATGGTTTGAAAGTTATTGCAGTTTTTTGAGTTTTGGAGACCTCCTAAGAATGCTTCAAAGTCAGGTTAGGGGCATTAAATGACCTCGAAAAGGGTTCAAAAGTTATGCCTCCTAGAAGTTCGATTACCATTTATGGATTCTTCTAGATTTGTGCTGACTTCTACCACAGCTTCTGAAATCTTTTATTTGGTCAGTGGGTGCCTACTAGCACTTTCTAGAATGTACTCCTTGTCCTTAACCCTCCGGGGTCTATTTAAGGAGATTTATGGCATTGTAAAAGGTAGTTCGGAGTGGAGTTTGAGAGAAGGTACTGAAAGGAGAAATTATCTCTAGATTTATGCTATTGTAAGCCCTTAGGGCATGTTTTGAAGTTTATTTTCCTGTACTGTTTGTACTAGCTTATTTTCTCAGTTAATAGAATTTTCCCTTTTCTATTGTGTCCATTTTGTTCTTGGGTTGTGTCCCCATCAGTTTTGATAAGAATTCTATCCAACATAAGCTGCCATCTAAAACATTTAATTTTGGGGGGATAGGGGAGTTCTAGAATTTTCCAAAGATTTTTTGCCAAATGGGGAGTTCAATAGTGACATACAATAGGCAATGAAGATGATTCAGGATTGAGGATTTTTTATTAAGGATTTTATATATGTCTTGAGACTTAACTCTAGAAAGGAGTGAACCATCATCCCATTGAAAGGTGAGGTATTTTTTGGAGTCCATGTTGGTGTTCTAGGGAAGATTAAGAGGCGAACAAGCATTTTTAATCATATTGAAAGTTGTTTTGTGAGAGGCTAGGAGATCAAAATTAATGTTGAGCAATTGCCAGCTAATAAGGCTATCATTATCTAGAATGTCCATAAAACACTCAATACCTTTAGTATGCCAGAGTCTAACAGAACAACCTTGGCTCAAAGTAAGAGGTTTACCATTGTGGTGAAGGTTCCACCAAATTGACCATTTCCCATGTAGAGAGTTACTATTATCAAATCTAGAATTATAGATGTATCCATGAACATGTTCTCAAGCCTTCCAAATAGACTTGAAGACCCAAGTATCTTTGACTGAGATAGAGAAGGACCCAGTGACAAGATTGCTAAAAGGGAGATTCTTCTAACTTTTGGCCTACTTAGGGACACCATTATGAATATTATTCCTAACTAAAAATTTCCAAGGTTTTTGCCCATCAAGGGCCTGGAATATCCATTGAGCCATAAGGGAGATTCCTTATAGCCTAAGGTCCTTCAATCCAACCCACCAAAAGCTTTATCCGCATGACACCAACTCCATTTGACACCATGTTCCTTTCTTTTCCCTTTCCCATCAGACCAAAGAAATCTTCTAACAAATTTTTGAATTTCATTGATTTGATAATTACTAAACATCCAAGAAGAAGAGTAATAAATTCTATAAGAGGAGAGGATCTTTTGACAAACTTGGATTCTTCTAGCAAGGGAGAGCACTCTATTATCCCACTTATTAATTTTCTTGTTGATCCTTTCCTTGATCCAGAACCACATATCCTTAAGGGAGGATGAAATAGAGAAGGGAATACCTAAGTATCTCACAATTTTGTGGGGACCACCCCAAAAGAAGCCAGTTTGATGAAACTAGTAAAAGGGTTCTTCGTTCCAACCAAGGACGATGGATTTAGAGCTAGACATGTGGGCACCTAAGGCTTTCTCAAAAAATTCAAGTTTTGGGGTAAGGTTATGAAGATTGATATTTGAGAGTTCTAGAAAGAGAGATGTGAGATCAAAAAATTGGATATTGAGAAGCTCAAATTCATCAAGAAGAGTAATTCCTTAGACTTTAGGAGAAAGAGTGTTATCTCTAAGAAGATTAAAAAGCGCATCAGAAGCAATAACAAAGAGGGTAGGGGAAAGAGGACATCCCTTCCTAATGGAACAAGAGAGGGGGTAGGGTGGGATAAATTTCCATTAATTTCAATGAGAGAAGAGGCATCTTTTAGGAGGACTTGGATAAATCTACAAAATTCCTCAATCCAAAAGCATTAAACATGGTAAGAATGAACTCTCATTCAAGTCTATCATAGGCTTTTTCAAAGTCAATGAGGAACATGGCAGCCTACTGGTTGGAGAAATTGGCCCATTCCATAGCCTCCCAAGTGGTAATAAGGTTTTCTAGGATATAGCTTCCCTTGATGAAGCCAGTTTGGGTAGAGAAAATAAACTTGGGAAGGATATTGACTAGTCTAGAGGCAAGGACTTTAGCGAGAATCTTATAAGAGACATTAAAGAGAGTGATAGGATGCCAATTTTTTATAAGGGCTTTAACACCATATTTGGGAACCAATTTAACAATTCCCATATTGATGGAGTTACCAAGAGTGCTAAAGTTAAAGGCTTCTGAGTAAAGTTCAAGAAGATCTTTCACAATCCTCTCATTATTAGCCTTTTAAAATTCCCTAGGAAGGCCATCACGGCCAGGGGCTTTGTACATGCTATTTAATAAAAAATTGATTGACAAAATAAATAGGATTAATTTACCTGAAATTGAGTAACACTTCACCTATAACTTTTCAATTTTATTTATTATGATAAACTTGGAATTTTGGGTGACACTTCACACATAACCTTTCAATTTCATTTATTATGATAACCTTGCTAATATTAATTGTTAATATTAATATTTTTTTTTGCATGAAACTACAAATATATAAATATATTCAATAAAATTATAGAATGATAAAAAAATGCTACAACTCTTATAATAACCCCAAAAATTTCATTATTTGTATAATATAGATTTCTATTAAATATTATTTAATATTTTCAACAATATTATAATACATCAAGTTTAGTCAAAGTAAAAAAATGTTAAGGAAAATAGATTCTTCTAAAAAAAACATATTGGGATCTAGCTACTTCATCATGCAACAAAATAAGCTAATTCAATCAATGATAGAAGAAAAGAAAAAATAATTTAAAAAAAGAAAGATTAATAATCTAAAATTTCTTTTTCAAAAACTATATTCATAAAAAAATTGTAAACACTTTCTAATTTGGTTATCAATTGCCAATAAAACACTATATTTATTCTTCAATGCTAGGAACTTGATGCTATGTGTGCTTGTTATAGATAAAAAAGAACATAGATACAAATTTTCAAAAGAAACACATATTTCTTATTTGTAAAATATAAATTATATATCTTATGATTGTAGGAATATAGATTAAAGGATGGGAGAGGGCTCTGCAACTAGTTATATAAAGTCCTTATTGAATTACCTCATGCAGACATTAATGGCCTTATCATCACTAGGGGCTAAGTAAATGAAGCATTTAACATGCCTTATTTGGGCCGCCTTTTACAAAGGAAATTGTAAGGAGTAGAAAAAAATTAATACCACCTACAACTAAGTTTCATAGGTTAATGCCCTGGGTCCCCATTGAGAACAAAGAAAAAGCCCAAAAGGTATGAGCAAGGTAGGAGAAAGAGCGTCATTCAAGAAATCTCTCCAAGTCATCCCTGTAGTCCTAGTTAGTGCCAAATTTGTCAAGAGTCCCTTCACCATCAATGCTTTTGCCCCTCAAAATGGTCAAGGAGATGGATGTACGATTCATTCTTAATCCTATTTTGTCATTAGTTATAACAACTAGATGGTAGTAGAGTTGAAAAAAGAAAAATCTAGGTTAAAGAACATGACTATTTTTTTTGCTACCTTGGATCCTTTTCAATTTCTTGCTACGAACTATCTTAATGATTGATTTCAATCATTCAAGCAATCTCTCCAAGGCATCCCTGTAGTCCTAGTTAGTGCCAAATTTTTCAAGAGTCCCTTCACCATCAATGTTTTTGCCCCTCAAAATGGTCAAGGAGATGGATGTAAGATTCATTCTTAATCCTATTTTGTCATTAGTTATAACAACCAGATGGTAGTAGAGTTGAAAAAAGAAAAATCTAGGTTAAAGAACATGACTATTTTTTTTGCTACCTTGGATCCTTTTCAATTTCTTGCTACAAACTATCTTAATGATTGAATTTAGGGCATTCCTTGGTTGTTGGATTATATTAATGAAGAAATTATGACTTTAGCCAGCCGCAGATGGATTATAGTTAATAACCTTCCTCCTTTTACATGGAATTTCTTGCTCCAACTATTGGAGCCAAATGGAAAAGTCCTAAAAATTGATCATTCTAATTCTTTGATCCCTAATGTGGATATTAGACCCCTCATCTCCATTCTTTTATGTGTGGATGCCCCTAAAAAAATATTCTTAGACATGGCCCCTTCTCCCATTAAGTTCCCCATTATTTACATGGGAGGCCTTAACACCTGTTATCTATGTAGGAGGGAAGGTCATAGGAGGATGGATTTTTCTCTTTTAGCTATTCAATTGATCCCTTCTAGTGCTCCTTCTCCCCCTGTACCTCCCAAGCTTATTTCTACCCATTCCTCTGCTCTTATTGATTTTGTTCAAACTCCCATTGACCCACAAGTGCATTCTTGGTTGGAGGACTCTAATAAGATTATGACCTCTTAGAGTCCCTTAAGGACCAATTTGGTAAGGAACTAGTTTCAAATAGTGGTCTAAAAACTCTGGATTCTCTGGATACCTATAAATCCCTTCCAGAAGCTCAAGGTCTAGATTTTAAACTCAATTTTGAGGCTAAAGGTGATGATTATGGGAGATTCAATGCCCTATAGTTGGTGTTATGGTATTTAAAGGATAAGGCCTATAAGTTTTTTTCCCCAAAATTTTACGAAGAGTTTAATTGTATTAATTAATTGAAAAGAGAGAGATTAATACTCAAGAAAATTCAAACTTCCTCTCTTCCCATACTTTTCTCTCTCCACGTACTAAAACCTTTAGAGAGAAGTACGGGTTAAGGTTTTAAGTTTGAGTTTTTACTCTCTCTCCTCCAATTTTTCTCTCTCCACGTACTAAAACCTTTAGAGAGAAGTTTGGGTTAAGGTTTTAAGTTTGAGTTTCACTTTTTCTCTCTCTACTCGCCATACTCTCTCTCCCTGTACTCCAACTTTTTAACCTAATTCTAACCCAAACCTCCTAACCTAAACTTCAACTTGAAGGTAACTATTAGCTGGGGATGAAGTTCACAGATGTTTGGAATAATTTAGGTATGTTGTTTCATTGGAGGCCAGTTTGAAGAAGCCCTGAAATTGCAAGAACCCAACTCCTGTATTTCCCAAAAAATGAAATGGCAGTTATAATTTCTATGCAAAGAGGATGAGGATGAAATCTACAATGGAGTGAAATTATTGATATTCATTAGCAATGGAAGGTGGTGGCTTCTTGAATGATAGAAAATAATTCACATCAAAGTTGTCTCGTGAGTTACCAGAGTATGTGTGCGAATTTTAAAACTAACATTGCCATCTTTTTGGTGCCCTTTCTGTAGAGATACAACATGGTCTTCATAATGATGATACACGAATAGGTTTGATTGAAAGCTTGGCTACGAAAAAAACACAGCATTCTTACCTGTGACATCAGAAAAATAGGATCAAAATGCATGAAGTTGAGAGGAAAAACCAGAGGTGTGATGTGCCACGTCTTGAAACATCCTCAGGCTAATATCAAGCACTTAGAAAGAAATGAGGCAAACATAGAAGGTGATGATTGAAGTGACCATAAGAAAGGCACGAGAATTGTTTGACAAAATGTGTTATCTCCAGGTTGTGGTACAATGAGTAGCATTAAGTGTGGGAAGACTGTGCATGAAAATGAGTGTGCTATTTGATGTACACATCACTTTTTCATCCCATGTAGATCAAGAATTATGATCCATTTAGAAAAGCCGCCCCTAACAAAGCATGTTCATTGTTAAACAAAAATTGCAGGAAGATGCTCCAAGGCACTCAATACTATCAAAACAATGGTAATTTGAACCTGTCAAAGCATAGCAATGGTATTATTATACTCCCAAGCCGCATTAGCATTGGTGTTTGGAGTTGAAAAACTCACAAAGAATTTAAATGTACTGAGTTTAGAATCACATATGGAAATACAAGGCAGTGGGTGCGACTTATTTGATGGAATGCGCTTTAGAGTATAACTAAAACATTTGACAGAATTCTTCAATCTCCAACACTCGGGTAACCCCTGGCTTTTCCCTCCCACGGTATCCATAGAAAGAATTTCATGTCACTAATTATTTCAAACGGTTGGCAAAACTATGGAGCGAATAAGCACAGTGTATGAAAAGACGTATGGGCAGAGGTGCATGGACAGTAGAAAAGCATAGACAAGCACGTGACCGTTGACATTTGAAGATAATTTGAAGAACAAGAAAAAGCAGGCAATCCCGCCATCAAGAAGAAGCACATATTTTTAAATGTTCCTACTATCCGTTTGACAAAATGAGCAACCTCGAATGCCAATAAAGCACTTCTAAACTGCCGCACAAGAATACATAGAACAGTCACAAAGCAAGCTCTCAAAGAGGTGAATTGTTTGATGAAATGCTTCTGTCACACATGAGAGTTGGATTCTTCAAAGTTAAGTAAAGATTTTCATGAATACTTATCATTATTTGAAGATACAACACCAAGTTTAATACAAAGCACGTGACCATTGACTTCGCATTATCACCAAAATAGCCTTGACGGGTGACAATATGAGGTATAATTTTTAGGGTAAGGAATCTCCTGTGATACTAAAAAGCACGCTCCTCAAAATATCTGACACAAAGATGGGGCATTTAAAAATTATAGACTTCTGCAAGGTGATGAGCAAAGAAGATAAATCACCCCTAGCACGTCGAACGCTGGAAAGTGGTCTGGCCCATGTAGGTGGACATCCACTTGTAGTTCAATGTGTGGAATTGGTTTTAGAATGTATCAAGGTATATGATCAGAATTTGAGGGACATCAAGACTGCAGGAGGTAATGTCATAGCAAGGTTGGACCCAATATCTATATCCATCACTTTCAGATTGCTAGTAAGAGAAGAGTTTACAGAAATTTCTAAAGAAGGTACCCAAGGTTATTTCCATCAGAATAAGAAAACATGCCTCAATGTTATTGCTAAAAGTTGGCTCGATCAACCCAAGCGAGGACAATCACAGTTGCCAAGAATGTTATTCAGGAATATCTTCAATGAAGACATTTTTGATATGATAGTTCTTCTCAATAGAGTCATGGGAAATCAGGCAGCTGAAGATTTTCATGATTGGATGTTTTTGTATATTAATACCATCACCATTGGGAAAAAATTTATAGACTAGGGAGAAATGATTAGCGATGCTCTCCATTACTAGTTGACAGGATTCAATACAAATCAAGGATTTTACATGTCCTCATATCTAATGTACGCAATTGCAAGTATGAAGTCATGGCCCAGTCTAAATCCTTATTGGGAGTATAGCTTAACTACTCAAATTCATAACTATTACCCCCAGTTGCAATTGAAACAAAGCAATGCACACTTCCACAGGGTGAACGATGCTTTTTCTATGCTCACTGCCAGGGAACTACAAGGAGACATACGACTTCAAAATTCTCCTAAACCGACCAGTCTCATTAGTATTTATGATGACAAGTTGGTACTTTCAAAAGTCTACAGGAAAATTGGTTAAGTAAACAAAAAGTGCAGGAAGAAAAGATCAATCCCTTTCCCAATTAGCATTGGACATTACAGTTGTTTGTCTTCTTCGGATGCTCAAAATATTGAGAGATCCATGGTGAACATAACTCTACACTCTTTCTATAGTTGCTTTCCATTTGATGGTAGCAGGTATGTTAAAAATAACTTGGCACTTGGACTTGGCTATCTTCATTTTCCCACATTGGAAGATTTTTGGGCGAATTGTGAGAATGATTTTGAAGCTAGAAAAAGGGACATGATGAGATTTACAATACAACAAATCATTGATTACAAAATAGGATGGGATGTGATAGGCGTAATGGAGGACGGGTCAGACTTGATTGATCCTTACTTCTTTGAGCGGATACAATTAATAGAATTGCCATATATCAATTGGTCGCTACCAGAACTAAAAGACCTCAAGGAAAGGACTTTCTTTGTGATTCAACAAACTGAGACTTGGTTAAAGAATAAAGTCAAAGAAGCCACTACTACTACTAAGTCAATAGGAAGAAGTAGTGTAAATAATAATAATACTTCTCAAGAAGGAATATCAGTTTCAACCATTCCGTCTGCTATTCCTACATCCTCAAGCTCTTTGCATAGCACACAAGGGGGAGATGATGGTGAAGATCCAGATAAATGAGTTAACCTAGTTTCAACATGTGAACTCAATGTGATCACCAGGAAGAAGAGATCAAAACCCAAGGAGAAGACCTTAAAGCCGATTCAACAAATGATTGACAAAGCTCTTGAGATGAATGCTTTACCCTCATTTGTAGATGAGATGATTCAATCCATAGCATCTCCTTCATGCTCATTCTCTCCTAAAAGCATAGAAGCAATCCAAGAGGAGCCAGTTGTAGAGAACATGCATAACTTGAACTTATCATCTACAGTCTTACAAGTTCCTTCAGTAATTGGCTCATCTGCTAGTATTTCAACATCTTGGTTACAACAAAGTTTAGAGAGAAAGAAGAAAAGGATGATTTAGTTGGAAGCGCCCAATCTAGATGTTGTAGCTGACTTGATGCACAGAAGTACAAAGATATAGAAGACTAAAATGGATTCCAGACTAATAGTGAACCCTACTTTAGGTAATTTATCTATTGAAATTGCACAACTAGTCACAGAGAAGGACATAAATGAGACAAATGAATCTGATTTTAGCATCACTAAAGTGGATCTAGGCAGGACTACCCGTGAAGGGAAAGAACACAATTTTCAAGTGTCAGCTACTGTCCTAATAGAACAATCAAGGAGAGATAAGCAAGTTAAGAATCAACTCAAGTGTCAAGTCCAAGCTCTTTCTTCATGCATCAAATTGATGATTGGTAACTCCTTTCCAAATCCTAGTTCATCCATAGAAAGTACAGAAGATCCAAAGAAGATGTTTGATGAAGAAACTATTTAAAACATAGGAGAATGCTAAACATATGGTAAAATGCTGAAAGCATGGGTACAAAGTATGAAAGAACAGGCATCAAGCTTATTTTAGGATGTTCAAGGTACATTTACCAAAGCGGATCATATACAACAAAGCATTCAAAAAGAACTGGCAACTCTCAAGGAACAACAAACATTCTGGAGAGAAATTGATGCCAATTTAGTAGAGATTAAAGGCATGGACAGCAATATAGTCAGGTCATTAAAGTTAGTCAGCACTGGAGAAGAAGAGAAAATTGACATATGGCTAGAAAACATCCGATGGAAGAATGATAGTATGAATGAACAATTGAGTGAAGGAGAACAATTCTTAAACTCTTGCAAGTTACTGAAAAAGAGGGCCTTGGGAGAAATACCAATGATCATAGAAGGTATTCCTATTAATGAACATAATCAAAATCTAGACATATCTTCCATCTTGAAATGCATAGAAACAAAAATCAACACCAAACTTGGTAGTAAAGAAAGTTCAGATGCTAGTGCTACAATGAAATTGAGCAGCCTCTCAGTAGCATTGAACTCCTGTACACAAAACTTGTCAGGTTGTGTCACTGAATTGGATGAAATTAGAAAAAGACATGAGTTTTGTAAGCTGAAGATGCAGAGTTTAATCATCATTAAGAACAAAACTTTGGCTCAAGTTATCAAATCATTTAGAGCATACAAGGCAAACTTGCCTCAGTTGCTGGTAGCACCTACAGATCAAGGAACGAGTTCAAAGAATTAAAAGTTAGAAGTATTTCTGTCTAAAGTTGTCTTAGAATTTTATTGATGTAATTTGTAAAAAGGTCAAATTTATAATTAACTCTAGTTTTCATTTTTCTAACCATAGTTAAGCTTCAAGGGTTAGAGTTGGTTATGAATCATCTTCAAGTAGTCCAAACTCTAACTTTTTGGGTAGTTACGAACCCGAAAAGTTGGTTATTCTAGATTGGCTATAAATTTTTGGAGATCAATGTAATCAGGGACTTTTTGGACTTGGATACAGGGGAACACTTATGCTCTGATCATAAAGCAATTTTTGGAAAGTGTGTACAATTGTTGTTTTTGTGTAATTAGTTATTTCTTTCTTTCTTGGTGCAAGAAATAAAAGAAAGTACATTTAGCATTCTCTCTCCAAGGAATCTGGATTGTTAAAGTGTTGATTCATCTATGATTACTTTCATGGTATGACGTGAGTATTTGTGGATGATTGAATTAGCATTATGTTGATGAAAGTTCTCAAGCATAGTCCTTGATAGCTCTCATTAATAGTTTACATCATTTTTATGAAAATGTTGAAGGCATGTGGTACATTCGTTGTCAATGGTTTTCCTTCCTATTTTCTAAGTTGTTCTTATCTTTATCGATAAATCTAAAATTTCATCTTATGAGGGAGCTGCCCCTCTAAACGCAGAGGAAGGCCACATACCAAGGGACTATCCAACTGTTATGAACGGTTTGCCACACACTCCATTGGGAAAATTCTACTGTGACAAATTTGTTTACCAAAAAAGTTTAATAAGAACATACCCTCCTTTAGGGTTAGGATTTTTCCCTCCCCGAATAGGAGTAGAGTTGAGGATACCCCTCCTCTTGCAACTACTTCTAATTGTGAAGTTGGGTCAGATTGTCCTATTTGTCTTGATGAGGTTTCCCCCACCATTCAAAACATAGATTGCTTGAGTAATGAAGAGAGGCTTCATGATTACTCCCTCATTGTGATCCCAGCTAAACCTATCATGCCAATGTTCAGAAATGTTAGGGATCCTCCAAATAGTTTGGATAATAAGGTCTCATAATTCAATCCTTTATTAATAGAGGAGAGTTGTAATCCATAGGAGAGGCTCCCTGAAGTTGCCCCTGAATTTAAAAAGGGGAATACACTAATTTGGATAACATCATTAAGGAGGAGATTTTTTATATTCACTATGAATAAGAGGAAGGATATTGGTGAAGTTATTAAAAGGAAAAGGGGTAGACAACCTAATACAAGTGATAGTACTAGAGCCTCTAAAAAGGCTAGGTCCAAAATGCCTGAATCCTTTAAGGGGTTTCAGATTGCAATGGATAGTGATAAGTAAATTTTTGATATGGATAAGCTAAAATTAGTTTCCTAGAATGTTAGAGGTTTGGAGAATTTAGATAGGAAGTATGTAGTCAAGAGAAAACTGAGATGAGTCAATGAAATTGACATCCTTTTTTTACAAGAGATCAAGGTCATAGGATTTACCTTGGATATTACTCTAAGATGTATCTAGAACTATTTTACTACCTTCTTTAGAAAACACTCTAAGAGGAAGGGAGGCATATCCATTCCAGTTGGTCCCAAATAGGAAAGTATATTGATAAATGTGGCAACTCATCCTATAATAGAGCATCTTAGACCACTGTCAAAATGGATAACTTTGAGTTTGGTTTATTCTCTGTTTATGCCCTCGATGAGCACTTAGATAGAATCAAGATTTGGTAGTGGATGACGAACCTATCTAATATCTCTTGGATTATAGTAGGAGATTTCAATATGGTGGAGAGGCTATAGGATAAAGATGGTGGTATTAAGCTTGAAAGGAAAGGTCATGAGCATATTTTTTGGTCTAGGGTGTTGAATAAGCTTAACATTATAAATCCCCTTGTTTATCTAAATAATATTTCTCTAAGTATTTGGTACACTTGGTCTAACTCATGGAGAGGGGTCAGAGGGTTTATTCAAGAACTAATAGGATTTACTTTGATAGGAATGTGTTTAGCTTCTCCAAGCCTGTTGATGGCAATCCTATTTAAGTCATGCCTTACTCACTATCTGATCATCGCCCTCTTATGATTTAAATCTTTAAAATTGGTTCTTCTCTTCCCAAGAGGAATAAGGTGTAGTCTTTTTCTCTTAACTCCTCATTGTTGGAAGACCAAGATATTTTGGTTTCTTCTAAGATTATACATTGGTATAATGAGAAGGTTTTCAAACATGAGGACCCTATCAGCTATTGGGATTAGACACTCAAATCCTACCAAGTGTTATTCAAAACTATGGGTAAGAAGAAGGAAAAGGATGGAAGAGCTATGGAACTGCCCTTGTTCGAGTCTTTTCAATTAGATGAATCCTCTCTCTAAGAGCACCTAGTGGATTATCAAAAGATTTAGAGGATCTCTAAGTAGAGGCATGAGTTGAGGAAATATCAGAGTAAGAAGATTCAAGGGGTCATAATTTAATCTAGAGCTAACTAGTTGGATAAGGGGGACAAAGGGTCAAAGTTTTCCTTTAAGGTACTTAAAGTTAAGGAGGATAAAGATAAGATTGATTATATAAATGAGGATGGTTCAGTGCTCACAAATTTTGAAGATATCCTTGGGGCATTTACCTGGTTCTACAAGAACTTTTTTTCCTTAGAAGATATAGAATCTAATATGGATAGGGCTAGAAGGAAGGTGAAGGAGATTATCCCCAAGAAGGTGTCATTTTTAGATTCATATTTTGAATGCCTCTATCTCTCTTTAAAAGGTTAAAGAGTCTATTAACACACTTCACAAAGAAAAATCTCCTAGATCAAATGGGATTTTAATTGAATTCTTCATAGTGAACCTTGATTGGATTAGCCCTATCTTGGTTGATGTTTATGTGTTTTCTCTTAAGATGTTTTCTTTGGGATAGAGTACCAATTAAGGCCTCCTCAAACTAATTTATAAAGAAAGGGATAAAACCTTGATAAGAAATTGGAAACCAATCACCCAAGTTTTGAATGTTTAATATAAGATTTGGCTACTAGGTTAGTCATCATCATTCCCAAGATCATTACCAAAACTCAAATAGGGTTTTTCAAAGGTAGATATATTTGTAAAAATCTTATCACATGCTAGGAAAGGATGGATTGGGCAAAAAACTTAGAGAAAAATATCAATATGATGTCAATTGATTATGAGAAAGCCTATGATAGGGTGGAATGGGGATTCATTTTTATGATGTTAGAAGCTTTAGGCTTTCCATCTACCTTTAGGAATATGGTGGGTATTCTCTTGAAGGATGCTAATGTGGAAATTGATGTAAATGGGTTGAGATCATATTGTCTTGAATTATCTAAATCCATTATATAGGCGTGCCCCCTTTCCCCTTCTCTATTTGTGATTGTGGTAGAAGCTCTGCATTTCTTTTTAAGGGATACTTCAAATTCTTTTAAGGTTGCTAGCCCCATGCTTCTAGATGGAAATGAGCTTCTTAATGTACAATTTATAGGTGACATATCTATTTTGTTTCAGCTTGATGAGTGTAACATGATGCACTTGATGGCTAAATTTGATATGTTCAGTGTTGCTTTGGGTAGCAAGATATTAGTTGCTAAATTTGTAATCTTGTGATGGGCTCCTAAACCTACAAGATGGTGTCTCAAATAAGGCCTCAAGTAAGGAGGTCCTAACTAGGAATTAAGATATCTTGGTATTCCTTTCTCCATTAACCCTAGCATCAATGACATATAGAATTGCGTGGAGGATAAAATTAGTTGAAAGAGTCACAAGTGGAATAACTTCTACTTATAGTTGGTAGGTAGAGTGCAAATTTGTCAAAAAATTCTCTCATCATACTCAATTTATTTCTCGTCAACTTGGTTGTTTAATGTAAATCAATTTGATTATATACAAAAAATTATCCTAGATTTTCTTTGGTTAAATGGAAAGGGGAATGGAAAATCTCATGCAATGATATGGGATTGGTGCACTAAAAGCAAGGAACTAGGGAGCTTCAAGGCTTGTCTGTAGTAGTTAAGTGGATTGAAAAAGTGACTTAGGAGGATGAATGTTGGAAAATCCTCATCAGACATAACATGGATAGAGGATAGCCATGTGGTGCCAAGTTCTAGAATAATTTGAATATGTTGGACTTCCTTGCTCTTGAGTCCTAATGTCTTTAAGTAAATTTGGAAAATTTTGGGTTAAATCTTTTAGAGACATATTGAGTGGATACTATCTTATGGATTATACTTTTATTAAGGTCATATTTTACATGTGTTATTCCCAAACAAAAACCTACTCTATAATAGCTAGTGATCTTGATGCTGCTAGGATCAGAAGAAGTTGTTGTTCTCCTAAGTTGTATACATTCTAGCTAAGATGATTTGATTCTTCTCACTTGCACCTAGTTAAATCCAATCTTTTTTACTCCTCCTTTTCCTCTAGTAATGTTTTTCTTCACCACCTTAATGCATGTTGGAAGCTATCCCTTGCTTATAATAACTGGGAAAAAGACTTCATTCAAATGTGGTCTAGGTCTATCAAACCCAAAGTTATTTTGTTTGTTTAGAGACTGTTGTTACATATGTTACCTTTTTCTAAGTCTGGGGGGAACCTAATTGTTGTTTAGTTTTATCCCAACCTAAGTTTGTTACTCATGTTTTTTCTTTTTTCAGTGGCCCTTTGCTCAAGCTGTTTGGCATATATTTGGGTTTATATTGAATGAGAATGTTTATCTTGATAATATTTTTTTTTGGCAAAACAAATTGTGGGAGAAAGCATCTTAATGTGTTCTAGACTATCCTTTCTTATTTCACTCTCTAGTATCTTTAGAAAGTTAGGAACAATAATTGTTTTCAAGGTAAAGAAAGGATACTAAATCTCTAAGGAGACTCATAAGAGCTGGCATTGTTATGTAGGTTACAACCATCTTCAAGCAGAAGGAGGATCAATTCCAAAAGTGTTTGTAGGAAGGAAAAGGAGTTCTTACAAAGAAGGACTTGAAATATGGACTCACTACAGTAAGAGAAAAAGGGAAAGATGGTAGCATGATGGAAGATGATTTTAAAATCCCTCTGGCATAGATGTTGTAAGAAAACTTGACAACAAGGAATATAATAGTTTCCACATAACCCAGCCTCCAAAAGCATCCATCACCATGTATTATTCAGAAAAAAACACCATTGCAATATAACAATGGAAGCCTTCAAAATCCATAGCGACCACTGAGAAATCCATGTGAAAAAGCATGAATCCACACATCCCATGGCATGTTTCCAACTTTCAAAAAATGCTCCCTTGGCTAACCTGTCAAGCCTTGTCTTGCTCAACTCTTGTCTTTTTTTTTTCTCCTCCTTTTTGTTTTCCTTCCTAGTCTTTACAAAAATCACTCTCTTTGGTTTTCCATACATGTAGCTTTCACATAAATCCATATTGACACATTTCAAACCTGGTAAAAATTTCTTTCAATGAAGTACTTTCATAACTTTCTCACTCATGTGCCCAAGTCTGTTGTGCCACAACATTGTATCAGAATCTACAACAGCTATTTGTTCTCCCTACTCAACTACAACAATTGTTCCTAAACATTCATTATGGGGACTAACTAAGATATCTTCCCTTGGAGGTTCTCATTATTATGTTACATTTATTGATGATGCAACTAGAAAAGTATGTGTTTATTTCCTTAGACAAAAATCTGATGTATTTCAAACTTTTAAGAATTGGAAATGCTTGGTTGAAAATGAGACTGGTAAGAAATTAAAATGTCTTAGATTTGATAATGGTGGTGTGTATTGCAGTCATGAATTTGAAGATTATTTCTCCACTAATGGTATTCATAGAAAAAAAAATTGTTCCAAGGACTCCATAGGAAAATAGAGTGGTTGAATGCATGAATAGGACTATCATGGAGCGTGCAAGGAGCATGAGGTTACATGTTAGGTTGCCCTTACACATGTAGGCAGAGGCTATCAATACTATTGTATATTTGATTAATAGAGTTCCCTCTACTCCTTTGGGTTGTGGTATTCTAGAGGAAGCATGGAGTGGTAAGAACGTGAGTTATTCTTTTCTCCAGACCTTCTATTGTGAAGCTTTTGCTCACATAGATTCTAAAAATAGAACCAAGCTAAAAGATAAGTCAAAAAAATGTGTATTTGTTGGATATGGAATTAATGAATTTGGTTATAGGCTTTGAGATTTTGCAAATCATAAAATTATAAGAAGCAAGGATGTCATATTCAATGAGAATGTGTTGTACAAAGATTTTTTGTAGCAACATGAGAAGAAAGAAGATGATTATGTAGTGTTGGATGATACTCCAAAAGATGATGTTCTAGCTATTCCTCATGATGTGCAATAAAAACAATAAAAAACACCACACACACCAGTGAATGTTAGATGGTCAACAAGGAAAATTGGACCTCCAGAAAGATTTTCTCCCTCTTTGTATTCAATTTTACTTATTGATGTTGGTGAACCTGAGTGTTATAATGAAGTTGTGCAAGTGGATACTAAGATTCAGTGGGAGTCTACAATGAAAGATGAAATGGACTCTTTACTGAAGAATAAGACATGGGATTTGTGCAAGTTCCTTGTAGGTAAAAAGGTTTTACAGAATAAGTGGTTTTATAGGTTGAAAGAAGAGGAAGGAGATAAGAAGAGATTTAGAGGTAGGTTATTTGTGAAAGGATTTGCTTAGAAAAAAAGAATTGATTTTGATGAGATATTTTCTCCTATTGTTAAGATGACTTATATCCATACTGTTTCAAGTCTTGTGTGTACTGAATATTTGCATTTAGAGTAGCTTGATGTTAAAACAACCTTCCTCCATGGTGATTTGGATGAAGAAATATATATGGCTTAGCCATGGGGATTTGAGTTCAAAGGTAAGGAGAACTTAATGCGCAAATTGAAAAAAAGTTTATATGGCTCGAAGCAAGCACCTTGGCAATGGTATCTAAAATTTGACAAGTTTATGCATGAGCATGACTATAATAGGTGTCATTCATATTATTGTATTTATTTTAAGAGGTTGGATGATGACAGCTATATTATTTTATGTTTATATTTTGATGATATACTTATAGTTGGGTCTAACATGGATCATATTAAGGGGCTTAAATGCCAATTAGAAATTGCATTTGCTATGAAGGATTTGGGGGCAGAAAAAAAAATCCTTGGTATGAAGATTAGCAGAGATAGGAAAAACAAAACATTGACACTCTCTTAGGCTAATTATGTAGAACATGTGTTGCAACATTTCTCTATGGAGAATGCTAAAGCTGTTACAACAACTTTACCTGGTCATTTAAATTTGACCAAGGAGATGTGTCCCAAGACAGAAGAAGAGGAGGATAAGATGTGAAAGGTACCCTATGCTTTAGCCATAGGAAGCTTGATGTATGTTATGGAAAGTACTAGGCTACATATTGCACATGCAATGGGAGTCATTAGAAGGTATATGAGTCATGTAGGAATTGAGCATTTGAATGTAATCAAATGGATTCTCAAATATTTGAGAGAAACATCCAATAAGTGTCTACACTTTGGGGGCTCTACTACTAATTTATAGGGCTATGTTTACTCAAATTTGGTAGGGCATATTGATACCAAGTGAAGTACTATAGTCAGAGTGTTATTCATCTTGCAAAGAATTCAACTCTACATTCAAAGACCAAACACATACAGTTGTGGTACCATTTCATTTGGTCAATTTTGGAGGATGGACAGTTCAAGTTGGAGAAGATACCTACAAATGAAAATCTAGTAGATATGTTGACAAAGGTAGTTACAAGGGAAAAGCTAAACTCCTCTTCAACTTTAGTTGGTCTTTTAGAATGAACATGAATAAAAGAATAGCAGAGTCCAGGGTGGTTTGATGTAGTGGGAGCCTCATGGAGTAGCAATATAGCTACAGGATCAATCTCCAAGTGGGGGATTGTTGTTTAGTGTGGAGCCTGATCAGTCCCCAAGTGGGAGATTATTAGTTTGTGGTGACTAATAAGGAAAGTATTGTACATACTCCATAAAAATTTTGGGTCCTATTTTATCGGGCCCTATTTTATAAGAATTTTGGGCTGACATGTAATTATTAATTATAACCCTAAAGAGGTAAAATACTTGTATAAAAGAGCTTAGGGTTAGGGATTATTTTCATAGTTGTGATGCAAAGTTGGTTCTTGCAATGATATTGAGCTATAACGGATTACAGATTATAATCAGGTTTTAATCATTGGATCATAAAAATATTAGACTTGTTGTTTGGTGCACATAGCCCAAGGATTGGGTGGATCACATTAAATCTTGGTGCCTTCTATTCTTTTTTGTGTGATCTATTATTTTCTGTTGTTGGTTATATTTGCATGTAGTTGTTATTTCTGTTCATGGTTTAATCCTAATAGATGTTCCATAAAATATGAAGGGAATGTAGTTGGAGGACATGAGGACTAGGACCAGAGGGGCTAAGCATGTCTTTTATGCCTTCTCTTCACGGTGTACTACATCTGAGTCTAGTGATGATGAGGAAGAGTAATTCAGTGTTATATTTCTATATGTTGTAGTTTTTTTGTTTCTATATGCTAATGTAATATGTTCCTTACTCTTCATTACAATCATTTTCTTGTTTTGTGTGCTTCATTAATACTCTAAACTGAAGTGTAATCTCTTTTTGGCTTGTTGATATGTGATAGTAAAGAATATAGATTAAATATAGACTAAAGCTTATGATTTAATAGAAATTTAAATTTAATAAATTTATTTCTTAAAACATATAAGGGTATGTGTAGGATCATGGTGTGCCAAAAAGTGGTGATGTGAAAAAAGTGGAGTTTGAAAATGTCTACAAGCATTTCAAAATCCATTTTGAGTTTTTTTCACTCATCTTGATCCCAAGGCTAAAAAGTTAGGACCAAGCCTTTTGGGGTATCCAATCGGTAATCAGGTATCCGATTTCATATCAAATACCCAATATAATATCGAGTATATGATATGAAATCGGATATGCAAAACCTGTAGCATAGTTTTTTTTTTAAACCTAAGAGCTCTTTTTACATTTCATTTTTTGGTTTGAGTGTAGAGGTCTATTTGGGTATCAAATTCCAAAACCCGTATCAGATAAGGTAATTTTTTTTAATGTTTTGAATGAATATTATTATAAATTAGTTATTTTAAATTGAATTTTTTTAAAATTAGGTCTTTTTAATAGAAATTATTGAAATGTAGGTTGTTTTTATTAGAAATTATGTTTTACAAATTAATAGGTATGGCTGACCCAAATGATGCTACTGAGGTAGGAAATAATTTCCTCATAACCCTCCACCAAATGAACCAGCACCCCATCAAAACTGTCCACCAAATGATCCCCTAAATGCTCAAAACCCTCCTCAAATTGAAGATTTGATATTTGAAAATCTAGCTGAATTGAGGGTTTTACGAACCACTTATAACACTATACCCACATTGGCTCCCATATTATCCATGTTAAACACCATAGTTGATAATATTGAAACACTTACCAATGAACAAAATGTTTTTCTTCACTGGCATGAAAAAATGCATGCCATGTGTTTGATGATGAGTTGGAATTTGATGAGGTTGTCGCCCTAAATATAACTAGATATGATACAGGTAGCCTTTTTGTTGACCCAAAAAATGGTAAATAAGTAGAATGCAAAAAACCCAAACTATCAATTAAATGGTGCACAAATGAGGCTATGCGTGTGAACTTTTTGGATCGTTGGTGGATGGTTTTTGACATCCCTCCACACAAAAAAATAGAGTTTCCATTTTATTTCATTAGAAAATTGTATACCAAATTTGTATTAGGCCTCAAGGTGAACTATTGGAGCATGAGACTCAAGATGGGTGTAGGAGGAGGAGCTCCTTAGGATAGACCTATTGCCTAGTAGAAGAAATCAAGTACTTCCCCCCCCCCTACTGATGTCTCCCCCCTCCTCTAGTGTAGCACCCTAATATTATTCCATAGGCTAGGTCTCAGACTATTAGAGTGATCCACAGATTGAGCAACCTATTGATATCCCAAGCTAGGTCAATGTTGTCTCCTTGTGTTGATGATACTGGTGTGAGTTCATCATCAGTGAGATCATTACATATTTGTCTACCCAATACTTGCATAACATGCAAGAATATTTTTTTGGTTCCATGATTTATCTTTTTGAGTATCAGTTTGTATTTGAGGAGGATACACTAGATATGCATATAGAGGCTACACACCCTGATGTGAGAGAGAGTGGCATGTAGAGCCATGGAATCCTTCTATGTTGATGTGTATACATTTTTTTGTTATGACATATGCAATTTGAAGTTAATATTTATAATAGAGTAATTTTAATTTTTAACCCATATTGACTTATACATGTATGCGATCTTCATTCATGTTTAGTTGATGACTAAGGAGGAGCTTAGACAGGTTGATAATGTCACACTCTCAGATATTTCATTTGGCCTTGAGACATCTACAGTATATTATGCTATATTTTCATTATTCTTTCTATTTGATATTGGAGCATATATGGTTTCTAACCTTTTTTTTCTCTTGCAGGTATCACCTGTCAATTTGGGGTAGAGTGTGGGGGATGAGGCACAACCCATTGACAAGGGAAAGGTAATTAGGTGTTTTTAAAGTTAATAAAAATTGATGCATTCTTGTAAAATGTTTTTGGTAATGAAATTTAATTACAATCTTTATTGTATAGGGTGTGGCTACTAGTGATGAGTCTAGGAAGATTCCACATCACAGACACTCTGGAATTTCCATTTGTAGTGAGAGCCCTATTGTATGTATAAGTATCATTTTTATTTTTTATTCCTTATTTTCAAAAATAAATTCCAAACTTATTTTTGTGATATTAACTAGTATTTTGTATCTCATAGGAAACACCTAGTGCACAAGAGGTTGGATGCCAAAGTTTCATATCTTTGCTAATGTAGCCATTATATCTAGAGGAGGAGGTGACATAGGCAAGTTGTAGTTTGAATTCTTGATTATATGTTATAAATTTATCATGTTATGAATTATAATGTTATAGTTTAATGTGTAGATTCATCTAAAAAACATCCTTGAACATACATAGGCCACAATCAACAAGGTTCAAGCATTTTTGAGGACATATGAGAGGACTCCTAACCAGTGCAAGAGGTTCATGAGAGAGGTATTTATGATGAAAGTTTAGTACTATAAATCTTCATTAAAAAAAATATCATTATGCATTTGAGTAATTTAATGTTAGATACATAGAATCATATAATTTAGTAGTCTAACTTTGGGTTTTCCTTTTTTATTTATGTAGGAGGCATCTGATCCACCTAGTGTAGTGAAGAGGTTGCATTTTGATCATCCACTAGTAGCATAGGATAGTATAGTTTTCATTTGATGTGTTATGAGACATGTTGAGATGGCATATGCCATATTCTATACAGAAACATTGATATTATATACATTTTGATGGCATGATCAGCCACATTTTGTATATGGATCTTTGTATTTTGATAAATATTTTCATAATTTGTTTATGGATACATGAATTTTGATATATATTTGTGTAATTTGTCTATGGATACATGTATTTTGATATATTTTTTCCATTCATGTGGACAATGATATACATATCAATTTAGTATAGTATTGTTCAATTTATCATGGATTATGTGTATTATTCATGTTTATGGAATATCATTCATTGTGATCATGTTTGTGAATAACATTTTAACAACATTTATTATCAAATTTTGATGCAACAATTAATTTGAAATGCTATCATATATGTTTAATTTGAAATAATCTTTGCAATCCCTTAAGATGTCATTGTCGTTCACCTGCCCAAATGCACTTATAGCACCTTATAAATTATATAGGTTATTGTACACCTCAATATGACCATCCTATAGCATTTGAAATTTCATCGATAGCCCTCATGAGCTCCAAGTTATGACCCTTGGAAGATTGACCTTGAAACACACTTAGAGCACCTTGGAGACTCTTTGGTATGGGGTGGCCACGAAAAATGGAGGCTCTTTGTGGCTAGAAAAAGAGTCTCACTAGGGTTCACACACCATCCAAAGCTAATGGTGTTGATTATTCAATTACAAGATCAATGTTTCAAAGTTACATTGTGATGCACTTGTGAAATGAGGCACATTGTGAGTTTTCGCATTGTTGGTGTTTGAAAATGTTACCCATTTCCAATTACCCTGATGAGAACAAAAAAAATCTAGGGGTAGCTAACTTCCATTTTCAACATGCTCATTCAGACACCAGGCCAAGTATAAGGCATGACCCTTCTTCTTCTTCAGGCTCTGCATAACCTAGGCAGGTAGACCTATAGATTCTTTATATGGTACCAATTGTCAAAGCATACACTGAATCTATTATGAAGCAGATAAAACCCTTATTTCTCCTAATAAGTCATGAAATAACATCAATCTATAGTAGCTAAATGCAAATCTAGGAATCTCAAAAGCTGAGTGAGGGCATTCTATTATAGCTCTTCAACATGAAAGGGAAAAGTGTTGATTATTGATGTTGATGTTCAACAAATCCTCAAGCATGTAGAAAAACCTAATGATCCTATAACTGATCAGTGCCTAATCCATTGGGCAATTTCATGAATCCAAAACATACATGTGTGACATCAGGACATATTCTGTATACCCAGACATTAGATCTATCTAATCACCTTGTGATTTAGACATCAATTTTCACTTAGATCTCATTCTTACAAAATATCTTTCTCAGCATAACGAGTAACCCTGTCAAAACACATTAAGCATTTACATGGCACTTTGTTCCAACAGAAAAATATATCAGACATACAACCCTAAGTGAAGCAAATTGATCTTAGCTCTTTATTCTAGGATCACATAAGACTACAGATTACTGAGACAGGAGACAAGAACCAGAATGAAACTAATGAAATGCTGCTCATATGTATTCATTTTCTTTGAAAATATACATTCAAATACATGAAATGAAAACATGAAAATACCAAACATATCATAACTATCTGTATCATCTGCACTACTGTTGTTCACATGAGAGAAATATGTTGAAGAATGGAGGTGGAATCATAGTTCTGGATCCAACAAAGTGGTCTCACAGAATGATTGCAAATTCTCTACCAACAATGGTTTCTCAGTCACAAAAAATTGGAACCCTTCAAATGGAAGAAAGAAAGAATAATATAGGATAGATGAATTTTTGGATCTCACATGCGACTGCCATCTATCGACTTAGAAATCCATCCTCTGCAACTATAAAGACTCTCTCTAACCTCTTTCTTCCATCTGATTTGATTTTCTATTTCATCATTACATTGCAACTACTTTGAAATATCTCTGCCTAATGATCAAATCCTTTTGCATCTAAAATATCTGAAACCTTATGCAATTTTGGTGAAATTTGTGAGTTTTTACTGATTCTAATGTAACCAATTCAACCCCAACTATATTATTACCATCTTTTATGCGTATCCAGGTCATTTCCATGCTAGAAATCAATTTTCAACTCTGATACTTGAAATTTGTTGCAATCTGGGAACCTGAAAGAAAACCTCCTATAGCTTGAGCCAGCTATTACCAGTACAAAAACTGACTCCAGAATCAGATAGTTCATCTTCTCCTAATTTTGGCAATATATAACATCGCCTATTTTGCATGTCAAAAACCCACCGAAAATCATTTTGAAAATGACTCCTCTGCTAGAAAACCATGGTCTTCACATTTGATTTTTTAAATTTATTGAAAAATTTTAAATATTCTAAAGTCAAACTTTAGAAAAAATCCCATTTGATTTTAAAACTTGACATGGGCATTTTCAACAAAAATAATAATAAAATATTATTATTTTTAACTCTTCAATATTTCCCTGACCCATTTAATCTATGGTCAACCTTAAGTTTGACCAGTGCCATGTGGCATATTCTAATTGACGCTTGTTGCATCTGCCACATCATTGAACACAAGACCTATTGCCACATGTCATCTTCTCGCTAACTCACTATGCTAAATCTCATGCATCTTCCACTTGATGAGTAAGCAAAGATTGTTGGATGTGCCACATGGCACAATCTCATTGCAACCGATCTAATCACGCCATATCATGTCTTGCTCACTGCCACTTGTCATGATCTGATTCGCTGACGGCACTACAATGGAACCCATGTAACATTTTGGATCTCACCAAATTTTTAGAATTTTTTGGCAACCTCGCTATGTCACTAGTCGAACTTTTTGAAATTTCCTGGCTAGCGTAGTAGCGAGGTGTCAGATTTTTAGTTTTATAGCAACCTCCCACTCATTGACGTCATTCTCTTTTGGATTGCATGTTTGCTCAAAAAAATTTCTTTGACTGCATTTATAACTGGCTTGTCAACCATGGCCCCCACCTCCGCAAACTTGGCTTCCAAAAGCCTCTTTCTTTGAGACACTTCTCAATAGTGTGTAGTGGTCTTTAAACACTTGGAAACAACCTCCAACAGTGAATGTGGGAAAAATGTGGTCCCATATTATATGCATTCTAGTTGCTACAACTTGTTTGCTTCAAACTCTGCCTCTGTTGTTTTTCTATGGTTGCTTGTGGAAACTTCTTTCTATTGCGTAGAAGTCTCTTTTTCTAAAAAAATGAAACAACACCTCTTCCTTTTTTTATGCACTGACTACCCTATTACAACCACTGGTTGGAGCCTCCTTTCTATTCAGACTTGGCATTTTTCATATGATTAGCACAGACCTCTGTCTTTTGGAAATGTGGACTCCTGTGAGAAGGCGTGGGCAATGTCTTCTATGCCATTTCGGGTTCTTTGTCTTTAAAATGCATGGAGCTTCATTTTTTTATGGATGTTTTCTTTGTCAATGGCATCTTTTCTGCTACAAAAATGTGGATCATCTTTTTTTTTTGATGTTTTCGTTGTGTTGCGTGAGGATTGCCATTGCAAGGCGTCTTTCTATTTAACATGGCGGCTATCTCTCTTTGAGTTGGATTCTCCTGTATCTCTAGCTCTGCACTGACTATGATGCATCTTTTGAATTGTATTGAGTTTCACTTGTTTTAAATCTCTCTTTGACAGCAGCTTTTCTATTCTTGTTTTCTCTACCTACTCATTCTATAGCGTGGATGGCTTCCTTTCTAAAAAGCATGAGCTCCCTTGTTCATGGCATGAACCTTCCTGCCAATGTGTGGATCTCTTACAAGGCGGCCTTCTTCAACCCTCCATGGAAAGTAGCTGATCAGCTGGTCATTTTTTTACTTTAGCATGGGATCATCATACATTTGGCCTATGTGTTAACTTCACAAACACTTCCCTTTACTATGTGCTATGTATTGAATGCTCTTTATAATGGTGGCATGCCTCTTATTGTCTAGTTTGAAATGCCTCCTCTTTTCTTTGCATGTTGCAGCTTGAAAAGGTGACTTCCTTTTTTTACAAGCTTGTTTTCTTAGCTCTATCTCATATATGAAATTGGTGTAGCCATATTAAGGAGAGTCACTGCTTCTTCTGATGGGTCTGGTACCCCTAGACAAACTCATTGATTCACATTGATTTACCTTCCTCACACATTGCCTCTTATTTTCTGAATTTGATTTGTTTTAACCATTTAATCCTTTATCAATATACAATTGACCATCAAGAATATTTAGTCATTGTTAGCTTAGCATCTAGATTTAAATGGATGTTACTAAACATTCGGATACACTGATATCCATGTCCAAAATTTGCACTGTAATAGGATAATTCAATTTTATCCCATTATTAAAACAATGGCCTTCATTAAGACTAAATCACCCTTGCAATACAACAATGCTTATGGCCCTTGACTGCGTAAAAAGTCATATCTTGATCATAAGAGTTGGGGCACATGGTGGCCCGGCTAAAAATTTTTTTGTTTTCGGGCGACTGACTTTGCCAATTTGATTCAATAAGCATATTTCATTGATTAGGATCGAATTTAACCCTTACTACGTCATTGAAAAATCAACTGAACTCATTTTACCATTTATCTGTGAATTGTCAAATTTGTGCCAATAGGTCCATTGACTGGCTTTGAAAACTAACCAAATCAAATAATCATGCTCTTAAAACTGGCACATTGAATCTCTATTTCGCACACTTTCAGCCTGTCAAATCTCGTCTCATGAAGAATTCGAGGTCAAAAGATATTCAGTATTGAAGTTGACCTCTCAGAATCACCTACAGATAAACATGTCAGAAAGCAATAAATTGGGTTCAGATTCAGCTTAGAAAATTGGATATATGGGCACTTGGGGATCTAAAAACTCTGGCATTTTTACTCTGTCATGAGGTGAGTATATATCTAGGATTTGGGCTCATGAAGAATAATAAGATGCATTTGGCGAGTAGTCAAAGTGAGCTACTTGGATTTGCTGACTAGAAAGCATGATAGAAAAGCAATTTTTACAAATGGAAAGACCCTGGAAAAGTGTGCAAACGGATTCGTCAAGATTTGAAGACTAACACAATTATAGTATTTTTAGGGTAGAATACACAGGTACAAACCATTTGATCCTACTAATCATAGGCACAAAGATATGACATCTCGAACAAGGCTCTCAATCAATTTGCAGTTCTGACTACCAGTGAAACTTTATAAATTGTAAATGGAATCACGTTTGAAAACTGATCAAATGGATTTGTCATAATCTCAAACCTGGAACACATGAAGTGTCTAACCCTTAGAATATGATGCAAAATGAATTTTATCATTTTGGTCAACTGGTCAGAATTTATAGTTTGTCAAACAAGGCTTCTCAGAATAGTGTACAAAGTGCGAATGAATGAAAACAGTAACTGACCAACTTTGAGGGATTCAAAACCTAATCAAATGGACTCAAAATGACTCAAAATCTAAAACATAGGTTCTTAGGTATGGATACTAGACATTCCCAAAGAAAAAAGTTACAAAACATTTCTAGGTGCAAGATATTCAGTTGCAAACATAGCCTCCTGTCGCTATTTGACACTTAGGTGAAAATGCAAAATTGAAACTTGCTCAAAACGAGACTTCACAGAATGGCTCAGAATGACAAACTATCATCATGGAATAGGTAGAAGCACTGAATGGAGGGTGTTAGAAACATTAAACACCATTTTTGCATTAACTCAACAGTGGGGTACACATGCACTTAAAAGCATTTATAGGGCTTTCATAGGCTTGACTTGATTCAAAAAATTTAATGGACGCTCAAAATGAGAAAGCATTTTTGAACTCCAACAGTGGCTCTTTCTGAGGATGCATGCCCCTTGCAGGCATGGCAAGATTTTAGATCTCTAGGAGAAGCAGACCACACACCTGAACTTCAAAAACTTCTCGAACAGGTTTATTGAAAATAGGGAAACTACTCTTAACTATGTACAAGAGATGGCCCTAGGCCACTAAAAAGTTTCAAAACTTTTTACCTCTATCATATACCTTATTTTCATTCACATTATCATGAGGCAAACTGAAACTCTCATTCTTCCTTGTCTTACCCAACACATCATTACTTTTAGTTAGCTCATTAGGTAAAACAAAGCTACTATCATCATCTTCATAATGCGTATAGAAATCAAAAATACTTTCTTCATCTTGCCCACTATGAAAAAATGGATCAAAATGACCATAACAACTGATATCAAGCTGAAACTGATCACTTCTAACTGAATCATGGATTCCTTTAACTGGAAACACAAAAGCTTGGTACTCTATTTCATTCAATGAGTTACATGAATCAATTTGTAACTCACCTTGTGCCTCCGGGTGTGAAGAGTATGTAGAATATGATTTCTGCCTACTTGCAACCATGTTACTCATCAAGTCAAATTTATCATCTGTTGAAACCTCTTCAAATTCTTTAAATAACTGATTAGTCACCAAAATTGAAAACTCATTCTGAAAGTGCTGATCTAAACTATGTTGACCACTATCATTTTCTTCCTCTAACTGAATCTCAGAATAAACCTTGAACTTATCTTTACAAGACTTATCAACACATGAAGAAAATCTATAATTTGATTGACAACCTTCACTACTTTCCTCATCATCATATGAAACATCAAAACAATGTTCAGCAAGATCAACATAAAAGGAATCTGAAATAGCATTAACCTTCCCTTCATTCTCATTCTCTAAATCCGACAAATTGTCATGTGCAAAGGCATTTGAGGAACTTTCACCTACACCTCCAAAATCTGATAAGGATTGTTTGGATTCTACCTCTTTTCCCACATCAAACTTTGGTGAATTGATTTGACTGAATGAGAAAGTATTATGAGAGAACATATGAAGATCCTTAGAGATACTTATGTGCTTTTCAAACTCACGAGCCAAAAAAATAGAGATTTCATCAAAACACAAGAAGACTACCTCACAAATCTTCTCCTGGCTGTGATTGTCATCTTGATAACATGAAGAACTTACAACAGGAAGATCATTAGTGTAACAATCTGGAAAATCAGAATTATTACAACATTCTTTCTTATCATGGCAATCATTGGATCTACTATTGTTACAACTTTTTTCAACTTCATATGTACTGTAACTTAATTTATCTTCTCTTTTATATCCATCTTTTTCATGCTGATTGCTATTACCCAATTTATTAACATTTGAATCCACCTCTTCACATTCAGAAGAGAGATTATCTTGCTCTACGAATTCATTGTATTCATTGCTACCTTGGCTTTCGGCACACTCATTATCATTAGAAGATATGTCATGAAATCTGTAATCACCACTTTCCATCTCCTCAATGAATTTTTCAATTTGCAAAATTACTTGTAACCTTATAGGTGTTGGCCAATTGACTAAATCGGGTACTAGAACATCAAGGAAAACACTAGGCAGTGAAGATTCCTCGAGTCTAAAATGAAAAGGCATCTTACTGATTACTAACTTAAGCCTTAAATAAAATTCTTCAGCACTTAAACCTTGAATACTTCCTACCTCAATTCTTAAAAGATTGACAATCCTTTGATAAACCAGTCTATTCAACATAGCAATGTTATTATTCACAATTTTCAAACTCTTAGAATTTGGCAAACTAATCTCAGATCTGATATCTAACTCCATTATAAAACAAAATTTCTACCTCTTCCTACTAGTGCTGAAAATCACTAAATAGAGGCATTGATTCTAACAATTTGACTTCCATGAAAAGAAAACATGAAGACCAAAATACCTCAAGTGCTGATACAAAACTTTGATCTACTGATTTGGCATGGGTGCAAGACTCAAAAACCTTTACACCACTGATCAAACTTTGTAGAGCCACCACCTCTTTGCAAGAGGAATGAAATAATCACTTCTATGATATACTTTTACATTTCAATTTCTTTATAACAACAGATTTCAAACAACACTTTAAAACTTATCAAGAATTTAAAATTTCTTTTCAAGAAACTACCAACAGTTTCAGATCTGCCCATACAACTGAAAGTCCTTCAAAATTTTGCAATGAAATAAACTAGGAACATACTAGTACAGAGATTTGAGAGTTTCCACTCACACTTTGTGAGAAATAAAATGTAATTAGTCACTTGACAAATCTAAACCAGACCTTCAATGTAGGAAAAACTTGTAGATCACTAACATCTTGAAAAGAATTTACACTTTATAAATGAATTCTTGACTCTAAAACTTTCTCAACAATATTTGCAAATTGGACTGATTGAAGATAGACCTATGATAGTCATAGAACACAATTTTCATCCAATTTTATAGCATACTGTTGCAAATGGATAAAACCTTACTAGGAGACATGAATCTTCAACAAAGAAATTGAAAACACTTCATGACCTTGCTATTTATACCAGAGATTTCGAATAGTTCTATCAATGAATTTCTTCATAGACTCCCCAGTAGAGTCGCCATTTTGTTGGTTTTTGAAAATGTTACCCGTTTCCAATTACCCTAATGAGAACAAAAAAATCTAGGGGTAGCTAACTCCCATTTTCAACAAGTTCATTCAGACACTAGGCCAACTATAAGGCATGACCCTTCTTCTTCTTCAAGCTCTGCACAACCTAGGCGAGTAGACCAATAGATTATTTATATGGTACTAGTTGTCAAAGCATACACTGAATCTATTATGAAGTAGATAAAACCCTTATTTCTCCTAATAAATCATGAAATAACATCAATCTACAATAGCTAAATGTAGATCTAGGAATCTCAAAAGCTAAGTGAGGGCATTCTATTATAGCTCTTCAACATGAAAGGGAAAAGCCTTGATTATTGATGTTGATGTTCAACAAATCCTCAAGCATGCAGCAAAACCTAATGATCCTGTAACTGATCAGTGCCTAATACATTGGGCAATTTCATGAATCCAAAACATACATCTATGACATCAGGACATATTCTGTATACCCAGACATCATATCTATCTAATCACCTTGTGATTCAGACATCAATGTTCACTCAGATCTCATTATTACAAAATATCCTTCTCAGCATAACCAGTAACCCTATCAAAACACATTAAGCATTTACTTGGCACTTTGTTCCAACAGAAAAATATATCATACATACAACCCTAAGGGGAAGCAAATTGATCTCAGCTCTTTATTCCAGGATCATATAAGACTACAGATTACTAAGACAAGAGAGGAAAACTAGAATGAAACTAATGAAATGCTGCTCATATGTATTCATTTTCTTTGAAAATATACATTCAGATACAAGAAATGAAAACATCAAAATACCAAACATATCAGAACTATCTATATTATCTGCACTACTTCTGTTCACACGAGAGAAATATGCTAAAGAATGTAGGTGGAATCACAGTTCTGGATCCAACAAAGTGGTCTTACAGAATGACTGCAAATTCTCTACCAAAAATGGTTTCTTAGTCACAAAAAATTGGAACCCTTCAAATGGAAGAAAGAAAGAATAATATAGGATAGATGAATTCCTGGATCTCACATGCGACCGTCATCCGTCAACTTAGAAATCTATCTCCTGCAACTGTAAAGACTCTCTCTAACCTCTTTCTTCCATCTGATTTGATTTTCTGTTTCATCATTACAATGCAACTGCTTTGAAATATCTCTGCCTAATGATGAAATCCTTTTGCATCTAAAATATCTGAAACCTTATGCAATTTTGGTGAAATTTGTGAGTTTTTACTGATTCTAATGTAACCAATTCAACCCCAACTATATTATTACCATCTTTTATGCGTATCCAGGTCATTTCCATGCTAGAAATCAATTTTCAACTCTGATACTTGAAATTTGTTGCAATCTGAGAACCTGAAAGAAAACCTCCTATAGCTTGAGCTAGCTACTACCAGTACAAAAACTGACTCTAGAATCAGATAGTTCATCTTCTCCTAATTTTGGCAATATATAACATCGCCTATTTTGCATGTCAAAAACCCACCGAAAATCATTTTGAAAATGACTCCTCCGCTAGAAAACCATGGTCTTCACATTTGATTTTTTAAATTTATTGAAAATTTTTAAATATTCTAAAGTCAAACTTTAGAAAAAATCCCATTTGATTTTAAAACTTGACGTTGGCATTTTCAACAAAAATAATAATAAAAGATTATTATTTTTAACTCTTCAATATTTCCCTGACCCTTTTAATCCATGGTCAACCTTAAGTTCGACTAGTTCCATGTGGTATCTTCTGATTGGACTGCTTCTTGCATCTACCACATCATCAAACACGAGACCCATTGCCACATGTTGTCTTCTCGCTAACTCGCTATGCTAAATCTCATGCATCTTTCGCTTGACGAGTAAGCAAGGACCGTTGGATGTGCCACGTGGCACAATCTCATTGCAACCGATCTGATCATGCCATATCACGTCTTTCTTGCTGCCACGTGTCATGATCTAATTCACTGACAACACTGCAATGGAACCCACATAACATTTTGGATCTCATCAGATCTTCAAAAATTTTCGGCAACCTCGCTATGTCGCTAGCCGGACTTTTTGAAATTTCCCGGCTAGCGAAGTAGAGAGGTGTCGAATTGTTAGTTTTTCGGCAACCTCCCACTCACTGATGTCATTCTCTTTTGGATTGCGTGTTTTCTCAAAAAAAATTCTTTGACTACGTTTATGACTGGACTGCCGACCATGGGCCCCACCTCTGCAAAATTGGCTTCCAAAAGCCTCTTTCTTTGAGACACTTCTCAATAGTGTGTAGTGGTATTTAAACACTTGGAAACACCCTCCCACAGTTAATGTGGGACAAATGTGGTTTCATATTATATGCATTCTAGTTGCTACAGCTTGTTTTCTTCAAACTCTGCATCTATTGCTTTTCTATGGCTACGTGTGGAAACTTCTTTCTATTGCGTAGAAGTCTCTTTTTCTAAAAAAAAGAAACAACAGCTCTTCCTTAATTTATGCACTGACTACCCTATTACAACCGCTAGCTGGAGCCTCCTTTCTATTCAGACTTCGCATTTTCCATATGATTAGTGCAGACCTCTAGCTTTTGGAAACGTGGACTCCTGTGACAAGGCATGGACAATGTCTTCTATGCCATTTTGGGTTCTTTGTCTTTAAAATGCATGGAGCTTCATTTTTTTATGGATGTTTTCCTTGTTAATGGCCTCTTCCCTTTCTGCTACAAAAATGTGGATCATCTTTTTTGTTTGATTTTTTTTTTGTGTTGCGTGAGGATTGCCATTGCAAGGCATCTTTCTATTTAACATGGCGGTTATCTCTCTTTGAGTCAAATTCTCCTGTATCTCCAGCTTGGCGGTGACTATGATGCATCTTTTGAATTGTGTAGCCTTTCATTTGTTTTAAATCTCTCTTTGACAACGGCTTTTCTCTTCTTGTTTGCTCTGCCTACTCATACTATAGTGTGGATGGCTTCCTTTTTAAAAACCATGAGCTCCCTTGTTCATTGCATGAACCTTCCTGCCAATGCGTGGCTCTCTTACAAGGTGGCCTTCTTCAACCCTGCATGGAAAGTAGTTGATCAGCTGGTCATTTTTTTACTTTAGCATGGGATCATCATACATTTTACTTGCGTGTTAACTTCACAAACACTTCCCCTTGCTATGTACTATGTACTGAATGCTCTTTATAATGGTGGTGTGCTTCTTATTGACTAGTTTGAAATGCCTCCTCTTTTCTTTGCATGTTGTGGCTTGAAAAGGCGACTTCCTTTTTGTACAAGGTTGTTTTCTTAGTTCTATCTCATATATGAAATAGGTGTAGCCATATTAAGGAGGGTCACTGCTTCTTCTGATGGGTCTGGTACCCCTGGAAAAACTCATTGATTCACATTGATTTACCTTCCTCACACATTGCCTCTTGTTTTTTGAATTTGATTTTTTTTAACCATTTAATCTTTTATCAATATACAATTGACCATTCGGAACATTTAGTCATTGTTAGCTTAGCATCTAGATCAATATGGATGTTACTAACCATTCGGATACACTGATATCCATGTCCAACATTTGCACTGAAATAGGATAATTTAATTTTCTCCCATTATTAAAACAATGGCCCTCATTAAGACTAAATCACCCTTGCAATACAACAATTCTTATGGCCCTTGACTGTGTAAAAAGCCATATCTTGATCATAAGAGTCGGGGCACATGGTGGCCCGGCTAAAAAATTTTTTGCTTTCGGGTGACTGAATTTGTCGATTTGATTCAATAATCATATTTCATTGATTAGGCTTGAATTTAACCCTTACTGCGTCATTGAAAAATCAACTGAACTCATTTTACCATTTATCTGCAAATTGTCAAATTTGTGCCAAGAGGTCTGTTGATTGGCTTTAAAAACTGACCAAATCAACTGATCATGCTCTCAAAAATGGCACATTGAATCTTTGTTCTGCACACTTTTAGCCAATCAAATCTTTTCTCATGAAAAATTCGAGGTCAAAAGATATTCGCTATTGAAGTTGACCTCTTAGAATCACCTGCAGATAAACATGTCAGAAAGCAATAAATTGGGTTTAGATTCAGCTTAGAAAACTAGATATATGGGCACTTGGGGATCTAAAAACTGGGGCATTCGTACTCTGTCATGAGGTGAGTATATATCTGGGATTTGGGCTCATGATGAATAACAAGATGCATTTGGCAAGCAGTCAAAGTGAGCTACTTGGATTTGCTGACTAGAAAGCGTGACAGAAAAGCAATTTTTACAAATGGAAAGACCCTGGAAGAACAAGGCTCCTGATCAATTTGCAGTTCTGACTACCAGTGAAACTTTATAAATTGTAAATGGAATCACGTTTGAAAACTAATCAAATGGATTTGTCATAAGCTCAAACCTGGAACACATGAAGTGTCTAACCTATAGAATATGATGCAAAAGGAATTTTATCATTTTGGTCAACTGGTCAGAATTTATAGTTTGTCAAACAGGGCTTCTCAGAATAGTGTACAAAGTGCAAATGAATGAAAACAGTAACTGACCAACTTTGAGGGATTCAAAACCTAATCAAACGGACTCAAAATGACTCAAAATCTAAAACATAGGTTCTTAGGTATGGATACTAGACATTCCCAAAGTAGAAAGCCACAAAACATTTCTGGGCGCAAGATATTCAGTTGCAAACATAGCCTCCTGTTGCTATTTGACACAGGTGAAAATGCAGAATTAAACCTTGCTCAAAACGAGAGTTCACAGAATGGCTCGGAATAACAAACTATCATCATGGAACAGGTAGACACACTGAATGGAGGGTGTTAGAAACATTAAACACCATTTTTGCATTAACTCAATAGCGGTGTACACATGCACTTAAAAGAATTTATAGGGCTTTCATAGGCTTGACTTGATTCAAAAATTTTAACGAATGTTCAAAATGAGAAAGCAATTTTGAGCTCCAACAGGCATCAAGCGAGATCATTGTGCAAAATCCAAACAAAATGTGATCTCTCAAAAATGAGAACTGTTATTTTAATCCTTGGCATGAACATCTTGTAGAATGTAATGTTTCATCGATATCCCTCATGTGCTCTAATTTATGACCCTCAGAAGATCAACCTCAAAATGCACTTAGAGCACCTTGATGACTCTTTGGTATAGGGTGGCCACAAATGATGGAGGCTCTTTATGACTAGAATAAGGGTGTTGGTAGGATTTACCCACCCATTTTGAGCTAATGGTGCTAATGATTTGATTCCAAGATTAGCAGTTTCAAAGTTACAATGTGATGCACCTATGAACTAAGACACACTATAAGTTTTGGCATCAAGCGAGATCGCTATGTCAAATCCAAATAGAATGTGATCTCTTGAAAATAAGATAGTTTATCTTAGGCCTTGACATGACTCCTATATAATTTAACATTTCATTGATAGCCCACACAAGCTCTAAGTTACGAACCTCAAAAGATCGACCTTGAAATGCACTTAGAGCATCTTGGAGACTCTTTGGTACTGGGTGGCCATGAATGACGGAGGCTCTCTGTGGCTAGAACAAGGGTGTCACTAGGTTTCATCCACTCATCTAGAGCTAATGGTATTGACGATCAAGCTCAAAAATTTCAAGTTACACTGTGATGCACCTATGAACTGAGGCATACTACAAGTTTTGACATCAAGCGAGATCACTATGTCAAATCCAAATGAAATTTGATCTCTCAAAAATGACATAGATTATTTATTCATTTTCATGACCATCCTATAGGATTCGATGTTTCATCGATAGCCCTTAAGATATCTGAGACAACCCTCAGAAAATGAACCTCAAAATGCACTTAGAGCACCTTAGAGACTCTTAAGTACAGAGCAGTCACAAATGATGAAGGCTCTCACTAAAAACAGGGTGCCACTAGGGTTCACTTTCCCATCTAGAGCTAATGGCACTAACAATTTGATTCTAAGATCAACAGTTTCAAGTTACGCTATGATTCACCTATGAACTGAGGCATACTATGAGTTTTGGCATTGAGCAAGATTGTTGTATTGAATCGAAATGGAATGTGATCTCTCAAAAATGAGATAGGTTATTTAAGGCCTCAACATGGCTGTCCTATAACACTTTTTTTTTCATTAATAGCTCTGAGCTATGACCCTTGGAAGATCCACCTCAAAACCCACATAGAGAACCTTGGAAACTCCTCGGTACAGGGTAGCCATGAATGATAGAGGCTCTCCATGGCTAGAAAAAGGGTGTCACCAGGGTTCATATACCCATCCAAAGCTAATGGCACTGACAATTTGATGTCAAGATCAATGGTTTCAAAGTTATGCTGTGATGCAGTTATGAACTAAGGCACACTATGAGTTTTGGCATTGAGTAAGATCATTGTGTTGAATCCAAATGGAACATGATCTCTTGAAAATGAAATAGGTTTTTTATTCCTTAGCATGACCTTCCTATAGCTTTCAATATTTTATAAATAGCCCTCACGAGCTCCAAGTTATGACCCTCAGAAGATCGATCTCAAAATTCACTTAGAGCACCTTGGGGATTCCTCGGTACAGGGTGGCTATGAATGATGGAAGTTCTCCATGGATAGAAAAAGGGTGTCACTAGGGTTCATCCCCCATCTAGAGCTAATGATACTGATGATTTGATGCCAAGATCAGCAGTTTCAAAGTTATGATGTGATGCACCTATGAACTAAGGCACACTGCGAGTTTTGGCATCAAGCAAGATCATTGTGCTGAATCCAAATGGAATGTGATCTCTAAAAAATGAGATAGGTTATTTTATTCCTCAGTATGATCATCCTATAGCATTTGGCAGTTCATTGATAGCCCTCACGATCTCCAAGTTATGATCCTCAAAAGATCGACTACGAAATGCAATTAGAGTACCTTGGGGACTCCTTGGTATGGGGTGGCTACAAATGATGGAGAATATTTGTGGCTAGAAAAAGGTGTCACTCAGGTTAGTATTAAGTAAAAACATTATTTTTTACCTCTTGTAGGCTTTTGGCATTAGCCATAGTGCAAGTTTGGTGTTAGTATGTATTAAAATCATCATTTTTTTAGCCCCCCTCCCCCACATAAATTGCATTAAATAAAATCATCTTTATTTCTTACATTAAATCAACAAGTTTACATTTACAATATCTCAATTGTTTCATCATTATTACATCAATACACAACTATCAAAAATAGTAATGTCTAAAATAGTAGTGTCAAAAACTATAGTGTCAAAAATAAAATAGATTTTTTTTTTCATTCTGGTCCTTATTTAGTTTTTTATCTTCATGCATGGCTACTCTTCATGATGTACCGACATTCCAATATCATAAAAGATATTAGCAACTTATTGTATTAAACAAGATAATCACCAATTTACCAAATCATTGTGAAAAAAATAATATAAGAAGTAAATATACCTAGTCGAGTGTTCTAGTAAGGTCCTCTCTCTATTTTAGTGTCTCCAATAGGGCTTCATGATCAGCATTAGTAATAGTAAAAAGTTCTTTTACTTTTGGTCTTCCTTGATGTTTCAACAATTTCACATCCATTTCTATAATAAGATGAAAATATATGAGAATTGTTTAGTGCTTCTAATAGTCTTCAAATGCACGAATTTTATTCCTTCTAAGCATGTATGTTCGCAGCCATGTTCTAGCAACAATCACTAAACCAATAGGATGTGTGAATCCATCATCATCTATGATTGGTTGTGCAAGCTTTTTTTTACATCTTACACAACATGCTAAACAATAATATGATTTCTCATCATTCCCCTATGCTCCAACTAATGCAAAGACATGTCTTGGTTGAAGAATATCTGATAGATGATTATGCTCAAGTGAACTTTCCATGTAATCATTTTTGATAGAGGGTATGGTGGACAATGGAGTAAGATAATCTGGAGCCCATGTTTCCACCCACTCACTCAACTCACAGTGATCCCAATCACACTAAAAACAACTAGGGCAAAAACAAGCTAGTTGTCATGTCCAAATGGTTCATGTACTAGAATCAAAGTTACAAAATGAATGCATTTGCTATGAGTCTATCACTAGAGTACAATCTGATCTATCACCTATGGACCCTTCCTCAACCAACCAAAAGAACCTTTTTGCTACTATATCAAGAGTCCCCCCTATGATAATGTTTAACTACACCAATCAACAATGCTATGAGCATCAAGAAGATCTACTCTTGAAATCCTCAATTTCTCCTTAACTAGAGCTCTCTTCACACATGCCCTTGCTCAATCATGTTTTCCTTTCCCATGGAAAGACTCAAAAAAACTCCAAATATGAGGCACGACCTTTCTACATGTATCCTACACAACCAATAAAACATGTGAGCTTTCTTAAGTTGACCTGTACAATTATCTGACCAAATGATATGTCTATCCATAGCAATGTCATACTCCTATAAGAAATCAAAATAATTCTTAAGAAAATGATACAAAAACTCATGAGAGTAAAATCTATAATTACTCATATAAAAAATGGTACTCTCTAATAATATTATGATCATCTTTTGCACTATCAAAAGCATGTCTATATGTTATGTGGACAAAAATAACAATCTGAATGGAGTTGTAATACTGAGATTGTATCTCATTTTGAGGCTACAATGTGTAGTTCTTAGCAAAGTGAACAACTAATATAATAGCACCAATGTAAAAAATTTCCTTTCACGTTCTAAATTGTTGATCCAACCACTGAGACCTGAGACTATGTCTTGCATACTTGTAGAAAAGATTTCTTTTGAAATTTGAAATAAAATTAGACACGTTGATTTCTTTTGCAACCAATTCACATCTAGAGCACTCACCCCACTCTTCAATGTGTATTTCACCATTTCATATACCTTTTTTGTTTTACTATTATATTCTCAAGATCTTGTTTTCACCCCTCATAGAAACATGTGTCAAACTTGGAAAAGCCACCACATTTTGAACACTGTTCATTTAAGCAAGCATTTCTATAAAAGAAACAACTATCAACTCTACTACATAAAAATTGATCTAGCAAGTCTCTTGATAATTTTGGAAGCCCACTGGCACCACAATTCTCCAATACTTTTTTACTATGCAAAGTAGAATGGATGGAGTGTAATAGTTCATTGCGCATAGAAAACTTGGCATGATATTTCTAACAACATGTCTTTTGAATTTTAAGTGGCACACAATAAAATGGCTTCAAAAATTCAAAAGCCCTTTGTGATATATACAATCTTAGATGACTCTCTCTAAATTCTTTAAACAACATAGTTTGACTTACCTCCAAAGAATGTTTACGATGTGGTGTATGGTCTCTAATGCCAATTTTCAACTTTAACACGTCTTTAGCATTGGGTGATACTCTTGAGCTAGAGTGCCAAAACTGTATAATTTCTTCCTTCATTTCATTGGATAGCTTCTTATCAAAACATGGAAGTCTCCCACCAAAAGCCCATGTTTCATTTTGAAGAGGATCATCAATTCTCTCTAATCTACTAAGTGTTCTTCTCAAACTAGAATGATTTAGGTTCGATTCAATACAAGTTTGTCACATATATCTACCCTGTCTCAAGTGATGACTTACCAAAGAAGTTGTAATAAACCTTCAAGTAGCTCTCTTATCCTTCTCCCTGCTATTTTTGCCAATGTTATTGAGAGCACTGAAAAGATTCTTCACAATAATGACAATTCTTTCCAATTTTTTATTGACACAAATCTTCAAATTTATAAGTCTCATCTTTTGCATCTTTAATAAGTGCATAAAAAGTTGACATTGCCCCATCACTATCTTCTTGTGAAAAAACATCTTATATGGTCTTGAAGCCCATAATCGAATAGTTCTTTGTGATTTTTCCCTTGTCAAATTGGTAATAGTCATTTCATCAATTTCAATAATCCATTTTGGTGTTCTAGAACCTTCATGTCGATTATAATTAGGAGATTTATAATGTTCCTATGCATTGTCATTTCTGAAATGGTCAATCATGTAGTTTTCATTATGAAGTAGTAAATTTTCATTCTCCAAATATTCATTTTCTAAATATTCAATCTCAACATTATCATTATCAATTGGTACATTTTCATTCCCCAATTGTACATATTTATTATTTGACTATATGATTTCACCTTTGATCAATACATCGTCAACTTGACTCAAATTTAACATTCCTTGTCTCTTCCTTTAGTAATTTGTCTTGTCCCTTTCCCCATATGCAGCAATGTTTTCATCTGGTACCTTCCTTTTGCATTTAGCCTTTTGATGACTACTGCTCCCCATTCATAAAACAATATCAAACACCTAATCACACATTATAGAACCTTTTTTGATCGTATGGGCCCTATAAAATCATTTTTACTCCAAATTTGTGAAAATGGCCCCCAAAAAGCATGATTGTTGGGTCTGCATTGACAGAGAATATTTTGGAAAAAGTATGCCAGTATTTCGAGTACCCAATATGGGATCGGGCACTCAAAATGGATGCCCAAATTTTGGAGGGAAATCTAAATTTAGAAAGTGTGGGCAATGTGAACAAATTTGTACAAATATTATTATTGTTTCTTTGATTATTATTATTATTATTTTAAATATTATTATTATTATGACCTATAAATATAATATATTAATATACATGATTATTATGATTATATTTAAAAGGACTTTATCTATGAATATCATATTATATTATATTATATTATTATATTTTTACTAAATTATTATAAAATATAATATAGTTATATATATTATTATTTTTATTGTTATTATTATTATGACCTATATAAAAATAATATATTAATATATATATGTGATTTTTTAAAATTATATTTATTAGGATATTATTATATTTATTTGGTTTGAATGCATTGAAAGGGAACATCGGTTAACCTGTGACCCCTTTTGACGCATTTAATGACAACATATGTCCCTAGGGGTCCTATGACTCCTAGGGACTTATATGGTTTATTTGAATGTGTCGAAAAGGGTCATAAGTTTTGACAAAATTCATGAGAATATATGTCTATAATGGACCCCTAGGGACCAATTTGGTTGGTTCAAATGTGTTGAAAGGGGTCATACATTAACCTATAACCTCTTTTGACGCATTTCATGATAGCATATGTCCCTAGGGGCCCTAGGACCCCTAGGGATTGATTTGGGTTATTTGAATGCATCAAAAGGGGTTGTAGGTTAACCTATGACCCCTTTAGATGTATTTCATGACAACATATGTCCTCATAGGTCCTAAGACCTCTAGTGACTGATTTGGTTGGTTGGAATGCATCGAAAGGGGTCATAGGTTAACCTATGACCCCATTCAACGTATTTCATGACTTTGTATGTCACTAGGGGCCCTAGGACTCCTAGGGACCAATTTGGTTTGTCGAATGCATCAAAAGGGATCATACGTTAACCTATGACCCCTTTTGACGAATTTCATGACAACGTATATCCCTAGGGGTCCTAGGACAGCTAGGGACCCATTTGGTTGGTTAGAATGGGTTGAAAGGGATCATACATTAACCTTTGACACATTTTGATACATTTCATGACAACATATGTTGCTATGGGTCTTAAGACACCTAGGGATTGATTCAGTTGGTTTGAATGCATCGAAAGGGGTCATAGATTAACCTATGACCCCTTTCAATGGATTTCATCAAGACACATGTCCCTAGGGGCCCTATGACCCCATAGGGAATGATTTGGTTGGTTTCAATGCATCAAAAGGGGTCATAGGTTAACCTATGACCCCTTTTGATGCATTTCATGTCAACATATGTCCCAAGGGGCCCTAGAACCTTAGATAATAATTTGGTTGGTTTGAATGCATAGAAAGGGGTCATAGGTTAACATAAGACCCCTTTCGATACATTTCAAGACAACATATGTTTCCTAGGGATCAATTTGGTTGGTTTGAATTCATCGAAAAGGATAAGAGGCTAACCTAAGACCATTTTCAATGCATTTCATGACAACATATGTCCCTAGGAGCCCTAGGACCCCTAGGGACCAATTTGGTTGGTTTGAATACATTAAAAGTGGTCAAACACTAACCTATGACCCCTTTTGATGTATTTCATGACAACATATGTCCCTAGGGGCCCTAGGACCACTAGGGACCTAGTTGGTTGGTTCAGATGCATCAAAAGGTGTCATAGGTTAAGCTATGACCCCTTTTGATGCATTTCATGACAACATATGTCCCTAGGGGCATTAGGACTCCTAGGGATTGATTTGGTTGGTTCAACTGCATCGAAAGAGGTCATAGGTTAACCTATGACACCTCTTGATGCATTTCATGACAACATATGTCCCTAGGGGTCCTAAGACCCCTAGGGACACATTTGGTTGGTTTAAATGCATCGAAAGGGGCCATAGGTTAACCTATCACCCCTTTCGATGCATTTTATGACAACATATATCCCTAGGGGTCAACCCCTATGGACCCATTAGATTGGTTTGAATGCGTCAAAAGGTGCCATAACTCCATTTCGAAATATTTCATGACAATATGTGTCCCTTGGGGTCCTAGGACCCCTAAGAATCGATTTGGTTGGTTTGAATGTTTCACCAAGGGTTAGAGGTTAACCTATGACCCCTTTTGATGCATTTCATGACAACATATGTCTCTAAGGGCCCTAGGACCTCTAGGGACCGATTTGGTTGGTTCAAATGCATCAAAAGAGGTCATAGGTTATTTTGTGAACCCTTTTGACACTTTTGATGACAACATATGTACCAATTTGGTTGGTTTGAATGCATTGAAAGGGGTGATACATTAACCTATGACCCTTTTCGATGAATTTTATGACAACATATGTCCCTAGGGCCCCTAGGGACTAATTTGGTTTGTTCAAATGCATTGAAAGCGATCATAGGTTAACCTATGATCCCTTTCAATGCATTTCATGACCACAGATGTTCCTATGGGCCCTAGGGCCCCTAGGTATCAATTTGGTTAATTTGAATGCATCAAAAGGGGTTAGAGGTTAACCTATGAATGTTTTCAATGCATTTCATGATAACATATGTCCTTGGGGTCCCTAGTGTATATGAGCAATGTTAGTATGCTAATAGAAACCAAATTTAAATAAAGCTTCTACAAACTAAACAAAATTCATAAACTTCAAGATAGAATAAGATGAGCTCTCAATTGAAAATATGAGCCATTAATGGACTCTCTCAATAAGAAGATCTCTTGTTGAGTGGCTTTGTCTAAATAGATAGGATGTATGCTCAACCTTATGCTTCAAAAATGGCTTCAAATGGAGTTGGAATTTGGGTGTGAGTGTATGGTTTTGATGTAAAATGGCACTATGACTTTACTTTATGGATTGTGTTATTTTGCAAAGGGGAAGGATCCAATTTATAGGCAAGAGGCTTGAGGGATTGAGGGTTAAGATGCAAGGATGAGAAAAAGCTCATGGAGGGCTCAGATTGCATGAAAGGAGAGCACATGGATTGTGCTTCCTTATAGCCAATCAAGGAGTGACACATGTCACAAGGTGAGAGGATGGAGGAAAGGGGAAGGATGAGTCAACAAAGGAGGCTCAAGGGATAAAATCTTCATAAAGACCCTCATAATGGCTTGTAAGAGCAATAAAAGTGTTTGGAAGAGTTATTTATGGCCTAGTGGACTTCATAAAATTTTATGGTTGAGATATTTTGAGGGAGATGAGAGAAACTTTGACTTGGGCTTGATTAGGAGCGTTTTAAGCTTGCTTAGGCTTGTGCAAATGATTATAGGATGGATTAGGATGGTTTAGGATTAGCTTAGGGATAGGCAAGTGGATGGCATTTAATTAGGGTGGGTGAAGGAGGAGATATTTGTTAACTTCGGCTTGGGTTAGTAAGTTTTAACCCATGTTTAAGGAATGTGACAAGGTTAGGAGGGGATTAGGATTAGGTTTAAAGACATCTTCTAGAAGAGTCTAGACTTTAGATGAGGATAAAGACTTTCTAGAATAGTCTAGAATTTCCTAGGATGAGGATGAAGACTTTCTAGAAGAGTCTAGAACTTGTTAGGATGAAGATAAATTAGATTTTTAGGAAATAAATAAAGTTTTATTTATTTCAAGGGTTTGGGTTGAGGAGATATTTATTAAAAGTTTTTTAATAAACATGAGGATTAATATTTAATCTTAATTAAATATTTTGAGTTGGGATTAGGGGTAGGAAATGATGGGATTAGCCTTTAATCAAAATTAAAGAAGGATTAGAAGATTTTGGAAGAGGTTAGTGATCTTAAGGAAATTGGCCAAGTTTTGGGCAAAAAATAATTTTTTTATTTATTTTGGGTTTTTTGGTCAATTTATTAATTAAATAATTAATAAATAAGGAAATAATGTTTAAATAAGATTTAGAAATTTTTGGGAGGGATTCCTTAATTAAATATTTTTAATTAAGATAAAGGGATTTAATGGCATAAAAAATAAATTAATTAATTAATAAATGATGATGTCATCAGGAATTTTTTAGAAAAAAAACTTTATTTTCTAAAGGTTTTTAGGTGTCTACATTTTGTCCCTGTTTCATGTGATGCCGCAAGTGGCATGGCATCAAAGATAAGAAAATAAGATGCCCAAGGCTAGAGCAAAAGAGGAGAGAATGGACTATGAGATGCCCCCTCAAGAAGGCGGCAGGGAGAGAAAGTGAGGCTCGATGGCTTCTTGAAAAGTACAAGAATCTCGGATGAGTAAGAAAACTCAGATTTGCAAAGAGAAGGCGCTGAATTAGCTCAAACTCTCACTATGGGAGAAGGATAAAGGAGAATCAGATGCACAAGAGGAAGCAAGCTTAAGACTTTAGGGAAGGTGGAGGATGAAGGAGCAGAGCGCTATAAAAAGGAATCCAGGATAGGGAGATGGATGAGGGGATTATAAAGCTGATGGAATAGGATTTCAAAGAGTCAGACTGGCGGAAGATGGGTTTCGGAGATCCCTAGGACTAGGATTGTGGATCTCGAAAGATGAGGCTTGGTGGATTCATTTGGATTGGTGGATCCCTAAGACTAGGATTTTGGATCCCTAAAGCTAAAGGTGAGGATTGATTCAAAGAGATATTGATGCATAAGCTGGGGTAGGAGAGATGGATGTTGGATATGGATGGGGGATAATGGAGATGAAGGAAAACCATTGAAGCTTTTTGAGCGGGGGGATACTTCAAGGAGAAGTACCACCATGTAGTTGAGCACTAGATTTGCTATAGGACTGTTGGTTAATTGCCAAGGTTACCAAGAATATCAAGGAATTTTCACCAACTATCCAGAGGACTGACGAACTAACCCAAAAAAAAACATGCAGGGATTGCCCTAGTATCACACATGAATCCCAAAGGAAGTAGTGTGGAAACGACACTAGGTAACCCACAAGCAGAAGAGAAAATAAGAAAAAGACATGATCAAGACCTTATGTTCTGATTGCCCCATTCACAGTATACCATGATATGGAAGATCGTGGCAACCTTGAGGAGGGAACAAGGAGATTGCTTGGAAAAGATATTTCAAGACCCAACAAGGAAGAGTCCAAATCAAAAGAAAGCAAAAATCCAAAAGAGAACCATTTGCCAACAAGATGGGTAGGACGAGGTACTAACAGACCAAGATCAGACATGAGGAAAGCTATATCCTTCAAGGACCTATTGGAGAGCACCTAAGCTGGTGGATTTGAATGAGTGATGCGTCTGGCAAGATGAACTAAGAAAGATAACACTTTGGTGACAGGAAATCTAGCTAAAGGATGCATTGGAATAGCTAACCAAGTTGTGCGATGGGTGCAAGATGCTGATCAAGGAGGAACTACCATGAAAGCTGGATAGATACAATGCTACTAAGCTAAAGAGGATGTACAAGCTGATAGACCAAGATATTACAAGTGGGCTAATCAAGATATGGTACAAGCTAACATACCAATGATAGGTATGATATAGATGGATAAAAAGCTCAAGATGAGAGGATAGTAGGATGGCTCAAGTTGGTGCAAGAAGTAGAAGCTAAGGATGAGGTGATAATGAAAGATATGGATTTGACAAGATGCATCCAATGATGATGACGGGGACAATGCTAAGGTTGGTGGTAGCTGATCAGATAGATGGCGCTAGAGTGAATGGCTAATGAGAGGATGACATTGGATTTTCATGAGGATAGCCTAGAGAGGGATACTAATGACAAGGGAGGATGGACAAGACAAGATCTCCAAGGAATACAGTGCCCCCAATCAGAAGATGACATGTGGAAGGAGGTCTTACAATGGATGTGATAGGATTCAAGCTAGGATGAAAAAGCGAAAGGCGCTAGGGAGATGGATGATAGCTGGGATGATTGGCTGAAGCTACAGAAGATCAGTGGATAGTGATAGATAAAAGCTAGAGGATGAAAGATAGGTGGATAAATTGGAAGATGGAGCTGGATGGAAAGATGTGACCAAAAGCATGAGGATGATAGGCTAAGTTGGGGATGGCTGGATTACGCATGAGGCTTGTTTGCCAAGTTTTAATCATGGTGTAGACACCTAAAAACTTTTAGAAAATAAAGTATTTTTATTTTTTGAAAAAATCTCTGATGACATCATCATTTATTAATTAATTATTTAATTAATTACTTTATTTATTTTTATGCCATTAAATCCCTTTATCTTAATTAAAAATATTTAATTAAGGAATCCCTCCCTAAAATGTTTAAATCTTATTTAAACATTATTTCTTTATTTATTAATTATTTAATTAATAAATTGACCAAAAATCCTAAAATAAATAAAAAAATTATTTTTTGCCCAAAACTTGGCCAATTTCCTTATGACCAATAACCTCTTCCAAAATCTTCTAATCCTTCTTTAATTTCGATTAAAGGCTAATCCCATCATTTCCTACCCCTAATCCCAACTCAAAATATTTAATTAAGATTAAATATTAATCCTCATGTTTATTTAAAAAGTTTTAATAAATATCTCCTCAACCCAAACCCTTGAAATAAATAGAACTTTATTTATTTCTTAAAAATCTAATTTATCCTCATCCTAAGAAGTTCTAGACTCTTCTAGAAAGTCTTCATCCTCATCCTAGAAAATTCTAGACTATTCTAGAAAGTCTTTATCCTCATCCAAAGTCTAGACTCTTCTAGAAGATGTCTTTAAACCTAATCCTAATCCCCTCCTAACCTTGTCACATTCCCTAAACATGGGTTAAGACTTACTAACCCAAGCCAAAGTTAACAAATATCTCCTCCTTCACCCACCCTCATTAAATGCCATCCACTTGCCTATCCCTAAGCTAAATCCTAAACCATCCTAATCCATCCTCTAATCATTTGCACAAGCCTAAACAAGATTAAAACCTTCCTAATCAAGTCCAAGTCGAAATTGCTCTCATCACCCTCAAAATATCTCAACCATAAAACTTTATGAAGTCCACTAGGTCATAAATGACTCTTACAAGCCCTTTTATTGCTCATATACATTTTGGCACGCCCGGTAGGACCTCGCATGGGTCATCTTCATTAGCTTTTTTAGTCAAGTTTTGTATGTCATTTGCTGATTTTGGTTAATTTTACTTGTTTTTGTGATTGGTAGGATTGTATAAATTGGTATTGTAGGTCCACATGAGCATGAAGAAGACAAAGGAACTCATAATCTATCTCACAGTGTTTGCAGATTTTTCAAGCTTATAGGTGGACAAAGAACTTGAAATTCTTCTTCCTCTTCTTGTCTATATTCTTCTTATTCCATCTACTTATTCTTCTTCTTCTTGTGGGAGATCTTAGCCATTTTTTTTTAAGGAAGAAAAATCATACACACTTCTTTTTAGTGCTTAAAATGAACCCCCAAATCATACTTAAATCCATTGAAAAATTAAAAATTTGCAAAAAAGAAAAAATATTTTAACAAGTAAAACTAAACCAATCTAATCATTTGCATCCTTGCAACATCAAGGTTTTAGATGCATTCATGCAAAATTAGGAACACTTCATTTTTGGGAATTTAAAAAGAACTTCAAGTTTCCATTTCAAAAGGTTCAAAATCAACACTAAGTGCACACTAAAGTTCTTTTAAAAAAAATTTCATGAAAACTAAGAGTCCTAAATGGTTGCCAAAAATTGTCCTAAAATCTTTGTTATTTGTTCCAAACAAATATCTTATTGCAAAATCTTGACTGTTTCTTAGGTTTTTCATGCATCAAAACAATCTAGGAATATCATTTTTGGGCTTAAAATATGCAAACTAGAACACAAAATCTTGAATGAAAACCAAAGTCCAAAGAGTTATTTTCACTTTTGAGTCCAAAACAATCTTGAATGATCTAAGGTTAAAACAAAGCACTTCAAAGTTCTTAAAACAACACACAAAATCTCAATCTTGAATGCTCAAAAGAAAACACTTGAATGTTTAACCACTTGTCTTTGAATGCATGTTGCTAAAATCACTCTTGAATGCCATGGATTAAAATAAAATTTTCCTTGAATGCATGATTAAAACAAAAAATCCAATCTTGAATTCTAAGGATCAATTAACCATTGCAATATCAAACACTTCATTTGGAGCTTCTAAAAATTGAACAAAACAAATCTCTTTTCCACATGCAATCTAGGTAAAGTTTGATTTTTGGACATTTAAGAAACCTTGTTAAGTTAAAATACAAATTTGCAAAAATCAATTTGAGTAGTTCCTTGGACTCACCTCTTTTCTAATCACCCATTAAATATTAACCATTGGTTGCAATCTCAGCGCCATTTATGGGGATGGGTCTACTTGAAAAAGGTGTTAAATGTTCCACAATCTAACTTACTCACTTGGTCTTTGAATGTTTGCTTTAACTTTATCAAAATTCTTAAATGATCAAAAATCTAGATTAAATCGATCACACTTCAAGTTTGGGCACTAAAATTGAACAACAACTGACGTGGAGAGCTTCTGGGTGCGCGCTTGAAATAGAATCTCACACACTTTTGTTTTGGGCTTAAAACAAACTCACACTCAATCTTGAATGCCTTAAAGAAAATTAATCGATACTTGACGTGGAGGGCCTCTGGGTGCGCGAGTTTGCTTTTGTTGACCCTAACTCTTCTTATTGTTTGCATTCTTCGATCAATTTACTTTTGTTGGCGCTTCAAGTTGGAATTGAACATTGTCTCTTAAACATGAGTGCTTGCAAAGTCTAGATTAGCACACATAAGAGTCAGTTGGTAAAAGAACAAGCGTGTTTTTTAGCCCAAGGTCATCCAAGTCTTCTCTCCCCTTGTTGTCTTTCGAGGCCATCTTGGGTGCATAAGATTAGGATCCAAAACCTTGTTTCTTTTTAAGAGGCCTTCTTGGGGATTTCATCACCCCTTGGACAACCTCAACTCCAGCGTTCTGGCGGAGTATAAGAATCGGGAGGTGAATCGAAAGACATCTCTCTTGGGATCAAGATTTTTTCACTCGAGCTAAGCCTCAAGGAACTTTATACCCTTGAGAAGTGAAAGAGGAGAAGTGGGTTACCGCTCCTCTCAGCTGTGTGACATCTTTTTGGTCTCATCTACGGATTTGGGCCTCATGTACCTTGGGTGTATCGAGGACTCCTTAGCTAAACCAACTGTCAGCCTTGTAGACAACCATCTAGGATGTTAATGTGTTTGAGGTGATTGATCAAAACATTTGTAGAACATACACACTCCTTGGCACAAGTATCACTTTTTGAGAATCAAAAACTTCTATCTGGTTGCTTCTATCTATTGCTTGATCTTTTATTTGTTGAATGAATGTTTGCCAAACTTGGTAAATCCTAGCTTAGGGCATACTTAGCATAGTCACTGCCTATTCCAAAAGTTGAACAAATTGAAGCAAAACAACCAAGATCTCTCAAAGCCCAGCAGATTTAGGAATTGATGTCAAAGCAACCCAAACCCAAACAGAAGTTCCACAAAGTTAAACTCAAACCATCTCTAGCATACCAAGAACTTTCAGCCAAGAGAAAAGAAATAACACCAAGCCCATGAATTGCCAAACTTCACAAAGAAGAGGACAAAGCTACCAACGAAGCACTTCAAGAGGCCTGGTTAGAGCGCAACATCAAATTTAGCCAACATCCAGGAGTTAATATTGCTTATGCCTTAACAACTAGGCATTATTTCTATGATTAGACACCCTTGTTTCTCCACATCTTCTTGGATAAGCTTCACTTTAGAGTCATCTTTGTAGAAAATCCAACCATCTCAGGTTATCCCCTTAAGCATTATTAGCTCATCCATATCATTTAGAATCAAACCATCTAGCCAGCAATCAAAACCTCACATCCAAGCCTTCAAAATTATTGTCACTTTTGCCAAAAGTTTTCCACTCCTAAAATCTTCCAAATCCATCAATCTCACCAAGGTTATCCCTTTGACAGAGCTTTGTCTAGGGTAATCCAGCTTTGTCACTTGTTATCCCTCCTCACCTTGAGCTAAAGGTTGCGATCCACAAGTGGTCAATCTCGTGTTCTTCCTAAAGGATCATCAGTCTATCCTTAAGTTGACACAATCACCACCAAGCTTGCACATAGGAAAGTAGACCTTTCGTGCTTTGGCAACATATCTTTGAAGTTAGAATCTCCAACCCAATCCTCCTTAGGTTTTGTCATATAGCTTTGCCTTAACCTAGGAAATCATTTGCATAGAGAAGCCTTCCCCCTTTTGCATCCATTAGCATTATTGCATCTCATCCCTAGGAGAATTTTTCATGCCACCCGTCACTCGCTTAGCCAAGAAGAAAGAAACAATGGAGCCCTATCATTTGGATCGAACAGCCTCACCCCCCTTGAGCACTCAGCCATCCTTCAGCCCAAAGAAAGCTATGCCATCATGTACTGACATTGAAGCTTTCATGAACCAACCAGGAAATGCAGTATTGGTAAATGCCATTATAGACAAGAATAAAGAGATAATCATGGCTAATTTTCAAAGGGAAAATGTAGGAACCTTTGACTTTGGAAGACCCTCTCCATTATCAGATCCATCTCACCCATTGTTTGGCCAGCTACCACCACCCATAGGCTCTTATGATCCAAATTATCCTCAATATATGCCAAAAGAAGAGCCTCTAGCCAATCCATATGATCCAATAGACCCAAACATACCATCATCCACCCATGTTGAAATCTCCATGCCGCAAGCCAACCCAGCTACCACCACTCCATCCTTGGTTCATACCTCTCCGCTCCAAACCCCCTTTACCCAAAACAGCTCACCGTTCACCCCCTTCACTATTGCTACTGTTGCTCCCCAACCCAGCCTTCCAAATCCACCCATCTCCCAAATCAGTGCTAGCAGCTTTGGCCAACCTCAGCAATATACAACAGGGATGCCACCCATTGGGCCAAGTAATCAACCTTTCATCACCCCCAGCTTGTTCACTGCAGCCCAAAGCACAATCCCATCATTTCCATTAGGTCTTGAGAGCTCAATACCATTAGCCACAAATCTACAAGCTACTAACCTCACTCCACAAAGCTATCAAATCCCACAAGCTACTACAAATTTTCTACCAAGCTCCCAAGTGACCCTAGCCCCTGCCACCACTCTGCCAAGCTTCCAAATCCAACCACAAAGCTATCAAACCCCATTAGTTCCATTCCCAAGCTTTCAATTCCCACCACCTCCACCACCAACTAATCCATTACCTCCAATTACCAACTACTTTTCAATGCCACTTCTAGGAGGTAATCCACCACCCCAACCAACCACCAATTATTTGCAGATACCATCCCAAATGGGGGCACAACCCACATATATTGGTCAAACCCCACAAGCCCCCCGATCCTTTCCCCAAGCCTCTCAACCATCTTATACCTTACCTTCACAAAGCAATCCATTTATCCCATAGCCATCTTATGCTCCTCAATCCCAACCTCAAATCCCATATCAACAGCAAGCCTCGTAGCACATGCAGCAATATGCGCCACCTCCCCCTCAGCAACCTGTCATCCACCATGCAGCTGCCCAAACAATGTACAATCCCTATCAACAAATCCCTCATAGCCATCCATATTTAGTGGCCCCATCCAGCACATACCTACCTCAATGCACTCCTACATTGGGGGCACCCCAGCCATCACCTATCAATTTAGAATGGGAGCAAATGAAGATAGCTCTGAAAGCCATCCAAGAAGGGAATGATCTGAAGACATTCAAGTTTGAGAATGTGTGTCCTTACCCATTTGACAGAGCCATTACCATGACACCATTTCCCAAACACTTTGAGGTACCCAAATTTGACAAATTTAGAGGAAAAGGAGACCCTGTCACACATATCAAAGAATTTTACATGCACTGCCAAGACGTAGCATAAAATGATGTCTTCCTCTTGTACCTTTTTCCCAAAAGCTTGGTTGGACCAGCTCTTGAATGGTTTTATAGAATCCCCTATGGCACAATTAAAAACTTTTCTAAATTATTTGAGGCATTTGTAGCCCAATATTCCCATCTTGTTGAAACAGAGCTATCAATAGTTGATCTTGTCCACACCAAGCAAAAAGGTGGAGAAAGCCTTGCCGAATACCTGCAAAGATGGCAAACCCTTACCACCTACATATCCTGCAGCTTTCCAGAATGCCATGTGGTGAAAATGTTTATTGATAATGCCCATCCTAGCTTGGCTCACCACATGACCATGAACTGTTTGCAGACCTACAAAGATATCAAAGAGAAAGGAATGATCCTTGAGCAAGGACTCATTAAAGATGGTGTGGTCAAGATTTACAAGGAAGCCAACCAAAATCAATCACATTCCAATAAAAAGTCTAGGTATTGGAACAAAAACAAGCACGTTGCAATAGATGACGTCACTGACACCAGACATGTGAATATTGTTGGTCCTTCTCACAACCAGTCCAACCCACCATATCAACCAAACAATCAACAAGTTATCAACTACCAACAACAGAATAACCAAAGCTATCAAAACCACAATCCAAGACCCAACTTCCAAGGGTATAGCAATCAAGCTAATGCCATCAATGTAGCTGCAGGACAAAAGGCTAGATTCCAACCTACACCTAGAAACTATACACTCCTTGGTGAGCCATTGGATGTCATTTTTGAGAAATTAGTCAAAGAAAACCTCATCAAATTTCCTCCTACCCAGCAAATTGACCCAAGCCAATCCAAAGCTACATGGTACAAAGATAATGAGTACTGCAAATTTCATAGGGTAAAAGGTCACACTACCCTCAGATGCATGAAACTGAAAGACTATGTGCAGGACCTCATTGATCAGAAGGAAATCACTGTTGGTGCCCAAACCTCTCCCAATGCAAGCTTATAGATCTATCAAAATGCTTTTCCTCCACACCACAACCAAAATCCTAGAAAAGAACCTATCCAAACCAACAACAACAACACCAACAACCATCAGCCAAACCAATAGCATGGGAAGAACAATGACCACACTTCATCCTATATAGACTATGGTAGCCTTATAGGTTGTATATCCAAGAAAGAGCCTTTCGTCAATGTTATCAATATCCAAGGACCAAATAATGAGTGTGCAGTCACCACTTGAAGAGCGCGATTTAACATCGTAGGCCCACCTGTTACACAAACACCATCAGCTCCATCAAAAAGCCAGTACAATATCTTGGAACACCTTGGGAACATGTCAGCCCAAATCTCCATTTTAGACCTTCTTCGGACTAGTCCTGTGTACAAGAACATCCTTGACAGTGCTCTCATAGAATCCCGTGTCTCTTATAATATCAATGCTACTGATTTTCATAATCTTGCTGGACACCTCTCATCCTCATGTGCCCTATCGTTCAAACCCACCGACATACCCGTGGTCGAGCTAGATCACACCCTTCCACTTCGCATAGCCATCATGGTATCCAACTTTGCTGTAAAAAGAGTAATGATAGATAATGGATCAGCCTTGAATATTTGCACCCTAAAATTCATAGAACAAGCTGGGTATACTGAGGCAGATATCATCAGTGAGGTTATCACCATCAAAGCTTATGACAACTTGGAAAGAACCACAGAAGGAACTATTTTGCTGCCAATCAAGGTTGGGCCAGTCATCCAAGAGACACTCTGCCATGTTATTGATCTAAACCTACCATTTAACATCCTCCTCAGTCACCTATGGATTCATGCCATGAAAGCCGTTCCATCCACTTACCATCAGTGCGTCAAATTTTTGCATCAAGGCACTGAGGTAACCATCCATGCCGATCCAGAACCCTTTGCTTACTACAATGCGATTGAAGCTTCATATACAAACCATTGCCCTAGAATTGATATCGGCACATCCATCGCCAGCTCATCCCACACTTATAATGACCCAGAAACCATCCTCGCCTCTACCCTGTCTACCGTGAAGATCAATAACAAAGGTTGTGGAGAGTATAGTCTGTCAGATGCATTTGCTGTCGGGGCACTCCCACTTGATCCACATGCCCATGGACGACTGACATATCACAAAGCTAAGGAGGTTCCACCTCCTTGATACAAATAGTTTGGCCCAAAAACCTTTGTATCCTCAAAAGTCCCTCTTCATGAGGATCTCACTCCAGATATCAACAAATGGTTACATAAGGATGCACCTCAAAGAAATCAAGCACGCCTTGATCACTTCAGCCAAAAGTATCCCTAAGAACATAAGCTCATCACTGACAAATGGAACTATCAAGGTGGTGGTCTAGGACCAGAAGAAAGAGGCATGCATTGCCCCATCGACGCACACAAGTGGGAATCAAAATCAGGTCTTGGCTTTGGCATACCCACAACTGGGGGCACCAATGAGAATGGTCACGCTCTTTTAAACATTCACCGCAACCTTGTCGAAATTGAAGACATTCCTGAGGAAGTTGAAAAGAGAGCCTACGATGATATCCTAGACCAAATCTCCCTCAGAGACTCTGTTCTCCAAGAACTATCCATCCACCTCATTGACCTACCACTCGCCCATCCACAACTCATAGATTGGGACCAACCAAGTGTCATACACATCGATGAGTTCACATCAGAGGAGGCACTTCTAAGATTCATGGGAGCTGAAACTCCTCACAAGAAAACAAAGTCAGATTCTGCCTATATCTACAAGCTAGATCCCAAGGGGTATTTTGGAGAAAATCCCCAACCTAGTTCCGATACACCCAAAACTGGAACTAAGGTGAATCTGAGACTAGCTAAGGCAATGAAGAGAACCCCTCAGCAAGAAAATCTAGAGCCACAAGAAGAACATGAGGATTTAGCATTGCCTCCTCAAGATAATCGACCAGAGGTGTCTTCTATTCTAATTGAGGATACTTGAGAAGTCAACATTGGTTCTTCAGAGATCCCCAGACTTGTTCACATTGCTGCATCCCTATCACAAGACCAAGCTGACCTCCTTTTTGAGGTCTTAAGAGAGAAAATTGGCCGATTTGCATGGTTATATCAGGACATTCCAGGACTTGATCCAAAGCTTGTAGTTCATCATCTTGCAGTTGATCCAAAGATCAAGCCCGTCAGACAAAAGCTTAGAAAAATGCACCCCAAGGTGGCATTATTGGTCAAAGTTGAATTAGAAAGAATGTTAGCTGCTAAGGTTATCCGACCTATCGACTACTCAGAGTGGATCTCCAACATGGTCCCTGTCACTAAACCTTCTGGTGACATTAGAATCTGCACTGATTTTAGAGATCTTAACAAAGCTTGTCCAAAAGATGATTTTCCCTTGCCCAACATAGATATGATTATAGATCTTACAGCTGGACATGAAATTTTGTCCCTCATGGATGGATTTTCTGGGTATAATCAAATCAAGATTGCAGAAGAGGATCAGCATAAGACAACATTCACTACCCCTTGGGGAACCTTTTGCTACAACATGATGCCTTTTGGCCTAAAGAATGCTGGGGCTACCTATCAAAGAGCTATAACAGCCATTTTTTATGATCTCATCCATAGCATTTTGGAGGATTATGTGGATGATATCTTGGTCAAGGCTCATACCTTCATGGATCATCTTGCTAACCTAGAGAAATTCCTTGATAGGTTAGCCAAATATCATCTCATGCTGAATCCCAAGAAATGTGTCTTTGGGGTCACATCTGGCAAGCTTCTAGGCTTCATAGTTTCTAAATGAGGTATAGAGATCGACCCCAAGAAGGTCAAGGCTATCTTAGACATGCCTCCTCCCCAGACACTGCGACAGCTTTTCTCTCTTCAAGGAAAGCTCCAATTTGTTCGGCGCTTCATCTCCCAGCTTGCAGATAAGTGTACACCATTTTCACATTTACTGAAGAAGGATGAGAACTTCAAGTGGGATCCTTTATGTCAGCACAGCTTCAACCATCTCAAGTAGTATCTCATCAATCCCCCTATCTTGGTTCCACCAGTTCCTAGTCGTCCCCTAATTTTGTACATATCAACAACACCTACTACTCTAGGGGCACTTCTAGCACAGCTTGATGACTACAACAGAGAAAGAGCCATCTACTACATCAGTAGAACCCTAGTTGGTTATGAACTCAATTACACTCCTATGGAAAAAGCTTGTTTGGTAGTTGTTTTCTCAACTCAAAAGCTTTGCCATTACATGCTAAGTCATACCATCCAACTAGTCTCCAAGATTGACCCTCTCAAGTATATGCTCTCTAGAACAACACTTACAGGCCGTTTGGCCAAATGGGTTATGCTCCTTAGTGAATTTGACATCCAGTATGTGGATAGAAAGGCAATCAAAGGGCAAGCTATACCAGATCACCTAGCTGATGCACCTCTAATAGATGCTTATCCAATGATAACAGAATTTCCAGATGAGCATATCTGTCTAATTGAAGAACAACCCCCATGGAAACTTTATTTTGATGGCTCATACACATCTCATGGATCAGGGGTAGGAATATTGTTGGTCACACCTCAAGGAGATTACATTCCAAAAGCCTTCAAGCTACAATTCCCTAGCACCAAAAATATAGCTGAATATGAGGCCCTCATAGCAGGATTAAAGATAGCTACAGAATGGAACATTGTTGAGCAACAAATCTTTGGCGATTCTCAGCTCATCATCAAGCAAACCCTAAATGAATATCAAACCAAAGATGAAAAGCTATTACCCTACAAAGAGCTAGTTGATCAGCTAACCCAACATTTTACAAAGCTTCAGTTTACACAAGTGCCTCGAATATAGAACAAAGTAGCAGATGCTATGGCTACTATAGGCTCGCTCTTGGAAATTCCCCAAGCAGCTACACAGTATGAGTTTTTAGTGGAGCAGCTCCTCACACCCGCCTATGCGAATGAGGATTCAAACCATATTTGTATCTTGGTTGGTCCCCAATCCCCTTGGTACCATGAGATTCACACTTACCTTAACGATGGTATCATATCTCCTCACCTCACACGTACCCAATGCCAGAACCTCATCCAAAAATCATCCCGCTATGTTATCATAGCCAATACCCTATATTGTTGGGGTTATCATGATACTCTCTCTCGATGTTTAGACCAAAATGAGGCCGCGATGGTGTTAAAGGAAGTACACTCTGGACTTTGCGGCACCCACACAAGTGGTATTTTCCTAGCGCGAAAAATCCTTAGAGCAGGCTACTATTGGCCTACCACTGAAGAAGATTCCTGTGACTTTTTCAGAAAGTGTCTCCCATGTCAGCAGCATGCAAATATTGTGCACGCTCCAGCACAGGATCTACAGCCTATTGCACCACCTTGGCCTTTCACTTGTTGGGGCCTTGATCTAGTTGGAACTATCACACCCCTCTCATCTGATGGACATAAATGGATAATAATAGCTACAGACTATTTCACTGAATGGGTGGAAGAAGTCCCCCTAGTCTCAGCTACAGGAGTTCAGGTCTCTAAGTTCATCTTGTACCACATTGTTTGTCGCTTCGGCATCCCATCCACCATCTTCACCGACCACGGAGGTAACTTTGAAAATCTCAAACATGGAAGAATTATGCACTTCCCTCCGCATCCATCACCGCTTTTCTAGCCCATATTTCCCACAAGGTAACGGCCAGGCCGAGGCAACTAACAAAACCCTTCTCAAAATTCTAAAGAAAGTTGTCAATGATTTCGGCCGTGATTGGCACCTACAAATAAATCTAACCCTATGGGCCTATCGAACTTCCTTTCGTACATCCACAGGCACAACTCCATACTCCCTAGTCTATGGTGCCGAAGTGGTACTACCTATAGAGGTTGAACTTCCCTCCTTGCGCATAGCTTTTCAAGGGAAAATATTAGATGAAGAATATAGAGTAGGTCGACTCACCCAGCTAGATCTCTTAGACGAGAAGCGACAACAAGCCTATGATCATCTCACAGTCTATCAAACTTGTCTCAAAAGGAATTTAAATAAGAAGGTGCTTCCACGACACTTTCAGCCAGGTGATATGGTCCTCAAAGAGAACATGAAAGTCCAAGTAGATCGAGAAAAGAAAGGCAAGTTTGAACCTACATGGCTTGGTCCTTATGTTGTCACTGCTTCCTTTGGCTCCGGAGCTTATCGCTATCTCCACCAGAAGGAGAACTCTTGAATGATCCTACGAACATCATTCATCTCAAGAAGTTCTATGCTTGAAGATCCTTGGTATACCCAGCTTTTGAAAAATACAAAAGAAAAAATAGTAAAGAGAAATAAGCGTCCAATGGTGAAAACTTGGCAATTCAAGCACCTTGGATAGGTACCTTGGTGAAAAATTGGTAATTCAGGCACCTTGTGTACTAAAGACTAATCCATTATCTATCACTATCCTATCCCTCATCCATTCACCCACCATCCCATAAGACACACTTGCTTGTTCCCTTGGTGTTCCAACCAAATATCCAAAATCTGATGAAGCTTGTAAATACCTCCTGTACAGCTTGTAAATCTTGTACCAAAGCTAGTATTATACCTTGTAAATCTTGTACCATACCTTGTCTATCCGAATCTTGTCCAAGGTTTGTACCATATTCCAGCCTATAAATAATCTTGTATCCTAGCTTGTATACTATCACGTGCACACACAAAACCCCATTTTCACTTAATCTTTTCTCAAACCATCTACCTATCCACCTATCACCTATTATAGACATCCCATCTTTCACAAACATTTCCATCTCACAAAAACCAAAACATGAAAAAACTTGTACATTTGTAACATATCTTGGTCCATCAGCTTGTACATCCTCTTTATCTTAGTACCATTGTATCTATCCAGCGTTCGTGTTAGTTTGTCCTTGATCAGCATCTTGCACCCATCACACATCTTGGTTAGCTATTCCAACACATTCTTTAGCTAGATTTCCTGTCACCAAAGTGTTATCTTTCTTAATTCAGCTTGCCAGATGCATCACTCATCCAAATCCACCAGCTTCGGTGCTCTCCGATAGGTCCTTGCAGGATATAGCTTTCCTCATGTCTGATCTTGGTCCATTAGTACCTTGTCCTACCCATCTTGTTGGCAAACAACTCTCTTTTGGATTTTCACTTTCTTTTGATTTGGGATCTTCCCTTTTGGGTCTTGAAGTATCTTTTCCAAGAAATCTCCTTGTTCCCTCCTCAAGGTTGCCACGATCTTCCATATCATGGTATGTTGCGAATGGGGCAATTAGAGCGTAAGGTCTTGATCAGGTCTTTCATTTGTTTTTCTTTTCTTCTTGTGGGTTCTTCAATGTCATTTCCACGCTGCTTCCTCTAGGATTCATGTGTGATGCTGGGGCAATCCTTGTGTGTTTGTTTTGAGTTAGTTTGTCAGTCCTTTGGACGGTTGGTGAAAAGGCCTTGATGTTCTTGGTAACCTTGGCAATTAACCAATAGTCCTATAGCGAATCTAGTGCTCAACTACATGGTGGTACTTCTCTTTGAAGTATCCCCCCGCTCAAAAAGCTTCAATGGTTTTCCTTCATCTCCATTATCCCCCATCCATATCTAGCATCCGTCTCTCCTACCCCAGCTTATGCATCAGTATCTCTTTGAATCACTCATCACTCTTAGCTTTAGGGATCCACAATCCCAGTCTTAGGGATCCACCAATCCAAATCAATCCACCAAGCCTCATCTGTCGAGATCCACAATCCTAGTCCCAGGGATCTCCGAAACCCATCTTCCACCAATCTGACTCTTTCAAATCCTATTGCATCAGCTTTTTAATCCCCTCATCTATCTCCCTATCCTGGACTCCTTTTTATAGCGCTCCGCTCTTTCATCCTCCACCTTCCCTAAAGTCTTAAGCTTGCTTCCTCTTGTGCATCTGATTCTCCTTTATCATTCTCCCATAGTGAGAGTTTGAGCTAATTCAGCCCCTTCTCTTTGCCAATCTGAGTTTCCTTGCTCATCTGAGATTCTTGTACTTTTCAAGAAGCCATCGAGCCTCGCTTTCTCTCCCCGCTGCCTTCTTGAGGGGGCATCTCATAGTCCATTCTCTCCTCTTCTGCTCTAGCCTTGGGCATCTTATTTTCTTATCTTTGATGCCATGCCACTTGCGGCATCACATCAAAGAGGGGCAAAATGTAGACACCTAAAAATCTTTAGAAAATAAAGTATTTTTATTTTCTGAAAATATCTCTGATGACATCATCATTTATTAATTAATTAATTAATTAATTTTTATGTCATTAAATCCCTTTATCTTAATTAAAAATATTTATTTAAGGAATCCCTCCCTAAAATGTTTAAATCTTATTTAAACATTATTTCCTTATTTATTAATTATTTAATTAATAAATTGACCAAAAATCCTAAAATAAATAAAAAATTTATTTTTTGCCCAAAACTTGGCCAATTTTCTTATGACCAATAACCTCTTCCAAAATCTTCTAATCCTTCTTTAATTTCGATTAAATGCTAATCCCATCATTTCCTACCCCTAATCCCAACTCAAAATATTTAATTAAGATTAAATATTAATCCTCATGTTTATTAAAAAAGTTTTAATAAATATCTCCTCAACCCAAACCCTTGAAATAAATAAAACTTTATTTATTTCTTAAAAATCTAATTTATCCTCATCCTAAGAAGTTCTAGACTGTTCTAGAAAGTCTTCATCCTCATCCTAGGAAATTCTAGACTATTCTAGAAAGTCTTTATCCTCATCCAAAGTCTAGACTCTTCTAGAAGATGTCTTTAAACCTAATCCTAATCCCCTCCTAACCTTGCCACATTCCCTAAACATGGGTTAAGACTTACTAACCCAAGCCAAAGTTAACAAATATCTCCTCCTTCACCCACCCTCATTAAATGCCATCCACTTGCCTATCCCTAAGCTAAATCCTAAACCATCCTAATCCATCCTCTAATCATTTGCACAAGCCTAAACAAGCTTAAAACCTTCCTAATCAAGTCCAAGTCGAAATTGCTCTCATCACCCTCAAAATATCTCAACCATAAAACTTTATGAAGTCCACTAGGTCATAAATGACTCTTACAAGCCCTTTTATTGCTCATATACTTGTCCAAGGTGCTTGAATTGCCAAGTTTTCACCAGTGGACACTTTATTTTTTTTTACTTTTGTTTTTTTTTTTACTTTTTGACTTTGGACTTACCTAGAATGATTTTGGCTTTCTTCAACTATTTTTGGCTCATAGATGTTGGTAGGATGGATGAAAAAGGATTGGATTGAACAAGTGGAATGGTGGGTGGGAGTTTGACAGATAATGGATGTGAAGACATAAGGCTTGTGGGTAAATGGATGAGGAAAATGGAAAGATCATCATTGGCACACACCTTGAGAGGTGATAAAGTAGTGGGAAAGATGGTTTTGAGTGAGGTTGAGGAGAAAATGGAGGAAGAGAAAGATAAGGACTAAAAGTAGAGTTGGAAGATGGAGGATGGAAAATTTAGGATAAGAAGCATATGGACTAAAAGTGGATTGGGGGGATGAAGGATGCTTATATGGGGATTTGGATGAAGGATGGATGGATGAGACTTTTTGAGTAGGATGAATGGATGCCAATGGAGATTTTTCTTTGAGATGCATTTCTTTTATGAGCATCTTGGGTATCCACATGATTTTTGACTTTTTTAGCATGGGATTTTGTGGCCTCTTGACTTTTTCTTTGATTGGGATTAAATGTTTCTTGTTTTGAACATGTATTTTAGAAGGGACATGTTGAGACCTGGATTTTTGTCGATTTTTGGATTTATGCTTTTCTATTTTGGCATCCAATATGGTTCTATTATCCATGGGTTGGGAACAAGAGCATGGATGAGATGGAGGGATAATCGATGGAGTGATAGGGTTTAAAGGTTGGAAGGGATTCAAGGGTGAGTGCCTTTGATGATCTAGCGGGTGGATTTGAGGGGATGGAAGGATAGATTGGAACATAGGATATGGATGGATTTAATTTCCCAAAATGGATGGAGGGAAGGAAGGATATGGGCCCAAAATAGATGGAAACGGCGAAGGTGTAGGTCCCAAAATAGATGGAGTGGATAAAGGATTCATATTAGGTATGTAAGGACCCAAAATGGATGGAAAGGGTGTGGGATTTAGATAAGGGATATATGGACCCAAAATGGAGGGTTGGAGATAAGGAGTAGGACGAGGGCCCAAAATAGATGCAGAATAAGATGGATGGGAACTTTGGGGTGGAGAAGGAAGGACTTGGGACCATGCAAGAATAGCAGGGATACCAACATCTAGAAATACATTTTCATTTATTTTTTCAATATGATGTTCATTATTTGGAACACAAGATGTGAGTCCATTACTAGCTGAAGGAGTTGGAGCTTTGGATATGATAATTAGTTCTTTTTCAATGGATCTATCATCATGGATTATGGAAGACGTATGATCATGAAGTAGAGGAGATGGGAGGATAGGATCTTGAGTTGGGTGGGCTGAGGGAAAGGGATCTTGAGATGGAGTAAGTAAGATGGTAGGATTTAGATATGGAGGGGATGGTAAAAGTGGATCATGTAGGGGAATAAGTGGGATGGCAAGATCTGTTGTTCTATCGGAGGATATTTCAACATGCTTTTGGACAAGATATTAATAGAAATGGATGGGAGTGGATGCATGAGGTTCATTATATGGGATTTGGATAATGCTTGGAGGAGGAGATGTGGATGGGATTTGGAGCGATTTGATGGGTGGTGGGAGTTTGATGCTTGCGAGAAGTGGAAGGAATTTAAGCAACTTGATGGATGGTATGGAGATGATAGCTATGGGAGATGGGGGTGATATTATAGATGGGGAAGCTTCATCACTGACCACTTCACATGGTTGGATTAGATGACATGGCTTATCGACTATTGGAGGCAGCTTTTCTTGTATTTCCTCTAGGAGATTCCTTGGAGACTCGTGTGTCAAAGGTGGAGGTGGATTGATAGGAATATCTAGTGTGATGGGGGTGGAACATTGGAAGCTTGGTTGATTGGGTGATGGAGGAGAAGCTGGGATGTCAAATGGCATAACTAGATAGTTTGGAAGAATTCATGGATTTTGTGGGATGCTTGTGGGAATGTTTCTAAGGATTTCAACATACCCATCATAGTCAACAATATTTTCATCATCATTGGAATAGAAGGTGGCAGGAGCAAGGACAATATGACTGAACACATCATGATAGGTTTGGGATTTCATGTTTTGATGATGAGTCAAATGGGGATGGAGTCTTGCATATGGATGAACACGGAAGCTCATGGTTGGATTTGGATTAAGCATAGATTTTGGATTGGATGATGAAGGATTTCCTAGGGAGAGTCAAAGCTATATGACAGACCTAAGGAGGATTGGCTAGAGATTTTTGGCTTTTCTGTGGATGGAAGACTTCAAGGGCATGCTGTCAAAAAGTGAGAGTTTTGCTTTCCTATGCACCGGATTGGTGGAGATTGTGTCAACTTAAGGATAGACTAATGATCTTATGGGCATGACACGAGATTGACCAATTGTGGATCCCAACCTTTAGCTCAAGGTGATGAGGGATAACAAGTCACAAAGCTAGATTACCCTAGACAAAGCTCTGTCAAAGGGATAACCTTGCTAAGGCTGGTGGATTGGTCGGATTGATTGGATAGCAAATTCTAGCAGAATGACAACTCTCTAAAGGCTTGGGTGTGATTTTGGATTGGGTTGCTAACTAGATGGGGAGGGGGGCATGATTTGGAGAGACTTTGGATTTGGGATTGTTCTAAAGCAAGGAACTAGATAGATTCAATTGAAGCGGGGGAGCTTGGATGATTTTCTGATGAGGCAGTGACTACGCTAAGTATGCCTTGAGCTGGGGGATTTCTACTTTTTTGGGATTTTGACCAAAGTTGGAAAACATTCATTCAAAAGCTATGAACAAACAAGCAGACAAAATTTTGGAGCAAGCACGTCAAACACACCAACATTCTAGGAAGCTTTCTACAAGGATGAAATTTGTTATAGCTAGGGAGTCCTCAATATACGCAAGGTACGTGAGGCCCAAATCCATAGATGAAATCAAAAAGATGTCACATAGCCGAGAGGAGCAGTAACCCACTTCTCCTCTTTCACTTCTCAAGGGTATAAAGTTCCTTGAGGCTTAGCTCGAGTGACAAAATCTTGATTCCAAGAGAGGTGTCTTTGAATTCACCTCCCAATTTTTATACTCCACCAGAATGCTGGAGTTGAGGTCATCCCAAGGGGTGATGAAATCCCCAAGCAAGCCTCCTAAAAAGTGTAAAACAAGACCACATACATGATCTTGGGCTTTAACAGACACACCTTTATTCCAATTGATGATTTAGATTTTGTAAGATATGATTGAAGACACTTGTGATTATGGCATACAATGTTCATTCCAATTTGACAGCATCATCAGCATAATGAAAGTTGAGAGATTGTTAACATAAGAAATGTGAGCATCATTGAAAATGCGTCCAAGTCATGCAATGTCCATTGATTGTTAGGCATTCAAGATTGAGTGTGAGTTTGTTTTAAGCCCAAAACAAAGATGTGTGAAACTCGATTGCCAAGCGCATGTCCGAAGGCCCTCCATGTCAAGATTTGTCCAATTTTTATGCTCAAATGAAGTGTGAGCGAGATTAATGTGCATTCAAGAAATTTTCTAACTTAGAAAAACCACTAAAGACCCAAGTGAGTGGAGTTTGATCTTTGTGGAGCACTTAACACCCTCTTAGGTAGACCCATCCCCATAGATGGCGCTAAGATTGCAACCAATGGTTAAATCGATGCGTGATTAAAGAGGGTGAGTCCAACTACAAACTTACTAAAAGCATTTTTATTAGTTTTTATAACTTAGAAGATTTCAAAAATGTGGATTCTTTTTATGCCCCAAAAGATGATTATTTGATCTATGGCATTCAAGATTGGATTTGTTGTTTTAATCATGCATTCATAAAATAAAAAAAAAAAACTTGATTTTAATCCATGGCACTCAAGAGTGATTTTAGCAACATGCATTCAAAGACAAGTGATTTAAACATTCAAGTTTTTTTTTTTTGAGCATTCAAGATTGAGATTTTGTGTGTTGTTTTAAGAACTTTGAAGTGCTTTGTTTTAACCTTAGATCATTCAAGATTTTTTTGGACTCAAAAATAAAAATGACTCTTTGGATTCTGGTTTTCATTCAAGATTTTGTGTTCTAGTTTGCATATTTTAAGCCCAAAAATGATATTCCTAGATTGTTTTGATGCATGAAAAACCTAAGAAACATTCAAGATTTTGCAACAAGACATTTGTTTGGAACAAATAACAAAGCTTTTAGGACAATTTTGGCAACCATTTAGGACTCTTAGTTTTCATGAGATTTTTAAAAGAACTTTAAAATATTTGCAAATGAGGTTCATTTTATCCTTGATTCATGCTTTGAGTTTGATTTAGATTTTAGTGTGCACTTAGTGTTGATTTTGAACCTTTTGAAATGGAAACTTGAAGTTCTTTTTAAATTCCAAAAAATGAAGTGTTCCTAACTTTGCATGAATGCATCTAAAACCTTGATGTTGCAAGGATGAAAATGATCGGATTGGTTTAGTTTCACTTGTTAAAAGATTTTTTTTTTTTTGCAATTTTTTACTTTTTTAATGGATTTAAGTATGATTTGGGGGTTCATTTTAAGCATTAAAAAGAAGTTTGTATGATTTTGTTTCCTTAAAAAAAAATGTCCAAGATCTCCCACAAGAAGAATAAGAAGAAGTAGATGGAATAAGAAGAATATAGACAAGAAGAGGAAGAAGAATTCCAAGTTCTTTGTCCACCTATAAGCTTGAAAAATCTTAAAACACTATGAGATAGATAATGAGTTCCTTTGTCCTTTTCATGCTCATGTGGACCTACAAAACCAATTTATACAATCCTACCAATCACAAAAACAAGAAAAATTAGCCAAAATTAGCAAATGACATACAAAACTTGACTAAAAAAGTTAATGAAGATGACCCATGCGGGGTCCCACCAGGCGTGCCAAAATGTATATGAGCAATGTTAGTATGCTAATAGAAACCAAATTTAAATAAAGCTTCTACAAACTAAACAAAATTCATAAACTTCAAGATAGACTAAGATGAGTTCTCAATTGAAAATATGAGCCATTAATGGACTCTCTCAATAAGAAGCTCTATTGTTGAGTGGCTTTGTCTAAATAGATAGGATGTATGCTCAAGCTTATCCTTCAAAAATGGCTTGAAATGGAGTTGGAATTTGGGTGTGAGTGTATGGTTTTGATGTAAAATGGCATTATGACTTTACTTCATGGATTGTGTTATTTTGCAAAGGGGAAGGATCCAATTTATAGGCAAGAGGCTTGAAGGATTGAGGGCTAAGATGCAAGGATGAGAAAAAGCTCATGGAGGGCTCAGATTGCATGAAAGGAGAGCACATGGATTATGCTTCCTCACAGCCAATCAGGGAGTGACACATGTCACAGGGTGAGAGGATAGAGAAAAGGGGAAGGATGAGTCAACAAAGGAGGCTCAAGGGATAAAATCTTCATAAAGACCCTCATAATGGCTTGTAAGAGCAATAAAAGGGCTTGGAAGAGTCATTTATGGCCTAGTGGACTTCATAAAATTTTATGGTTGAGATATTTTGAGGGAGATGAGAGAAATTTTGACTTGGGCTTGATTATGAGGGTTTTAAGCTTGCTTGAGCTTGTGCAAATTATTAGAGGATGGATTAGGATAGTTTAGGATTAGCTTAGGGATAGGCAAGTGGATGGCATTTAATGAGGGTGGGTGAAGAAGGAGATATTTGTTAACTTTGGCTTGGGTTAGTAATTTTTAACCCATGTTTAAGGAATGTGACAAGGTTAGGAGGGGATTAGGATTAGGTTTAAAGACATCTTCTAGAAGAGTCTAGACTTTGGATGAGGATAAAGACTTTCTAGAATAGTCTAGAATTTCCTAGGATGAGGATGAAGACTTTCTAGAACAGTCTAGAACTTCTTAGGATGAGGATAAATTAGATTTTTAGGAAATAAATAAAGTTTTATTTATTTCAAGGGTTTGGGTTGAGGAGATATTTATTAAAACTTTTTTAATAAACATGAAGATTAATATTTAATCTTAATTAAATATTTTGAGTTGGGATTAGGGGTAGGAAATGATGGGATTAACCTTTAATCAAAATTAAAGAAGGATTAGAAGATTTTGGAAGAGGTTAGTGGTCTTAAGGAAATTGGCCAAGTTTTGGGCAAAAAATAAATTTTTTATTTATTTTGGGTTTTTTGGTCAATTTATTAATTCAATAATTAATAAATAAGGAAATAATGTTTAAATAAGATTTAAACATTTTAGGGAGGGATTCCTTAATTAAATATTTTTAATTAAGATAAAGGGATTTAATGGCATAAAAATAAATAAATAAATAAACTAATTAATTAATTAATAAATGACGATGTCATCAGCAATTTTTCAGAAAAAAACTTTATTTTTGAAAGGCTTTTAGGTGTCTACACCTAGGACCCCTAGGGACTAATTTGGTTGGTTTGAATGTGTTGAAAGGGGTGATACATTAACATATGGACCCTTAACCTATAACCCCTTTTGATGCATTTTGTGACAACATATGTCCCTAGGGGCCCTAGGACCCCTAGGGACTAATTTTTTTGGTTTGAATGCATCGAAAGGGGTTATACATTAAGTTATGACCCCTTTCGACACATTTTGTGACAACATAAGTCCCTAGGTGGCCTAGGACCCCTAGGGACCAATTTGGCTGGTTCAAATGCATAAAAAGGGGTCATAAGTTAACCTATGACTAGTTTTGACACATTTCATGACAACATAGGGCCCTTACGGATCGATTTGGTTTGTTCAAATATGTTGAAAGGCATCATACATTAACCTGTGACCCCTTTTGACAGATTTCATGACAACATACATCCCTAGCGGCCCCAAGACCCCTAGGGACCAATTTAGTTGGTTCAAATGTGTCAAAAGGGGTCAGAGGTTAACCTATGACCCCTTTCGATGCATTTCATGACAACATATGTCCTTGGGGGACATAGGACCCCTAGGGACCCATTTGGTTTGTTTGAATGCATCAAAAGGGATCAGAGGTTAACCTATGACCCCTTTAGGCACATTCCATGACAACATATGTGCCTAGGGGCTCTAGGACCCTAGGGACCCATTTGGTTGGTTTGAATGCATCGAAAGGGGTCATACATTAACCTATGACCTCTTTCAATGTATTTCATGAAAACATGTCTTTAAGGGTCCTAGGACCTCTAGGAACCCATTTGATTTGTTTGAATGCCTCAAAAGAGGTCATATGTTAGCCTATGACCCCTTTTGATGCATTTCATGACAATATATGTCCATAGGGGCCCTAGGACCCCTAGTACCCCTAGGGATCCATTTGTTTGGTTTGATTACATTGAAAGGGGTCATAGGTTAACCTATGACTCCTTTCAACATATTTCATGACAACATTGGTCCCTATGGGCCCTAGGACCCCTAGGGACCCATTTGGTTGGTTCAAATACATTGAAACCTATGACCCCTTCGATGCATTTCATGACAACATATGTCCTTTAACATATGACCCCTTCAATGCATTTCATGACATGTTTAGGGACATATGTTGTCATGAAATGCATTGAATGGGTCATAGGTTAACCTATGACCCCTTTTAATGCATTTTGTGACAACATATGTCCCAAGGGGCCCTAAGACCCCTAAGGACCCATTTGGTTGGTTTGAATTTGTCGAAAGGGATCATATGCTAACCTATGACCCCTTTCGATGCATTTTATGACAACATATGTCCCTAGAGGTCCTAGGACCCCTAGGGACCCATTTTGTTTGCTCAAATGTATTGAAAGGTGTCATACATTAACCTATAACCCCTTTCGATGCATTTCATGACAACATATGTCCCTAGGGGCCCTAGAACACCTAGGGACCAATTTGGTTGGTTTGAATGCATTAAAAGAGGTCATAGGTTAACCTATGAGCCCTTCTAATACATTTCATGATAATATTATATTTAATAATAATAATATAGGGTATGTGCAGGATCATGGTGTGCCAAAAAGTGGTGATGTAAAAAGAATAGAGTTTGAAAACATCTAAAAGCATTTCAAAATCCACTCTATCTTTTTTTCACCTATCTAGGTACCAAACTTGGAAAGTAAGGCCCAACCCTTATCGGATATCCAATTTGATATCAAATATTTGATATTATATTGGATATTCAATATAATATTGGATACTCGATATTGTCACTACTATTAAAAAGAAAAGCCAACACACGAGTTGTTTCAAAAAAAATAACTTGTGGGTTGGTTGTTCTATGTGAGGTTGTTGTGGCAGATATTGGATATTCAATATTATATCGAATATCAAATATAATATCGAATACCTGATATCTATCAATGTTTATAAAAAAAGAAAAAAGAAAACCCACAGGTAGTTATCAAAGTGATATTTTTGTGCGCAGGGTTTCAGGTATCAGGTTTTATATCATGTATTTGATATAAGGTAAGTTTTTAAATTTTTTTAATCAATTTTAATATAAATTTAATAAATTTTATCATGAATTTGTTAGAATTTAGGGTTTTTTTATAGAAATTTTTAAAATTAAGATTTTTTTAATATAAATTATGTTTTGCAAGTTAATAGGAATGGATGATCAAAATGATGACACTGTGGAAAGGAATACTATTCCTCATAACCCCCCACCAAATGATCCAATGTCCTCATAAAACCATCCACCAAGTGATCCTTTACCCCCTTAAAACCCTCCTCGAATCGAGGATTTGATAAATGAAAATCTCACCAAATTGAGGGGTTTGCGAAGAACATATAATAATGTACCTGCATTAGCTCCTATGTTATCCACATTAAAAACTATAGTGGATAACATTGAAACCCTTACCAATGACCAAAATGCCACTCTTCGTTGGTGTGACAAAATGCATCAGATGTTTGATGATGGATTGGACTATGATGAGGTTGTGGCCCTCAATATAACCAAAGATGATTTGGCTGACCTTTTTGTGAACCTAAAAAAAAATTTACCAATCGACAAAAAAAACCTAAACTATTGATTAAATGGTGCACAAATGACACCATACTTGCAAACTTTTTGGATCATTGGTGGATGGATTTTGATATCTCTCCACATAGAAATTTAGAGGTGCCATTTTATTTCCTCAGAAAATTGTATGTATAATTTGTGATGGGCCTCAAGATGAACTATTGGAGCATGAAGCCCAACATGGGTGTAGGGTTAGGAGCTCCTTAGAAGAGACCCTCTTCCTAGCAGAAGAAAGTTGGCATTTTTGTCCCCCTACTAATGTTTCCCCCATCCTCGAGTACAACATCCTAATATTATAAAAGAGACTAGCTCATAGACCATTAGAGCCATTTAGAGACTGAGTAGCCTATTGATATCTTAGGCTAGGTCAGCCCTACCTCCTAGTGTTGATGATGTTGGCACCAATTCATTATTGGCTAGCTCATCACATGTTTGTGTGCCTCACACTTGCATTACATATAAAAATATTTGCCTGGGTCCCATAGGTGATCTTCCTAAGTATCATTTTTTATTAGACAAGGATACACCAAATGCACATGCCTAGGCTATAGACCTTGATGCGAGAGAGGAAGAATGCAGAGGCATGGACTCCTTTTGTGTTGGTACATGTATAAATTTTTTTGTTATGACATGTGTGATTTAGATTTAATTTTTATAATAGAATAATTTTAATTTTTAAGCCATACTAAATTATACATGTATGTGATCTTCATTCATGTTTAGTTGATGACCGAGGAGGAGTTGAGATAGGTTGATGATGCCACACTCTCAGCCATTTCATTTGGCCTTGAGACATCTACGATACATTATGTTGTTCTCTCATTATTATTTTTATTTGATAGTGTAGCATATATGGTTTCTAATATTTCTTTTATCTTGCAGGTACCACCTATCCCTAGGGGACAAAGTGCAGGGATGAGCTAGCACCCATTGACAAAGGAAAGGTAATTGGGTACTTTGTATTTGATTAAATATTGATGCATTCTTGTAAAATTATTATGGTAATGAAATTTAATTACATTCTTTATTGTATATAAGGTGTGGCTATTGGCAATGAGCCCATACAAATTTCGCATCCTAGATGCTCAGGCATTTCTATTCACACCAAGAGCCCCATTATATGTATAAGTGTCATTTATTTTTCATTTTCCTTATCTTCATAATTAAATTCAAACATGAATTCTATGATATTAAAAACTACTATTTTATATCTCATAGGAAACTCCTAGTGCACATGAGGTTCGATGCGAGAGTTTTGTAGATTTGATGATGTAGCCACTATATCTTGAGGAGGAGCCTACACTAGTAAGTTGTAGTTTGAATTCATGATTCAATATGTTATAATTTTAGCATGCTATGAATTATAATGTTATATTTTAAGTTTTAGATTCATCTAACAAACATATTTGAACATATACAGGCCACAATCAGCAAGGTACAAGCATTTTCTAGGCCATACGAGAGGACTCTTGACCAACGTAGGAGGTCAACAAGAGCGGTATTTATTATGAAATTTTAATAGTGTAAATCTTCATTAAAAAAAGATCATTATGCATTTGAGTAATTTAATTTTAGATACAAAGAATCATATAAATTTACTAGTCTAACTTTGGGTTTTCCTTTTTTGTTTATGTAGGAGGCATCTGATCCACCTAGTGCAGTAAAGAGGCTACATTTTGATTATCCACCAGCACCCTAGGATAATATAGTTGTCATTGGATGTGTCATGAGACATTTTGGGATGGCATATACTACATTGTTTATAGAAACATTGGTATTATACACATTTTGATGGCATGATTAGCCACATTTTGTATATGGATCTATGTATTTTGATATATATCTATGTACTTTTTTTATGGATACATGATATTTGATATATATTTGTGTAATTTTTCTATCGATACATGTATTTTGATATATATTTTTATCATTTATGTGCACAATGATATACATATTAATTTAGTATCTAGTATTATTCAATTTATCGTGATCATGTATATCATTCATGTTTATGAAATATCATTAATTTTGATCATGCTTGTTATATTTTATTAAAATGAAATAATTTGTGAATAACATTTTAACAACCTTTATTATCAAATTTGGATGCAATGTTTAGTTTGAAGTGTTATCATGACATAAACACACTTGTTAACCTCCTACACAAGGTTCACATAACCCATATTGATCCACTTAACAAACTAACTTCATTAATGCATGCTATCATTTCGCACCTTATATAGGTATTTCCAACCTTGTATGGTCATGCTCAAACCCCTAACTAACTCTTTGCGCTCATGTATACTTTTCAAGAAAAAGTTGCAAAAGTTGCACTTTGCAGCTTTTGCAACTTTTACAATTTTGAACTATTTTTCTTATAAATTTAAATTCTTAATTAGAGAATTTCACCAAACTTGGTAAGGGGTTATCAATAGCCCTCACGAGCTTCGAGGTATGACCATTAGAAGATTGACCTCGAAATGCACTTAGAGCACCTTGGAGACTCCTCGGTACGGGGTGGCTACAGATGATGGATAGTCTCCACGGATAGAACAAGGGTGTCACTAGGGTTCACTCACCCATCTAGAGCTAATGGCACTGACAATTTGATGCCAAGATCAGTGATTTCAAAGTTACGATGTGGTGCACCTATGAACTGAGGCACATTGCAAGTTTTGGCATCAAGTGAGATCACTATGCTGAATCCAAATGGAATATGATCTCTTAAAAATGAGATAGGTTATTTTAGGACTCAACATCACCATCTTATAGAATTTTATGTTTCATCAATAGCCCTTATGAGCTCCGAGTTACGACCCTCGAAAGATCGACCTCAAAATGCACTTAGAGCACCTTGGAGACTCCTCGATATTGGGTGGTTGTGGATGATGGATGGTCTTTGTGGCCAGAAAAAGGGTGTCACTAGGGTTCACCTACCCATCCAAAGCTAATGGCATTGACAATTTGATGCCAAGATCAGAGATTTCAAAGTTACATTTTGGTGCACCTATGAACTGAGGCGCACTGCAAGTTTTGGCATCGAGTGAGATCGTTGTGTTGAATCCAATAGAATGTGATCTCTCAAAAATGAGATGGGTTATTTTAGGCCACAATATCACCATCCTATAGAATTTTATGTTTCATCAATAGCCCTCACGAGCTTTGAGTTACGACCCTCAAAAGATCAACCTTGAAATGAACTTAGAGCACCTTGGAGACTACTCGATATGGGGTGGCTTCTGATGATGGATGGTCTCTATGGCTAGAACAAGGATGTTACTAGGGTTCACCCATCCATCTATAGCTAATGGCATTGATGATTCAATACCAAGATTAGCAATTTCAAAGTTACTTGTAGTGCACCTATGAACTGAGGCACACTACAAGTTTTGGCATTGAGTGAGATCGTTGTGCCGAATCCAAATAGAATGTTATATCTCAAAAATGAGATAGGTTATTTTAGGTTTCAGCATCATCATCTTGTAAAATTTTATGTTTCATCGATAGCGCTCACGAGATCTGAGTTACAACTCATGGAAGATCAACCTCGAAATGCACTTAGAGCACCTTGGAAACTAGTTAGTATAGGGTGGTCGCAAATGATGGATGGTCTCTGTGGCTAGAACAAGGGAATCACTAGGGTTCACCTGCCCATCCAAAGCTAATGGCACTAACAATTCAATGCCAAGATTAGCGAAATCAAAGTTATGTTGTGGTGCACCTATGAACTGAGGCACATTGCGAGTTTTGGCATTAAGTGAGATTGATGTGCCGAATCCAAATAGAATTTGATCTCTTATAAATGAGATAGGTTATTTTAGGTCTTGGCATCACTGTCCTATAGAATTTGATGTTTTATCGATAGCCCTCATGAGCTCTAAGTTACGACCCTCAGAAGATTGACCTCAAAATGCACTTACAACACCTTGGAGACTACTCGGTACGAGGTGGCCACAGACAATGGATAGTCTCCATGGCCGGAACAAGGATGTCACTAGGGTTCACCCACCCATTCAGAGCTAATGGTGTCAATGATTCGATGCCAAGATCAATGGTTTCAAATTTATGCTGTGGTGCACCTATGAACTGAGGCACACTACAAGTTTTGGCAACTAATAACCCCTATTATTTTATCAGTTTAATTTTAGTTCCTCACAACTTAGGGTTAGGGTTTGCAATAAGTTAGGGTTTATATTTTCATCTATTATTAGGGTTCCAGTTTACAATTTTCTACCAACATTTTCTTATCATAGCTAAATTAATGGTAACATTATCAGGTAAGCAAATGATCTCATGGGTTGTTTATATTTGTTTAATAGTAGTATAATGTTTGCTATAATTTGTCATTTGAATTAGTAGAGGCTACTAATCTATTTCACAAAGTACGGTGGAAAATTGTTCTCAAATTTTCTGATCAAAATGGACAGAACTGGAAAGAATCTGCAAGAAAGGTAAGCAAATCTGTGCAAAACGATGATTAAAAAACTTACCATTTAGATCGGGTGGAAATTAGACTTGCTATATTATCTCTATATGAAAATAAAAAGAGGTGTGTCCAATGTTGAGAATGACAACAACAAAATAAGAAAATAATAAATGAAATTTACTTATTTTATTTATTTTTTCTTATTTGAATATAATATTAGTTCAATATAATGGCTTTGATTTAAATGTTAAAATTTGTTGTTTTTTTAAAAAAATAATAGATAAACTAGGATATATATGGACAACAATACTTTGAGTTTATACAAATAGATTAGATAAATATAGCAAAGCACACAAGTATTTGTCTTATTTGAATAGTTTGATAAAAATGGTTTTAATAATCATAATGTTAGCTCTATGTCAAATAAGAAAAAGCCAAACTTGTAATAAGATATCCGCAAGTAATTATCTTTCATTGTTTCCATGCTTCAATACTCATATAGCTATATATGCTCTTAAAATTGTCCTTATAGCCTTGTATCACATGCAAATATGATTTGCAAGAACTTGTTCAATATCTTCCTCATATAATTCCTTACAAAGAACCTACCAAAATAATAATTAGAATATGTAATTAATTTAACCTATCTTTTTCATTATTACAAAAACCATATAAAAAAAACTTCACATTTTACATCATAATACATCATAAATTTGAGGAATTCTCCCCAACACCCACCCCCCCTGCCAATCTTCATGATGTACCTACATTCCAATATCAAAAAAAAATTAGAAACTTATTGTATTAAACAAGATAATCATCGGTTCATTGAATCATTATGAAGAAAATAACACAAGATGTAAATATACCTAGTCGAGTATTCTAGTAGGGTCCTCTCTATTTTAGGGTCTCCAACAGGGCTTCATGATTAGCATTACTAATAGTAAAAAGTTCTTTTAATTTTGATCTTTCTTGATGTTTCAACAACTTTACATTTGTTTCTATAATAAGATGCAAATATATGAGAATTATTTTGTGCTTTTGATAGTCTTCAAATGTATGAATTCCATTCCTTCTAAGCATGTATGTTCATAGCCATGTTCTAGTGACAACCACTAAACTAGTAGGATATGTGAATCCATCATCTTCTGTGATTGGTTGTGCAAGCTTATGTTTACCTCTTACACAATGTGCTAACCAATAATTAGATTTCTCATCATTCCCCTATGGTGCAACCAATGCAAAGACATGTCCTAACTGAAGAAGATCTGATAGATGGTTATGCTCAAGTGAGCTTTCTATGTCATCATTTTTGATAGAGGGTATGATAGACAATGAAGTAAGATAATGTGGATCCCATGTGTCCACCCACTCACTCAACTCACAGTGATCCCAATCACACTAAAAACAACTAGGACAAAAGCAAGCTAGTTACTGTGTCCAAATGGTCCATGTGCACAATCTAATCTATCACCTATGGACCCTTCCTCAAACAACCAAAAGAATCTATGTACCACTGAATCAAGAGTCCCCCCCAGTGATAATGCTAAACTACACCAATCAACAATGCTATGAGCATCAAGAAGCTTTGTTGCTGAAATCTTCAATTGCTCCTTAACTAGAGCTCTCTTCACACATGCCCCTGCTCCATCATGTTGCCCTTTCCCATGGACAAACTCAAAATATGAAGCACCCCCCTCTCTACATGCATCCTACACAACTAATAAAATATGTGAATATTCTTGAATTAACCTGTACAGTTATCTAACCAAATGATATGTCTATCCATAGTAACTGCATGCTCCTGTAAGAAATCAAATTAATTCTCGAAACAATGTTCTACAAACTCGTGAGAGTGAGATCTATCATCACTCATATAAAAATGATACTCTTTAATAATCTTTTGATTATCTTCTGCACTATCAAGGGCATGTCTATATGTTATGTGGACAAAAATAGCAATCTGAATGGAGCTGTAATACTGAGATTATGTCTTATTTTGAGATTGCAATGTGTAGTTCTCAACAAAATCAACTACTTACATAATAGTTCTAATAGGAAAAGTCTCCTTTCACATTCTAAATTGTTGATCCAACCATTGAGACCTATGACTATGTCTTGCATATTTGTAGAAAATATTTTCCTTGAAATTTTAAATAAAACTTGCCACACTGATTTCTTTTCCAACCAATTCACATCTAGAGCCCTCACCCCCACTCTTCAATCTGTATTTCACCATTTCATATACCTTTTTTAATACTATTGTCTTTTCAAGATCTTGTTCACACCCCTCATGGAAACATATGTCAAACTTGGATAAGCCACCACATTTTAAACACTTTTCATTTAAGCAAGCATTTCTATAAGAGAAACAACCATCAACTCTACGACATAAAAATTGATCTAGCAAATCTCTTGATGATTTTGGAATCCAACTAGCACCACAATTCTCCAACATTTCTTTACTATGCAAAGTAGAACGGATGAAGTGTAATAGTTCATCGTGCATAGAAAACATGACATGATATTTGCAACATGTATTTCAATTTTAAGTGGCACAAAATTAAATGCCTTCAAAGATTCAAAAGCCCTTTGTGATAAATGAAGACTTGGATGACTCTCTTTAAATTGTTTGAACAATATACTTTGACTTACCTCCAAATAGTGTTTAGGATGTGGTGTGTGGTCTTTGATGTCAATGCTCAACTTTAACACATCTTTAGCATTGGGTGATACTCGTGAGCTAGTGTGCTCAAATTGTGTAATTTCTTCCTTCACATCATTGAATAGTTTCTTATCACAATGTGGAAGTCTCCCACCAAAAAGTCATGTTTTATTTTGAAGAGGATCATCAATTCTCTCTCATCAAATAAGTGCTCTTCTCAAAGTAGTACAATTTAGGTTCAAATTAATACAAATTTGTCTCATATATCTACCCTTTATCAAATGATGACTTACCAAAGAGTTTATAATAACCCTTTGAGTAGCTCTCTTATCCTTCTCCCTGCTATTTTTCTCAATGCTATTGGGAGCACTTAAAAGATTCTTCACAATAATGACATTTCTTTCCAATTTTTTATTGGCACAAATATTCAATTTGGAAAGCATAGGTCTCATCTATTGCATCTTTAATAAGTGCATAAAAAATTACATTACTTAATCACTTTCTTGTTGCTGAAAAACATATTATATAGTCTTGAAGCCCATAACTGAATGGTTCTTTCTGAATTTTTTCCTTCCAAATTGGTAATAATCATTTCATCAATTTTAATTATCCATTTTGATGTTCTACAACCTTCATGTCAATTATAATTAGGAGATATGTAAGGTTCCTGCACATCAGGTTCCCGTGCATTGTCATGTTTGGCATGGTCAATTATGCAATTTACATTATGACCTGGTAGCATTTCATCCTCGAAATTTTCATTCTCTAAATTTTCAATTTTGGCATTATCATTTCAATTGGTACATTTTCATTCCCCAACTACACATATTCATTATCTGACTTTATGATTTCACCTTTGACTAATTCATCGTCAACTTGACTCACATTTAACATACCTTATCTTTTCCTTTAGTGTTCTACTTTGTCCCTTTCCCTATATGCCACAATGTATTCATTGGATACCTTCCTTTTGCATTTAGCCTTTCAACAACTGCTACTCCCCATTCAGATGACAATATCAGACACCTGGAGATATATTATCAAACATTTTTTGATTGCTTGGGCCCCAAAATGTGACTTTTCCTAAAACGCGTGAAAAAGGCCCACAAAAAGCGATGTTGACAGGTCTACAGTCATAGGGAATATTTTGGAAAATTTATGCCAGTAAAATTAGGTATCCAATTTCAGATCAAATATTCGATATTGGGACCCAAATATTAGAGGGAAAAAAAATTACTATAATGTATTATTATATTATATTATTATTAAATATAATAATATATGTTATTATTATAATCTATAAATATATAATATATATTTATATATATATGAAATGATTATATTATATTATTATTATTAAATATAATAACATAATATATGTTATTATTATTATTATGACCTATGTTAACTATTAATATATAATAATATATTATGTTTCTCTTATTACTATTATCTATAAATATAATATATATTAATATATAAATATATATATATTACATTATTATTATTTTTGATATATTATTATTAAATATAACAACATATAATATTATTGTTATTATTATTATTACCTATGATCCATTTGGTTGGTTATAATATGTCGAGAGGGGTCACAAGTTAACCTATCACCTCTCTCGATGCATTTCATAACAACCTATGTCCCTAGGGGTCCAAAAACCTCTAGGGATGCATTTGGTTTGTTATAGTGCATCAACAAGGGTCACGGGTTAACATATGACCCCTCTTGTGAAATTTCATGATAATATATGTCCCTAGGGGCCCTAGGACCCCTAGGGATGCATTTGATTGCTTATAATGTATCGAGTGTTAGGATAAACCACGGATAGAAATAAAAACTACATGCAAATATAACCAATAATAGAAAATAATAGAACACACAAAAATGAACACAAGGCACCAAGATTTAACGTGGTTCATCCAATCCCTGGGCTACATCCACCAAACAGCAAGTCCAATCTTATTACAATCCAGTGATTACAACCTGATTACAATTTGTAATCCCTTATAGCTCAATACCACCGCAAGAACCAATTTTGTATCACAACACTATGAAAAATACCCAACCCTAAGCCCTTTTATACAAGTATTAAACCACTTTAGGGTTATAACATGTCGGCCATATGTTGGCCATAATATGTCGGCCATAATATGTCGACCATATGTCGGCCATAATATGTCGGCCATATGTCGGCCATAATATGTACTTTCCTGATCAGTCACCACAATCTAACAATCTCCCACTTGGGGACTGATCAGGCTCCACACTAAACAACAATCTCCCACTTGGAGACTGATCCTGTAGCAATACCACTACCACATGGGGCTCCCACTGGATCAAACCATCCTGGACTCTACTGTTCTTTTATTCATGTTCAGTCTAAAAGACCAACTGAAGTTGAAGAGGACTTCAGCTTCTCCCTTGTTACAACCTTTGTTAACATATCTGCTAGATTTTCATTGGTATGTATCTTCTCTAGCTTTAACTGTCCATCCTCCAAAACTGACCGAATGAAATGGTACCGCAACTATATGTGTTTGGTCTTAGAATGCAGAGCTGAATTCTTAGCAAGATGAATGGCACTCTGACTATCTGTGAACAAATAATTATCCTTCTGAGGATGTCCCAATTCTTCCAAGAAGAACTAAAGCCATATCATCTCTTTGGCTGCCTCTGTAGCAGCAACATACTCCGCCTCTATAGTGGAGAGAGCATTAATCTTCTGTAACCTAGAAATCCAGCTCACGACTGCCCCACCAACAGTAAAGACATAACCTATAGTACTCTGCCTGGTATCAATATCCCCAGCCAAATCTGAGTCAACATAGCCCTGTAAATCAGTAGTAGAGCCCCCAAAGTGTAAACACTTATTGGATGTTCCTCTCAAATATCTGAGAATCCACTTGACAACATTCCAATGCTCAAATCCTGGATGACTCATATACCTGCTAACGACTCCCACTGCATGTGCAATATCTGGCCTAGTGCATACCATAGCATACATCAAACTTCCTACAGCTGAAGCATAGGGTACCTTGGACATCTTATCCTCCTCTTCCTATGTCTTGGGACACATCTCCATAGTCAATTTCAAATGACCAGGTAAAGGTGTGCTGACAGCTTTAGCATTCTCCATAGAGAAACGTTGTAGCACCTTCTCAACATAATCAGCTTGAGATAGCGTCAATGTTCTTTTCTTCCTATCTCTGCAAATCTTCATACCAAGGATTTGTTTTGCTGCCCCCAAATCCTTCATAGCAAATGTATGTGCTAATTGGCATTTCAGCCCCTTAATATGATCCATGTTAGACCCAGCTACAAGCATATCATCAACATATAAACATAAAATAATGTAGCTATCATCATCCAACCTCTTAAAATAAACACAGTAATCTGAATGACACTTATTATATCCATGCTCATGCATAAAACTGTCAAATTTCAGATACCATTGCCGAGGTGCTTGCTTCAAGCCATATAAACTTTTCTTCAATTTGCACACTAAGTTCTCCTTACCTTTGACCTCAAAACCCTGTGGCTGAGCCATATATATTTCTTCATCCAAATCACCATGAAGAAAGGTTTTTTTAACATCCATCTGCTCTAACTGAAAATCTTCAATAGCCACAAGACTTAAAACAGTACGAATAGAAGTCATTTTAACAACAGGAGAAAATATCTCATCAAAATCAATTCCCTTTTTCTGTGCAAATCCTTTTACAACTAACCTGGCCTTAAATCTTTTCTTACCTCCTTCCTCTTCTTTCAACCTATAAACCCATTTATTCTGTAAACCCTTTTTACCCGCAGGCAACTTGCACAAATCTCATGTCTTATTTTTCAGCAAAGAGTCCATTTCATCTTTCATTGCAGACTCCCACTGAATCTTAGTATCCACCTGCACAGCTTCATCATAACTTTCAGGTTCACTAGCATCAGTAAGTAAAAGAGAATACAAAGAGGGAGGAAACCTTTCTGGAGGTCTAATTTGCCTTGTTGACCATCTAACATTTGCTAGTGTGTGTGGTATTTGTTGTTGCAGTTGTTGCACATCATGAGGAATGGCTGGAACATCAGCTTTTGGAGTATCATCCAGCACTACATAATCATCTTCTTTCTTCTCATGTTGCTGCAACAGATCTTTGTACAACACTTTCTCATTGAATATGACATCCCGACTTCTAATAATTTTAAGATTTTCAAAATCCCAAAGCCTATAACCAAATTCATTAATGCCATATCCAACAAAGACACATTTCTTTGATTTAGGTTCTAGCTTGGTTCTATTTTCAGAGTCTATATGAGCAAAAGCTTCACAACCGAAGGTCTTGAGAAAAGAATAACTCACCTTCTTACCAGTCCATGCTTCCTCTGGAATACCACAGCCCAAAGGAGTAGAGGGACCTCTATTAATCAAATATACTACAGTATTGACAGCCTCTGCCCACATGTGTAAGGGCAACACAGCATGTAACCTCATGCTCCTTGCGCGCTCCATTATAGTCCTGTTCATGCATTCAGCCACTCCATTTTCCTGTGGAGTCCTTGGAATAGTTTTTTGTCCACGAATACCATTAGTAGAGCAATAATCTTCAAATTCATGACTGCAATACTCACCACCATTATCAGATCTAAGACATTTTAATTTCTTACCAGTCTCATTTTCAACCAAGCATTTCCATTTCTTAAAAATTTGAAATACATCAGATTTTTGTCTAAGGAAATAAACCCATACTTTTCTAGTTGTGTCATCAATAAATGTAACATAATAATCAGAGCCACCAAGGGAAGATACCTGGGCTGGTCCCCATACATCTGTATGCACAAGCTCTAATTTCTCCTTTTTGTTTTCCTTCCCTGTCTTTACAAAACTCACTCTCTTTTGTTTTCCATACACACAACTTTCACAGAAATCCATATTCACACATTTTAGAACTGGTAAAACTTTCTTTGAATGAAGCACTTTCATACCTTTCTCACTCATGTGCCCAAGTCTATTGTGCCACAGCGCTGTATCAGAATCTATAGTAGCTATTTGTTCTCCCTGCTCAACTATAGTAATTGTTCCTGAATATTCATTTTTCTCTTAAACAATCAAAGTAGAAGGAACAATATGACCTGTACAAAGATATAAGGTGCCTACTTTCACACCTTTTGCTACTACAAGGGAACCTTTTGAAACCTTCCAATTTTTATCATTAAAAGTAACTACACAACCCTCATCACCGAGTCGCCCTGCTGAAATTAAATTTTTACTTAGTTTTGGAACATGTCTTACCTCATGTGGTAGCCAATGATTCCCATTCTGCAACTTAATCTTAATTTTTCCCTTTCTAACAATCTGACAGGGTTCATTATCCCCCAAATAAACAAGCCCAAAATCCCCTTGGACATAATCATTGAAATAACCTCTATGAGGTGTAGCATGAAATGAAGCACCAGAATCTAAAACCCATGAATCATCAACACTCTCTAAAGATAGAAGCAAAGCATCCTCTTCGGATTTGTTACTTACCACATTTGCCTCCTTGTCTCCATCTGATTTATCTCCTTCATTTTTCTTTTGATTCCAGCAATCTTTCTTTTTGTGCCCTAGTTTCCCATAGTACTAGCAATCATTTGGTCCTCTCGATTGAGACCTCCTCCCCTTCGACTTTCCTCTTGATTTCCCATGATTTCCAGAGTTACTTCCTCTTTCAATCATTCTGCCCCTGCTTTGTGCATTTAAAGCACTTCCTGATGTAGATCCACCTGAGGATTTTCTACGAGTTTCCTCACTTAAAATAACACCAATCACATCATCATATTTTAGGGTACTAGATCCAAGAACAGAATTACTCACCACCATTACCAAGCCATTCCAGCTTTCAGGCAAAGAACACAAAATCAAGAGAGCCCTAATTTCTTCATCAAAATTGATACCCATAGAAGATAATTGACTAGTAATAGTATTAGACTCATTTAAATGATCTGCAACAGATCCACCTTCTACCATTTTCATATTAAATAAATGCTTCATGAGAAATACCTTATTTAAAGCGGAGGGCTTTTCATACAGTGTCGCTAGGGTTTTCATCAAATCTTCTGTCGTCTTTGCTTTTGTAATATTAGATGCCACTGATGGTGCCAAGCATAACCAAATGCTTCTGAGTGCCTTTCTATCCAAGAGATCCCATTAAGCCTCTGTCATAGTTCCCTGATTCTTGGCTTTTCCTTCCAACGGCTTCCATAAATCCTTCTGATATAAATAGTCTTCCATTTGCATCTTCCATAACTGGAAGTTCTACCCATTAAACCTGTCAACCCTCAACTTACCCTCATCTGCCATCGCTCCCACTCAACTGTGAGACTCCCACTTAACCGTGAGACTTTCCTGCAGAGGATAACTGAAAAACAACCTTTCTCTGATACCACTTGTTAGGATAAACCACGGACAAAAATAAAAACTACATGCAAATATAACCAATAACAGAAAATAATAGAACACACAGAAATGAACACAAGGCACCAAGATTTAACGTGGTTCACCCAATCCCTGGGCTACGTCCACCAAATAGAAAGTCCAATCTTATTACGATCTAGTGATTACAACCTAATTACAATCCGTAATCCCTTACAGCTCAATACCGCCACAAGAACCAATTTCGTATCACAACATTATGAAAAATACCCAACCCTAAGCCCTTTTATACAAGTATTAAACCGCTTTAGGGTTATAACGTGTCAGCCATATGTCGGCCATAATATGTTGACTACCATGTCAGCTACTACCCAAAAAATAATAATTTGGGGCGATGCCCCGAACCCCACTATTTATGAAGTATGTACAGTACTTTCTTGATCAGTAACCACAATCTAACATCGAGAGGGGTCATAGGTTAACCTATGACCCCTCTTCGTGTATTTCATGACAACCTATGTCCCTAGGGGTCCAAGGACCCCTAGGGATGCATTTAGTTTGTTATAATATGTCGAGAAGGATCATAGGTTAACCTATGACCCCTCTCGAGGCATTTCGTGAAAATTTATTTCCCTAGGGGCCCTAAGAACCCTAGCAACACATTTGGTTTGTTATAATATGTCAAGATGGCTCATAGGTTAACCTATGACCTCTGTTGATGCATTTCATGACAACCTATGTCCCTAGGGCTCCTAAGACCCCTAGGAACATATTTGGCTGGTTTTGATGCATTGAGAGTGGTCATAGGTTAACTTATGACCCCTATCAACAAATTTCATGACAACCTATGACTCTAGGGCTCCTAAGACTCCTAGGGATGCATTTGGTTCATTACAATGCATTGAGAGGGGTCATAGGTCAATCCATGTATTTCATGATAATGTATGTCTCAAGGGGCCCTAAGACCCCAAGGGATGCATTTCGTTGGTTATAATGCATTGAGAAGGGTCATAAGTTAACCTATGACCCCTCTCAATGCATTTCATCACAAACCTATGACCCTAGGGGCCCTAGGACCCCTATGGATGCATTTGGTTTGTTATATTGTGTCGAGAGGGGTGAGAGGCTAACTTATGACCCATCTTGATGCATTTCATGACAACCTATGTCCCTAGGGGTCCTAAGACTCCTAAGGATGTATTTGGTTGGTTATAATGCATTGAGAGGAGTCATAGGTTAACCAATGACCCCTCTCGATGCATTTCATGAAAACCTATGTCCCCAGGAATGAATTTGGTTGGTTCCAATACATCTAAAGGGGTCATAGGTTAACCTATGACCCCGATTGATGCATTTCATGATAATGTATCTCCCTAGAGACATAGGACCCCAAGGGACTCATTTGGTTTGTTATAATGTCTTGAGAGGTGTCATCAATTAACCTATGACCCCTCTTGACGTATTTCATGATAACATATGCCCCTAGGGGCTCTAGGACCCCTATGAATGCATTTGGTTAGTTATAATGTGTTGAGAGGGGTCATAGATAGGACCCATATGAACGCATTTGGTTGGTTATAATGTGTTAACCTATGACCCCTCTCGATGCATTTGATGACAACTTATGTCCCTTGAGGCCCTAGGACCCCTAGGGACACATTTGGTTTGTTATAATGCATCAAAATTGGTCACAGGTTAACTTAGGACCCCTCTCAATGCATTTCATGACAACCTATGTCCCTAGGGATCATAGGACCCCTACAGATGCATTTGGTTTATTATAATGTGTTGAGAGGGGTCACAAGTTAACCTATGACCCCTCTTAGTGCATTTCATGACAACTTATGTCCCTAGGGGCCCTAGGATCACTAGGGATGCATTTGATTTGTTATAATGCATCAAGAGGGGTCATAGGTTAACCCATGACCCCTCTCAATGCATTTCATGACAACTTATGTCCCTAGGGCTCCTAGGACCCCTACGGATGCATTTGGTTGGTTCTAATGCATAAAGAAGGGTCATAGCTTAACCTATGACCCCTCTCGATGTATTTCATGACAACCTATGTCCCTAGGGGTCCTAGGACCCCTAGGGACACATTTGGTTTATTATAATGCATTGACAAGGGTCACAAGTTAATCTATGACCCCTCTCAACATATTTCATGACAACCTATGTCCCTAGAGTTCCTAAGGCCCCTAGGGATGCATTTGGTTTGTTATAAATGCATCAAGAGGGGTTACAGGTTAACTTATGACCCCTCTTGATGTATTTTATGATAACGTATGTCCCTAGGGGCCGTAGGACCCTAGGGATGCATTTGGTTGGTTAAAATGTGTCAACAGGGGTCATAGGTTAACCTATGACCCCTCTCGATACATTTCATGACAACCTATGTCCCTAGGGGTCCTAGGACCCTTAGGTATCTATTTGGTTGGTTCCAATGCATCTAGAGGGGTCATAGGTTAACCTATGACCTTAATTGACACATTTTATGATAACTTATGTCCCTAGGGGCCCTAAGAACCCTAGGGATGCATTTTGTTGATTATAATGCATTGAGAGGAGTTATAGGTTAACCTATGACCCCTCTTGATGTATTTCATGACAACCTATGTCCCTAGGGGTCCTAAGACCCTTAGGGATGCATTTTGTTGGTCATAATGCATCAAGAGGGTTTATAGTTTAACTTATGACCCCTCTCGATGCATTTCATGACAACCTATGTTGCTAGGGGTCCTAGAAGCCCTAAGGATGCATTTGGTTGGTTCCAATGCATCTAGATCAATGCCTTTTAGGATAATGTATGTCCTTAAGGGCCCTAGGACCCCTAGGGATGCATTTGGTTTGTTATAATGCATCGAGAGGGGTCATAGATTAACCTATGACCCAATCAATGATTTTCATGATAACGTATGTCCCTAGGGGCCCTAGGACCCCTAGGGACACATTTGGTTTGATATAATATGTCTAGAGGGGTCATAGGTTAGCCTATGACCCTGATCAATGCATTTAATGATAACGTATGTCCCATTTCATGATAATGTATGTCCTTATGGGCCCTAGGACACCTAGGGATGTATTTGGTTGGTTATAATACAATAAGAGGGGTCATAGGTTAACCTATGACCCCTCTTGATGCATTTCATGACAACCTATGTTCCCCTAGGATCACTAGGGATGCATTTGGTTTGTTCTAATGCATCTAGAGGGGTCATAGGTTAGTAGACCCTAATCAACACATTTGATGATAATGTATGTCCCTAGGGGCCCTAGGACCCCCTAGGGATGCATTTGGTTTGTTATAATGCATTGAGAGGTGTAATAGGTTAACCTATTACCTCTCTCGATGCATTTCATGATAATATATGTCCCTAGGGGCCCTAGTGTCATGTCCCCTTTTTAGTGATATTTTATTTTTCAGTGAATTTGCTTATCATGGACTCTCGTAGGAAGATGATTTTTGGGAGAGAGTCATTCTGATGATTATTTAGGGATTGGATGGTCTTATTTTCTCTTGGGGAGAGATGTTGTTTATTATATTTTTATTTAATGTGTTATGCAAGGCCAAAATATTATAATTTTAAGTTGAGTTGCACTTTTTATTTTTATAAAGTTACTTTGATATAAAAGTGCATTATAAATGGATTTCATAAGAATATTTTATGGATACTTCTAGAAGTTCCTAGTGGCTTCTCGGGATAGTGAATAAATAGAGTAGTTGGTCTCTCATTTGGACATCTGATGATTTGTGTTCACACTACTTTTCTCTAGAGCATTTGTGGCGCCATCTTGGTCTGCAAATCATCATTTGATCATTAGGAATGAAGTCTCCTAAGGATTGGCAGAACTGAGGAGGTGAAATATCCTTTGAAGGGTTGCACTTTGGAAGTGGTATTCAGCTACTTCAAGTTGGGCTTATTTTTATTTAGATTTTTCCACTAGGGTTCGATTTTCAGCATGGACATACATTGTTGCTCATATCTCACTATTGGTTGGGAGTTTAATTTTTATTTTTTGGTAAAATTCTCTTGGGAGCCTGGCAATTTTTTCTATACCATTTTTGGCACCTTTCAGCTCACCATTTTTTTTTTTTAGGTGTTGTACCAATCTGTCTTTTAAGAAATTCTCAATTGTATTTAGCTATTTAGGGTGTGTTTGTAATGTGCCATGTTGTAATACTTTGAGTTGAAAATAGCATATCATATGTTAAAACATTTAGTTATCATTGAATGAATATATTGGCACTATTTTACATTAGTTATTTGAGTAGATCTATGGCACAACAATTTCCTTTGTTTAGCATTATACTTTCAGTAGTGTATTCAGTTTGCATCTCAAGTTCAGTATTAGTGGTGTTTTAGTGGCCTATTTATAAGGATCATTACAGTGGTATCAGAGCTAAATTCTATCGTCCTGAGGGTTTAGAATTCATAATAGTCAGACACCATGTGTGATAGGCATGAGCATATCCCATGAAGAGACAATAAGGATGAAGATCAAAGGCAATTTTATATAGAAATGGTTATAGGACAAGACAGAATGGCACGGACTTTGCAGACACTCACCACCATGGTGGATTGCATGAATCAACAAGATAGACAGAATCAGGAACAAGAGGATGATAGGAGTATAGTAGGTTCACAAGGTGGTCCTAGGCATAGGTCATGGACTATAGATAGGCCTACATGTCCTACATTCCTTAGAGAGGCGACCTAGGAGGTAGTAGAGGATGATATGCCAGAGGAATTTTAGGATGATCTTCTAGCTATAGATGCAGAATGGTAGGCACTACCTCCACATATTCATGAGATGCTGAATTTTGATCTCTACCTAACTGAAAGAAGAGAGCACATGAGAAGTAGCAGGAAAAAAGGAGGCCTAGAGGAGGTTAGGATAGTGAATTACAATGAGTTGCTAGTAAGCTCACCTTACCCTCTTTCGACGGTAGTGGACAGATGACAACACATGCCTAGATCCATAAGTTAGATACGTTCCTAGCATTGAGGCCTATGTCAGAGATGGATTCCATCAGGTATGCCACTTTGCATTTGAAGGGTGTAGCACATGATTGGTGGTCACATGGTATGGTTACATTGTAACATAATTAGGTGATATCCTATCAAGATTTCATCTATAAATTGGTAGAATTCTTTGATAAGAAAGACCCAAAAGTCTTCTTCCATGATCTTGCATAGCTGAGATAGATAGATAATTTGGAGGACTACATCAGTGAGTTTCAGATATTATCAATGATGGTGTAGGATGTGTCTGAGAGGAGGTTGGTTATACTATTCATATAGGGGTTGTCTAAACATCTAAAGGGGTGGATCAAGACATTCGATCCCCCTTCATTGCAGAAGGCTATGAGTAAGGCACAGAGCATGGAGCTCATAACCCCCACCAACAGGTTCACCTCCAAGAGCACTTACTCAAGGACAATAAGAAGTTTGATAAAAAAAAGGGGCAAAAAGGGTAACACCAAGGGTAAGTCTACTACACCTTTGGATATGGAAACATTGAATGACTTGCACAGGAAGAAGCTATGTTTCTACTGCAAGGGTCCCTACAATAGAGATCATATTTTCCTATGAGACCTAAGGGGAAGGCCAACATGGTTATGTGGGCTTACTATGAGGGTTCAAATTATGATAGTTTTAGACATGACGATGATCATAGTGATGCAGAGCCTGAGGTAGAAGTAGAAGCTCTAGAGAATAAGGAGGAGCCTGAGTTGTAGTTACAAGAGGCATTCGTGTCTAGCATTTAGGGAGGATCTTTTTTACAGCATGGTGTTCTAGTGAGGCCGAGACTTATTACCTTGGTTGATATAGGTGCTATGCACAATTTTATTGATGCACATTTTGTTGAATGTCACAGTATTATGACTGAGGAGTTTGAGGGACTACAAGTATAGGTTGCTGATGGCTACACTCTTAAGTGTAATAGGATAGTTAAAAATTTTACCTTATGCCTAAACAACTATGAGTTCAAGGTGGACTACCATGTTGTCAACATGGGTGATCTGGATATTGTTCTTGGGATGAAGTGGTTGCACTCATCAGAAGAGGTCACCTTCAAATTAAAGGACATGCAGATTAAGTTTGAGGTGGATGGGAAGCAACACATTCTGAGAGCCATCAAGAATGGAGACATCATGATACAGGAGCATCCTGGGTTGCCTTGTTATCCTAGTAATTTTGTTCACCTAGTAGTTTCTTCATGTGCCTAGCAATTCCTTCATGTGCCTAGCAATCTTATTTACTTCATGTGCCTAGTAACCCTATTTTTTTCATGTGCCTAGTAACCCTATTTTCTTTATGTGCCTAGTAACCCTATTTTCTTCATGTGCCTAGTAACCCTATTTTCTTCATGTGCCTAGTAAGCCTATTTTCCTTCATGTGTCAAGTTACCCAGTGCATGCTGAGTGATTCTTCATGTGCCGAGTTACTCAGTGTATATCGAGTGTTTCTTCATGTGCCAAGTTACTTAGTGTATTCTAAGTGTTTCTTCATTTTCTGAGTTACCCAGTGTATGTCGAGTGTTTCTTCATATGCCGAGTTACTCAATGCATGTTGAGTGTTTATTCATGTGCTCAGTTACCCAGTGTATGTCGAGTGTCAGTATTTGGACATGATTTTGTGAGATTTATTTCATTCACAACATTTATGTTAAAATCTTTTCTTGGGATGAGTCCAGACCATTTTTGGGTCATCCTTCCTCTTATGTAATGATTCTAGAATGATTTGTAAGCCATTTTGGCAAGTATAAATAGAATGTTCAGGCTTAGAATTAGAGAGTTTTGGAGAAGTTTTGGGGTGAAGCTTTTGGGAAGAAGATTAGAGAGCAGAACTAAAAGTGCAAATTTGTAGTTGAATCTTTCAATGTGAATTTATTTGTAATTGGCCATAACCCAGAAGGCCATATAGCTAGGCATGTAAGAAGATATCTTGATGAATCAATAAAAGTAATTCACTCTTTTTCCTCCTTTGGTTGCTATTCTTTGTGTCTATTTCTATTGTGTTAACTTTTGCAAGGTGGTTTGGATAGTTGGGTGAGCCTTTGGCCCTAGTTATTCATCTACTTGCCTATGTTAGTTGGTTTAAGAGCTTGAGATTCATCCTTGTGAAGATTGGATTGTGTAGAACCCTAATTTGGATTTGGTTGTAGGGTGACAGATCTGCAGATTTGACCTATAACTTGCAGAGGGTTACAATTTTGTAGGAACCTAATTTGTAAAGATGGTTCATGGTAGAGGAAATAATGTTGATAATGTTATATTGGAGTAGTTCAGACAAATTGTAGCGAGATTAGATGTCATGGAGACAACATAGAGGAGAGGAGCACATCTTGATGATGTAAGTGATGATGAAGTAATAGCACCAAACCATAATCCAGAACCTGAAGAAGATCAAGATGGGGAAAGATTGTTGCTAGTATTGTCTAGGGAAAATTCAAAACTTGCAGTAGAAGTTTTTCCTTATGATGGAAAATTAGATACCAATGGTATGCTAGATTGGATCTCTGATATGGAGAAGTTATTTGAGTATGAAAACACTCCTCATAATAGAAAGGTGAAGATTATAGTCACTAGGTTGAAAGGTCATGCATCACTATGGTGGGAGCACTTGCAAACTGATAGACAAAGGAGAGGAAAGGAGAAGACCAGAACTTGGCCAAAGATGGTGAACAAGGTAAAGAAAAAATTCCTTCCTACTGATTACCAAGTTAGCTTGTTAAGAAAGATGCAAAATTTGAAACAAAAGGACATGACTGTAAAAGAATATACTAAGGAATTCTATAGATTAGACATCAGATCTGGACATGTGGATGATGATGTTGAGAAAATTGCAAGGTACCTTAGTGGATTGAGATTTGGAATACAAGATGAAATAAGTTTTGTGAACCTAGAAAGTGTAAAAGAAGCATATCAATCTTGACAAAGAAGAATGAACAAAGACAGAGAGGTAGAGGTGGTAGATTCCAGAGAGGTAGAGGTAGATCTTATGGAGAAAGTGGCAAATTTGATAGTTTTGTGCAGGATAAAGGCAAATCTAAATGGAAGAATGATGACAAAGGCAAGACTGAATGGAAAAGTGGTATTTGTTACCAAGGAGGCACTAATTCTTACCGAGGAAGAGGTAATTTTTATTCTAGAGGTGGATTTCATGGTAATTTTTTTAGATGTGGCAAAGAAGGGCATAGATCCTTTGAATGTAGATCTTCTGAAAGTGGGCAGAATAATAGAAATGCTATGATTCAAGAAGACATTGAGAGTTCACCAAGTCGACCTGAGGCTGGAGAAAATTTGATGGGGAGAAGAACCTTATGTAATAAGGGAGGTGATGAGGAACTTATTTTAAGGAGAAGTCTTTTCAAGAAAAGATGTAAGATGGTTGGAAAATGTTGTAAAGTGATCATCGACAGTGGAAGTTCTACAAATCTGGCATCAGAAGAGCTAGTTACAAAGTTGCAGTTGCAAAGGCTGAAACATCCCAAACCTTATCATGTTTCATGGATCAAAGATGAGCATAAGATATTGATAAGTGAGCAATGCCTAGTGAAGTTCAAAATTGCAAATTACTTTGATGAAGTTTTGTGTGATATTATGCCAATGGATTGTTACTGTAGCATTCCTTCATGTGCTGAGTTACCCAGTGTATGTCGAGTTACTCAGTGTATGCTGAGTGTTTCTTCATCTGCCGAGTTACTCAGTGTATGCCAAGTGTTTCTTTATGTGCCGAGTTACCTAGTGTATGCTAAGTGTTTCTTCATGTGTCAAGTTACTCAATGCATGTCGAGTGTTTCTTCATGTGTTGAGTTACCTAGTGTATGCCGAGTGTTAGTATTTGGACCTGATTTTGCTAGCCAACTTGTGGAATTTATTTCATTCATGAAATTTATGTTAAGATCTTTTCTTGGGATGAGTCTAGACCATTGTTGGGTTGGCCTTCCTCTTATTTAATGATTCTAGAATGATTTGTAAGCTTTTTTGTCATGTATAAATAGAATGTTCAAGCTTAGGATTAGAGAGTTTTGGAGAAGTTTTGGGGAGAAGCTTTTGGGAAGAAGATTAGAGAGTAGAACTAAAAGTGCAAATTTGCAGTTGGATCTTTGAATGTGAATGTATTTGTAATTGGCCATAACCCAAAAGGCCTTATTGCTGGGAATGTAAGAAGATATCTTGATGAATCAATAAAATTAATTCACTCTTCTTCCCCCTTTGGTTTTTGTTCTTTGTGTCCATTTCCATTGTGTTAACTCTTGCAGGGTGGTTTGGATAGTTGGGTGAGCCTTTGGCCCTAGTTATTCGTCCACTTGCCTGCGTCACTTGGTATCAGAGCTTGAGGTTTATCCTTGTCAAGATTGGATCCTATAAAACCCTGATTTGGATTTGGTTGTAGGGTGGTAGATCTACAGATTTGACGTATAACTTGTAGAGGGTTACAATCTTGCAAGAACCTAATTTGTAAACATAGTTCATGGTAGAGGAAATAATGTTGATAATGCTATATTGGATGAGTTGAGATAAATTGCAGCTAGATTAGTTGTTGTGGAGATAGTGCAGAGGAGAGGAGCACATCTTGATGATGTAAGTGATGATGAAGTAGTAGCACCAAACCATAATCCAGAACCTAAAGAAGATCAAGATGAGGAAAGATTGTTGCAAGTATTGTCTACGGAAAATTAAAAACATATAGTAGAAGTTGTTCCTTATGATGGAAAATTGGATACCAATGTTTTGCTAGATTGGATCTTTGATATGGAGAAGTTCTTTGAGTATGAAAACACTCTTGATAATAGAAAGGTGAAGATTATAGTCACTAGGTTGAAAGGGCATGCATCACTATGATGGGAGCACTTGCAAATTGATAGACAAAGGAGAGGAAAGGAGAAGATCAAAACTTGGCCAAAGATATTGAACAAGGTAAAGAACAAATTCCTTCTTGCTGATTACAAAGTTAGCTTGTTGAGAAAGATGCAAAATTTGAAACAAAGGGACATGACTATAAAATAATATACTAAGAAATTCTATAGATTAGACATCAGATCTGGACGAGAAAATTGCAAGGTACCTTAATGGATTGAGATTTGGAATACAAGATTGAATAAGTTTTGTGAACCTAGAAAGTGTAGAAGAAGCATATCAATATGCCTTGAAAGCTGAGGAGATATTGACAAAGAAGCGTGAACAAAGACAGAGAGGTAGAGGTGGTAGATTCCAGAGAGGCATAGGTAGATCTTATGGAGAAAGTGGCAGATCTGATAGTTTTGTGCAAGATAAAGGAAAATCTAAATAGAATAATGATGACAAAGGCAAGGCTAAATGGAAAAGTGATAATTCTTATTGAGGAGGTACTAATTCTTACTGAGGAAGAGGTAATTCTTATTCTAGAGGTGGATTTCATGGTAATTGTTTTAGATGTGGCAAAGTAGGGCATAGATCCTTTGAATGTAGATCTTCTGAAGGTGGGTAGAATAATAGAAATGCTATGATTCAAGAAGACATTGAGAGTTCAACAAGTGAACCTGAGGCTAGAGAAAATTTGATGGGGAGAAGAACCTTATGTAATAAGGGAGGTGATGAGGAACCTATTTTAAGAAGGTGTCTTTTCAAGACAAGATGTAAGATGGCTAGAAAATGTTGTAAAGTGATCATTGATAGTGGAAGTTCTACAAATCTAGCATTAGAAGAGTTGGTTACAAAGTTGCAATTGCAAAGGCTGAAACATCCCAAACCTTATCATGTTTCATGGATCAAAGATGAGCATAAGATATTGGTAAGTGAGCAATTCTTTGTGAAGTTCAAAATTGGACATTACTTTGATGAAGTGTTATGTGATATTATGCCCATGGATTGTTGTCATATTTGGTTGGGTAGACCTTGGCAATATGATAGATATGTCTTACATGATGGAAGATTGAATCATTATACTCTTCGGGTAAATGGAAAGAAACAAACATTGTTGCCTTTAATCGAAAGTCCAGATGAGGTTAATTGTACTACTATAAAAATTTGCATGGTGAATGGCAAACAATTTGAAAATGAAATGAAAAAGAATCAAGTCTATTTTTCTATAATTCCAAGAAAATCGAGTTTTGCCAATGGAGACCAAGTGCAAGAACATAGTGTTAACCAAGTGCTAGTCAGTGGTGACTAAATGACAAATGGTAGTATGGACTGAGTGCTAGAAGAAATTGCAAAGTTGTTTAATGAGTATAAAGAAATGATTGCTGATGATATTACTGATTGTTTACCTCTAGTAAGAAGTATAAGTCATTGTATGGATCTGATCCCTGGAGCTAGTGTGCCAAACAAAGCACCATATAGATTGACACCTACAGAGAATGAAGAACTTAATAAACAAGTGCATGAATTGTTGCACAAAGGTTTTATCAGAGAAAGCTTGAGTTCATGTGTTGTACCTATTGTATTAGCACCCAAAAAGAATAGAGAATGGAGAATGTGTACTGATTCTAGAGCCATTAACAAGATAATAGTGAAATATAGGTTTCCTATGCCAAGGATGGATGACATAATGGATTGTTTGAGTGGCTATCATCAGATCATAATCAGAGAAGGTGATGAATGGAAGACTGCTTTCAAGAAAAAAGATGGTTTGTATGAATGGTTGGTTATGCCTTTTGGTTTGACTAATGCACCCAATACTTTCATGAGGTTGATGAATGAAGTTCTGAAAAGATTCTTGGGTAAATTTGTGATTGTTTATTTGGATGATATTTTGATATTCAGTAAGACTAAGAAAGAACATCTTGAGCACATTAGACAAGTATTGCAAAGGTTGGAAGAGGAAAAGTTGCTAATTAATCTGAAAAAGTGTTATTTTATGCAAGAGAAGATTGTGTATTTTGGATTTTTGATTTCAGCTGATGGATTCAAGATGGATCTTGAGAAGGTTAAAGAAATTTTGGAATGGCCTACACTTGAGAATGCGGGTGAGGTAAGATCATTTCATGGTTTGGCAAGTTTTTACAAAAAGTTTGTAAAGAATTTCAGTGTTGTTTGTAATTCTATGACTGAAACAATGAGGGGAGATAAAAAGGAATTCAAGTGGACACATGGATCTCATAAGAGTTTTGAGACTTTGAAACAAAAGGTTGTTGAATTACCTATATTGACTTTACTTGATTTCAACAAAGTATTTCAAGTTGAATGTGATGCAAGTGGTAATGCAATAGGAGCTGTATTAAGTCAAGAAGGTAAGCATGTTGCTTTCTTTAGTGAAAAGTTGAATGATGCTAAAAGGAAATATTTTGTGTATAATCAATATTTTTATGCTATTGTTCAAGAATTGAAGAAGTGGAGACATTATTTGATGCTTAAGGAGTTTGTGTTGTATACTAATCATAAAGCTTTACAATACTTGGGAAGTCAACATAAATTGAATCAAAGACATATGAAGTGGGTTGAGTATTTGTAGAGTTTTACATTTGTGATTAGGCATAAGAGTGGAGTTACTAAAAAATTTGTTGATGCATTGAGTAGAAGACGTTCTTTGTTGACTGAAATGAAGGCTGAAGTTCTTTGTTGACTGAAATGAAGGCTGAAGTTCTTTGTTTTGATGAGATGAAAGAGTTATATGATGTTGATACTAATTTTTCTGAGGCATGGAGAGAGTGCAGAGCACCAAGTCTGACATATCAGATAAGTAAGTATGATGAGTTTTTCATTCAAGAAGGTATGCTGTTTAAAGGTATTCAGTTGTGTATTCCTAGAAGTCCCATGAGGTTGAATTTGATTAAGGAAAAGCAGAGTGGTGGATTAGCTGGACATTTTGGAATTGATAAGACATTGAGTTTGCTAAAAGAGAAATATTATTGGCCACAAATGTATAAGGATGTTCAAAAATTTGTAAAGAGTTGTGGAGTTTGTCAAGCTGCAAAAGGAGTGAGTCAAAATATTGGTTTGTATACACCTATTACTGTTCCTGAGAAACCTTGGACTGATATTAGTATGGATTTTGTTCTTGGATTGCCTAAAACAGTGAAGGGGTATGATTCCATATTTTTTGTAGTGGAAAAATTTTCTAAGATGGCTCATTTTATACCATTTAAGAAGACATTAGATGTTGAGCATGTTGCTGAACTTTTCTTTAAAGAGATTGTGAGATTGCATGGATTACCAAGAAGCATTATTTCAAATAGAGACAATAAGTTTGTTGGTTACTTTTGGAAGACTTTGTGGAAGAAGATGGGTACTAAATTGAAGTTTAGTTCTACATTCCATCCACAAATAGATGGATAGATAGAGGTTATGAATAGAAGCTTGGGTAATTTGCTGAGATGTTTAGTTGGGAATAACTCGAGTAATTGGGAGATATTATTGACACAAGTTGAATTTGCATATAACAATTTTGTGAATAGGAGTACAAGGAAGACACATTTTGAAATTTTTATTGAAATGCATCCTAGAGGTATATCAGATTTGAGAGATGTTGCTGGTGAAGAAGAGAAAAGTGATGCAGGAGAAGAATTTGCTGATTTTATGGAGTCTTTGCATAAGGAAGTGAAGTTGAGGTTGGAACAAAGCAATCATAAGTATAAAGAGAATGCCGATAAGTCTAGAAGACACCATGATTTTCAAGTTGGTGATGAGGTGATGGTTCATCTAAAGAAAGGAAGATTCCTAGTTAGAACATATAGCAAGCTGAAGATGAAGAAATTTGGACCTTGTAAGGACTTGAAGAAGTTTGATAGTGGTAATGCTTATGAAGTTGAGTTACCTGTTGACATGGATATATCTCCCATATTTAATATTGCTAATTTGTATAAGTATCAGGAGTTAAAGGATGAAGTTGTTATACCAGATGATTATCCTAAAAAGAAAATTGAGGAAGTTGAACAGATCTCGGATCAGAGAGTTGGCAAGAGTACAAAAGGAAAAGATTACTATGAATATTTGATGAAGTTAAAGAACATACCTATTGAAGATGCTTCATGGATTTCTCAATTTGAGTTGGATTCAGCTTAGGTTGGGACATCTCAATGATTTAGGAGAATCGTTTCTTTTAACCCTGATTGTCTGATGCAGGAGCATCCTGGGTTGCCTTGTTATCCTGCTCATTTTGTTCACCTAGTAGTTTCTTCATGTGCCTAGCAATTCCTTCATGTGCCTAGTAATCCTATTTTCTTCATGTGCCTAATAACCCTATTTTTTTCATGTGCCTAGTAAACCTGTTTTCTTCATGTGCCTAGTAACCCTATTTTCTTCATGTGCTTAGTAACCCTATTTTCCTTCATGTGCCAAGTTACTATAGCATTCCTTCATGTGCCGAGTTACCCAATGTATGCTGAGTGATTCTTCATATGTCGAGTTACTCAGTGTATGCCGAGTGTTTCTTCATGTGCCAAATTACTCAGTGTATGCCGAGTGTTTCTTCATGTGCCAAGTTACCTAGTGTATGTCGAGTGTTTTTTCATGTGCCAAGTTACTTAGTGCATGCCAAGTGTTTCTTCATGTGCCAAGTTACCCACTATATGTTGAGTGTTAGTATTTGGACATTATTTTACAAGTTGACTTGCAGGATTTATTTCATTCACGACATTTATGTTAAGATCTTTTCTTGGGATGAGTCCAGACCATTGTTGGGTTGGCCTTTCTCTTATGTAATGATTCTAGAATGATCTGTAAGCCATTTTGGCAAGTATAAATAGAATATTTGGGCTTAGAATTAGAGAGTTTTGGAGAAGTTTTGGGGAGAAGCTTTTGGGAAGAAAATTAGAGAGCAGAACTAAAAGTGTGAATTTGCAGTTGGATCTTTGAATGTGAATGTATTTGTCATTGGCCATAACCTAGAAGGCCTTATAGATGGGCATGTAAGAAGATATCTTAAGCAATTGATAAAAGTAATTCACTCTTCTTCCTCCTTTGGTTTTTGTTATTTGTGTCCATTTTCATTGTGTTAACTCTTGCAAGGTGGTTTGGATAGCTGGGTGAGGCTTTGGCCCTAGTTATTTGTCCACTTGCCTGCATCACATCAGGACTATTTCCTCCAGATGGTTAGAGAGGTTAGCCAGACATGATGAAATTGAGTGGGAAGATGTATATATTCTCATGCCTACACAAGAAGGACAATAGAAAATAGAGTATTATCCTAACATACAAAGATTGAGAGTGAAGAATGACAAAGTATTTAGTGACATCCCACCTAGCAGACCACTAGGTAGAGGTATTGAGCACATCATTGAGTTGGAGGAGGGTGCTAAACCTGTGATGGTTACACCATACAAGCATCCTAAGAGGCTCAAGGATGAGATCAAGAAAACCGTCAAGGAGCTTCTTTTGATGGGTCACATTAGGCTTAACAAGTGTCCTTTTTCTTTTTTGGTTGTGATGGTGAAGAAGAAGGATGGTACATTGAGGATTTGCATTGATTATAGGGTGTTGAACAAAAGGATAATCAAGAATAGGTACCCCCTCCCATGGATTGATGAGTTGATTGATGAGCTTCATGGTACATGTTACTTCATGAGAATTGATTTGAGATTTAGCTACCATCAGATTAGAGTTATAGAGTAGGATATTGGGAAGACTGCCTTCAAATGTCATTGTGGGCACTTTGAGTTTGCAGTTATGCCATTTAGGCTGAGCAATGTGCTAGCTACTTTTCAGTTCACCATGAATAGGGTCTTCCGTCACCAATTGAGGAATTATTTCTTAGTCTTCTTTGATGATATTTTAATTTATAGTCGAACTTGGTAGGACCACCTAAAGCACTTGGAGACAGTTCTAGGGATCTTGTAGTTGGAGTCCTTGTACACCAAGGAGTCCAAATGTGATTTGGGTATGACAGAGCCATTGTATTTGGGTCACATCATTAGTGTAGAGGGAGTAAGGATGGATCTTGACAAGATTTGTGCTATTATGAATTGGCCTACTCAAGAGAACCTAACACAATTGAGAGGGTTTCTTAGGTTGTGTGGTTTCTACCACAAATTTGTCAATGGGTATTCATGTCATGTAGCTCCTATGATAGATTTGCTGAAGAAGGAAGCCTTTGTTTGGACACATGGGGCATAGGCTTACTTTGAGAGGTTCAAGGAGATTATGACTACATGACCTGTGTTAGCATTGCCCGACTTCTCAAAGCCATTTGAGCTTCAGTGTGATGCATCTAGAGAGGGTATTGATATTGTTTTAATGTTGGACAAGCACCCCATTGCATTTGAGAGTAGGAAGCTAAGTGGGCCAGAGAGATCATTTAGTATATATGACAAGCAGATGTTAGCTATTATGCATGCATTGGCTAAGTTTAGGTAGTATCTGGTGGGTGGTAAGTTTTGAATTAAAACTTACCACAATAGTTTGAGACATTTCCTTGGACAGAGAAATCTCAATGATAGGCAACAAAAGTGGGTTAGTAAACTATAGGCTTATGATTTTGACATCTCCTATGTGAAAGGGACTCAGAATGTGGTAGCAGATGCATTGTCACCTAGACCACATCTCAGTGCTATGATTCAGATATCAGAGGATTGGAGGTAGTTGATCATTGTTGAGTATGCTAGAGATTCATGGGCATCTGAGATTGTTGATGGGATAGTTGTTGATACCAGGTATACACTTGTGGATGAGTTGATTATCTACAAGAAAATGATATTCTTAGTCCCAGGATCAAAGACAAAGTGTATTGTTATGAGAGCACTTTATGATTCACCTACAGCTAGACATCCTAGATACTTCAAAATGTACAAGCACGTATGGGAGTGGTTCACATGGAAGGGGCTCAAGGTAGATTTGTTTCAATATGTTAGAGAGTGTCATGTTTGTCAGCAGAACAAACAAGATCACACCTTTCCGGCAAGGCTCCTACAACCACTTCCCATTCCTGATAGGAAGTGGGAGTGTATATCCATGGATTTCATTATGGGATTTCCTAAGCCCCAAGGGAAAGATTGCATCTATGTGGTGGTGGATAGGTTGACAATGTATGCACACTTCTTTCCCATCACTACTACTTACACAACAATGTAGGTGGTTAAAGTCCTTTTTAGGTAGATTTTCAGACTACATGGGATACCTTGGAGCATAGTGAGTGATAGGGACAATAGGTTCTTAAGTCATTTTTGGCTAGAGGTGTTCTATTTATGTTGCACTAAGCTCACACCTAGCACCAAGTACCACCCACAGACTAATGGGTAGACAGAGATAGTAAATAAGTGGGTGGAGGGATATTTGAGGAACTATGTGGTTGATCAGTAGAAAGCATGGGTTAGATGGATTTATTTATGTGAGTATTGCTATAATATTACCTATCATATGTCTATTCAGATGACTCCTTTTAGACCACTATATGGCTATAATGCAACAAGTTTTGTTGATTTTCTTACAAGTGATGTTAGAGTTCCTCGTGCCGAAGATTTACTTTAGGAGAGCAAGGACATTGTTGATGCTCTCAGAGATAATATTACCAAAGCACAGAATCAACATAAGTAGTATGCAGATCAGAAAAGGATAGAGAGGAGTTTTGAGGTTGGTGACATGGTTTACCTCATGCTGCAGGCTTACTAACAATCTACTCTTAGGAAGAGGGGGTTAGAGAAGCTTAAGCATAGATACTATGGCCCTTTCAAGATTATCAAGTAGATTGGTGAGATGGCTTATGAGCTTGAGCTTCCAATAGACAGCAAGGTGCACAATTTTTTCCATGTGTCACGGCTCAAGAAGTTGTTGACTTAGCATGTTGTGCCTTCAGTAGTTGTTCCTCCATTAGATGATGAATGAAAATTGGTTCTTGTTCTTGAGTACATCATTGATAGTAAAGAAAGGTAGATCCATAGGAGGACTATCACAGAGTACTTGGTGAAGTGGAGAGATTTACTTGAGGAAGATGCCACATGGGAGGGAGAAGATATTTTGCAAAATCTAGCTTTGAGATTGCTTGAGGGCAAGCAATTTCAGGAGGGGCAGACTATCATGTCCCCTTTTTAGTGACATGTTATTTTTTAGTGAATTTTCCTATCATGGACTCTCATAGGTAGATGATTTTGGTGAGAGAGTCATTTTAATGATTATTTGGGGATTGGATGGTCTTATTTGATCTTGGAGAGAGATGGTGTTTATTATATTTTTATTTAATGTGTTACGTAGGGCCAAAATATTATAATTTTAAATTGAGTTGCACTTTTTATTTTTATAAAGTTACTTTTTATATAAAAGTGCATTATAAAGGGATTTCATAAGAATATTTTATGGATACTTCTAGAAGTTCCTAGTGGCTTCTTAGGAAAGTGAATAAATAGAGTGCTTGGCCTCTCATTTGGACATCTAATGATTTGAGTTTACACTACTTTTCTCTTGAGCATTTGTGGTGCCATCTTGGTCTACAAATCGTCATTTGATCATTAGAAACGAAGTCTCCTAAGGATTAGCATAAATAAGGAGATGAAATATCCTTTGAAGGGTTACACTTTGGAAGTGGTATTCAACTACTTCAAGTTGGGCTTATTTGGTATTTAGATTTTTCCAGCAGGGTTCGATTTTCAGCTTGGACATACATTGTTGCTCATCTCTCACTATTGGCTGGGAGTTTGATTTTTATTTTTTGGGAGAATTTTCTTGGGAGCTTGGCAATTGTTTCCGTACCATTTTTGGCACCTTTCAGCCTAGCTTTTATTTATTCTAGGTGTTGTAAAAATTTCTCAGTTGTATTTAGCCAATTATGGTTTGTTTTTAATGTGCCATGTTATAATACTTCTAGCTGAAAATTGCATATCATATGTTAAAACATTTGGTTATCATTGAATGAATATATTGGCACTATTTTACATCAGTTATTGGAGTAGATATGTAGCACAATGATTTCCTTTATTCAGCATTATACTTTCAGTAGTGTATTTAGTTTGCATTTCAAGTTTAGTATTAGTGGTGTTTTAGTGGCCTATTGGCAAGGGTCATGACACCTAGGACCTCTAGAGATGCATTTGGTTGGTTATAATGTGTCAAGAGGGGTCATAGGTTAACCTATGACCCATCTTGACACATTTGATTGATTCCAATGCATCTAGAGGAGTCATATGTTAACCTATGACCCTGATCGACACATTTCATGATAATGTATGTCCCTAGGGACCTAGGACCCCTAGCGACACATTTGATTTGTTATAATGTGTTGAGAGGGGTCATACGTTAACCTATGATCCCTCTTGACACATTTCATGATAATGTATGTCCCTAGGGGCTCTAGGACCCCTACAGATGCATTTGGTTGGTTATAATGCATCAAGAGGGGTCATAGGTTAACCTATGTCCCTAGGGGTCTTAGGAGTTGTATGAATGCATTTGGTTGGTTCCAATGCATTTAGAGGGGTCGTAGCTTAACCTATGACCCCAATTGACACATTTCATGATAACGTATGTCCCTAGGGGCCCTATGACCCCTAGGGACTCATTTGGTTTGTTATAATGCATCAAGAGGACCTATGACCCCGATCGATGCATTTCATGATAACATATGTCCCTAGCGGCCCTAAGACCCCTAGGGATGCATTTGATTGGTTATAATGTGTTGAGAGGGGTCATAGGTTAACCTATGACCCCTCTCGATGTATTTCATGATAATGTATGTCCTTAGGGGTCCTAGGACCCCTAGGGATGCATTTGGTTCTTTCTAATGTGTCTGGAGGGATCATAGGTTAACCTAGGAGCCCTCTATTAGGAATTGACAAATCAAGAACAATATAAGAATAAATAGTTAAATGCAGAAACAAAAGAAGAAAAACATAAGAACATAGATAACACATAGATTTAATATGGTTCACCCAAAACCTAGGCTACATCCACCTACACAATTGTCCAACTTTCTTATTATCTAGTGATTACAATACAAACCCTTACAGCTCAATACTGCAACAAGAAAAACCTATCTTATTATAGTTCACTTTATCTTGATACCTAACCCTAAGTCATCTTATATGATATATCCTATTTTAGGGTTACAATAAGCCTAACTAAACATGGCATGATAAAATAGTAGCAAATTTTTTTTTTGAGGCGATGCCTTGAACACCAAAGAATTATGAAGTATGTACAGTACTTCTCTGATTAGTCACCACAAACTAACACCCGCTCGATGCATTTTATGATAACCTATGTCCCTAGGGGTCCTAGGGCCGCTAGGCATGCATTTGGTTGGTTCCAATGCATCTAGGGGGTCATAGGTTAACCTATGATGCCAATTGACATATTTCATGACAATGTATGTCCCTAGGGGCCCTAGGACCCCTAGGGACCCATTTATTTGGTTATAATATGTGAAGCGAGGTCATAGGTTAAGAGATGACCCTGATTGACACATTTCATGATAACATATGTCCCTAGGGGCCCTAGAACCCCTAGGGATGCATTTTGTTTGTTTATAATGCACCTAAAGGGATCATAGGTTAACCTATGACCCCGATCGACACATTTCATGACAAAATATGTCCCTAGGGGCTCTAGGACCCCTAAGGATGCATTTGGTTGGTTATAATTCATTGAGAGGGGTCATAGGTTCACCTGTAACCGTGATCGACACATTTCATGACAACGTATGTCCCTAGGGGCCCTAAGACCCCTAGGGGTGCATTTGGTTGGTTTCAATGTGTTGAGAGGGGTCATAGGTTAGCCTATGACTCCAATTAACGCATTTCATGATAACATATGTCTGTAGGGGTCCTAGGGCCCCTAGAGACGCATGTGCTTGGTTCCAATGTGTCTACAGGGGTCATAGGTTACCTATGAGCCCTCTCAATGCATTTCTTGACAATATATGTCCTTAGGAGGCTTAGGACCCCTAGCCTGGACCCATTGGGAATGCATCGAAAGGGGTCACCAGGGGCCCTAGGGACATATGTTGTCATGAAATGCGTCGAAAGGGGTCATAGGTTGACCTATGACCCCTTTTGATACATTTTATGAAAATATTATATTTATTAATAATATAATATTGTATATTTTAATATAATAATAATATATTATCAAATTATATAACAATAATAATCATATATGTTACTGGATTATAGATTTAATAATAATAACCATAGATATATTATTGTATATAATAATAGTCATATAATATTACTATATATATATATTTAATAATAATATTTATCATATATAGTACTATATTATATTTAGTTGTAATTATTATTATTATATTTATAACTATATTATATTTAATAATAATAATCATACATATTACTATAATATAATAATTATAATAATAATAGTTAATAATAATAATATCAATGTCCACACTTCCCCCAAATTAATTTCCCTCTAAAACACTCTAAAGTTTCCCTCTCAAATTTATTTCCTCTCAAATTTCTCTCCCTCCAAATTTGACATTGGAAAATCTCTCCTCTCAAATTTCAATTGGAAAATCCCAGACTTGATCGAATACTCGATTTGAATTCGGGTATCCGATTAGCCTTGGTATTTATGAAGCCTATTTGTTCAACCCAAAAAACATGTTTGAGAAGGGTTTCACTAACACTCAAACTTGGGGTAGCTGTCTGACAATGTTATTTTCATCGAAATTGAATGAAACAAAAAGGGTTTTTTTATAACACTCTTGAGATTCCATAAATATAACTGCTATCAAATTCTGAGTTTGATAAGTATTTATTAGTTAATTTTCAATGAAGATGATTGTAAAGTGTTGATTGACATACTAATTGAAAAATAGCTATAAGTTTTAAACAGTATAACTTTTTTTAAATCCAAAAGTTGCATCACATTCTATGCTATGCCTAGTGTAAGAATTTAAAAAATAAAAAATAAAAAATTGGTAAAGTTTTCTATTAGTTAAGGTGGTCAGACATAGGAAAAAAAATTTCAAAAAATTTTTAGTAGAAAATTCATATTTAATTATTTATTTGGAATAAAAATACCCAAAAATATGTGTCACATCCAGGCATGAATCTACTTTTATATCTATAATTATATTAAAAAAACTATTATCATTTGATTTTGATTAAGGTGGTTAGACATACACCTACTTTTTATTTTTGCCCTAAAATTTTTATCGTACTGCATTAAAATCCAAATTTTTGACCAATCAATTTTTATTTTTTTTCAGATAAGGCCTAGTAGTTTAGAAACTAGATTCAATTTCGTACAATTATTTTGTTACAATTTTTTGTTATAAAGTCTACAAACACATTAAAATTATGTGTCAAGTTGACATAACCCTGATTTGCTGATTGTTCACTACCACTTAAGGCCATAGTTTGGTTGACCATGATCGTGCACATAACCTATAATACTATATTTTTAATATAATAATAATATATTACTAGATTATATAATAATAATAATCATATATATTACTATAGTTAATAGTAATAATAGTCATATAATATACTATATGTATTTAATAATAATAATTATCATATATATTACTATATTATATTTAGTTCTAATCATAATCATATATAATAATAATAGTTAATAATAATAATGCCTACACCACCCATATTTTTGTTTTGCTCCAAAATTTGGGTGGTTTCCCTCCAAAATTAAAATTTCCAAGGCTGCCACTTTTTGGGTACCCGATTTCATATTGGGTATTCGATATTGGATGGGATACCTGATATGAAATTGAGTACCCAATTACCATACCTGTTTGGTCAACTCAAAAAATGTGTTTGGGAAAGGTTTTACTGACATTCAGACTTTGAGTATCCATTTGACAATATTATTCTGATCGAAATTCAATGAAACAAAAATGATTTTTTTTATAACACTCTCAAGATTCTATCGATATAATTGTTATCAAATTTTGATTTAGATAAGTATTTATTAGTTAATTTTTAATAAAGATGTCGGTAAAGTGCTGATTGACATACTGATTGACAAATAACTATAACTTTCAAACGATAAAAAAAATTGAAATCCAAAAGTTGTGTCACATTCTATTCTTCGCCTAGTATAAGGGAAAAAAAAAATTGGTAAAGTTTTCTATTAGTTAAGGTGGTCAGATATAGGAGTGCTTTTATTCTGGAAAAGTTATAGTAGAAAATTCATATTTAATTATTTATTTGGAATGAAAATACCCAAAAATATGTGTCACATCCGGGCATGACTCTACTTTTTATATCTTTAATTATATTTAAAAATATTATCATTTGATTTTGATTAAGGTGGTCAGACATACACCTACTTTTTATTTTTCTCTGAAACTTTTGTAGTATTGCATTAAAATCCAAAATTTTGACCAATCAAATAATTTTTTATCTAGATAAGGCCTAGTAGTTTAGAAACTACATTCAATTTTCTATAGATTAGTTTCTTACAACTTTTTGATATGAAGTCCAGAACCATTTTAAAATTATGTGTCAAGTTGACATAACCATGATTTGCTGGTTTTTCACTACCACTTAAGGCCATAGTTTGGTTGATCATGATCCTGCAGATACCCTTAACTCTAATATATTTTTAAAGCATGAACATGCTGAATACATTTCAAGACCAAACCTCAAAATATAAGAATTTTTTTTGTCAAGAAATGCGTAAAAAAAGAAAAATTAACTTACAAATATGGATTCAAGCTAAACCCACTCCAATGAGAAAAGGAGCTTTGGCATGATGAAAATATTAAACAATTTTATGGAGGAAGAAGATTGAAAGGCCACATACAAGCATATGAACTATTAATCTTAGTAAAAATACCTTAAACAGGGACAAATTTTCAAAAGAAACACATATTTCTTATTTGTGAAATAGAAATTATACATCTTATGATTTTAAGAATATATATTAAATATAGATTGAAGCTTATGATTTAATAAAAATTTAGATTTAATAAATTTAATTCTTACATTTAACTCTAATACATTTTTAAGCACGAACATGCTAATACATTTCAAGACCAAACCTCAAAATATAATTTAAAAACATTGACAAGAAATGTTTTAGAAAAGTAAAGTTAACTTACAAATATGGATTCAATCTAATCCCACTCCAATGAGAAAAAAGGGGTTTTCACATGATGAAAATATTAAACAATTTTGTGGAGGAAGAAGATCAAAAGGCCACATGTAAGCATATGAACTAATAATCTTAGTAAAAATGCCTTTAAAATTACACTAAGTCCTTAATTGAAATTATTAAAATATATTTGTGACGTTTGCAAAATCTTGTGTAACTTATAAAGACGTTTTAGGGGATGAAGTATGTGTGTGTGTATTATATATATATATATATATATATATAAAATAATGTTTGGAAACCATATTCGTGTTCTCATGTTCCAATGCCATCCCAAAAATCGGTCCCCCAAAAATATGCGGAAGAAAGTGAAGCTTATAAGCATTGTATTATATTATTACTATTACTTCAATTTTTTAAAATGTTAGGAAAGGAATATTAATATATTCATATTAAAGTAGAAAAACTAGTGTATCGGTCAAGTTTTTAACTTATTAAATTATAATTAATACTTTCTAAATATTAAAATATTGGTTTGATCATTTTTGGGGGTTTTTTATTTAGTCACATTCAATTACTTCTACAAATTAGATTTTGCTTTGTTGCCTTCTGTTCATACATTTAATATTGACAAGCTAAGAGAAAATTGACTATTAAAACAAGTTACATTTCAAAGCTTGTAAGAAATTTCAACAAAATGAATGTTACATAATTACAAAAAGGATGCTTCAACAAACTGTGATAAGTTTGTCAACAAATATATGATGACCAAAAGGCACGATCTAACACATTTGTAACAAGTAAAAAATAAAATCAAAATCCTATCTGTACAGATAAATGAATGAGACTTATCTAATATATATAATTTGATAGAATAGTAGATATATATTCATCATCTGTAAGAACTCCTGTGTTTGATCATGTATAGTTTTGTGTGTATAGAATCATATTCTGTGTTCCATTATCAAGGATGCTGATTTGATTGTCTTATAATTTTTTTTTCATCTGCAGCTCTGTGATCCATCATTAGAATGATATCAAACATAAGAAATTCTTACACACAATTCTTATAAATTGTAGAAATTTTCTCTCTTTGAAATATATATTCATGAAATATTTCTTGTGGATATGATTGTGTAATAGTCTTTTAGGATTGTGCTACATGATCTATCATCAGAATGTAAGAGGGTTAAAGTTCAAATCATGGATCATGTAGAATGATCCAAAACATTGATGGTTAAAAACTATTACACAATAATACTGAAAAAGAAGAAAATTTATTGAATGAATTGTAAAAATCTGATACTAAAATTCATTAATATGAATTGTAGAAATCTGATATTTGCTAATATGACATGATATTTTTACATACTCGAATCTGCACGGAGCAGCTCAGACAGAAACAGTCCACAGAGTATTTACTCATCCATTAAATCATCTTTACAGAAAACATAGAGAGGCGTAAGACAGAGAAACTTTACAGAAAACATAGAGAGGCGTAAGACGAGACTGTACAGAAAACATCTGCAAGCATGGACAAAATGCAAGAGGTGTATCAGTTTCAGAAGATTACATATGCATTTAACAAGTGGCCTCAGTTAAAAGCATTAACTACATTCAGTTTCGAATTTTAGTCGCTTTTTCAAGATGATTGCTAAGCAGCATATCCTCTGCTTTCCCTTCCAATATCCTCACAACTTGGACCATGCTCGGTCTCTCATTCTCATCATTTTGAATGCAGAGTATGCTCACCACACCTGCTCTTCTCACTTCTTCAACATCTGCCTTGTGAGCAATCATTTCATCCACAATACCCATTATGTTTCCCGTCTCGATCTCCTCTGCAGCCCAGGTGGGAAAATAGCACTGAGATCCCTCCACACTCAAGTCAAGATTCCTTCGCCCTGAGATTATTTCCAACAATGTCATGCCAAAACTGTAAACATCCGCCTTCACTGTTATTGGCAATCCTGAAAGCCACTCTGGAGCCAAATACTCTCTCGTTCCTCTTGTTGTCGTCAAAACCCTACCGAAATCTCTGCCAACGAGCTTTGCCAGACCAAAATCAACCACTTTTGGGGAAAAATCCCCATCCAGAAGAATATTTTCAGGCTTGATATCACAATGGATGATGCGATCTCTGCATTCTTTGTGGAGATAGAGTAACCCTCTTGCAGTACCCAAAGCGATCCCAAATCTGGTATTCCAATCGAGCACTCTGCCCGCTTCTTTGGCCTTGCGAGACAAGAAAGAATTGAGAGACCCATTCTGCATGTACTCGTAAACCAGCATTATTTAAGATCCTTCTGCACAGAATTCCACAAGTCTCACCAAATTCACATGATTTATGTTCCCAATCGTGCTTATTTCAGCGCGGAATTGCTTCTCTGCTTGTCCCAAACCCTCTAATTTTTTCACTGCCACAGATGTATTGTCCCGTAGAGTTCCTTTATAGACAAACCCAAATGCCCCCTTTCCCAACTTATGGGCGAAACTGTTTGTCGCAATTTTCATCTCGCTGTGGGTGAATGCCCTCAGCGATGTTGTTTCACCGTTGTACTCGGCTCTCTCAAGCAGCCTTCGACGCCTGCGCTGAATAAACTATGCAACAACTAACAGAGCACCCAAAACAGCGAGCCCCCAAGGAATTGAAACAGACAGAGCAATTACTCTGCTTCTGCTGCTGCTGCTACCTCCGTCAGATGACAATTGTGGCAGATCAGAAGCAGCCAATCGAAGGAATGAAGATTGGTCGTCAGATGAAGTGGCCTTAGTCTGCATGCCTAATAAGTCGCCAAACCACAGCTTACAAACAGCAGAATTTGAATCAGTGAAAGCAAAGGCCGTGCAGGAACAATTGTTCAGACAAGCAGTTTTGCATCCTTGTAGACTCAACGACTCTTGTGCACTCTGAAACGCCGCTCCGTGCTCTGAAAAGGAAATATTAGTGAGTTGAAGAAAACCATCAGTGGAGCAGTTTAATGGACTACTCCGGACACAACCGCTTGACCACCATTGCTGAGAAGTCCAGATTGTAGCATTTCTGGGCTCAAAACCTTCAACACAGCTCCATCACTGAATGCTGGCTTGGTTGAAGCAGACTCCATAAGCGCCGCACACACCATACACGTCACAATTTGAAGTGGGTGAAGTATAAACCAGGCTCCAGGCTTTGTTATTAACCGAGACGGAGAACCACAGCTGGCCGTTCCAGCAAACAAAATCCTTCGCCATAGTCGTCGACCGAACTTTGGGTGAAAGGTCATATGCATAGTACATATTTGTTGGAGAAATCTCCACGAATTTCTGCTGAAATGAGGTATCAGATAGGGCCCCTGGCACGGTGGAAAAATATCTACCAGTCCACTCTCCCGAGGTGTAATATGAAACGCCAGTTTCATACTGCAGAACAAAGTCCGTCTTTCCTGGGGATGGATTCATCTGGAGAAAGAATTTACCAGGCGCTGGATCCAACGAGCTCTTCCAAGAGTATAGCTTCATGCCTTTCCACAGCTTCGAGGTAGGCATGAAATGATCTGTGGGATGTGCAAAACTCTCCCACACAATCTCAGAAGTGTTTTGGGGATCTAAAAGAACAAAATTACCAGAGTCCAGTATGGTAGCCATGGACGCCCCTGTTTTCTGAGTATCATTACTCGACCAAGTGATATTGCCTTTCAAATCAGATACAGTGAGATAACCAGATTTAGACAGAGAGAGAAGGCCTGGCTGGTTTTCAATGGGAGTTTCTCTGTTAGCCACCCAGATGATGATGTTATCAGGGATCTGAGCATACTAGACTCCAACATAACAGTTGTTTGTTCCATTCGGATTGAAAAACCCCAATTCAAAGGTACCATTGTTAGAAATGATGGTCTGGTTTCCTCTGAGAGAAGAGCCGACAGAGAGGGTGTCTGCACCAGCAACAAACAAATTGCAACCACGCTGGAGAATAAGCAGAGCAAGCGCCAGAAGGAAACATTTCTTACAGTTGAATGCCACATGATTTTTCTGGAACGGCTCCATTTTTCTTCGGGCTATGATTTTTCAGGAGCTGCGATTGTCGAGAGTTTTTAATAAGATATTAAGTCGACGACGAAAGGTGTTATGGACTGAGAAGAGGACTCGTCTGAAACAGTCGATAGGTTTTGTCATCCGCTGTTGAAAGTTAGAGACAAGGTGAGATTAGCAATTGAAGGTAATAAATCCGCGTTTGTGACTGGGCAGCGATGCGAGTCGTGACCTTGAAAATCTAAAACAAAAGGGTGGATTAAATTATATTTATAATTTAACCAATACATATGCCATTACCTATGTCATCTTCATTAAAGGGTCCGTTTGGTTCGTGGAAGATGACAGGAATTGGCTTTTTCAAAGTCCGGATTTGAAAATTTGTGTGTTTGTTTCAAAATTTGCAAAATGGAATTAGCATACGCAACTTCCAATTTTGCCTCAAAACCAAGTTTTCCAAATTCCTACTAGCAGGCAGGTATTGAAAATTAAAACCTGGTTTTTTTTTTTAAGGAGTGTAAAAACAATAGATTGGACTACTTTTTGAAATTTGCCTTCAACTCCAAGCTTACACACTTCACACGCATCTTCCGAGTGAAACAAACAGTTTCAGTAAAATCCCAAAAATCGGAATGAAGATATGCAAAACCTTGATTTGGCTAAACCAAGCTTTGTAGAAATCCGGATTATTTAAATTCCATTAACCAAACGAACCCTTTGTGTTTTTAAAAAATGTAGATGCTAAATTTGAATGATGATTCTATAATTCTTATCAATATTTTTAACAAATGGAAAAAATGTCAATTGGTCCTTGAACTATTGTTGAAGTTGAATGATTCTCGATGAGCCTATTAGGGATCAAGTCTTGCCGAGTGTAAGGATCCGACATCATCATGTACGAGTTCATTTGTATTGGGTTGCTAAAATATTTTTATGGTGGCTTTCATTGGTTAGTTCGCAAACTTTGTGCATCTGTTGGGTTGCCTTGCACATCTAAAACCTCCATTTAAAAAACAACAAAAAAAAAATTAACATTAAAGACTCACCCTTAGTTTTAAGAGTGTAGATATATAGTGAGAGATTCATCCTATCATAAGCTTATTTCTAAAAGGGATTTCAGTGTATAGATTTGGATAGGAAAAATATTTAGGATGGCCCCTGCTAGATTGGTATTTTGGCAGACATTTTATTATTATTTCTAAGTCATAGGTTTGTATGTTTGAACTTCCATGAAAAAAGAAAAGTAAAAAAATATTACTTTCATTTATTTCTTTCACTAATAATTGTGTTTATAATTTACTTAAATGTAAATGAGTTTCCTAATATCACTTAAGAATGTAATATATATTTTAGTGTAAATTTGTATTTTAAACTTATTTTTTGATATTACTAATAATTCAATCTTTTTTATAAATTTATGATATATCTATAATTAAAGGTAGAAAAGTATGTCTTAATTAATTCACCAAAAGTATTAAGATGATCTAAGTAAAATGATTTTGATAATTTATGTGAAATTTTAATTATTTTTTGATAAAAATATTTTATTTTAATATTTGTGAGTTATCATGGTTCAATTATGTAGTTTTTGAATCAAGTTTATTGCCCCACGTTTCTATTGGATTAACTTATGGTATATTCATAATTAAATGTTATAAAGTGTGTCTCAATTTTATATAGCAAAGATTTCATTAAAAATTTGAAAATGATTTAAGTAGTTAATCCTTCCAAACGAACTTAAACTCCACTTAAAAAGATTGAACTCTTCGATAGATTGCATTTTCTATTCCATTGCCATGGTTTGATGACGTGAAAGATAGATTTGGATTTCAAGACTAGAAATGACTCTCAATTTGTGTGAGAAAGAGTGTAGAGTGAGGAAAAAACCCTTGCAGGACTCTTAGGTTTCTCTATTACAGTTTGTTCCTATTAAATCAATATCCTAATTGATCGAACAAGCGATTAATAAAATATTTTTCCCAGGCACCGAAAAGAAACAAATCCTCAAGAAAACATAAAATACATTTATAGTGGACAAATGGAACATATAGGCAAATGTGAGCAAATGGAAAAGACAAATAATTCAGGCGCTTACACAAAAATTGATAAACTATTTATTCTCTCGGTGTTCAGCATTAAAGAAGGAAGATAGACAAGGAAATAAGGATAAAAATCATTAGGATTCAATGTTATTACATGAAAGGCTTCGAAAGGATAGAATATATGATTACATTTAGAAGACGATCTTTGTAATAAAGGAGGGAAATTAAATCAAAATTAGGGCAAACTCCATCAACATCAAAACATTTTTCCATAATTATTGAGAAGCGCTGATTTAGGCAGCAAGTTAATCTTTGAATAGGGAAGCCATCCTTCTTCAGGTTGGTAGTGGATTTCTCACTTCTTGCAGCAGTAGCAAGACCAAAACAAGGCAAGAAAAATCTTTTCAAACATAATAATTCTAGAGAAAATACAATCTTGGAGATAGATTGGGTGTCTGCATACCAATGTTCAAGCTTTAACAATCGGGTTACATATAACTCAACTCTTCTCCTTAATACAAAGATTATCTTTTTATCTTATTGATATCTAGATCTCGTTAATAATTAATTTTAAAATTGTTTGTAAATAATACAAGTGGTCAATTTATAGTTACAAATCAAAAAAATGGTAATCAAATACACCTAGGATAAAAATCAATTTGAAACTAGCGAATTTCTATAGTCTCTAGATTCAAAATCTTTAGAAAATCAATTAAGGCAAGTTCCTAGCAAACCCTAACAAGGCTAGTCATAAATTCATTAGATTAACTCAAAGGTGATTGCATTAATATTAGGTAGTGATCGTCTATAGAAAATTCTATAGTGATCCTGTGTTGATAACAAATACTATCTACTATAAGGATAAATATGAAAATTAATCATGTGAACTTTGTGTTTTGTTCAATCTATGCGAACTAGACGGCTAGGAAAAAATTTGACAAATAATATTTTATCTTTTACTACACAAAATATGCCCTTCCCTTTTATGACAAGAAAGTAACAACAAAATGACCTATTAGGTTTTAGTACTACACCTTGCTTGTTTAGATTTTTGGTTCGCTCAATCTCTTTCTTTTGCTCTCTTTCTGGCTAATTCATAAAGTTCACACTTCAACTTAGCACTTCCTTTGCTTGATCTCCTCAATACTCTTATTCTCAGTTCAGCTTATCTTTTTCTTCTTCCACTTCAATAACCAACATTTTCATCAACAATAAACAACAATGATAAACATCTTTTTCATCCTTTTAAATAGAAAAATTTTCTTGTTCTAGAATCTTCCAAATTTTACTACTTAATCACAATCGTAGATCTCCATTAATTTCAAATTCATTGTATCTATAAGCTCAAGAAATAGACTTCCTCCTTGGACTTTGTGATCCATTTAAAATTGATAAATCGTCTCCATTAGATCTTTGAATTTCTCCAGTCGTTGATCTCATAACTAACTTTTTCCTTATCCTTGAAACTTATCAAACATTATTAATTTTCATCAAATGTCAACCTCAAATTAATATTTTTAAAACTTGTTCTTCATGTTCTAAACCCAGAAGAAGAAAGACTTTTCAAGGCCATCTTCAAGATAGAAAAAGATATAAGTTTGAGGTTCCCACATTTTTGAGAAATCTTAACCTAGAGGAGTTGATCAATTTGGTCAATGAATTGGTGGAATACTTTGAGTATGAAGATATTGAGGATTCAGATAGGGTCAAATTTGCAAAGGAAAAATTGAAGGGACATGCAAAGATCTGGTGGCAAGAGATTCAATTGAACTAAAATAGAAGAGGGAAGGACAAAATCACCAAATGGGATCAAATGATAGCTAAATTGAAGCGACAACTCATCCCTACAAATTATGAGCTTGATCTACTAAAGAAAATGAAAGGGTTGAAGAAAGTGGGAAGATTTGTTCAGGAGTATATTTAAGAGTTTTATCAAGTTCTTATCAAAATTGGGCATTCGGAAGCTGATAAGGAGAAAGTCACCCGTTATCTTAGTGGACTAATGCCAAGAATTTAGGAGGAGATAAGTCTAGCTTGAATGACCAGTATTAAAGAGGCATACCAATTTTCCCTAATAGTTGACGAAAAATTAAGCAACAATTTTGATAACAAGAATACTGGAAGAGGTTTTTGTGGAAGATCTTATGGAGGCTTAATGATGATCAAAAGAACAAGGATGAGCTAGAAGTAGAAGCTAGAACAAGAGGGGAAAATAATTCAATCTTTTCCATGATCAAAACAATAGAGATCAGAGAGGAAGAGATAGAGGGAAAGGATATAGAAGAGGAGGTTTCCATGGAAAATGTTTTCATTGTGGGGTAAGTGCACCAAGTTGTGGTGCCAAAAAAGGGGTATAAGTGGACACCTTTTTTCTGAAATTAGCAATCTCTAAACTTCAACAAGAATTTGAAGATAGTTACGCTCAAAATTTTAAGATATGACATAAACAAAAGTATTAGTCCTTTGAATCTAGTTTCTAAACTACTAATTTTTTTTAAAAAATAGTTTAGTTTTAGGTCCTCAAAAAAGGGGGCCACAAAAAGTGGTATTGTTTATTCCAAAAAAAATAACACAGCAAAAAGTGTAGGCCCCCTAAAATTTTAAATTCTTTTTTGAAATTCTTTAATGACTCTGGTCAAAAGTTACTTAACACTATGTAGTTTATCCCAATTTTTTTAGGTAATCTTATAATGTGCATCTTTTTAAATAAATTTTTTAACTAGACACATCCTAAAAACTTGAAATATCTGTGTGCTCCCCCTAGAAATGATTGAAAACTAATCTAAGATCAAAACTTCTTTTTTTCAAAGTGTGTAGAATGGAGTCTAGTTTCTTAAAAACTAAGTTGTTGCAAAATTTGATGAACAAAAATCTACAACCCAATTAGTACATGTTGGTTTTTGATAAAAAATGGATATACATTTAGAAGAAATTATAGATGAAAGGCTTGAAATAATTCAAATTAAAAATAAATTATATGGTTATATAGTTAAGATAGAGACCTACAATGTCATGTAACCTAATATTATCGATGCTCAACCACAAGGAATCTTGAAGGAGAGCACACAAGAAAAATAATCATTTTTTGTATGTTTGCAAAAAAATACATCTCAGACCAGTTTATAGACTCCAAACCTTTGGGTTGGATGTTCAAGGAAAAACCAAGCCTTAGGATTGGTTTAATGAAAAGCTTTGAATAGCACATACACACTATAGCATGTGTGTGCTATAACATGCACACACTATTTAAAGGTTTTTGAATTTGGGTCTCAATAGCATGTGCGCACACAGTATTGAGACCTAAATAATGCATAGAGAGGGAAGAAGAGATGCAAAGCAAGAGCAAGGAAGAGGGAGGGGGATGGTTGTGTGTGTGTGTGTGAGAGAGAGAGAGAGAGAGAGTAGGGGATAGGAGAGGGGAGAGAGAGAGTAGGGGATGGAAAAGAGAGGAAGTGAGAGAGAGTAGGGGTGGTAGAGAGAGTATGGGATGGGAGAGAGAGGAAGTGTGAGAGAGAGTACAGGATGGGAGAGAGAGATTGAGAGTAGGGAATGAGAGAGAGAGGAAGTGTGAGAGACTGAGTAGGGGTGGCAAAGGGAGTACAGGATGGGAGAGAGATTGAGAGTAGGGGATGGCAAAGAGAGAGTAGGTAGTGGGAGAGGGAGAGAGAGAGAGGAGGATGGGAGTGTGTGAGAGAGAGAGTAGAGCATGGGAGAGAGTGTGAGAGTGTGTGAGAAAGTGGGGGTGGCAAAGAGAGAAAGTAGGGTATGGGAGAGGGGAGAGAGAGAGTAGGGGATAGGGGAGAGAGAGTAGAGAGGGAGAGAGTGAGAGATAGACAGTAGGCGGTGGAAGAGGGAGTGGGAGAGGGAGAGAGGGGGGATGGGAGTGTGTGTAAGAGATCTAGAGAGTAGGGGATGAGAGAGGAGAGAGAGAGGGGGGGATGGGAGTGTGTGGTGTGTGTGAAAGAGAGAGAGTAGGAAATGGGAGAGGAGATAGAGAGAGTAGGGGATGAGAGAGAGAGAGTAGGCGGTGGAAGAGGGAGAGAGAGGGGGGAATGGGAAAGTGTGTAAGAGAGAGAGATAGTAGGGGATGCGATTGAGAGGAAGTGAGAGAGAGAGAGTAGGGGTGGCAGAGAGAGTACAGGTTGGGAGAGAGAGATTGAGAGTAGGGGATGGGGAGAGAAGTACAAGATGGGAGAGAGAGATTGAGAGTAGGGGATGGGGAGAGAAGTAAGTACAAGATGGGAGAGAGAGATTGAGAGTAGGGGATGGGGGGGAGGGAGGGAGGGAGAGAGAGAGAGAGAGAGAGTAGGTGGTGGGAGACATAGTGGGAGAGGGAGAGCGAGAGAGATGAGGATGAGAGTGCATATGTGTGAAAGAGAGAGAGTAGGGAATGGGAGAGAGGGGAGAGAGAGTAGGGGATGGGAGAGAGAGAGTAGGTGGTGGGAGAGGGAGTGGGAGAGGGAGAGAGAGGGGGGATGGAAATGTGTGTGTGTGTGTGTGTGTGTGTGTGAGAGAGAGAGAGAGAGAGAGAGAGAGAAGAAAATGGGAGAGAGTAGGGGGTGGTAGAGAGAGAGTAGAGAGGGAGAGAGTGAGTGAGTGAGAGAGAGAGAGAGAGAGAGAGAGTACGTGGTGGGAGAGGGAGAGTCAGTGGGAGATAGAGTAGGGGATGGGAGAGGAGAGAGAGAGGGGATGGGTTTGTGTGTGTGAAAGAGATAGAGTAGGGAATGGGAGAGTGGAGAGAGAGATAGAGAGAGACTAGGGGATGGGAGAGAAAGAGAGTAGGTGGTGGGAGAGGGAGTGGGAGAGGGAGAGAGAGAGGGGGATGGGAGTGTGTGTAAGAGAGAGAGTAGAGGATGGGAGAGAGTGTGAGAGTGTGAGAGAGTAGGGGTGGTAGAGAGAGAGTGAGAGTAGGGGATGGGAGAGAGAGAGTAGAGAGGGAGAGAATGAGAGAGAGAGAGAGACAATAGGAGGTGGGAGAAGGAGTGAGAGGGAGAGAGGGGGGATGGGAGTGTCTGTGAGAGATCTAGAAAGTAGGGGATGGGAGAGGAGAGAGAAAGGGGGGATGGGAGTGTGCATCTGTGAAAGAGAGAATTTAGGGGATGGGAGAGGGGAGAGAGATAGAGTAGGGGATGGGAGAGAGAGAGTAGGTGGTGGGAGAAGGAGTGGGAGAGGGAGAGAAGGAGGGGGAATGGGAATGTGTGTAAGAGAGATAAAGTAAGGGATGGGAGGGAGTGTGAGAATGTGAGAGAGAGTAGGGGGTGGCAGAGAGAGCTTGTATGGGATGGGAGAGAGAGTGAGAGTGAGAGTAGGGGATGGGAGAGAGAGAGTGAGAGTAGGCAATGGGAGAGAGAGAGTACAAAGGGAAATATATAGTACTTGAGAGAAAGAGATAGTAGGCTGTGGGAGAGGGAGTTGGAAAGGGAGAAAGAGAGAGAGGGGATGGGAGTGTGTGTGACAAATCTAGAGAGTAGGGGATGCGAGAGGAGAGAGAGAGAGGGGATGGGAGTGTGTGTGTATATGAAAGAGAGAGAGTAGGGGATGAGAGAGGGGAGAGAGAGAGTAGGGGATAGGGGAGAGAGAGTAGGAAGTGGGAGTGGGAGAGGGAGAGAGAGAGGGGGAATGGGAATGTGTAAGAGAGAGAGAGAGAGAGAGAGAGAGAGAGAGAGAGAGAGAGTAGGGGATGGGAGAGAGTGTGAGAGTGAGAGAGAGAGAGAGAGTAGGGGGTGGTAGAGAGACCTCATACAGGATGGGAGAGAGAGAGTGAGAGTAGGGGATGGGAGAGAGTGAGAGAGAGAGAGAGTAGGGGTTGGGAGAGAGAGAGTGAGAGTAAGGGATGGGAGAGAGAGTAGAGAGGGCAAGAGAGAACTTGAGAGAGAGAGAGATAGTAGGCAGTGGGAGAGGGAGTCGAAGAGGGAGAGATAGAGAGGGGGTTTGGGAGTGTGTGTGATAGATCTAGAGAGTATGCAATGGGAGAGAAAAGAGAGAGATGGGGGATGGGAGTGTGTGTGTGTCTATGAAAGAGAAATAGTAGGGGATGCGAGAGGGGAGAGAGAGAGTAGGGGATAGGGGAGAGAGAGTAGGTAGTGGGAGAGGGAGTGGGAGAAGGAGAGAGAGGGGGAATGGGAATGTGTGTAAGAGAAAGAGTAAGGAATGGGAGAGAGTGTGAGAGTGTGAGAGAGGGTAGGGGGTGGTAAAGAGAGAGTACAGGATGGGAGAGAGAGAGAGTGAGAGTAAGGGATGGGAGAGAGTGTGAGAGAGAGTAGGGGATGTGAGAGAGTGAGAGAGAGAGAGAGAGAGAGAGAGAGAGAGAGAGAGAGAGAGAGGTAGTGGGAGAGGGAGTAGGAGAGGGAGAGAGAGTGGGGGATGGGAGTGTGTGTAAAAGAGAGAGAGAGAGAGTAGGGGATGGGAGAGAGTGTGAGAGAGTGAGAGAGAGTAGGGGCTGGCAGAGAGAGAACGAGATGGGAGAGAGAGTGAGAGTAGGGGATGGGAGAGATTGTGAGAGAGTTAGAGAGATAGGGGATGGCAGAGAGAGAGAATAGGATGGGAGAGAGAGTGAGAGTAGGGGATGGGAGAGAGTGTGTGAGAGAGTAGGGGGATGGGAGAGAGAGTGAGAGTAGGGGATGGGAGAGAGAGAGTAGAGAGGGAGAGAGAGAGTGAGAGAGAGAGAGAGAGATAGTAGGCAGTGGGAGAGGGAGTGGGAGAGGGAGAGAGAGGGGGATGAGAGTTTGTGTGAGAGATATAGAGAGTAGGGAATTAGAGAGGAGAGAGGGTGAGAGAGAGTAGGCATTGGGAGAGATAGAGTAGGTAGTGTGAGAGGGAGAGCGAGAAGGAGAGAGTAGGGGATGGGAGAGGGGAGAGAGAGTAGGGGATGAGAGAGAGAGAGAGGATGATAGTGTGTGAGATAGAGAGAGTAGGGGATGGCAGAGGAGAGAGGGTGAGAGAGAGTAGGTAGTGGGAGAAGGAGAGAGAGAGAGAGTAGGGGATGGGAGGAGAGAGAGAGAGAGAGTAGAGGATGGGAGAGGATAGAGAGTGAGAGAGTAGGGGATGGGAGAGAGAGTAGGCACTGGGAGAGGGAGTAGGAGAGGGAGAGTGAGAGAGAGTAGTCGATGGGAGAGGGAGTAGGAGAGGGAAAGTGAGAGAGAGTAGGGGATGGGAGAAGAGAGAGAGACTGAGAGAGAGTAGGGGATGGGAGAGGAGAGAGAGAGAGAGAGTAGGGGATGGGGGATGGTGGGATAGGGAGAGATGTTCTTTGACATAGTGTGTGTGTACTATAGTGCATACATGCTTTATAGTGCATATGCGCTATAGTGTGTATGAACTATGTCAAATCACACAAAAATGGTCACAAAGCAAGTTTGGGTCCCATTTCATCCATTCTCTACTCTTTGTCTATTGTACATTCTATTGTTCTGATAGAAAATAAGGGTTCCAAGCTATTGGAAGTTAGCAAACACTATTTGAAGGCTTTTTGAAGCTAGCAAACACCAAATTCAATCATTGGATATGCTATTTGAAGGCTTTTTGAATATTCTTTCTATAGAAAAGGTTAGTGCAATCCTTTTTAAATATTTTTTTTTGATATATAGATACAAATTTGATTATAATTTGACATGTTGTTTAATATATAGTGAATTCATTGTAATTTGTATATTTGAATAAAATTTTATTTCAAAATGGTTAGAAATTTGACAAGTTGTTTGATATATATTGTGTATTCATTGAAATAATTGTAATTTGTATATGTATTGAATGATTTGTAATTTACACATTGTAAGTAATTTAGATGTTTGAATAATTTGACATGTAGAAATCATCATCATGCCAAGAAAGAAACCAAAAACTCAAACAAATGAAGATAGGGAGAGAGATTTGACAATTAAAAGAGATAAAATAAAACTACTACATGAACAAAGAAAATTGCAAAGCAATAATGAAGAATTGACTTTCGAAGAGGATCAAGAATCGCTGATACAAAGAAACAAAGAAGAAGAATTGGAAAGACAAAGAGAATGAATGAGACTGTTATGCTCAAGAAAACAATTGAATTGTGAAGCTACATCATCTTCCAATGTTGGAGTCATATAATCCTCTCATGTTGAAGATACACTAATTTGTAGATCTGACAATGTACACACTCCATCATGTCATGTTGAAGGCACAACATCAACATATCAAGTAGGTGATATTCCATCTTTTGCATCTTATTACCAAGGCACATCATCTTCGGTTCAAGGTACACAATACACTCAACCTTATGTTGATGTTAAAAATGTTGAGGGAATGGAAGAGATTATAACACCTTCTAGAATTCATTTTAGAAGACCAAAATATTTGATTGATATTGATACTGACATTTTGAAAACAATGCCTAATAAGATTAGAAAGAGTACTTGTCAAAGAAAAGTTAATCATATGTGGAGGTTTTTTTTGAATAATTAAATATTATAGGTCAATGCCAATTATTTGTTGAAATGATGAAAAATTTAAAATTTAGGCCTATCATGAAGATTCTTGGGCTAAGAATGATGGACGATTCAAATGAAAAAAATATTGTAAAGAATCTAATGAGTGCTTATGACAAAGTGGGTTCTAAATCATGCACCAAAAATAGTAATATCACAAGACAAGTACTTACATCAACAATAGTAAGTACCTAAATAAAGAAAGCTCGACTTATGAAAAAGACAAGAAAAATATTGAAAATTGGTAGAGGTACTCTAAGGAGAGCCATGCTAAGGGGTGAGAGATTGGACATTTAGCGGTCGACTACCACGAAAGGATAAAGAAATTAGTGAAGCTTTGAAATCATTGATCAAAGATTTTTGAAAAAATAATACACGTGTTTCCCCTAATCAAAGAGATGTTGTAAAAAGGAGGACTGGTAGCCAAAATCGTGACTCACATGTGAAAGATTTTTTGGACTCGACTCAAACATGATTTTTTGCAAAATTTATTGGTATGTATCCTCAAATTTGAATAAGTCAAATTTTTTTTGAGATGGGTAAACCTTTTTATGTGAAGATAAATCACACATGCACAATTTTTTGTTGTAGGATACATATTGAATTTTCTAACCATTTTGATGTTTTAAGGCATATATGTATGTTTTGCAAGATTGTAAAATCAATGAGCCACCAAGATCTTCTAAGAAATTCATATCCAAAATTTTATGTGAAATAGGGGATGACCAAAATTTTTACAAGACATCATGCTTGGATGACACATGCTTTTTTTTGGTTCTTTGCAACTTTTATAAGCTTGTCAACATATGGATAGTACACATGCAATTGGGAATGAAATAGTAGATTACAAAAAATTTAAGACAATGACATATGCTCTAAAAGATGGGAAATAGGGTAAAAGATGTGATTTAGTCATTGAAAAGATTCCAGTGTATGAGTTTATGAATATTTTTCTTGAAAATATTATTTACGAGTATGCAAGGCATGCACATAGAGCTCGATGACTGGATTTGCAATTCAAGTTGTGCAAGGATAGGTTTCCACTAGATACCATTGTTTCAGTTGTAGAATTCATAGAGAACTACACACTACAACCACAAAATGAGGTGCAAGAAAAGTATTATACTTCTCAACAGGTTTTCATATTTTTTCACATAACATTCATGCATTCACCTACAAGTACAGAGGATGATAGGAAGATTTTGAGGAGTACCATTTGTACATCAGGGATGATCAATCACATTTTATAGAGTTTGTACATGGTTGTTTTCAACTATTTTATGTAGATTTGGCTAATAGTGGCATAACATATCGTCTACACATTATTTGGTCAGACAATTGTGTATTTCAATTCATGAATGCACTGATGTTCAATTGGTTGAGCAGGATTCATAGGTTGATTTCATAGAGGTTGGTCATGAAAAGGGAGAGCATGATGGTGCAGGTGCATGCATCAAAAGAGCCTTAGCTCATGAAGAACTAAAGTACAAAATTGGGGCAATATTGACAGATGCAAAATCTATCGTCCAATGGTGTAATGCTACAATGGGTCCAAGTAAGGAAGGTGAGTCTACAGTTCATAGATTTTTTTGGTTGATAAATAATACTAACATTGTACCATACGAGGATTGTTGCACACTAACAAGATCCAGTGAGTTGCACTCTTTTAGAAGCTATGATGCAGGTTCATGGAGTATCCACACACAAAAAATGGCATGCTATTGTCCATCATGTGCAGAGAAAAATTGAGATGATTGTGACTCAATTGAATGGGTGGACAAATGGGATATATAGATTTTGGACCTAATTGACACTTATCATCCCCCACAAGTACTAGAAATGGTAGAGATGGATTCATCTATTGACTTTGACTGCTTGTCTAATCTAGTACGACTTGGTAATATATATATATATATCTTTGTCATTTCAATAGGTATCTTTATAACTTTTACCTAATTATTTTTTGAATTAATGACCGCATTTTGTACATTTTTCACTGTAGGCCATATTTTTGCTATTATTGTACTTGAAGATAATGAAGAAGGGACATATTATTATTTGTTTCATTGTGTCCAAGCCAAACAAAAATTGGATCACTCAATTATAAATGGTGAAGGTTTAGAGTACCATGTTGGTGTGGTGGTTGTAAATGGCACATGGCTTAGACAATATTCTATGAAGAACCCTAACTTGTGGTTATTTGAGGATTGGCAAACAGAGAGGAAGATTCTTCATTAATCAAATGTTTTTGTGGCTTCAAATATCCACTTGATAAAATATGGTGGAAATCCACATAATAAGATTCTTTGGAAAGTTCGTGAGTTAGACCACGAGGCAATACTTGAGATATTAAAATGTAGAGTAGATCTAGTTGGCTCATTAGATTGAATAGGGAGAGAGGGAGAGAGAGAGAAAGAGTGATCAATTGGATCCAAATACAATGTTGCAACCTCATCCTCAAGACTATCCACATGACAAGGTGGGTATTTTTATTATGTGTAAGTGATGAGATAAGTTTAAATCACAGATTTTATGTTTTGATTTGTTTAGAATCTAGATACATTATTTGAATTTATATTAGATTCTTTAATAGGACCCATTTTAAGATTACTCATTTGAATAAGTGAAAGTTTAGAATTTGTTGTTTAGATCAAAATGTAATGAAAGAACATGAAAATTGTTAGAATGTGAATGCTTTGTAATGTAAAGTAATGACTGTGTGCATGCAACCAAGAACTTTAAACTGGTGAAAGCAAGGATACAATGAGAGAAGTTTCCAAGACTCATCAAGCCATTCAGTAGGTAGCTTGATCATTGCTAGAAGCTGAAACAAATAATTCTTTGCATTTGGGACATTGTTACCAATAATGATATTATGACTAACATGCTTTTATCTTTTATTTTTTTGTTATGTTTGTTCGCTCTTAGTTTGAAGATTTCAAAGTTGTGATTGTGTGGAAGAATCCACAACCTTAAGGATAACCATAGGTGGTTCATCAATGTTTGATTTGTAGCCTTCCTTTTTCCCTTTAGACGTAATCATGTTTATGTTCTGATAAGTTGGGGTGGAGGGAGGGGTATTGGGTGAATTAATTACTAATTACACTTTACTTATGTTTACTTAGGATACAACATTTTCATATTAGTTTTCATAGGAGTCAACACGTTATTAAGCACATATTGTCATCTCACACCTATTTTCTTTTGAGATCCACCTTTGTATTCTTACCATATTATCCTTCTCTCATTGTCTCACATGTTACACATACTTTGTTGTACAATGGATGATGTTCCACCTTTAGGCGACATGTGATTACACCTTGACTAGTTGATAGGTTATCACTAGCAGCACTCCTAATTATCAAGCATTACCTATATATTCAAGAAGATCTATGTGTATTGCATCCATACATATTTTTATTATTGATAATAATTGAATCTAGTGATTTAATGATCAAATCATTTCATCTCTCTCATTTTTGTTATCGATTGAGCTACTAGATCTTGTCATTTTCATTTTTTGCCTTGAGAAAATTCTTACACTTATCATAGCTACTATCTTTCAAAAGTTCTTCCTTATCCTTATAAATATTGGATTTGAGTGTAGTTTCAATATTTGCTAGCTCATTACCAAGAGTAGTCATCTCATAGGAAAAAAAGTCTTCCAACCTAAGCTTCTCTTGAAACTTGTTTTATAGTTCTTAATTTCTAAATAGATATGACTTTTTCATTGTAACATGTAGGCAAAGATCTCATAATTTTACTTATGAATTCATCATTGCTTAAGGTTCCATCTCTACTTATAATTGAACAAACTATATCATTCACTCTGTACATAAATGGTGAAATAGTTCACTTTCACTCACCCTTATATCTTCATACTTCCCTTAAAGACCCTACAACTTAGATTGCTTAACATACCCATCTCCTTTAAAAATAGTTTCTAGCTTTTTTTGTGTCTCATGGGTTATCATTGATCCCTAGATGTGAGAATACTCTATATTAGTAATCAACTATTAACTTTCTATCATGTTTTTTCTTGAGTTGCTTCATTTGATTTGTAGTAGCATTTGATAGATCATTTGGTATATCATAAGGCTTTTTACTAATAACCCAATATTCATCTCCCATACATATCATATAAGTAGTCATACGATTCTTCCAAACTAGGTTGTTGGTTCCATCAAACTTAGGACCATCATTTTGTAAACTTTCCATGTCAAATATCATGTTAAGTGATCAAGCATCTTTAAAAGGACTTGGCTATAATATCAATTTTTAGGTCCAAGAAGAGACAAGCACATCTTAGGGAGGGGGTGATTCAGTTGTATGCCAAATATACTAATTCCAACCACTTAAATAAATCAAATATCTAAAAGATAAATAATAATATAGATTTGTAACACATAATACATAACACATAACACATAACATCATATATGGTCTTGAGGAAACCTATAAGGGAAAATCTAGTTGGAGCAAAAACCATAAGATACTTGTACTATGAAAAAATACTCCTAATTTTTTTTTTAAAAATAGAGAAAAAAATCAATCCACTTACATCTAGAGGCATATGACCCAATTTATGGACATGCTATGTAGAGCATATTTCTTGCAATAAATCTTAGATTTTTCCTTTAGTTGGATTCACTGATATAATCTTGATTACAAGAGAATGGACATAATGTCCATTACAACTAAGAAGATAAACATCTCAAATACCAAGACAAATCCAATGAAGCACAACTCCTACTTATTCATAAAATGCATATAATATATTTTTAAATGTCCCTTTTCTGATTTTACATGATATTTCCAACCTTTAATCATATCTTTAAGATCAAACAACTAATATCACAAAGATCCTCCAAATTTCTCAAGAAACCCCAAATCGGGTATACCAGAAATGGTGCCAAAAGCTTCACAGCTTCACCTATTATTAATAAATCTGAAAATGGACATTTTTACAGAATTTTCAGCAGAATAACAGCCTAAAAAATTAAATTTCCAGATCTATATAGCCTTTATATAGAAGCTCACAAATGTAAGACAAAAACTATGCTCATCGGGCTCCCGAAATTAACACAAAAATGCCCAGAAACACCACAAAAACACTAATAAACTATCTCAGATGTTTAATCATGTCCCAATACATATATTCAGCTCTATTTTAACAGCTTAAAGTCTGAAATATAGCAGCAACCAAAATTGATATGACATGCTCAACTAAAAACACCAAACTCATGCAAAAAACACACCCAAAAACCCACAAATCTACACTGTTCAACACAAAGGAAAACTCTGTATGAGCATGCACATGGAATGGCTTCAAACTCCCGTCCTTAGCCTTCTTGGAAACCTGCAAACTCCCGTTCTTGGGTCTCCCTGGAAACTTGCAAACTCCCGTTCTTGGGTCTCCTTCTCCATAGGTTTGGCAGCCTCTGAAGAATAACAAAGAATGAGCAAAAATCAAGTTCTCCTCCCAGCCCAAAATGCCTCCAAACCCCTTAAAAGAGGGCATAACTGTAACTCACATCCAAGAGAGGTTAATGAAACATATTTTAATAATAATTTTCATTTATTAGTCCAACGGTTTCCAAAGATTAACCCCCTTTTTCCGAAACTTCACTTTCTTGGGCCTGCCTGCCTTAGCAAAGATTATTATTTTTTAATTATTTGAAAAGGGGACATGACATATTTCCTTTGCACATCCTTTGCATACTTAACATACTTTCAATTATAGAAATGTTATCTCATTTATACATGTTACAAAGACTAAACATAAACAAGGTTGGCTAATGCCTATTACAATAAAAGGTATAAATATTATGTTTAATCAGTAATGTTATCCAAATGAAGTCATCCAAGACTTGGATCGAAACTAAATGAATAACCAAAAGCATGCAATGGTGTCACCAAAGTAGCACCAAGGATCACAACTTATTGCTTCATCAAATCAGTTAGACCCTAAATAAAGAAACACCAAAAAATGACCAAATAAATAAAAATTTGGTCTCCTCAATCAATGTGAACCATTAACATGATCTAAGAACACCAACAAGAAGCATGAATATCATTTAGAGCCTTCATATCATCACTAACTCAAATTCCAAATTATTTTCAACAGTAATCAATAAGAACACTAAAATAATGAACTCAATCATAACAAAAGATAGATTATTATACTCTAACTCATGAAAAATACTAGCTAAGGAAACAATGATAATTCCAATACAAACACAATCTTCACAAACTAGTAAACATTATATCTAATTCATATCAAAGCAACTATTTAGTCACTAATTCATAACATTGGTCAAGTTGATCACATTAGGCTCCTTCCTCATTTCATCCATTTGTTTCATAACAACTTCTAAAGGTGAAGGTTCCTCCTTTTGTATCAAGTTGTCAACATTGAGGTTGTGTGAAAATTTTACTTCTTGAGAGAATAAGTGCATGAAACATTTATATTTTTCTTATATCTAGTTGTAACTGGCATGAAAGAAGATACAATAATTCAATAGAATAACTAGAATAGACTTGATTTTCAAACTAGGTTAGTAATATTTCCACTTTTCGAAAGTGATGATGTAAAAAGAGAAAAAATGCATAAAATGTTGTCCTCCTACATAAAATGTTGTCCTCTTGCATTTTATCCACATTTTTCCATAACATCAAGAAAATAAATTGATGATTAGGATACCCATTTTGCTTCTCTATAACATACCAAAAGATGAGGTATGGTTGTTTTGGACCAAGTCTCTGTTGTTACACTATGGACCACTTTTTAGGCATAAAAATGAGCAATATAGGTGATTTTTCAAGGAAAAAAGGATTTTTATGTTTCTTAGAAGGTTATAAAGGTCCTTAGGATAATTAGGTTAAGTTTTAGACATCTAGGAGCTAATATGTCAAAAATTGCAAAAAATTGCAAAAGTTCTCAAAGCAAAATTGCAAAAATACTGACAACTTTGTAGGAGTTTGGGAATTGGTGAAGGGCTAAGTATTTGGAAATAAGTTATTTGAGTATTTTTGAACCTTTTCCAAGTTTTAGAAATGGAATCAAGTGAAAAATGTAAAAAATGCACATTTTCTGCAAAGTTGCATTGTTGAAAGCTGTAAAAGTTGCTCAAATTTGCAACTTAGTGGAAAAAGGGTCATGGGATCGAATTGTCTACTCCATTAGCTCTGAGTGTTTGAGTAAACCCTCTCCCCAACCTCATCCCATCCTATTGAGAACTCAAACATTCTTGGGCATGCCAAACCAAAACGTCCCTTATGGTCACTAAATGTCATAGGGTAGTGATCTTTGACGGGGCATATCTCAAAGCTCGTGTGGCGTATCAATGAAATTCTAGTTCCTATAGGACCATATTGTAGAGACCTACAATAACCTCTCTTTCTTTCTAGAGATCTTACTCCATTTTGATTTTGTGATGCCATCTCAGGTGATGCTAAAACTTGTAGTGTTGGCTAGTACAAAGTTGCCAACTGCCAAATCTCTCTCACCTTTTGTCATGGGATCAAACTATCTATTCCATTAGATCCAAGTGGTTGGGTAAACCCTATCTCCAACTATCTTGTTGAGTACTCAAACATTCTCGAGCATGCCAAACCGAAATGTCCCTAAGGGTCACTAAATGCCATAGGGCAGCGATCTTTGACGAGGCATATCTTGGAGCTCATGTGAGGTATGGATGCTATTCTAGTTCCTATAGGACTTTGTAGCAAAGAAATAAAATAACCTGTCTCACTTTTTAGAGATCATACTCTATTTTGATTTTGTGACACCATCTCGGGTGATACTGAAACTTGTAGTTTTGGCTAGTACAAAGTTGCCAACTACCAAATATCTCTCACCGTTCATCGTGGGATCAAACTATCTATTCCATTAGCTTCAAGTGGCTAGGTAAACTCTATCCCCAAACTTGTTCCATCCCATTGAGTGCTAAAACGTTCTTGAGCACACTAAATAGAAACATCCCTAAGGGTCACTAAATGGTATAGGGCAGTGATCTTTGATAGGGCATATCTTGGAGCTCATGTGAGGTATGGATGAGATTCTAGTTCTTATAAGACTGTGTTGCAAAGACCTACAGTAACCTCTCTCACTTTTTTGATATCTTACTCCATTTTGATTTTGCGACACCAGCTCGGGTGATGCTGAAACTTGTAGTGTTGGCTAGTACAAAGTTGCCAACTGCTGAATCTCTCTCACCTTTCATCATGGGATCAAATTTTCTATTTTGTTAGCTTTGGGTGGTGAAGTAAACCCTATCCCCAACCTCATTCCATCTTGTTGAGTTCTTGAATGTTCTTGGGCACATCGAATTGAAACATCCTTAAGGGTCACTAAATGCCATAGGGCAGCGATCTTTGACGGGGCATATCTCAGAGCTCATGGGAGATATGAATGTGATTCTAATTCCTATAGGACCATGAACTATAGAGACCTACAGTAACCTCTTTCACTTTTTGGAGATCATGCTCCATTTTGATTTTGCGATGCCATCTCGGGTGATGCTGAAACTTGTTGTGTTGGCCAGTACAAAGTTGCCAACTGCCAAATCTCTCTCACCTTTCATTATGGGATCAAACTGTCTATTCTATTAGCTCCAAGTGGCTAGGTAAACCCTATATCCAACCTCATCCTATACCGTTGAGCACTCAAACATTCTTGGGCATGCCGAATCAAAGCATCCCTAAGGGTCACTAAATGCCATAGGGTAGTGATCTTTGATGGGGCATATCTTAGAGCTCGTGTAAGGTATGGATGTGTTTCTAGTTCCTAGAAGATCATGTTGTGGAGACCTATAGTAACCTCTCCCACTTTTTGGAGATCTTACTCCATTTTGATTTTGTGATGTCATCTTGGGTGATGCTGAAACTTGTAGTGTTGGCCAGTACAAAGTTGCCAACTACCAAATCTCTCTCACCTTTTGTCATTGGATTGACTTGTATGTTCTGTTAAATCTAGGTGGCCAAGTAAACTCTATCCCCAACCTCATCCTATCCCATTCAGTGTTTTAATATTCTCGGGCACACCGAACCAAAACATTGCTAAGGGTTGCTAAATGCCATAGGACAGCTATCATTGATAGGGAATATCTCAGAGCTCGTGTGAAGTATGGATGTGATTGTAGTTCCTCTAGGATCATGTTTCAGAGACCTATAGTAATATCTCTCACATTTTGAAGATCTTACTCCATTTTATTTTGTGACACAATCTCGAGTGATGCTAAAACTTGTAGTGTTGGCTAGTACAAAGTTGGTAACTACCAAATCTCTCTCACCTTTCATCCTAGGATCAAACTGTCTATTCTATTAGCTTTGGGTGGCTATGTAAACACTAGCCCCAACCTCTTCCCATCCTATTGAGCGCTCAAACATTCTTGGGCATGTCAAACTGAAATGTTCATAAGAAAGATAATCACACATTAAGGGGCTTACAAGAGTTCATAAGTTTCTATGTATCTCCCCCAAGGGTTCATAAGTTTCTATTTATCTCCCCCACATTGAAAATATCATGGATAAAACATGGTGTGATGTGTAGAAGGAGAAGATTATAAAGGGATCATAAATTTTCCTCCTTGTCATAACTCATGATCTCAAGGGTTTATTAGAGGTAGGCTTAATATGGCACATATTCTAATGTGCCATAGGTTTATGAGATTGTGTCAAAACTATCAAAGGAATGATAGAGATCACTATTTTGCATCATTATGAGGCTTTCTCAAGGATGTTAAATCTTATGTAATGTCATATTTGTGAATGGAAAAGAATACATTCACTACCTCTTGCATTATCATTCAAAAATACTAATCACATTAACATGCTCCTAAATGATAGATTTGTAAATTGTGATGTTTTTTAGTTCAGTGTCATATACTGATTAATGGTTTGGATCCTTTAACGAAGTGTTCTTTTGATATTTGTGGGTACATGTGACCTTCACCAATATGTGATAGTTTCATGAGAGGCAATAAAAAAAGAAGTCAAAGTAAATAGATTTATAAAGTGCGAAAGTATATTTTAGAATGACAATAAGTGAATAAACTCTACACAATGCATTGAAGATAGTTTTCCAAAGAGAGAGCCAAGAAACTCATACGATATATGCAAATAAAGAGTAGATAATGGTAAATAAATATCAAAGAAGACAAATTTTTTGAATATGATAAGGAATGACTATGTTTTTCTATTACATTCCAAGTAATGATTAGTTGGGATGTACGTGATAGACTAAGGGAGATGATACTCATGAAGGGTTTTAGATAAAAGGCTACTATAATTGTCAAAACAATGTTAATGATAATCAATGCATAAGGTAAAACCATTACGAAGGAATGAGATCAAAGGAAAATATTCAAGGCAACAATAGTGAGTGTGATGAACAACTTTTTAAAACTTTTTAGTAGTGTAACTATCAACATCTCTAGAAAAACTCTTAAATCTTTATCAAAATGCTAATTTCCATGAAAACAATGACATGGTATTAAACTTAATATTCATGTTCATTTCTAGGGCTTTGTGGTAGGATTAAAGAAAGTGGAATCATTTCCTATGTAGATGGAATAAGTAAAAGAATGTCAAGTGGCAAAGTATGATCATGACAATCTTTAAAATCATTCTGACTTTTCTTTCAACTAAGCACAATAATAGTTCTTAGTCCAAACAAGTGAAAAAGTACATGTGAGAAGCCTATGTAGTAGTTATGTACAAATGGAATAGAGGTGTCCAATTGAGATCAATGATTGATTAAAGTATAATGAAAAACCTCTTGAAAGCTAGTTTACTACTATATCACATAGATTATAGTCATATGGTAAAAAATATGGAGAATCTTTATGGTAGAGGTATATAAGAACTAATTTAATGGATCATATGATAGCGAATTTAACAAAAAATATGACATAGTGAGACATCAATCTTAATAAATCTAGTAATCATGTGTAATAGAATAGAAGATATTTAGTACTATTTATAGTAGGAGTAATAAATTAAAAAATTTCTAGGATCTTTTAACAAAACACCTAGTTCTGTACATGCAAGATGACTCACAATCAAAAACTACAATGAGTTGTAAAGTTGTGAGTTATTTCATAAAGGGATAACCATGAAGGAACAACCACAATTCTAAAGCTATGAAGAGGATCTCCAAATGCCATTTAGGTGGTGGTAGGTTGGTAGTTTGAGGAAAATTATTAAATCTACTCCTATTTTTTCAATGCTGGAGTCTATTAGAATAAATTCACAAGTTTCACCTAGCATGAACTGAAAATTCAAGAAAGGCTTTCAAATATTTTTGCATACATGTCAGTACACTAGTGATATATGTTGATTTTGAGGCTACACTATATCAATATATTATTATATTGTTATGGAGAATGGTGATCTAATGATTAAGAACCTAACAAATTTAGAGGTCCAAATATGTGCAATTGTCATAGCATTAAGGATAAGACATTGAAATAGTGAGGTTTTCCCTTTGGAGAATGTGATAGTTATAGCATTATGGCAATAGTAGTGTTAAAGAAGATGAAAATAGGTGCTCCAAAATTCATGGCCTAAATGAGCAAAGGGATTCAAAAAGATGTATTATATTATGCAAGCAAGGGCCCTGAAAGTGAGTGCAAAAAATTCTTTGACCAAGCCCTAGGCGAGCTATGCAATCCCCAGCTAGGGATTGTCACCAAAGAAAGAGCTTTCGAGAGCAAAGCTTGAAGAATGAAGAATTTCACTTATGAGGGATTGAATAGGGGTATGAGGAGGTTCTAACTTGTGGAGGAGGAGTCTTGATGAAGTGTGTAAGGTGTTTTAAAATTAGGGACAATAGGCAACCAAGAAAGCCCTACCAAACCCTCAATTTTTCTATTTTTGTTGTACAGCCTGTACACACCTTGAGGCCCTAAAAATACTTGAGCATGAGTCCTATGTATTAATTATTCTTAAGGCTAGATGTGTTGAAACTCTAAGACAAAGGAGCTATTGGCCCTAGAAATCTAGTTGGAGGCCTAATTAGGGGCTCTCCTTGTAGCCCTTTTGTGAAGAAATCTTAAAATTGTTACAAACCCATTGTTCTTATCCATTCAAGAATAGTACAAGTGTTCCAATAACACCTTAGGACATCATGAAAACCTTGGTTGGTCAAGGGAGTGCTATAGTACCCTAGTAGACCTATAAAACCTTTGGAGGGATACTGGTCCTAGAAGAGTAAGGGAGTGATGCTGCAAGTTTGGATCAGTTAACCTAGTGAGGAGGTTGGGCAAGGTCAAGAGATGTTCTAAGTAGAAAGAGCTCCTATAGACCACATAGTTGTATAGAAAACACCAAGATCTACATATAATATACAAGGTTGCATAGGGATAGGGGTACTTGGGGTACTTAGGATATGGGTATGGGTACGGGTATGGGTACAACTAATTTTAATATTAGGGGATGGGGGTACTTGGGTATGCCAAACTTTACTTTTAATTATAATTTTATATTTATAGAAAACCTAAATTTATGAGTCATGACAATGATTTTTCAAATCAAGAACAATGATAAAGTTTGCAAATGTAATGTATTATTTTCAGTTTCAGATTTGTTATATGTTTGTAATAATAATTAATGATAAATGTCTAGATGCATAACATAGCAGGTGGGCTTTAAACATAAAAAAGAATATCATAAATCATATGACAAAGACATATTACAAATGATAAATTTCTGGCTTTAACACTGATAAAGTTTATTACTGATAAATATTGTATCAAAAATTCAAACTGATTAGGTATTGAATTATGCTTGATAAACAAATAACAGAGAAGAAAAAATTTAAACATGAACAAGATCATAAATCGTATGATGATTGTTAGAGTAAATAATTAATTATTAATTATTTATTCTATTTGCTTAAGCTTACTTAGGTCATGCATTTATTTAATATTTTATATTTAATGCATGTCGTGGTTAGTTGTTGACAACACGGGAGTTTGTTCCCTTCTTGTTGTCAAGCTTATCTTCTACCACCTTCCAGCTTGTTCTACAAGCTTCCACGAGCTCTTTATAAGTGGGCTCTTCTCATTGTATTTTCATCACATTATCACATTGTGTATATTGTAAATACATTTTCATTGTGTTTGCATTTGTGGTCTCTCATGTCCGTTTAGGGTTTTTCCCTTGCTCCATGCTCTTCCCCTCCTTGGCTTCTCTTTGATAGGTTCTCGCATGTAGGTGATCTTGGGCATCTTTAGAGTTGGCTTTCCTCAACTCCAACATGGTATCAGAGCCTTCCTGCTGCAGCTTCGTTGAAGAATTTTGAAGCCGTGATTTGGAGTCACAAACCCTAGTTTGTTTGTGCAATTTTTTCTTCAAATTAGGGGATCAAAAATTTTTTGGAGCACTTTGGGCCCAAAAAAACATCACCATTAGATCTGAAAGGCCTTTTGCAATCAGGATTCATATAAAGCTTTTCAATTTTGGACACAGGGCATTTTTGGAGATTTTTTAAGCCTCCAGGGTCGCTGCCATACGGATCGTACAGACTCAGAGTCAGAAAAAAATAAAAAAATAAAAAATCAACGCGCTCTGCCAAGTGGCCACCCAACGGCCACCACTGCACCACCACCACGTGTCCAGTGCACCTCCGTCGCCGTGGCAGCAGTGGCAAACCACAGCAGTGCCACCGCAGCAGAGCCACCGCTGGCGGGCCACCCACCGGCCGCCCTCTGCGCCAAAAGCTCCGTTGGCGTCGCTTCCAACTCCACCCTATCCCCACCATCCAATCAATGTCTGACAGCTTAGCGCCCATCGGCACAGTCAGCATTTTGGTGCTGAGTCAGTGCGCATTCTGCGTGTGACACGTGGCACGGGCACCACGCCACGTGGCCCCTGCCTCGTCATCCGTACTGCCATGTGGCATCCTTTTTTGCCACGATGATTGACGGGCTGTCAATTTTAATGCAGTGTTCTACTGACGTTAGCATAACGTCAGCATGGTGTCATCATCCTTGCTTTCACTCTCCTCCAAGTTCTATTTTGGACCTACCTTCAGTTTTTTGGCCATAACGTTTGCATACGGAGGTATTTTTCTGATCCAAAAGAAGCACCAGAAAGTTCGTTCTAAGACGGAGACATTGGTGTAGGTATTTTTAGATTTTGATGTTTTTTTATTGCTCATTTTTTTTGTTGAAGTCCAAAGTCCTATTTTTGACTCCGGCATGCATATCTTTTGCGTCCCATGCCTATTTTTTGAAAACTTTATATTTCTGGAAAGCTGGTTCTGTGTAGTTTTCAGAAATGTAGTCCTTTTTCTTAGTTTTTGGCCTCTTCTCTTTCTATCATAGTTTTGGCATTTTTTCTATATGGTGGATATCTTGAGTGTTTTAGGCCTGAGGATCGTTTTCCTAGCATGGTTTCTCTTGTTTTCAGCTGTACTTTCTTTTGTTGTAGCTTGTTTTCAATTTTGATCATTGTAGCTATCATTTTGAAGAACTTTTTTGCTTCGCATTGAGATAAAGTGTCACTTTTGCATTATGGGGTTCATGAACGTCGTTTTCAGTCAGTTGTACTTGCACTATTTTCATAAAGCACCATGGGGGGGATTATTGTTTGCTGTTTTAGGAATTCTCGCTTTGTCAAGTGAGTGTCCCTTCAATGACATTAGCCCCATGTAGAGTCAGTTTGATTGTGTCTTTATAGGTGTCTGTACCTCTTTTCCTCTCTCCTCGTTCTTGGTTCGTTTAGAGGAGATTTTGGCCCACCTTCTTAGTAGCCTATCATCACACCCCATCTGCATTAAGGGTGGGTTATGTTGTTGTTCTAATGCATCTGTGGTTTGATGGTTCCATAGTGTGAACTATGCATTCAGTGGTTGATCCTATATACAAGGCAATTGCAGTGGCTGGCTACCTATGCATTTCGGTGAGATGGATCATCTACCATATAGACATGCTTGGTTCGTGCCTTCTTCTTCTATGGAAGTTCTTTTGATCAGCATTTTGGCAAATTTGCAGCTTCTTCATGCTTCAGTGATGCTGCTTCTTCATGATCACTTCTCGTTCTTGTTTTAGGGGACAATTTCCCTAGTTGGAGACTTCTTCAGTGCTTCACTATGTTCTTACCTCTTTTTGGGGGAGGGTTTTTCCCACGTGGTTTTCTCTTTTTCCCCATTTATAGAGGTTGCATCTTTTCTTTCATTGTACTTGGGTACCTAAAATGGCCTCGTTGCCGGGACCCATTATGCATTCATCTTAGTTTTGTGAGCTTAAGGCATTTCCCTAAGTTGCACTTAAGGGGGGGTGTTAGAGTAAATAATTAATTATTAATTATTTATTCTATTTGCTTAAGCTTACTTAGGTCATGCATTTATTTAATATTTTATATTTAATGCATGTTGTGGTTAGTTGTTGACAACAGGAGAGTTTGTTCCCTTCTTGTTGTCAAGCTTATCTTCTACCACCTTCCAGCTTGTTCTACAAGCTTCCATGAGCTCTTTATAAGCGGGCTCTTCTCATTATATTTTCATCACATTATCACATTGTGTATATTGTAAATACATTTTCATTGTGTTTGCATTTGTGGTCTCTCATGTCCGTTTAGGATTTTTCCCTTGCTCCATGCTCTTCCTCTCCTTGGCTTCTCTTTAACAGGTTCTCGCATGCAGGTGATCTTGGGCGTCTTTGGAGTTGGCTTTCCTTAACTCCAACAATGATGACATATTGGAAATGATAAACTTATGCTTAAATAGTAATAAAGTTTATTGTTAATCAATATTCTATCAAAGTTTTGAACTAATTAGGTATTGAATTAAGCTTGATAAGCACCGAGCTGATACACAAACAAAAAATGGAAAATAATAATCCAAAATATCAATCAAGGCCCTTAGCTATGATGCTCTTTACTAAGTACCCAGTACTTGGGTACGTGGGTATGAGTACCAAGGGTGTGGGTACAAGTACCTAGGCAACCTCATAATATATTATGATAACCAATAATGTCATACATGAACAAACATATAATATATTATGATAACCAAAAATTTCATACATGAATGAACATATAATATATTATGTTAAAAAATAATGTCATACATGAAGGAACATATAACATATTATGATAATAATTTTAATGCCATACATGAAAAAACATATAATATAAAATGATAACCAATAATGTCATACATTAACAAACACATAATATATTATGATAATCAATAATGTCATACATGAACAAGCATATCATATATTAACCAATAATTTCATAAGTCTAATAATGTCATGCATCAAATAAATGTCATACATAAAATATAAAATGTCATATATACATCAAATGTATATCGAATATGTCCACTAACATAAAATCCAACATATATGTCTATTGATGCCTATACATGTATGTTTATAAACTATATTTTATCCTTCCCATGAGGGGAAGAAAACAAATCTCTAGAGGTCTTTAGTCGTTGTGTGGAGGGAGACGGTGGTGATGATGGGGTCTTCCTCACACACTTGCTCATCCTCTTGTTGAGGGTCTTCTCTAACTCGAGCTGATACAAACAAAGTAGATATGAATCAATAATTATTATACATTGAAATCAAATATATGTACACACAAAATTAATTATTTTCTTACCACCATCAAATAGTCACTCTGCAAGTCCACCTTGAAGGCTTGTGGATGATCAGGTGTAACAAGACCCTACAAAAATTCAATCAATATAATCACTTATAAATAACAATAGAGATTTTGATACTAACTATTATAAACAACAACTAAAACCAAGAAAATTATTTCATACCTCAGTCAATGGCTATGAACTAGCCATAGCTGCAGCCACTCCATAATTGACGGACTATCGAAGATGAGGAGGAGTCTCAGATGTCAAGAGCTACATGTCATATAATACACCTTACATGTAACATGAAACATGAAAAAATCAAATCAAATTAATTAAATTAACATGAAACAATTGTACTTCTATGAAGCTTGTATCACATGTAAGCTCAGAGTCCATAGTGAATATCGATGATCCTATAGAGAACTGATGCACATGCGTAAATTTTTTTTTCAATCCTTCATATGATTACTTAATAAATATATGTATTAATTTAAATGATTCAATCGATACATACCTCTGGACTCATTGACAAGATGAAAAATGGGGCCAGGAGATCACTACTAGGGCTGCCAAAATTTTGACCCTGAATTTTGAACAAGGTCAATAGATGCTAATTGATCTGGCAAAGAACATAGAAAAGGTCAAAATAGTACTTGGGAACATTTTCTCATTATACTCAAAATTGTGTGACTCATCATTTTTCACACAAGAAATGAGCTAGAAGATATTGAGCTTGGAAGGAAATTTGAAAGCATCTAGCTCATAGCTACCAATCAATACAGCTTATGTGAGAAACACTTTTCCACACTACTTCATACAAAAAAGGAATTAGCTATATTAACAATACAAGAGGCTAATATTAGAGCCAAACTTGTACAGATACAGACAACTGTCACTCCCCATATTGAGGTTATTCACAAAGAACAAGCCTATCTTGAGACTGTTTTGCAAAAAGATCCCAATCTTTCTACTTTAGAAAGCCTTGTTTATCTCGTAGCAAAGACATACATCCAGCTAAAAGCTCTAAAAATTGCACTAGACAATTGGGATGCTACTCTCAAAATCATATTAGAGGTAATAATTTTTTTTGGCCAAGTATTCAATTAATGCTTAGGACCCTTTGACATAAGTGTCAAAAAGTGGGAGATAAATAACTAAAGGGGGAGACATGAGATAAAGGGAGATTACATTATTTTTATTCTTTCATTCTTTTGGTGAATAAAAAGGATGAAGATTGTACATATCTTATGTTAGCCAAAAAGGGGGAGACATATAAAAGGGGGAGAATGAATAAAATTACAAGTACATAACAAGTAAAAATAGAGTAGACTAAGTAGGTATAGGAAGAGGAAGTGATATATCAGCATGAGATAGATTCAACATAAAGTGTATCAAATTTTTGATAAAGAAATGGCACATCAGCTTAGGGGGAGTTACAAGATTTTTAGGTATACTATTCTACACAAAAAAATTGAACAAATTTTGAAGTCTTGTACATATGTCAAACAAAATATATATTGTACTCATAAGGTCAGACATAATACTTAGTTAAATGTTTTTGACACTCATGTCAAAGGGGGAGATTGTTGCTCTCAGATTGGTTTTGACAATTTGGTGTCAACACACTTAACCAATTTTCATGTTGAAGTTGAGTACACTACATATGTTGAGCTATAGTATGTGCCAAGTCATAAATCTAGTAGGTGCCGAGTGAACTTCAGGTGCTGAGTGAGCTATATGTATCAAGCAAGCCAGAATGCTACATGTGTCAAGCAAGCTAGAATGCTACATGTGCTAAGCAAGCCAGAATGCTACATGTGCCAAGCAAGCCAAAATGCTATATGTGTCAAGAAAGCCAGAATGCTATAGGAGCCAAGCAAGCCAAAATCTTATATCTGTCGAGCATCAGTGATCTAGTATGTGTCGAGTAAAATAGAATCAACATATGAGTTTGTGCCTTCACAAACTCAAATGTAAACCATTTTAAGATGAATCACGAAGGACTCAAAGAGATAAGATTGAATCTTTTTCCTTATCTATGCAATCAACATGCAGCCAATACGAAAATTGGAGAAAGCATGCAACCAATAGGAAAAGTATAAGGATTTGAGCAGGAAAAATAAGTTTGTGGATTCATACCTAACGCTAAGTCTTCCAAGCCTTTATAAGAAGGTAAAGCCCCATGATTTAAATTTTCTAAGAATTTGTTGAGTTGATGAAAGGTTGAAGTAAGAAAATTGTGGAATAGGACAAACAACAGGGGTGTTAAAGACTTAGAGATTTGATCAGCATCACATATTCAGTTGATCAGAATAGAGCGAGGGCTATGCATAGACATAAGATCTCAGAGGATCAGATCAAAATTAGTAGATCAAATTCCTAATATTAGCAATCATGGATTGTCAGCTATCAAATTTATTTAATCTAATACTTTCTAGCAGTTGTATTAGAAGGAAAATCCTATGTTGATAGGTTAGCTTAATAGCTAGGTTGTAGAACCTTTGACAAGGTGATAAATCCTTCAACAGGATGACACTTCAAGTAAGTGTTTGTAAATCCTTTAAAGAGGTCACTATTGACAGAGTGTAAAGCCTTTAATAGGGTAGGCCTTTAATAGGGAAAACCATCAGAAGTGGTCAAACAATATTACTGCAGTGATAATTTGTGGGTATATCCCCACCCTAGTTTTACCTTCTCATTTTGGAGGGTTTCTCGGTGATCAAATTTGGTGTTATGTGTTTTGATGCATGTGTTTACTTTATGCTTATCTCATATGTTTACATGCATGCAATTTATTTTTAGTTAAAAGGTTTTTATAGTTAAAGTGTGATACTTCTAATTCACCCCCCTCTCAGAAGTAATCTTTTCAATTGTAAATTCCAACAATATATATATATATAATTTAAAACAATGCAAAAAGAAGGTTCGATAACATACGATGTTCTGGTGATCTCAGACTAGCAAGGCGGGTGGCAAAAATGTTCTATTCTTTCAATCCACATGTGTGCTATGAGGAGGGGAAGTAGGAAAGTAGAGGAAAAATGAATGGGTTGCGGGTATGTAGCCCATTTATAATAATTTGATTTTTTATAAAGTGTGTAGACGTTATAGTGCATAAGCACTATAGCATGTGTGCACTATTGAAAATTAGAAAAAATAAAAAAGGTGTCACCTTTTTGGCACCACAACTTGGTGCACTTACCTTGTGGAGAAGAAGGAAATAGAGAATTTGAATGTTCCCAATGCCAAGGAAGGATAGCTCAAAAAAATGAAGGCTAGGCCATAGTTGCACATATTGGAAAAGATGTCAAATCATCTCATTCTGAAGATATTGAAAGAGGAGAAGTCCTCATTAATCAAAGAGTCTTGATAAGTGGTGAGAATGGACTTGATGAAAGAAGTAGTTTGTTTCGCACAAGGTGCAAATGTGAATATAAGTAATGGGATGTGATCATTGATGGTAAAAACATTGAAAATCTAGTGTCACAAAAGATGGTCATGAAATTAAATCTCAAGAGGTAGAAACACCCACATCCATACTATATTGCATGGGTGAAGGATGACGATAAGCTCATGGTCAATGAGCATTGCCTAGTGAAGTTCAAATTTGTAAGCTACCAGGATGAGGTACCTTGTGATATGATAGCTATGGACATATTTCATATGTCGCTGAGTAGGTTGTGGAAGTTTGAAAAGGCATGTTGTACATGATGTGCAAGAAAATACCTACACTCTAACAAAGGATTGAGTGAAACATAAGTTGAAGTCATTGAAGAAGAAAGAAGAAAAGTTATATATTGCTACTAGAATATGTTTTTTTGATGAAAAGGAGTTTCTCCAAAGTATGAAGCATGAGCATATATGTTTCATTGTAATCCCAAAAGATGATAAAGAAGAAGTAGAGGAGGTACCTACAAAAGGTGTAGATTTTTTGGGAGAGTTTCTTGATATTGTGTCAAATAATGTACCCGATGCATTAACCCCAGTAAAGAAGATCAATGACTAGACATATTTGATTCTAGAATCCAATTTTTGAAACAAGACAACACACCAAATGACACCTATAGAAAGTGAAGAGTTGAACAAGTACATTCATGAGTTAGTTGTAGAAGGGATTGATTTGAGAGAGTTTGATCCCATGTGTTGTACCACTAGTATTAGTACCAAAGAAGAATGGGGAATGGAGGATGTGCATAGATTCACAAGCTATCAACAAGATCACAATCAAGTATAGATTTTAATTACCAAGGATGGATGATATTATGGATCATTTGAGTGGAGTTGTATATTTTAAAAAGATAGATCTGAAGAGTGGATACCATAGATTCACATAAGAGGAGATGAGTGGAAGACTACCTTCAAGATAAGGGAAGGATTGTACGTCATGCCTTCTGGGCTAACCAATGCACCAAGAACTTTTATAAGGCTCATGAATGAGGTACTAAAGGAGTTTCTAGGTAAGGTTGCCATTTTTTACCTAGATGTATTTTAATTATTAGTAAGATCTTGGAGGAGCATTTGATGCATATTTGAAATGTGTTTGATAAGTTGAGGGAAGAAAAGTTGATGATAAACTTGAAGAAGTGCAATTTTGTGAAGAAAGTGTTGGTGAACCTGGGATATGTAGTTTCACCAAAAGGTTTGAAAATGGACCTAGAGAAAGTGAAGGCTATCCTTGAATGGCCAACTCTAAAGAGTGCTATAGAGGTAAAATATTTTCATGGACTAGCTAGTTTCTATAGAAAGTTCATAAGAGATTTTAGTAGTATTTGTGCACCCTTGACTGAAACAATGAGAGTGATAGGAAATAATTTAAGTGAATTGTAGATAAGAGTTTTGATCTCTTGAAATAGAAAGTTATAGAGCATCATGTTTTAGCACTTTCATATTTTAACAAGGTGTTTCAAGTGAACTATGATGGTTGTGGTACTGCAATAGAAGTTAGTTTAAGCCAAGAAGGTAGATCTATTGCTTATTTTAGTGAGAAATTGAATGATTCCAAAAAAAAAAAATTTGTTTATGATCATAAATTTTATGCTATAGTTTAGGCATTGAAGAAGTGGAGACACTATCTTCTTCCTAAGGAGTTTGTTTTGTATACTAATCATCAAGCTTCACAATATTTGAATAATCAAGGAAAATTAAACCAAAGGCATTTTAAGTGGGTTGAGATTTTGCAGAGTTATAAATTGTTATTGAAACATAGGAGTGAGAAGTCTAACTGGGTTGATCATGCTCTTAGGAGAAGACATATTTTATTGATATAAATAGAAATTGAGGTGGTTGGATTCAAGGAACTCAGTAATTTGAATCTAGAGGATCCTAATTTTTGTGAAGTATGGAAGGCTTGTACATAACCTTTTACACTTGACAAGATGAAGTGGTTGGATTCCATAATTAAATATGGTAAGTTATTCAAAGGAAGCTAGTTGTGCATTCCAAGAAGCTCAATGAAAGAGAATCTCATCAAGGAGAAGCATAGTGGAGGATTGATTGGACAATTTGATAGAGATTAAAGTATTACTTTGGTTTTTGCAAATTATTATTAGCTATAGTTGAAGAAAGATGTGAAGAAGATTTTGTGTATAGTTGTAGAGTGTGTCAAATGGAAAAAGGAGTGAAGCAGAATATGGGTTTGCATCAATGGTTACCCATATCAGAGAAGTCATGGGATGATGTTAGTATGGATTTCATTCTTGGATTGGAAAGGACTCAATGAGGGAATGATTCTATTTTTATGGTGGTTGGAAGGTTTTCAAATATGACACATTTCATTCCCTACAAGAAGACTGATGATGTTGTTCATATGGCAGAGTTGTTTTTCAGAGAAGTGGTGAGACTACCTAGTCTGCCAAAGAGTATAGTTTTAGATCGAGATACCAAATTTATTGGGTATTTATGGCATACATTGTGGAAGAAATTGAAGACATATTTGAAGTTCATTTCATCACATCATACATAGACTAATGGAAAAACAAAGGTTGTGGATCATAGTTTCAAAAACTTGTTGAGATGTTTGGTTGGAGACAAACCAAAAGGAAGGGATCTAATTTTACCATAGGTAGAATTTGTATATAATAATTCTATAAATAGGATTACTGGTAAATCACCATTCTAAATTGTATATGGGAGTAGTCCTAGAATTTTTTATGAATTGAGATAGTTGGATAAAGGAGAAATAAGTAGTCCTAAAGTAGAAGATTTTGTTGAACATTTGAAGAATATCCATGAGGAGGTACAAAAGATGATGCAGGAGCATCTTGCATCCAAAATAAAGGGGAGACATGTTGAATGCAAAATTTAAAATTAAAAAAAAAAAAATTTTAAAAAAAAATCTAGAAAGTGACGAAAATTAGAGGAGAAATAATAAAAAATAAAAAGGAGAAAAAAAGGAAAAGAGGATTTTTATTTTCGAGGTGCATAGGTGGCATAAATAGAAAAAAAAATAAAAAAATAGTTGTCATTACATTAATCGAGGTGTGTAGGTGGCATCTTAGAAGCTTGTGGAAAGTTTCTTAAATCTTGCATTTAATATTTGTTGTGATCCATCAAGGAAATTTAATTTTCTAATTGGGCCACATGGTGGTGCTTAGTTGTAATTCTAGAAGGTTATGGAAGTTTTAGAAGGTTGTGGATATTGTGTAGGAGGAATTCTAGAAGGTTGTGGATAAGCCATGCATGGGGTGGTAAGTGCCTATTTAAGCAAGGCATATGAGCATTTCTAATCAAGTTTGAGAAGTAGAAGCTAGAAGGCGTGAAGACTTCAAGGTGTGAAAACTATAAAGGTGTATCTCTTCAAGTAGAAGTTATTGGTGAAGCTCTTGGTGTGAAGACTCTTATTTCGGATTTCTTTTATGTTGAAGAAGTCATATCATCTTGTGGGTGTTGTAAGGATTTTTCAAGTATAATAAAATTATTTGTGAAGCATTTTTTTTCTTGTTCTCTATATTGTTGCATTCTTGGTTGTGAGTTGTTAGAGTGGTGTGGCCCTGTATCAAAATAACATTATAAAGATGAACGCATAGTACAAGGCTAAGCTAGATGCATAAAGGAGGTATAAGGAATTTTATTTTGGAGATGAATTCATGGTTCATTTGAGAAAGAAATATTTTCTAGTGGGCCCATATAATAAGTTGAAAATGAAGAAGTTTGGACTATGCAACATAGTGAAAATACATGATTATGGAAATGCGTATGAAGTGGAGTTTCCTTCTAAACTAAATATTTCACCAGTATTTAAGATTTTAGATTTGACAAAGTAACATCAAGGAGATCGTGGAGATGAAATTGAAGAAGCATAGTGGAGTATTCAAGCAGCTAGTTTAGTTACGAAGGAAATTGAGGAGATATTGTATAGTTGTGTTGGAAAAAGTACAAGGAACAAAACTTATGAATAGTACCTGGTGAACTGCAAAGGGAGGCCAGTAGAAGTTTCATCATGTTTCTTTTATTGTGGATTTTGTCTAACACGTTGCTGAATTATCTTTGAAGTTACATAATACTGCTGACATGGATTTCATGTTTAAGGATTTTATTATTGCGGGTTGTGATTAGCTCCAGAGATTGTTTGTGAAGTATTATGTTCAGTTTATTCTTGGGAGTGAGGATGTTGAGAGGGTTGTTAAGATTCATATGATTCTGATGTTTTTATGGATGAAACAGAGATGGTTGATGTGCAGATTTATTATTATGTCTGGGATAGATTGGAAATCTTTGGCGAAGATTAAGTTGTGTGTAGATATTTCTTTTGGCATCAATGTATGGGACATACTTTTCTACCTAGGGAGTTTGATGCAGGAGCATCTTGCATCACAAAACTAAATGGGGAATAATTCAAATTTATAAATTAAAAATTTTAAAAAATAAATTGGAGAAGAGAGAAAGTGACCAAAATTAGAGAAATAATAATAATAAATGGAGAAAATGATTTTTTCATTTACTGAGGTGCATGGGTGGCATAAAAAGAAAATAAGAAAAATAGTTGTCATTTCATTTATTGAGGTGTATAAATGGTATTTTAAAAGTTAGTTGAAATTTCCTTTTTTATGTATTTAATGTTTGCTACTAAATGAACTTGTGGTTTGAAGGTGTATTTAATGTCTTTTATGCTAGGTCATCTTGTGGCTTGGTTTAGTATAAGTAGAGGGTCTTGTGGAGTCTAGAGCCATAATTCATCCAACATAGAGAGGAAGAGTAGTTGAGAAGAGTGAAGTTTGTTAGCAGATCTAGTAGCTATGACTTAGAAAAAGGAGAGGTTGCTTGGTGGCTTGCAAGCACAATTTTAGATTCTTCTTAAGATTTCTACTAGATTGTGGATCTGGGTTAGCTAGTTGTAGAGTTATTGTTGTATTTTTAATGTATTTGGTCTTAACCTAGAAGGCCTTACAATCAGGCATGTTTGATGTAAATTTTATAATTACATTATGAGAATTGGCATTATTTTTGATCTAAATCTCTATGTTATTTTTATTCTTTGGCTATATGGTTATTTGTTGGTGGCTAGGACATCTAGTTTGGGGATTCTCCTACCTTGCACCACATCAGAGTTGTATGTCTGAGTTCATAAAAGTTGGGAAATCCTATGAATGAGATGTATGCCCATGAACTCCATAGGAGGTGGGTGATCTTGTGGATGAGATGTATGCCCATGAACTCTGTATACAATATCTAATACAAATTGACAATCCCAACAAATAATATGTATCTCCATATCATTATAATCTTAGATTCAAATTGAGCCCCTTTATACATCTTCAAGGAAGCTAAAGATTTATTGGATCTGCATTCCTATTAGAAGTTGAATGGATAACCCATGATTGAAAGGTCATTGAAGCTGATTAATTATATTAGAAGCTCATTTAATTAAATTTTGATTAAGATTTAATCACCTACTATAGCATCTAGTTTTGCAATGACATCAACCCTCTTAATCTTCTTCATGGTATTGTGGATCCACATTAGCAATTACTTAATTATTATGTTTAAATATATAATAGAGGACACATAAAATGTTAATGTTTTAAATTATGTGGGTGTAAATAGGTATAACTTGTCCTTAGGGAAAGGATCATGAGAGTAGAGCCAAAAAAATTTAGGCGAAGAGGATACAAGGGCCTCATTGTGAGGAGAAGAGGGATCAAGGGCCTCATTGTGAGGAGATGAGGGCTTAAGGGCCTGGTTTTTGTAATTTTAAGAGGTATTTTCTAGGGTTCAATTCAACTTAGTAGACAAAGAAGAAGAATCATCTAAGACTTTAAGGCATTCCTCAAGAACCACATTCTTGCAGTACTCCCATCTAATACTATAGGCTCATTTTTATTCTTATTCTTCACACATTTTATACTAGGGTAGGATCATTTATTATTTTACTCATGTATTGAATCTTATAGGCTCATTTTTATTCCTATTGAAGTCATTTTGTAATAGGTTAGTATCAATTCTATTGTAATTCCTATTGAATCCTATAGCAGTATTTTTTATTGTTCATCTAAAGGAATTTTCATTTACAAGTCTGAGCATTTCATCCTATTCAATGAAGGTATCAGTTCTGCACAAATTTGTAAATCTTGAGAAAGTATGAGAGGAGCTACCAAGAAGATGATACCTATTGGATTCAATACTTTTCTAAATTGCTTTTTTTAAATAAAAAATTGTGCTACTACAACTTTAATTCTTGGTTAGGTTATCTGTATCAATGTGTTTCATCCATTTAGGCTAAATAAAAATATAAGTAATTTTTTTTCTTGATTCTAACATTATCTACCTCAAGTTTGGTTTGGGTATTTTTCCCTAGTTATCCTTCTATTAGATTTCTCTTTGTTTAATATTTATGTCATATTAGATTTATTTTTAATATCTTGTAAAAAACCAAAAATTCATTTAATTGGATATTTACAAGTTTAATTTAATTTTTCATATTTATCTATCTATTTGGAAATCCTTATTCTATGTCTATGGGCAGAAAAGATTGTGAGCAAATAAATGACTTCAACACTATTTTTATTGGTTAATATCACACATGTTTTTTACATAAAATTAATTAAACCTATGAGTTTCTATTCAAATGTAAACCTTCTAAAGCCAGATCATACTACAAAGTATTTTTTTTTTTGCACATAAACATTACAAAAACTTTTCCTTGTACAAATGGTAATAACTAGATGCATTCACTATAATTCTAAAAAGTAGGGACTCCATCTCGCCAAGAGCTCTTGTTATTAATACAACCTTGAACTCTCAATTATGATTTTTATATATGTGAACACCTTCTTTTAAAGTTCTTAATACATGTACATAAGGGACTCAAAACTAAAATATAATCTTCACAAAAGACTTAAAATGTGCCAAAATAATTTAAGGAATGATTTTGGACCTAACATTGTAGATATTAAAACAAGTTAAAAATATATTTTCATATAAAGCTTCTTATTTTGAGATCACGAATGAAAGGATTAGATGTATCAGCATTTTAATCTCCAGTAGTATGAATGTGAATTCTATTATAGACATTTAAAAAAGACCTTGTCTAACTTAGTCTAATACATGCATACTCATCTTTCATATATGTTTTTGTAGGTGACAATTTGACATATGTATGTTTCCATTTATAATACAAAATATTTGAAAAAAATATTGAATACTTATAGATTTTATATCATACAATGAAGCAACATATGGCCTCAAAATATGTGCTCATATGAAAATGTTATTTATAGATACATTTACCAAGTTATAAAACATTTTTCTTTCTTTGATTTCTTCTCTAAAATTTTATCCACCAATCTTGTGTCCTTGTAATTAAGACACTTGTATACCTTATTTAATATCCCTAGACTAATAAGCTTATTTGAGACATCTTCTTCTTAGTAATTCTAATTAAGAAGAAACTCACACACAATAATGTGGATATCTCAAAATAGCCTTGTTCTATGTTAGGCTATCATTAGCTTTGCATGATATAGATATTTTAATGATTATTTCTAACCTCCACCTACCATGTATCCTAAAGGAGTAGAAAGAGGCAAGGCATGAAAATATTACTAGAGAGCTTAGCATTCCATTTGGTATTGACATTACTATTTGAGGAAATGTGGATTTCAATACTATAAAGAAAAGTGGAATTCCTACTTGTGGTGGGATGCATCCAAGTAAAAAATATATTCTTTGGAATCCATGCTTTCAAGTGCCTAATGCAAATTATTAACATAATTTAGTATAAGACTCTTAGGGGTCAAATGGAAAAAGGGAGTATAGGTACTATGAAATTATATTCTCAAGGAATTTTTTGGATAGCTAAATAGATTGTGGTGCATATTTAAGTGAATAAACACTAGAAAAACTTAGTTTTCTTTCACATACAATCATCTATTGGGGATAATCTATGGGACATAGCTCATTATAATGATAATGTTATTTATACTTCATTCATCAAGACCAAATGTTTAGGCCCCTTCAATATTATTTAGAAGGATTAGCAATTAATACCATTCAAGCTATCTTGTTTGATTAGTCTGTTAGCCATGGCCTCAATTGTATGACATGTTCTATTTAGTAAAATTTTATGATTAAACTATAAGAAAAACCTTTAAATATCATTCCCAAAATACAAAATAAACTTATGTTTCAAAATATATCAAATATTTTGAAACTTGTTAAACGATACAAACTCTAAATATAAATAATGATAATAACTCATTTTATTTATTTTAATTAATCATACAAACTTAAGCTACCAACTCTTAAACTCCAACATCCTATCTATCCCTATATTTTAATCTTATTTCTATTTCACATTCTAATTTTCTTAGAAAATGATGATGACTTAATAAATGCAACATTTAATCATTTTTCTTTGTATCCACATAAACTCCTAATTTTTTTTTACCTATTAGCATCATCAAAAATTGTAAAACTAACTAAACTAAATAGAACAAGAGTTCTGTGTGTGTGTGTGTGTGTGTGTGTGTGTGTGTGTGTGTGTGTGTGAGAGAGAGAGAGAGAGAGAGAGAGAGAGAGAGAGAGAGAGAGAGAGAGAGAGAGAGGATTCAAAGGCACATTACATGAGCTACATAGTGGTTATATGTTGTAGAGAATGAGAGAGAAGCATCTCTTATAAATAGATGAGAAGAGGAGTTATTAACTCCCATGTGAATGATTGCCACATTGATAAGTGTCAGCATAACAAGTGTTATAACCCTCTTAATGAGGAATAACTATTTTCCTTATAAAAGGAATTACAAAAAAAGAGTTGTCCTCGCACATGGACAATAGGACAAGCAAGTGACATGTCATCACATGTGGACTAGAGGACAAATAACATAAGGGATACCTTGGTTTGTCCCATTTAATAAATAAATACACCCAAAGAAAGATTACTAATGTGAACACCCCCCTTTATTATTTACTTGGGGTATGTGCACCTAGTTGTGGTGCCAAAAACATGAAACCTTAAGTTTTTTTTTTTTTTTTGAAAAGTGCGTGCATGCTATAGTACGTATGTGCTTTTCGAAAGTAAATTTTTTTATAAATGGGCTGCAAGCTCGTGGCCCATTTTATCATTCTATTTCGCTTTTGCATTTCTACTCAACAACACACTCATGGATTGATGAAATTGAAGAATTTTGTCACCTGCCTCCTCAAAATGCCTCCTCGTCACTAAAGATCAAGATCAGGATCACATAGTATATTTTCTACTCTTGTTTTTGCATTGTTTTATAATTTTTTACTTTGTTTTGTAGGGTTTTTCAATTTTTCTTTAAATTTGTTTATTTATTTAGATTGCAATTGGGTTCTTATCAGGAAATGTGAATAATGAACCCCCAAATCCCCAGTTAGATGAAAAAAATCAAAATGAAAACCCTCCACAAGATCCAAATAAAAATACTCCACAAAATGAAAATCAAAACCCTCCACAACAAGAAATTCTACAACCTCCACTGATTAGAAGACCTCCTCCTGATACCTAAGAAAATGTAATGAATGAAATAGAAAGAGGGAAAGATGAATTAGAAGCACTCATTGGTAGGCTAAAAACTTGTGGACAAACCAATCCGATGAGAGCACAATTGACATCCTCCCTCGAGTCTATTATGACCTATGTAGCTTTTTTTAGTGGTCAGTTGGATATTTGGTGTGTTAAGAGGGATGAACAGAGAAGATATTATGCAAAAAAATTATCATACGAAGATGTAAATAAAAGGGAAATAGCAAAAGGTAGCATTTGTGCATTGTTTAAAAATCCTAGAGAACAAGATATTATTAAACATACAACTAAAAGGTTCCCCATCCATTGGTGCACCCCTCCTTGCAATAATCATGAGGTTCCAATGTATTTCATAAATAAATTGTATTGTGAATTTTTCCTTAGGGAGATCCCCAATTATTTTTATATATCAGAATCTTAAGGTAGAGGTGGGCGGTCATCATTTGAGAGGCTAGGGGCACATCGTGACTCTAATGTAGTTAGGGCACTTGTTGTCAAGCTATAGGGTGAGCATGTAATTATTCCTTCAATTGCGAAGGAACATGTAGAGGCCAGCACTCTAGGGACTATCAATTCTTTGACATAGACCCTCATTCATTGAACTATTCCATTAGTTGAGGAGGAGCCTTCCGTGCATCGCAGTCACATGTGCACATCATGTGGATCCTTATGCACATTTGGCATTCATGTTGGAGACAATATGGATGATGGGCTAGTCACTGATCAATTCCTAAGTAACACATTTGGCATTGATAGACATGTAAATTACAATTATAATAAACTAATTTGATCACATTCTGTATGTATAGTGAATTACTAATTAATTAGCATGTATTGGCATTGTTCAAAATTCAAGGTAAGAGTGTTGCTAGCCCTAGTACAAAATCTTTGGCCCCATTTTTTGTCCCATCGATGAGTCAAGAGATATGTATCAAATTAATAATTTAAATTAATACATATATTTATTAAGTAATCATATGAAGGATTGACAAAAAAAATTTATGCATGTGCATCAGTTCTCTACTGGACCATCGACATTCATGAGGGACTCTGAGCATAGGCATGATATGAGCTTCATAGAGGTACATTGTTTCATGTTAATTTAATTCATTTGATTATATTTGTTTCATGTTTCATGTTACATGTAAATTGTATTATATGACATGCAACTATTGATGTTTGAGACTCCTCCTCATCTTCACCAGTCCATCAATCATGGAGTTGCTACAATGATGGCTAGTTTAGAGCCATTGGCTGAGGTATGAAAGAATTTTCTTGGTTCTAGTTGTTATTTATAATAGTTAGTATTTAAATTTCAAATTCTATTTATAAGTGATTATATTGATTGAATTGTTGTAGGGACTTATTACACCTAATCATCCGCAAGCCTTTGAGGTGGACATACAGAGTGACTATTTGATGGTTGTAAGAAAATAATTAATATTGTGTGTACATTTATTTGATTTCAATGTATAATAATTATAGATTCATATCTAATTTTTGTGTATCAGCTCGAATTAGAGAAGAGCCTAAACAAGAGGACGAGCGAGCATTTGAAGAAGACCCCATCATTCCCATCATCTCCCTCAACACAACGATCAAAGACCTATAGGGATTTGTTTCCTTCCCCTCATGGGAAGGAGAAGATATAGTTGATAGACACACATGTATAGGCATTAGTGGACATATATGTTGGATTTTATGTTAGTGGACATATTCGATATACATTTGATGTATATATGACATTTTATATTTGATGTATGACATATATTTGATGCATGAAATTGTTAGCCTTATGACATTATTGGTTAATATATGATATGTTTTCTCATGTATGACATTATTGATTATCATAATATATTATGTGTTTGTTAATGTATGATATTATTGGTTATCATAATATATTATATGTTTGTTCATGTATGACATTATTGGTTATGATAATATATATCTTATTTTTCTTGTTTATGTTATAAGTACATTTAACATGTATTTCATTTTAATGTATTTTGCATGCAAAATGATGTAGAGTGCTCACACCAAAAGCTAGTGCATTCCCAAAAAGAACACTTTTAAGGAAAACCACCTTTCCCACATTCCTAAGTGTCTTAAAAGAATCTTTCCAACTTGGTTACAATATTGAACTAAATTCTACCCAACTTCACAAAACTACTTGATCACTTTCCCTATTCAAGAATTGTGAAGCAATAAGGGAAAAATGAGAAAATTTGAGAAATGGATCATAATCAACTTCTTGCTTCAAAATAACACCTTAGACACTTCACGAAACACCTAATAACTATCTCACAAACATTAGTTTTTCATGTATTTCATCCTTCCAAGAGTTTCTTCAACATCCTATGAGTGAAAAAAATCTTCCAACATCCTATTACTATATTTTCTTTGCAAAAACATGTAATTTTCTAATTATCGAACAACTCTTCACAAAGAAAAGTGATTATGTTTCAAACCCATGAAATGGATATTAAGAAAACCAAGAAGATTCTTAACATCTTCCTCTAAATAAATTCAATGATAACATGCAGCTAAAGTGGTGTTTCATTCTAATAAAGTATGAGTTTTTTGTTCCAAATAGGAAGTAATGATATTTGACAATTACTCAATGATCCTTTAACATCAGCAGTGATTCCTTGCCATATAAAAAAAAAAACTTAATAATCACCAACACCTTATGTCTCCTCTAAATTCATAGATGGTATTTTAATTATTTTACATCCATTACAACCAATTATCAGCTGGTTTGATTGGTTAGAAGATTAATTTCAATGTTTTCCAAAAAAATGCTAAAATTGTCAAAATGTTGTCAGCAACTTTTATTGTAAAATGTAATTTTTGCACTAACTCTTCCTATAACTTAAAAAATTTGTTTTTGGTAACACATAGGACCTATATAAGGTGTAATGACTATCAAAAAACTTATTGAGTCAACTGATTAACAAAAATAAAACAAAACAAAACAAAAATAAAAAATTGTTAGGACTAACACAACTTGGGTTTATAGGCGACCTTAAGTTCCTTGACCTTACAAACAAGGATTACCATATTACCATAAAAAAATAACATTTTCAAAATGAGGTGTATGATCACCCTTTTCCTTCTATCATGATTCTACATCATTGGATGAGATGACATATCTAGTTGCCACTGTCAAAGATCATTGTTGTATGGCATTTGGTGACTCTTAGGGATGATTCGGTTCGACGTGCTTGAAAATGTTTGAGCACTCAAAAAAATGGGAGGAGCTTGGGGCTATTTTTAATCTAGCCACCTAAAGCTAATGGAATAGATAGTTTAATCCCATGACAAATGGTGAGAGAGATTCGGTAGTTGGCAACATTGTACTGGCCAACACTACAACTTTCAACATCACCCGAGATGGGGTTGCAAAATAAAAATAGAATAATAACTCCAAAAATAGAGAGAGGTTATTGTAGGTCTCTACAATGTAGTCCTATAGCACCTACAATCACATCCATACCTCTCATGAGCTCTGATATATGCCCCATCAAAGATCGCTACCCTATGGCATTTAGTGACTCTTAGGGACATTTCAGTTTGTTGTTCTGGACAATGTTTGAGCACTCAACAAGATGGGAGGAGCTTGGGGCTAGTGTTTACCCAACCCCTTGGAGCTAACAGAATAGACAGTTTTATCGCACGATAAAAGGTGAGAGAGACTCGATAGTTGGTAACTTTGTACTAGCCAACATTACAAGTTTTAGCATCACTGAAGATGGGGTCCCAAAATTAAAATGGAATAAGATCTCTAAAAAGCATGACAAGTTATTCTAGGTCTCTGCAACATGGTCCTATAGAACCTATAATTCCACCCATACCTCTCTCTCACTCTCTCTCCCCTCTCTCATCCCCTACTCTCTTTTGCTCTCTCTCCTCTCCCATCCCCTACTCTCTCTCTTGAGCTACTCTCTATCTATCTATCTCCTTCTCCCACTCCCTCTCCCACTACCTACTCTCTCTCACTCTATCTCTCCCATCCCCTACTCTCTCTCTCTCTCTCTCTCTCTCACACACACACACACACACACACACACACACAAACACACACACACACACACACACTCCCATCCCCCTCTCTTTCTCTCACTCTCCCTCTCCCACTCTCTCTCACTCTCTTTCTCTCTCACTCTCCCATCCCCTACTTGTTGGAATTAATAAATGGGAAGAATACTTTTGAGGGGGGGGGGGGGGGGGGGGGGGGGGGTGGGGTGGCTGGGGGTTGAATTATAAGTAATACATTTTATCCTTAAACAATTTTAACTCAAAATAAACTGCAATTCATGTAAACATATTAGATATGCATAAAGTAAACACATGCATCACAACACATAACACCAAATTTGGTTACCTAGAAACCCTTCAAAATGAGAAGGTAAAATTGGGGTGGGGTTGATATCCACAAAATATCACTACAACAATAATTTTGAACCACTTCAAATGGTCTCCCTTGTTAATGGCCTGCCCTATTAAAGGCTTTACACTATGTCAATAGTGACCTGTTTAAAGGATTTACAGATGCTTTACTTGAAGTGCTACCCTGTTAAAGGATTTTATCATGTTGTCAAAGGTTCTACAACCTAGCTATTAAGCTAACCTATCAACATAGGATTTTCCTTCTAATACAATTGCTAGAAAGTATTAGATTAATAAACCTGATAGCTTATAATCCATAATTGCTGATTTTAGGCACTTGATTTGTTCACTCTGATCTGATCCTCTAAGCTATGATATTTGTTCGTAGCCCTTGCTCTATTCTGACCAACTGAATATGCAATTATTAATCAAATCACCATGTCTTTAACACCCCTACTAATTTCCCTATTCTACAATTCACTCTTTTCAGCTTTACAACTACTTAGCTACTCTAAATTGTGGGGTGTTTACTTTCTTATAAAGGCTTCAAATACTTAGGGTTATGTATGAATCCATGAACTAATTTTTCTTGCTTAAATCCTTTGATTTATCTCATTGGTTGCAAGCAATCTCCATTTTTCTTATTGGCTACATGTTGATTACATAGGTAAAAGAAAAGATTCAAACTTGTCTCTAAAATCCTTCATGATTCAGCCAAAAATGGTTTACATCTAAGTTTGTGAAGGCACAAACTCATATGTTGATTCTGTGTTACTCGACACATACTAACTACTAATGCTCAACACATGTAGCATTCTAGCTTGCTTGTCACATATAGCATTCTGGCTTGCTTGGAACATATAGCATTCTAGCTTCCTCAACATCAATTGTGACTCAGCACATACATATCACTTGGCTCATATGGTTCACTCAAAACCTGAAGCCACTTGGCACCTATTGGAATTCTGGCTTGGCACATACTACGGCTCGACATATATAGTGTACTCGAATTCAATATGAAAATTGGTTAAGTGTGTTGTCATGCAGTTGTCAAAACCAATCTAAGACTAACAATCTCCCTCTTTGACATGAGTGTCAAAAATACTTAACTAAGCATTATACTTGATCTTATGAGTACATTATTCATTCTATTCGGCATATGTACAAAATTTCAAAAACTTGTTCAAAATTTTGTGAAGAACAATATACCTCAAAATCTTATAACTCCCCCTGAGATGATTGTGCCATTTCCATTCCTATGGCCAAAATTCTATTGCTGAGTTTGTCTCATGCTAATGTATCTGATACTCTTTGCCTTTGTTTCTATATCTGTGTACCCTATTTCTACTTCATGTACTCTGTATCTATGTTACCTTCCATTCTTATTTACAACCCCCCACAAAACATTATATCTCCCCCTTTTTGATTACACACTATGTCTTTATCTTTGTTATTGTTTCTCCCCCTTTATTAAATCTCCCCCTTTTTAACACTTATCTCAAAGGGTGCTAAGGGTTAAGATCGTATTTTTCCAAAAATGTGTTATTTACCTCCATAATCATCTTGAGAGATGCATCCCAATTCTCCAAAGCAATTTCCAATTATTTGTGTTGGATAGCCATCTCTGCTGCAAGATGAACAAGTTCATCTAAAGTAGAAAGATTAGGATCTTTCTTTAGAATAGTTTTTGCATGGGCTTGTTCTTTATGGAGTACTTCCAGATGTGGGGTAATGAGAGATTGAATTTGCATTAGTTTGGCCTTGATATTGGCCTCTTCTACTATCAATGCAGCTAACTCTTTTTGTGTGTGAAGCATTTGGGCAAAATGCTTCTCACTCTGAGCTGGATCTTTTGGTAGCTAAATGCTAGAAATCTTTAGATTTTGCTCCAAGCTCAATATCCTTTGGCTTATCTCCTGTGTGAAGTATGAGAAATCACACAACTTGTTGTACAATGAGAATACATTCTCAAGTACAATTTTTATCTTTTCAATATTTCTAGCCAATTCAACTTGTGGAAGTGCTATTTCACTAGATATTTTCTCATTGATATTTCCTTGAAATTTCTTCTTAGACCATTCCATGAGTTTCACATTGGTTTCCTAGTCTTCGTTAGTCACTTGTTCTATAATATCTGATAGTTGCTCCAATATTGGCTTGGTTTCATCAGGTGTCTGCAAGCTGAAGGCATCCAAAAAGATGTCCTTAATTTCATGTAATGCTTTCCTTTGTTTATACTCTTTCTTGAGTATATCATGTCTCTTTCTCTTGTGCAATGCTTCTTGCATTTTAGTGATTTGTTCAATGTTTATTGTTTTATAGTCATAGCTTGGTATGACTATCTCTCATCCAATTTAGGGTCTCCATAGTGAAGTACCCTTGTCACCTTTATGGAGCTCAAGCCTGGTGTGGAAATTTGCAATGGCATTAAATCAGTGCTTGACTACTGAAGTACTTTTATAAGAGTGCCGATAGTTGGTAGATTAACCAATGTTTGTATGGTAGCCTGCTCCTCCTCCTTTGGTGTGTCCTTATCTTCATCTGATCTCCCTAGATCAATTACAACTATTTGAGGTGTACCTTTTGTTTGTACTATAGGATCTGATGTAGCAATCTATCATGTTTGCCTTATTGATGCGTCTTTATCCTCTTTTATAGTCCACTTCTGCAACATAGTATCAAATGTTCCAAATGTGTCAACTGTTGGAATTGGTGATGGAAACATTCAAAGTTGAAAACTAGTAGCTGTAGAGATGATAGAAGGTGCTTCTTGTGGATTCACCTTATCTCTAATTGAGTCAGCTATTGCCTTTTGCAACTCATCCACACTGACCAATACTAGATTTGTACATAACTTTTCTTGTTGAGTGGATTGGTCAAGGATCTTTTTGAGATCCTTTTATTTTTTTTCTAAAAAGATTTGTCAAGAACATCCTTCATAGTTATGGTATCTACAGATGTGGTGATGACATGTGGAGGGCTAAGAGGTCAAAATTGTGTGTCTTACACACTCTATTCTATTTGTTGCTACTACTGATCAGCTGTTTCCATTTCATCTTCTTTTTCTGTCTCCTCCTCTTCTCCTTTTTCCTTTTCTTCATTTTGTTTCTCTTCCTTCTCTTCTTTACTGGCTTTAGCCTTATTTGCATCTTCATCCTCTTTAGTGTTCTGTCCCTCAAAGGGATCTTCTTCTCCATCCTTGATAGTAGTCAAGCCATATATTGACTTCCAGAATCTTGTGGATTTATTGACAATGTCTTCAATTTTATTTTGCAAAATGTAGAAGGCTCTATATTTTGGTGCAAACTTGCCCTCATGTTTCTTATTCGCCTTAGTTATTTGACCTCTAGTCAATTCTAGCATCACTTGTGCCAATGTGGATTCTCTTATTTCTTTTTCCATTTTTAGACAATAATGCCACTTATTTTCAACAATTTCATATAGTTACTTGGGCATTGTATTGTCTAATTCAAGAGGAGTGTTCTTGAATTCTACCATCATGGCATATATAGATCCTTCAACCTTATTTTCATCTTCTCTACTCAATTTATTAAAATCAATATTTTTCAATTCAAAAAATTCTACATTCTTCCTAACATTATCACAAATTTTATCAATATTTGACTTGGGAGCATGGCGTAACACTCTAAATTGGCTGATATCTTCAGACTCTATCCTTTCCTCATCATCAAAATCTATTTGTGTAACATATTTTTCCCTTGGTTTCTTCTGCATAGGACTAGTCAGCTTAGTAGCCTTCTTCTTCTCTTTGTTTTGCTCCTTGGCCTTTTGAGTTGAGGCTCTTGTGGTGGCTCTTGTCATTGGTATACTTGGCTTGGCTTGGGTTGGCTTTGCAACCTTCTTTGCTTTAGGTTGGGCTATAGGCTGAGTTTTAGCTTTTCTCTTGTTTTGCTTGGCTTGAGCCGATGCTTTCTTGGCTTCTTCTTCCATGGCACCTTCTTCCTTTTCTTCATCCTCACCTAAGCCTTGAGTTATTTGCAATGGGCCTTGCCCTTGTTCATCTTCTTCACTTTCATTTTCTTCTTCTCTTTCTTTAGTTGCCCCTTCAATTCCTTCTCCAAATTTCTTCTTTAGTTTCCTCACCAATTTACCTTTCCTCTTAATCATAGAGGCTATCTTTAACTCCATTTCAACTTTGTATTTCACAACATCATATTTTCCAAAATGTTTGGCACTATTGTCAATTTCTTCTGCTAGCAATGCTATGATTTCTGCTAATGCTTCATCAATGTTTAGCTCATATCCTAATGGTCTTAGCCATCTAACCCTTGGAACTGATGCTTGGATATAAGTATGATCAATATCAACTAAGAAACAAATGTCATCGATGTGTTGTTCCACTAGGGAAATTGGTATCCTTAGTCTTTTCTTCATGGATTTCTTGAAATCCTCAAAGTAACTAGCCATTAAAGATTCAATGTTGTCTCCCATTTGCTTAATGTATTCATTGATTTGAGTAATAGCTAACTTATCTGATTTCCAATTTACTTTGACAAAAGAAGGAAATTATTCCAAAACATAGAAGAATATTTAGATCAGAACTAATCCAAACTTACACTGAGCACCATTTGATCTTCTTATTGCTCCTAAATTTTCTATGATCTACTGTAATAGTAACTCTACTAGATCATATGTATGATCCTTCTTGACAATTTTGTAGGCGACATCAATAGCACTGCAAAGAACACTATTTAGTCTTCTTGATTGGTAGAACTTTTCAGATATAACTCTTACTACAAATTCTAGAAGGGGATCTATGATTGTATCAATAGTCATGCCCCTTTTGTTCCATTTTTCACTAGTGTTCCTTTCAATGGCTTCTTTAGAATCACTTCACAGGGTCTTGTATTGATCTAGGGTTGGAAAACCTGTAACCCTATGCATGATTCTCTTTTTTATCTTGATAGGTCCTCCTTATAACCATAAAAAACCATCATGTACTTGGCTTAAAACAATTCTTATCCATTCAGTTTTGAAAATTATGGGGAAAACTAGGGCACGGGTTAAGCCCTTTCTTTTAACTATTTGAAATTCTTCCTTTAACACTCCATTTTCACACAGTTTATCATATGCTTGATGAATTTACATGTCTCCTATTTTTCCTACCTTATAATTGTAACATTTCCTAACATCTTGCACCATCATGACTTTAGCGAGAATAATGGATAGTGCATCGGTAGGGTCATTCTTATAAGCAACTTCTAGAATCGGCCTAGAATCTAGTTGTTTAACCTCATTGCTAACTAACTAAACCTCGAAACCATCCTTTTCCTTAGGGTTTTTAGAACTAGAAGCCATATTGAAAATCTAGGGTTTCAAAAGGTATTAAACTTTATAATTGTGAAACTCAACACTTGAAGAATACCTTAGATCAATGAAAATGTTGCTTGATCTTTGTCAAAATCCATGCAAACACTTCAATTATTGTTCATCAATCACTTCTGTGCTCTTCTCATTCTTGCTCTACATTAGAATGATGAGAAATGATCAAAAAATTGACCTTATACTCTTCAAAACATAGCATTAAATGCTTAGTGCATATACAACTGTACACTTGGCTCCTTTAAAATTTTAGCATAATTTGGCTTCCATTGGTTTTCGATCACTTCGCTCCAACTAGATTTCCTCTTCACTTGGTTCCCATTGCCAACTTGGCTATGACTAATCACTCAACTCCTACTAGCAGCTCGGCATATACTAACATTCCCTCAACATCTATGGGCAACTCAGCAATATTTGTAGAAATTTTAAGTTTTAACTTTGCATCTTTACTTATGCTATTTTCTCCTTTGCAGTGCTTGTTTGTCTTGGGACTGATGTGTGATATAGCTTTGTATATCAGTCCCATACACCTATCCATGCTTAGTTGGATGAGGTGTGACCACTTGACCTCTTGGGTGAAGTGATCCCTCCATTGGATGAGCTAGCTCCATCTCTTCTTTTTCATGTTATGTTCATCTCTTCTCTGATGTTTTCAAAATCAACCTTTGCTTTTCCTTTGTTGACTTCTGAATTGGGTGCCTTTAACCTTGTTGGAAAATTCTTACTGATATGACCAATCTTCAAGCAACTAAAACATGTGGTTTAACTTAACCATCTATTGTAGTTCCCTCTAAAATGTATTCCTATGCAATTTCCAAGAACATGTCCATATTCCTGATAGGGCTCTTCCTAGTATTATAGTCTCAATTGTAGTGGTGTCCATGACTTTTAGTCTTTTCTGGTTGGTTTTATGTCCACATAGGCTTTGACCTACACTCAAAATCTCTATGACCATACTTTTTGCAGTTTTAGTAGTGACCTTCAAATCTTGGTGTCCTTATGGTTTTGGTTCTGTAATCTTGTGTCTAGTGTCCTTGCTTATTGCATTTATGATAGTGACCCTTGTTCTTGGGTTTGTCAAGCTGATTAGTCTTCTTACTCCTACATAAATTAGAAGTATGTCCCTTTTTACCATAGAAATGACAAGTGGGTTTAGTGTTCTTACCTTTTTCACTTCTTTCCTCTACACTCTTTGATGACTCTGCTTCTTTAGTACTGATAAAACCTAATCCTATAGTGTTATTGCTAGATTTTGGTGATTTTAGAATTTTTTCAAAGTGCTTGATGGCCTCACTTGATTTGTTGAAGCTTTTTACTATCTCCTTCTCTCTTCCCAAATCATTTTTCATTTTCACTGTGGAGATCTCAATGTCCTTGTCATTTAGCTCATGATGAGCATTCATCATTTGGCTAAGGGTATCTAGCTGCATGTTGGAGACTCTTGCCAATTCTATTGACTTCTCCTCCAGTTTGTTAGCAAGGTTTCTTTTATCATCTTTAATCATAGCCCTATCTTCAATGGCTCTTTTCTTCTGTTTAGTTATCTCACATAGCATCATGGCTTGTGATTCTTACTCAATTTTGAGAGATCTTATCTCTTCTACTTGGGCTATGTTCCTTTCCATAAATTCTTCTATTGCTGCATCAAACTCTTTGGAATCTCCATTTGAAAATAGATTTGAGGTGTCAATCTCTTTGTACTATGTGTCATTCTTAGCTATGGCAATCTCTCTTCTTCTTTTTAAGGATTTTCTCAGCTCCTCTCTAGCTTCCTCCAGTGCATGTAGAGCAAGTTGTATGTCAATTGTTTGATTCTCTATGATCTTCCCTATTTTTTAGACTTCCATATTCAAATATTTTCTCTAAAGTTTGAGGCTTCTCCTTGTGAGAAGCTTTCTCTAATACCAATTGTTCAAATTAACAAATGGGAAGAATACTTCTGAGAGGGGGGGGGGGGTGCGGGTTGGGGGGGGGGGGGGGGGGTGTGAATCAGAAGTAATACATTTTATCCTTAAATTTTTTTAACTGAAAATAAACTACATGCATGTAAACATATCAAACATGCATAAAGTAAACACATGCATCACAACACGTAACACCAAATTTGGTTACCCAGAAACCCTCCAAAATGAGAAGGTAAAACAGGGGTGGGGATGATACACACAAAATATCACTATAGCAATAATGTTTGACCACTTTTGATGGTCTACCCTATTAGAGGCCTGCCCTATTAAAGGCTTTACACTGTGTCAACAGTGACCTATTTGAAGGATTTAGAAACACTTTACTTGAAGTGCTACCCTATTAAAGGATTTTATCACCTTGTCAAAGGTACTACAACCTAGCTGTTAAGCTAACCTATCAAAATATGGTTTTTCTTCTAATACAATTGCTAGAAAATATTAGATTAATAAACCTAATAGCTTACAATCCATAATTACTAATTTTAGGCACTTGATTTACTCACCCTAATCTGATCCTCTAAGATTTGATATCTATTTGTAGCCCTTGCTCTTTTTTGACCAACTAAATATGTAATTGTTAATCAAATCACTAAGTCTTTAACACCCCTACTACTTGCCCTATTATGCAATTCACTCTTTTTAGTTTTACAACTACTTAGCTACTTTAAATCACGAGGTCTTTATCTTCTTATAAGGGTTTCAAAGACTTATGGTTAGGTATAAATCAACGAACTAATTTTTCTCACTCAAATCCTTAGATTTATCATATTGGTTGCATGCAATCTCCATTTTTCTTATTGGCTACATGCTAATTACAAAGGTAAAATAAAATATTCAAACTTATCTCTAAAATTCTTCGTGATTCATCCAAAAATGGTTTACATCTGAGTTTGTGAAGCCACAAACTCATTTGCTAATTTTTTGTTACTCAGCACATACAAATCTGTTGATGCTCAACACATGTAGCATTCTGGCTTGCTTGACACATATAGCATTTTGGCTTGCTTAGCACATATAGCATTCTGGCTTGCTCGGCACATATAGCATTCTAGCTTTCTTGACATCAATTGTGACATGGCACATACAGATCATTCAGCTCATATGATTCACTCAGCACCTGAAGTCACTTAGCACCTATTGAAATTCTAGCTCAGCAACATACTATGGCTCAACATATATAGTGTACTTGACTTCAATATGAAAAATGGTAAAGTGTGTTGACACTCAGTTGTCAAAACCAATTTAAGACTAACATTACTCTCTTTCACTCTCTCTCTCCCATCCCCTACTCTCTCTCTCTCTTACACACATGCCCATCCCCTCTCTCTCTCCCATCCCCTACTCTCTCTCTCTCTTACACAGATGCCCATCCCCTCTCTCCCTCTCCTACTCCCTCTCCCATTTCCTAATCTCTCACACACTCTATCCCCTACTCTCTCATGCTACTCTCTCTCTCTCTCTCCTCTACCATCCCCTACTCTCTCTCTCTCACTCTCCCTCTCCCTCTCTCTCTCATCCCCCTACTATTTTTCTCTATCTCATCTCCCATCCCCTACTCTCTCTCTCTCTCTCTCTCTCTCTCTCTCTCTCTCTCTCCCCCCATCCCCTACTCTCTCTCTCACTCTCCCTCTCCCAACACCTACTCTCTCTCTCTCATCCCATACTCTCTCTCTTGCTCTCCCTCTTCCACCACCTACTCTCTCTCACACACTCTCTCTCCCATCCCCTACTCTCTCTCACAATCTCTCTCTCTCCCATATCCTACTCTCTCTCTCTCTCTCTCTTATACACACTCTCATCTCCCCCCCCCTCTCTCTCTCCCTCTCCCTCTCCCACTCCCTCTCCCACTGACTACTCTCTCCCACACTCTATCCCTACTCTCTTTCTCCTCTCCCATCCCCTACTATCTCTCTCACTCTCCCTCTCCCATTCCCTCTCCCATTGCCTACTCTATCTCATTTTCTGGACCTCTCCCATCCCCTAATCTCTCTCTCTCAAGATACCCTCTCTTGCTCTCTCTCTCCTCTCACATCCCCTACTCTCTCTCTCTCACTCTCTCTCCTCTCCCATCCCCTACTCTCTCTCCTCTCCCATCCCATACTGTCTCTCTTCCACCCCTTACTCTCTCTCACAACTCTCACACTCTCTCCCATCCCATACTCTCTCTCTTCCACCCCCTACCTCTCCCTCACACTCTCACACTCTCTCCCATCTCCTACTCTGTCTCTCTCTTACATACACTCCCATTTCTCTCTCTCTCTCCCTCTTCCACTCCCTCTCCTACTACCTACTTTGTCTCTCTTTCTCAAGCTACTCTCTCTCTCTCCCCTCTTCCATCCCTTACTCTCTCCCTTTCTCATACACACACACACTCCCATACCCTCTCTCTCTCTCTCTCTCTCTCTCCTCTCTCTCTCCCATCCACTACTCTCTCTATCCCATACACTCCCATCCTCCTCTCTCTCTCTCTATCTCTCTCTTGATCTCCCTCTACCACTCCCTCTCCCATCACCTACTCTCTCTCTCCCATCCTCTACTCTCACTCTCTCTCTCCCATCTCACACTCTCTCTCTGCCACCCCCTACTCTCTCTTGCACTGTCACACTCTCTCTTGTCCCCTACTCTCTCTCTTACACACACTCCCATCCCACTCTCTCTTTCTCCCCTATCCCACTGCCTACTCTCTCTCTCTCTCTCTCTCTCTCTCTCTCATCCCCTACTCTCTCTTAGGCTATCTCTTTATCTCCCTCGTCCCCTCTCCTACTCTCCCTCTCTTTCACACACACACACACACACACACACACACACACACACACACACACTCCCATCACCCCTCTCTCTCTCCTCTCCCATCCCCTACTCTCTCTCTCTCACACACACTCCCATCCCCCCCTCTCTCTCTCTCACTCTCCCTCTCCCACTCCCTCTCCCACTTCCTACTCTCTCTCTCTCACTCTCTCTCCCTCTCTACTCTCTCTCTCTCCCATACCCTACTCTCTCTCTCTCTCTCTCTCTCTCTCTCTCCCTCCCTCCCTCCCTCCCTCCCTCCCATCCCCTACTCTCTCTCTGCCACCCACTATTCTCTCTACCCCTTCCTCTCTCTCCCATCCCCTACTCTCTCTCTCTCTCTCACACACACACATACAAACTCCCATCCCCCTTCCCCCCCACTCCTCTCTCTCTCTCTCTTCTCTCTCTCTCACTCTCTCTCTCTCTCTCTCTCTCTCTCTCTCTCCCCCTACTCTCTCTTTCTCTCTCTAACCCCTACTCTCTCTCACTCTCTCTCCCATCCCCTCTCTCTCTCGCTCTCCCTCTCCTACTACCTACTCTCTCTCTCACATCCTCTACTTTCTCTCTCACTCTCACTCTCTCCCATCCCCTACTCTCTCTCTATCTCTCTCCCATCCCCCCCTCTCTCTTGCTCTCCCTCTCCCACTCTCACTCCCACTGCCTACTCTCTCTCTCTCTCTCTCTCTCTCTCTCTCTCTCTCTCTCTCTCTCTCCCCCCCCATCCCCTTCTTTCTCTCTTCCACCCCTACTCTCTCTAATCTCTCTCTCCCATCCCCTACTCTCTCTCTATCACCCTCTACTCTCTCTCTCCCATGCCCTACTCTCTCTCTATCACCCCCTACTCTCTCTCTCTCTATCCCATCCCCTACTCTCTCTCACAAACACACACACAACCATCCATATCTCTCTATCTCCCTAATCTCTCTTCTCTCCCATCCCCTTCTCTCTCTCTCTCTCTCTCTCTCTCTCTCTCTCTCTCCCCCCCCCCCCCATCCCCTACTCTCACTCTCTTTCTCTCCCATCTCCTACTCTCTCTATCTCTCTCTCTTTGTCCCTCTCTCCCTATCCCACCTTCTTCGATCCCCTTCTCTCTCTCTCTCTCTCTCTCTCTCTCTCTCTCTCTCTCTCTCTCTCTCTATTCCTCCCTCCCTCCCTCTCTCCCTATCCCACCTCCTATACTCTTCCCATATTCTAATCTCTCTCATTCTCTACCCTCTTTGCCTCTCTCCTTGCCTGTCTATTGAAATTTAGGTCTTAATAGTGTGTGCGCACTAAAGCACATATGCACTAAAGTGTGCATGCACTATTAAGACCCAAATTTTAAAAAAATTAAATAGCAAGTGTGTGCTTTTAAATTTGGATCTTAATAGCATGTATACACTAAATCGTGCATGCACTATTAGGACCAAATTTAAAAAGCTTTAAATAGCATGCATGTGCTATTTAAAGCTTTGCATTCTACCAAGCCTAAGTCTTGGTTTTTGCCTTGGGGATCCAACCCAAAGGTTTAGAGTCTCTAAATTGGTCTAAGATGTGTTTTACTGCAAACGTACAAAAAATGATTGATTTTTCTTGTGTGCTCTCCTTCAAGTTTCCTCATGGTTGAGCATCGATAAAATCAGGTTACATGACATTGTAGGTCTTTGTGTTAGCTATATAACCATATAATTTATTTTTTATTTGAACTATTTCAAGCCTTTCAACTATAATTTCTTTTGAATGTATGTCCATTTTTTTTGTCAAAAAATAGCATGTACTAATTGGGCTGTAGATTTTACCTCGTTCATCAAATTTTGCAACTTGGTTTTTTAGAAACTAGACTCCATTCTACACACTTCGAAAAAAAAAAGTTTTGATTTTAGATTAGTTTTCAATCATTTTTAGGGGGAGCACATAGATATTTCACATTGGATGTGTCCAATTAAAAAAAAGTACACATTATAAAACTACACAAAAAAATCCAGGATAAAGTACACAATGTTAGGTAACTTTTGGCTAGAGTAATCAAAGAATTTTAGAAAAAAAGTTCAAATTTTAGGGGGCCCACACTTTGTAATGTGTTATGTTTTTTTTTTCTGAATAAATAGTACCACTTTCTGTGGCCCCCTTTTTTATGGGACCTAAAACTAAACCATTTTGAAAAAAAATAGTAGTTTAGAAACTAGATTCAAAGGACTACTACTTTTGTTTTTGTCACCTCTTAAATTATGAGCATAAATAATCTTCAAATTCTTGTTGAAGTTCAGAAATTGCTAGTTTTCAGAAATAAGGTGTCCAGTTATACCCCCCTTTCGGCACCACAACTTGGTGCACTTACCCCTCAAGAAAATTACATCAAAGGCTATTAAACCTAAATTTTTACAATGAAAATCTAATTTCTCTCTAGAAAGAGGCTTTGTCAATATATCATCAACTTTATCTTTGAGAATGTCTTCAATTGTGCAAGAGGTCTTTGGTGAGTGTAGATAGATCTTGTAGAGCCAAGAGAAGTGGATAGGTCAATTTAATGTGTTACTTCTTCAAGTTGAATCATGGTTCATAGGATATGTACACCAAATAATAATGGCATGTATGTGCCTAAATGGATTACCTAAGAAAAAAAGACATAAGAAACAAGACAACTATCCACAAGGAGGATCTCATTTGATATTCAAATTAGCAATCTCGTTGAATAAGTATAAGAAAATTCCCATAAAGAAAAATTAGGATAAAGATGAAAATGTGACATGTCACCACAAAGAAATGGAGTTAACCTGATATCAAGATAAATTATATGCTAAAAATTTATCAAAAGGGGAAATTGATTAAAAAGATTGATCAATGCTCTCATGAAAAGTACATACTAATGCATAATGACCACAAAATAGGTCAACTAATGATAATTGCATCAAAATTGCATCAATCACATGGATAGAGATAGTCTACATAATAAATCATCTCATTGCAAGTTAATGGCCCATTCATCCCTCCATAACCTACATGACTCACGATCTAAGCAATAAAGTATATTGAGCATTATCAATTAGTATATGAACTAAATTAAAATGAGAGACATGCTTATCAAGTCACTATTATCACATCATGATTTTTGTAGTATATTAATGGGAAGGATTATGAGGATTAACAATATATTGCCTTCAAATTGGATCAAATCATCTGAAATTGGAGAGAAACTCCAAGAATAACATCCTCTTCATGAGGAACAAAATGGAAAAACATGGAGGAAAAATCCATAAATATCAACCTTCAAAGTAGAACATATAGAACCAATTGAAGGGAAACTCCATATAAATATCATCCTTTCAAATTGGAACAAATAGAGCCAAATGGAGGGAAACTCCATATAAATATCATCCTTTCAAAGTGGAACAAATAGAACCAAATCTAAGGAAATTCTATATAAATATCATCCTTTCAAAGTGGAACAAGTAGAACCAAATGGAAGGAAACTCCATATAAAGTGAGTGCGCACCAATATAGGATGGAGGGATACTCCATGGGCTAGATAAGGAAAGTATGTATTAGTTGTACTAAGGGGACCTTCATAGTTAACCTTGAAAAATTGACTCCCTATGCAACTCAAAAAATCCAAATAACTTCATATAAATAGAATGATGCTATAAAATCATAAAATTGCAACTATGTGAAAATCAATAGATCACAATAAAGTTGAAGGAAAATGTGTAAGACAACTCATAATCTAAAAAAAGAGAGGAAAATGTAGTGATCCAAGGAAGATCAATGAGTAATAAACAATGTATGGATATCAAGTAGAAAATTCCATTGAGGGTAAACATGGGTACTTAATTTATTTTCTAAAGGAATATACTAATTTACTAGTCATTATAGTCATAATAAATTATATATTTATTTTGGCATATATGTGTGCACTCATAAATACTTGAATAAATATACTCAAATGTTAACTCACAATACTTGAAAGAATTATGACTTACTCTTAAGAAATAATAATAATAATGACATTGTGAGTATCCTTCTATAAAATTATATGTTCTTTTTGTATAAAAAATATCATAAGTTTGAATAATAATTATCTAGAAGAATTTTGATAAAATGGAATTTTAACAAATCACAAACAAAGAAATTTATTATCATCACAGATGGCATACGAATGGCTTGCCAAATCAAATAAAGAACTTTAACACAAAGACATACATAACTAAATTTTAGGGAATGACAAAAGGTAAGAAAGCTTGGTTAAAAAAATGTTACATTTACATAGATTTTTATCTTCATACATACTTGCAGAGACATTAAAACAATGACATCAAAGGTAGCAATTACTAAAGAATATAATTAGGATAGAAAGTTGCATGTGAGCTAGAGAAATTCGATAACATGCATTGGGTGGTCAACAGTGTAATTGATGGGGAAGGAAGAAAAAGAAAGATGAATCACTATAAGATGTGGATGGCTAGAATAAAATTGAATGAAGCATTGGGAGCTTTACTCATGGTTAGATGAATCTTTGGCTAAGGGCAGGCTATCTAATTCTTGGTGAAGGTAATGCACATGATAGAAGAGTATTCAATAGTATCTATTTGTCATAAAAAAGGCTTATTTTATATTTTATATTGAATGTAGGTGCAGAAAGGAGATGGATCACAAAGTACTAATCTTTCAAGTGTTGATACCCATTTTAACATGGGAATTTCCTCTAGAATCAACATACCTAAAGTGTTCATAATGATGCAAATACATAATAAAATAATTATTCCTTCCTAGTAAAACTATGAATAAGATACTAAAAGATTAATCTCGAGTTTAAAAAAACTTGTTAGAGAATAACTTAAAATAGATGTGGTTACAAGCGAATAATAATGCAGCCCTACAAGAAAACATTAGAGGAATAATTCTTCTACAATGTAAGAAAAAATATGATACAGAAACATTATGAAACTATTAAAAGAGAAAAGAACTTGTAAGAACCTTAAAAAAGAAACGTAAAAAGAATGATTAAATTTTTTTGAATGGCATACATTACAACTAAATAGATAAACTAAGAAGTGATGCCTAATCAATTCAGAAAATAAAAATAAAAAAATAAAACAGCAGAAATTTTTTTTTGAAATAATTCCAAACTTATAAACTTATAAGTTAAATGATTACTTTTAGCTTATATATATCTTATAACTGATAACATATACCATATAGTATATGACATAAATGAAATGGAGGAGGCTTGGGCATCAAGAAGTAAGCAAGGGCATGGCTCAACCAAAGCAAACAAAAAAAGAAATGTGCATAGGAAAAGAGGGATGTACACCCACAAAAGAAGAGAGTTGAGGGACAATAGTCACAAGGAAGGGTAAAAAGGAGTGCAGGAGAGTGGGTAGTGACTAGCAAGGGGAGGAGGCATGATAGTAGAAAGTAGAAAGCATGCAAGGAAGAAGATCAACCACTAGTGAGGAGATGGGACAATGCAAGGAGAGAGCTAGGAGTGGCTAGGGAAGAAGCCATGACAACATATAGTAGGAGCACAAGTTAAAAGCTTATGCAAGGAAAGAAAATAGCTTACAAGGGTGGCAAATAAAGGGGAGAAGGGAGGCTCAACAAGGAATGATGCAACTAAAATGGAAGGAGATGCAAGGAGTCATGGTCACCACTCACGTGACCAATAAAGACAACTCAAATGCTTGTGTGAGAGAGGTGAGCAGCAACAAAAAAGAGGATTAATGCATAGAGGTTCTCATGTAAGGAGAAAAAGCTAAAAGATTTTTTTTTAAAATCATGCAAAGAGAGTAGCAACTATAACTCATGCACAACAGATAAAGAAGAGCAGCAAACAAATTAACAACAAATACATAAGATGAATAATGTAAAAATGCAAACAAATAATGAATAAAAGATTAAATAGAAAAAAGAGATTAGAGAAAAATTAGGAGAATAAAGGAAAGATACTAAAAAAACTAGAAAGGTAAAAGATAAGGAGAGATCAAACACAAAATTGCTCAGAATTTCTAAAAAGAATATATAAATAAGGATTAAATATTTTTAAAAACCAAAAGAAATGTAAATGAGTGAAAATTTTTAATTTCCAAAAATAATATGAATAGGATTAAACCTAGTAGTGTAAGTTGACTAACATTATAGTCATAAATAACATTAATTAAGTGTTCCCTGCACTCAAAAAGTTAGGGAAATAATAATTTTTTCTTTTAAATATTTAATCAAAAAAATTGCACACTATATTAAAATAAGATCTGATAAATGCTATGTGTTTTGGTGGCACACCTTCCAAAACAAGAGCAAAAATATTATTTATTTTAATAGAAATGCCTAGGTAGAAATTATTTTAATAAGGTGTGCTCCAATGAATGGAAATCTTCAAAACTAAAACTCAAAACAAGAATTAGTAACTAGGCTCTAATAACATGGTAGAAATAATGAAATTGAAATGAACTAAACACAAGAACCATAAATTAATCCAAGAGAGTTTGCAATGAAAATAGTTACCATAGTTTACATGAGCTTTCCAAGATCAACACAAGAGAAGAGACAAATATTTTGAAAGGGGAAAGAAAATAAAACCCCTTGTGAATTATATGAATGAGAAAAATGCCTAAAGAATGAAGAGAGAGAGAGAGAGAGAGAGAGAGAGAGAGAGAGAGAGAGAGAGAGAGAGAGAGAGAGAGAGATCCAAAAGCTCATTACATGAACTACATAGTTATTATATGTTGTAGAGAATAAGAGAGAAGTATCTCTTATAAAGAGATGAGAAGATGAGTTATTTATTAACTCCCATGTGAATGATTTCCACATTCCTAAGTGTGCAGAAAAAGTGTCATAATCCTCTTGTAAAGGAATAACTATTTCCTTACAAAAAGAATTACAAAAAAAATAGTTGTCCTCAAACATGCACAATAGGACAAGCAAGTGACATGTCCTCACATGTAGACTAGAGGAAAAATAACATAAGAGATACCTTGGTTTCTCCCTGTTGGTGTAAATAAGTATTTACTTATTACACTTACTTAAGTTTTACTTAGGTTAATGCATTATTTAATTATTTTGCATTATTTTATTATTATTTTAGGTGAGACACTTAGGAGTTTGTGAACTCTCATTGAGTTACGCAACTCTAATTAGGCACATGGTGTCTACAACACAGGAGTATGCATCATTCACTAAGTTGTCATGATGACAACACAGTTTTCCGCACTCCTCATTTAGCACATGTTGTCACCTCCACTAATTTCCGTGCTACACCATTGTAGTCTTATCCTCACATCATCGCACTTATTCTCGTGCTTAATGGAGGATAATCCATATCTGGTGGACATGTGCCTGGTTGTATGACATGTCATGGTGCTAACTTCTAGGCATTCTAGAAGCTCTCCTGAGGCCTTTATATTCAGGCACTCCTAGTGTACTCATAATATGTTGGTTTTATCCATTATTGAATGAATATCATCATTCTGATCATACTCTGCCTATTTTGGTCTGCTGTGTGCTATTGTTGAGTTCTTTTGTTCTTGGGTGAATTTTGGCCTAAGCCAAATTCTTACATGGTATCAGAGCGGAGGAGAATTCTCATCACGTAGCCATTCGAGACCTTACATGCTTCAGTACATCAATTCCGGAGGATCCGCAGATATTGGGAGCGTCTAGAGCCAGATCTAACCTCTCCGTTGCATTCGGAGCACTGAATCAGTGAAGATTGACTCTAAACTCGCCTATATTGGGTGAAAGTTGATCGTGAGGCAAAATTTTTTTGCAAACCGGCACCCGAAGGCACCGATTTGCAAATTGGGTATGATCGTTTTATGTGATCTGATTAATTCATGTTCAGATCTGCATTAATTTACTCTCTGTATTTTATTTTCCTTCCTATCTAAGTGTTTTTTCAAATTTTATTTTCGAAATTTAATAGGAAGCAAAAAATTTTGCCGAACTGGGCAGTCAAACCCCAGCTTAGCTCTATGTATTTGGCGGATATATTATATTATCGCAGGGTTTTCTATTTAATTTATTGGGGCATGTTATATTAAACCTATGGGCTTCAATATTTTTCCCGTGGCCATACCCCCGAAATTCTGGCAGCCACTGCATCCCCCAACAGCGGCGACCGGCGGGAGAATTCCGCTAAGTATTGGCGGACCCACAGCATCCGGCGGCCTTTTCCCTTACCTCTGCGGGCTGCACTTTATAAAGTGCGCAGAGTTTTCAAAACCCATGAATGTGGGATTAAAAACTGCGAACCCGGCACGCAAACCCGGCGCTGGACAACTGCAAACGAAATCCGGCAGGGTCTGTTCCACCCCCAACACGGGGACCAATCCGCCAGCACCACGTGGCGACTAGTTATTCCCCTACCCTACCTTGTCATGACACAGTCAGCAAACTGTACACCCGCCCAGTCAGATTTGACACGCGAGACATTATCTGTACGATCCGTACAGTACAGAAGTCCATGTCAGTGCCACATCATCCAGGTGGCCAAGTTTTTCTACTGGCGTCATCATTTTCAAGAGCCTAAAATTGACGCCTGTCTGGACGTCATCCTGGGTCACTTTATAACTGCAGTGACGGTCGTATGACCATCAAATTTAACCCCATCTTTTGCTAGTGCAACCCCTCACCAATTTGATTTTGGTTTTGGTAGTCCGACTTCAAGAGGCCATAACTTGCACATCCAGACTCCAAATCAGGTGCAATTTTTTTTAGAAATTGGGTAAAATTTTCTAAATTTTTTAGTGGTGCAGCTATTTTTTGGTTTTGGTGCACGTATTTTTCAGAATTTTCATTTTTTGTCGACTGTACCTAAATAATCTTGCATTTTGCAACTTCAAACGCTCCGTACGGGCACATCTGGAGTCGAAAACAGGTTCCATTTTTTTTGAAAGTGCGTATTTTTTCGTCTACTTTCCAGATCTGGCATAAAATTGTAGTGTTATGTGGAAAAAATTGTTACTTTCAGAATAGGGCCTTTCTTTGCTTTGTAATGCTTCAGTTTTGTAGCACATTGTAAAGTTTCAGTTGTGTACTCTATTGAGAAGTTGTAACAAGCAAAATTAGAAGTCCAAAAAGGCATAAATTGGCAAGTGGATCATTTTAATCGCACTACTGATAAAATGCCCAAAGCATCTATTTTTGGGGGGTTTCTTGATTTAGTGAAAAGGGGGGGTATTCTTGGTGTTGTGTTCTCTCTTTTCAGCAAATTTCTTTCATTTTTCTGCATCATGGGCAACTTTAAGTTTCCTAAGTTAACTCCTCATAACTATGCTATGTGCTCTATAAAAATGTTGTATCACTTAATGCATAATGGAGTTTCACAATATGTAGATGGTACTCTTCCTAAACCAGCAGGTGATAATGTATCAACAAGTGAACTTTTTGAATGGGTAGCCATGGATAGGAAAGCCCTAGGTGATATATGTTTGGGGGTAGATGATAAGATCATGTATCAAATCATAAAATGTACTACATCCAAGGAAGCTTGGGATACCCTCAAAAACCTTTATGGTAAAGTGTCTGAAGAAGATGTGTTCAAAATAGAAGATGAGCTAGTTTCCTTAGATCCTAAGTCGTATGACTCAATACAGGACTTCATCATCAAGGTGAATGAATTAAGGACAAAGCTTACTGATTGTGGGAATTCTATCAAAGATGACAGACTAATCTATCTTATTCACAACAAGCTGCCATCTGAATATTCCACATTTGTATCTTCTTTTAACACCTCAAAGACTACCTTAGGGCCTGCCTACAAGAAAGTAACTTTTGATGAATATGCTAAACTGTTGGATGATGAAGAAAAGAAGTTGAAAACAATGGGGATTCTCAAATCACCTCAGACCAAAGAATTGGTGGCCAGTGAGGGTTCTCAACATTCAGCTGGACAATCTTCAAACAAAGGAAAGGGTAAGAAGAAATGGAAGAGCAAATCTGAGGATGCAGAAAAAACAACACCTCAATCTAATCAACAAGGAAAGTCCTCGAATTCCAACAAGAAAGGGGACAACAATAATAAGGAGAAGAAGAAGTGTGCTTATTGCAAGAAAACGGGTCACGAAGAGCATGATTGCTATCTTAAAAAGATTGATGAATTGACCAACATCATGAAGAAACATAATGTTCCATTGCCTAATGCTTATAAGGAGAATGGACCTTCTTCCGAATCAAAGAACAAAGGGCAAGCACTCATGGCTAATGAAAACTCTTCGAAGGAATGGATATTTGACTCCGGTGCCTCATATCATATGGGTTCTTCAATGGGGGATTTTTCTTCATTGAATCGCTCAAGGGTACCACACATCTTCATGGGGAATGATAGCAAAATGGAAGTTGAAGGAAAAGGAAACATGGAAATGGAAAATGGAGAGTTTCAAGAGGTTCTCTATGTTCCAAACCTAAGTTCAAATCTCCTTTCAATCTACCAAATTACTCACCTCGGAGATGGACATAGAGTTGAGTTCCTTCCTGACTCAGTTCAAGTGCACAGTCTTAAAGATAATTCCTTGGTTGTAGTAGGGAAAGTGAATGATCACAAGAGGTTGTACTCTTTCTCGCATTTTGTATCCAAGACTCCTTCAAAGGCCTTGTTATCACAATCACATTCAAACATGCAATTATGGCATGAGCGATATGGTCATCTTGACTATCGCTATCTTCAGCAACTTTGCACATACAAAATGGTCAAAGGTCTACCTCAAATAAACTTTTCTAAGGGTAAGTGTTCATCAAATTCAGTGGATATGCATCCAGAGGGGAAGTTAAAAAGAGGGAAGTCTTCTAGAGCAACAAGTGTTCTTCAAATGGTTCACATGGTATTAGCAGGTCCTTTTGCATTCAGCCAGGGTCGCTACATACTTACCTTAGTTGATGACTTTTCAAGGTTCACTTGGCTCTACTTTCTGCATAGTAAGGGTGAAGTTTTGGATGCATTTCTCGACTTCCAGGCTCATGTAGAATGTCAATCCAGAAAGGACATCAAAGTACTCCGCATGGACAATGGAAACATGGATGTGAACAGAAGACTTCAGGATTTTTGCAGACATGAGGGCATTGATCTTCAGATTCCTTCAGCATTCAATTCACATAAGACAGATGTTGCAGCTTTGAGGATTCGAACTCTTAAGTCTATGGCAAGTTGCATGATTCATGCCAAGTCTCTAGGTCCATCATTAGAATTCGAAGCAATCTCAAGTGCCACTCACATTCTTAATCGTTCTCCTCATCTCGCCTTAGATGGAAAAACTCCTTTTGAGGCATGGTGTGGTAGAAAACCTATTGTGACACACTTCAGAGTCTTTGGTTGTCCTACTTGGGCAAACAGATCTTCCAGGGGTCACAAGGCACAGACATCTCGGCCTTGTACTTTCATTGGTTATGCAGACAGTGTGAAGGCATATAGACTTCTTGATCCTGAGACACATCAAATTTTTGTGGAGAAGGATGTACATTTTGAGGAAAGTTCTCTGAGCTTGTTCTCTACTCCTCTTCGCACATCATACAGTGTGGATACTGATAGTGACACCAGCGATAGTGCTTCAACAGCTTCAGACACGTGGAGTTCTGTCGACAGATATAGTGAGAGGTCACTTCATCAGTTCAGTCCGCATGCATACATCGCCACAGTGATAGGTCCAGAATAGCAGGGTTCATTCAGTCTTCCAGATACAAGTTCAGTGATAGATTTGGGGGACAGTATTCATGATCTGCCTCTTCTTCTTGATGCAGAATTACCTTCCTCAGTTGTCACGGGAGTTTCAGACTCTCTTGTTCATTCTCTACATGATCAATCCTTACAGGTTGAAGTGAATGTGGATACTTATGATCAGCAGTTGCAGCAGGGTTCTTCATCAGTTGCAGGGACAGATAGTTCTTTGGGACAGGTTCTTTAGCCAGATGAGCAGGTTTCAAAGACATCACTTATCCATGGGATTCTTTCCACACATAGCGGAAGCGTCTCATTTGTACCCTTGGCATTATTTCTTCCTAAGGGGAGGAACACCATTTTGCAGTCTTGGATAAGCTTCTTCATTGGAGCATTCACTGTTCGGCATTCTTTTTTGGGGGGGGAGCCCATCCTGTCTCTCTTCCTTCTCTCATTCTCTTATGTATACATTGGATGTATTTCATAATGGGGGGGTCTTGATTACTCCATCCATCCATGCATCCTATCTATCTCTCTTTTTGGGGGAGGTTTTTTCCCATGAAGTTTTCCCTCTTTTCCCGCTTTATGGGAGATTGCATATCACTATGTACATGGGTACCTAACATGGTCTAGTAGCCAGGACCCATCTTGCATTTTCATCCTAGATTGCGTAAGCTTAAGGTCATTTCCCTAACTTGCACTTAAGGGGGGGTGTTGGTGTAAATAAGTATTTACTTATTACACTTACTTAAGTTTTACTTAGGTTAATGCATTATTTAATTATTTTGCATTATTTTATTATTATTTTAGGTGAGACACTTAGGAGTTTGTGAACTCTCATTGAGTTATGCAACTCTAATTAGGCACATGGTGTCTACAACACAGGAGTATGCATCATTCACTAAGTTTTCATGATGACAACACAGTTTTCCACACTCCTCATTTAGTACATGTTGTCTACTCCACTAATTTCCGTGCTACACCATTGTAGTCTTATCCTCACATCATCGTACTTATTCCCATGCTTAATGGAGGATAATCCATATCTGGTGGACATGTGCCTGGTTGTATGACATGTCATGGTGCTAACTTCTAGGCATTCTAGAAGCTCTCCTGAGGCCTTTATATTTAGGCACTCCTAGTGTACTCATAATATGTTGGTTTTATCCATTATTGAATGAATATCATCATTCTGATCATACTCTGCCTATTTTGGTCTAATGTGTGCTATTGTTGAGTTCTTTTATTCTTGGGTGAATTCTGGCCTAAGCCAAATTCTTACACTCCCATTTAATAAATAAATACAACCAAGGAAACAATACTAACTGCTATAAGATGCAGATGATGAGAATAAAATTGAAAGAAGCACTAGGAGTTTTACTCATGGTTAGATGAATCTTCAGCTAAGGGCAATCTATGTAATTCTTGGTGAAGGTATTGCATATGACAGAAGAGTACTCAATAGTATCTATTTGTCATAAAAAAAGGCTTATTTTATATTTTATATTGAATGTAGGGTGCAGAAAGGAGATGGATCATAAAGTACTAAATTTTTGAGTGTTGATTCCCATTTTAACATGGGAATTTCCTTTAGAATCAACATACATAAAGCATTGGTAAAGATGAAAAAACATAGTAAAATAATTATTCCTCCCCCATAAAACTATGAATAAGATACTAAAATATTAATCTTGAGTTTAAAAAAAAATGTCAAAGATTAAGTTAAAATAAATGTGGTTACAGGTCAATAATAATGTAGCCCTGCAAGAATATGTTAGAGGAATGATTTTCCTACAACGTAAGAAAAAAAAATGATGCAAAAACATTATGAAATTATTAAAACAGCAAAGAAATTACAAGAGCCTTAAAATAGAAATGTAAAAAGAATGTTTAGCAAAAAACTAAATGGCATATGTTACAACTAAATAGATAAACTAAGAAGCAATGCTTAATCAATTCAGAATAAACTTTTAAAATACACAAAAATAATTTGAAATAATTCCAAACTTATAAACTTATAAGTTAAATGAAACTTGTAACTTATATATAACTTATAACTAATAATAGATAACGTATAATATATAACATAAATGAAATGGAGGAGGCTTGGGTAGCAAGAAACAAGAAAGGACACGACTCAACCAATACAATTTTTTTTTTTTTTTTAAAAGGTGCATGGGAAAAAAAGGGTTGGGCACCCACAAAAGGAGAGGGTGAGGGATAATAGACACAAGGGAGGGTAAAAAAGCATGCAGGAGAATGGGTTGGCACCACCAAGGGGAGGAAGCATGACAACAGAGAGTAGAAGGTACACAAGGAAGAGGATCAACTGCTAATGAGGAGGTAGGACAATGCAAGGAGAGAGCTATGAGCACCTTAAAGGAAGCCACAATAGCATATATAAAGAAGGCATGGGAGAACTCAATACTTATGCAAGGGGCACAAGTTGAAAGCTTACAGAAGGCTGAAGCAAGCAGAGCAAAAATCTTACGCAAGGAGAGCAGAAAGCTCACACAAGGAGAGTAGACAATTTACAATGGGTGTCACATAAAAGGGAGAAGGGAGGCTCAGGAAGGAAGGATGCAACTAAAATGGAAGGATTTGCAAGGAGGCATGGGTACCACACATGTGATTGGAAAGGTCAACTCATACGCTTGTGTGAGAGAGGTGAGCAGTAGCAAAAAAGAAGATTAATGCATAGAGGCTCTCATGCAAGGAGTAGAAGTTGAAAGATTCTTATTTTTATTAAAGCTCATGCAAAGAGGGCAATACTATAGCTCACGCAATAGATAAAGAAGTGAAGCAAAAAAAATTAACAATAAAAATTTAAGAAGAAGAATGTAAAAACAAAAACAAAGAATGAAAGAATGATTAAATAGTGGAAAGAGATCAGAGAAAAAAATAGGAGAATAAAGGAAAGATACTAAAATGAACTAGAAAGGTAAAAGATAAGGAAAAATTGGATTAGAAATTGTTCAGAATTTCTAAAAAGAATATAGAAATAAGGATTATTTTTTTTTTAAACCAAAAGAAATATAAATGAGTGAAAATTCTAAATTTTCAAAAATAGTATGAATAGGATTACACCTAGTAGTGTAAGTTGACTAACATTATAGTCATGAATAACATTAATTAAGTGTTCCCTGTAATCAAAATGTTAGGGAAATAATAATTTTTGATTTTAAATATTTAGTCAAAAAGAATTGTACACTATTTAATTAAAAAAACTATTAAAATAAGAATTGATAAATGCTACTTGTTTTGGCGGCATGCCTTCCAAACCAAGAGCAAAAAAATATTGTTTTTTAATAGAAATGCCTAGGTAGAAATTATTTTAATAAGGTGTGCTTCAATGGATGACAACCTTCAACACTAAAACTCAAAACAAGGATTAGTAACTAGGCTTTGATACCATGTTAGAGATAATGAAATTGAAATGAACTAAAATGAAGAACCATAAATTAATCCAAGAGAGTTTGCAATGAAAATAATTACCATACTTTTACATGAGCTTTCCAAGATCAACACAAGAGAGGAGATAAATATTTTGAAAGGGGAAACCAAAGAAAACCCCTTGTGGATTATATGAATGAGACAACTACCTAAAGAATTGAGAGAGAGAGAGAGAGAGAGAGAGAGAGAGAGAGAGAGAGAGAGAGAGAGAGAGAGAGAGAGAGAGAGAGAGACGCTCATTACATAAACTACATAGTGGTTATATGTGGTAGATAATGAGAAATAAGCATCTCTTATAAGAGATGAGAAGATGAGTTATTTAGTAACTCCCATGTGAATGATTGTCACATTCATAAGTGTGTGCATAACAAGTTTCATAATCCTCTTAAGGAGGAATAACTATTTTCCTTATAAAAGGAATTACAAAAAAAAGAGTTGTCCTCACACATGGACAATAGTACAAGCAAGTGACATGTCCTCACATGTGGATTAAAGGACAAATAACATAAGGGATACCTTGGTTTATCTCATTTAATTAATAAATACAACCAAGGAAATATTACAAATGCTAACAATAACCTTACTTTTAATTATTTTCATTGAAAATTAAATGAAATTTTGCAAACCAAATAAAATATTTTTAGTAGATTAATTTTAAATATAATGAGTCAACAAAAAGTTCTATTATTTATATTCAAATCTATTATATATTTAATACTAGTTCTTAAAATAAAGAAAATTAAAAAATTAAATTCATTGTCTAGATGGCCTATACAATATCTTTTGGTGAGAAATATTTTCTTAAGTATTATTAGGCACTTTCAATTTATTTAATTAATTGAAAACTTAACATCTTTTCATTGTCTTATTGAAATAATTAATTTAGATAGTGGTTAACGGGCAGACTTCAAGAAATGAAAATGAACCTCCAATACAGGACTGTGATACAAATTTATAATAAGATTCTAATAGATTGATAACCATCTTGCTATTGTTACAACTAATCAGTGTTGAAACTTTCAAAATTATAGTATAAAAAATATAACAATAAAAATAGAGGTCATAATCAACATACTATTAATTTTTTTTGGAAAATTATTAACTCTATTTAATATTGTACAGAATTATCAAACTATTTACAATATTTCTAAACATTTACAATTAAACCAAATCCATGGAACAACTTTCTTTAATAATATATATTAGTTAGTTGCATTTAGCCCTTCAGAGTTAATAAATGAGACAATAATAAGCTAAAGTTCAAAAATATTTTTTCAATAGAAAATTTGGTTTATAGCTCCATTATACATCAATTTATAAATCAATATACTATTCCTAGCTAAAGTAAAACTAAAACCAAAATTTTGAAAAGGTATATATTTCTTATTGCTCACATATGGCCATGAGCCAACACTTTTGTGCATTAAATATAAAAATTCACTTCATCTTCTACATGAAGTATTCTTGGACTTTCTACCAGCATCTATAATAAGTTGTTTCCTTTGTCACTTATTGACATGTTACGATAGGTGTGTAAAATATGAAATAAATTTGGCAAAAACATTAATTGCATTCTGATCTTTTGCAAATTTTCTATATTTTTTAAATCAAAAAATTAGGATTTATGAATAGGAAAATAGCTTTAGACCAATTAGAAAAAGGAATTTTGATTCTTATAAATGAATTAAAAATATATACGATCCAAAACTTTAGAAATACGATTTTTTGTTCCTAAAAAAGAAATAGACAGAGGGTCAAACAAAAACATTCTAGTTCCCTATGTTATATAAGATAGGGACTAATGAAATCAACATTCATTAGTTCAAAGTTAATTTAGAAGATCAACTCACTTTATGAAAGCTTCTCCATATTAAGCTTCCCATTTTCAAGATTCTGAAGAAAAAACTAGAGATGGAAAAGGAACAGAACAAAGAAATTACAACATACTAGATGTAATCCTCTAATATATTGAAATAAAACTACTTATATATATATATATGCTACCAAGTGTAGCTTGTTTCTATGAACAAAAAATAAAAGCTAATTTTTCTTTATAGAGTAAAACTTCTTATATTTGTTTCCATGCAAGCTCTTTGGACTCTTAAAATGAAAGACTAGACCCCCCCAAAATGGTCAAAGTCAATTCATCATCTAAGTCATACTGAGGGACATTTGTCTCTGCATAAAGTAGAAGAGAACATAAATGACAGTGTAATAAATACATTGAATGCTGAAGTGCCACCATACAAAGTCACTAATTGTGAGATTATTAATTATAGTAGTGAATGAACAAATTAATAAGTCATTTGTTACTATCAAGTCATCATATATATAAAATTAAAATATCTCTTTGATTATTTATCTTTGTCTACAAATTTAGATTAGATATTTTATTGAAAATTGGAAATATTTTTACACTAAATTAAATTGTAATATTCTTTTTATAGTTATGTAGTTTTTGAGTTGAATTCATTGACAAATGTCTCATGAATGGTGGTTCACAAGAACTCATTTCTCATTAGAATAAATAAAATATTGTGTCTAGATGAAGCTCACAAATGACAAGGAAGACTTTCCAAGGTGTTATCTATTGTATCTAAGGACCTTGCATCTAAGTACAGAGACAGGTGATCTCCCAAGAAGTCAAAGTGCTTCATCTCTTTGAGCGTCACCTAGATGCTATAAATGTGAAGTGTTTCATTTATTTTCATGAGAGGTGAGTTATCTTGAATCACTGCTCATGAAATATGGATCAATAAGCTTGTCTCAAAAACTGAACACTTGAATCCTAATAGCAATATCAAAGTTAGTTCTATTGTTATTTCTATTGAATCTTATATTAGAATTTTTGGTTGTTCATTGAACATGGAGTTATAATATGAATATCACTTGTAGATTTAAAAATTATCTTTAAAGTTTGTTAAACGAGGTAGCAAGAAGGTGATAGTCATTGAAGTTGAACTTTTCTATTGCCCTATGCTAAACTTCCTAGTTTACTAATTAATTTTCTACTTTCACCCCATACTTATTATTCTGTGAGTTGATATCTTTGCTTATAAAGTTTTTTTTTAAATATTAGATTATACAATTTGCAAGCTATCGATTCCTCTCTGAAATCCTACATTAGGTATGATATTATCATTTTCTATCAATTCTCTAGATCAAGGTAAATTTAGAATTCCTTTTTCAATGAATTGAACTAATGTGGTAAAAAATGAATCCATGAAACAAAAATATAAGCAATTAAAGAGATCAAATTTCTACAATCCATTATATTACATTGATTTTTTTTTCTAGATTCGATTGTGTAAAGATTTTTACATCTCTTTCTCTATGTCATCTTGATGATGGAATCACATATTGTGATTGAAAACATTGATGTTATTCGAAACATTGATGGTAAAAATCTTTACACAATCAAATCTAGAAAAAAAATCAATGTAGTATAAGAAATGTTGCAATACAAATATTTGGGATAAAAAATACCAGTACTTTTCAAATGGTTAAGTTAAAAAAAGTTTTTGATTAGCCATTAAATGGTACCTAGGTGGAAACACAAATCTATGTCACCTTTGGTGATATCCATAAGGGTTCCAACTGAAAGGGTTTCGGTCGTAACCTTTTCAGCCATATAGATGTGGCACTTTCCCGCACAGACATGGCAAGGTGGGTTACAACTGAAACCCTTTCAGCTGAAAGGGTTTTGGCCATGACCCCTTGGGTTTATAAATATCTAAAAATGGCTCTCAATAGTCATTTTCAGTATTTCATTTTACTGTTGCGGCTACCAGGCAGTTAGGGTGTTTCAGCTGTAACATGTAGGTGAATTTTTAAAATGTTTTTTAGTCATTACATGATAATATTAATTAAATGAATTATTTTAAAGTGTTTTAATAATTAAATTAATTATATTTTAAGTTTTTTTTTTAGTAGTTGATAATATTTTAGTTACATTTTAGAAAACAGTAACATAGTAAACATTAACAAGGAACCTATTAGTTACATTTTACAAAAAATCAACATAGTAAACCTATATGCACTAAATAACATTACATTTTACGAAGCTATTAGTTATATTTTAGAAAACATTAACATAGTAAACATTAATAACAAACCTATTAGTTACATTTTACAAAACATTAACATAATAAACCTATATGTACTAAATAACATAGCATTATACAAACTTATTAGTTACATTAACATAGTAAACCTATATATCCTAAATAACATTACATTTTACAAACCTATTAGTTACATTTTAGAAAACATTAACATAGTAAACCTAGATGTACTAAATAACATACATGCATATTTTTTATTCACATACATGAGCTAGATGTACTAAATAACATGTGCATATTTTTAGTTACATTAATTTTTTTTACATATTTATAGACATTTATGTTTTAAATTAAATTTAACTTTCAATTTTATCTATACTTATGTATGTATATCATAACTCTGCATTTATAGATATCTAGATCTTTGCATATATCATTATGGCATCTGGTACTGGTGGAGCACCTATGTCCTCAAGGGAGGCTAGTGTTCATGGAGGGGGTCCTAGTGCTGAGTTAGGCACAACACATAGATAGACATCATCTACTAAGGAGAGACTGCATTTATTTGCAAATACTATTGCTAGATTATCTCGTGTTCTCGAGTATCTTGATTCTACATTGTTAGCTTCTACCACTCTCCCTAATAGGGAGAAGGTTGTTTCTATTATAGATGAGTTGTACCAAATGATTGAGACAATCTCTACATACAACCCATTTGATGATATTAATATTGAGACATTTTACTCTTCCCTTTCTTACAGTGTCACTGGCACTGTGAAGTATTCATAGATTGATGGTCAGGTCTCCACCGCTATGGTGAAGACCATGTTTCCCTTTTATATAGATAGGCCCAGGGTTAGAGGTTATTCAATGATGAAGTGTACAGATTGGCTTGTCACTCCATTTATATATCCTTGATGGTTAGCTATGCATCATAGGTGGCCACAAAAGGATGATTTTCCCCTTTATTTCTGCAAACAATTATTTGCAGAATTTCATTTAAATCATGATGTTGACTATAAATATTTTCTAGGTCATGTTGGACAGGACCGAGGCTGATTGTCAGAGAGATTTAGACCTGCGGACACCCCTCCACCCATTAATAAATGGGCAATGGTGGGTCCAAACCTTTTGGTCATGCCGAGATGTCCACATATGACTGTTGCAGGTTTGAGTGTTCCTGATGATATAGTCAGGACTCAAATATATTCTAGCATTGCCACAGTTGCCACACAGTTATAGGAGATATCTTCAAATAGATGTGGCAGATATATGTTATGCTCTCATGGTCTTGTTTCGATAGGTGCATCCTCTAGCATAGGAGCTGATGATGGCATATATACCATCGCCACTAGAGGTTTCAGCTAGATTAAATGTGGATGCATTATGCCGTATGACATCTTATTTAGCATCTAATCTTCTTGGATCATGTTAGGCATTGTCGATGATTACGAGGATTCCTCTTTGTGACATTGGTGGACACATCAACCATATTTTGTCATGCATAATAGCACCAAAACCCTCACATAGATAGGAGGATATCCCTACACATTCTATAGCACCTACTCCTATAGAGGGCCATACAACACCTGTCCCCACACCTACCTGGGATCCTATAGCACCTGCTCCTGCACAACCTGGCCTTAGAGCACTTGCATTCCATGATTTAGAGATTACTCTATCACTACATGACTCATATATCAGTCAGATTGGCAGCGCATTACATGATGCTATGGTAAATATTTTAAATTTATATATGTTTATATTTATTTGTTACTATAATTTACACATATATACAGTTTGTTTAGCATACTCAAGATCTTTTATATGTATGTGCTTAGGTCTATACACACATATTCTTAACTGATTCAATTTAATTTGTGTACATGTACATGTGTGTTCTATAGGGTCTTAGTGATAGTCTATTGCATTTTGTATATCTTTAGACCCTAATAGATCCTCCATGACATGAGTCATATGTATGTTATGTATTTTTTATTATATATTCGATGGATATATATTGTACACATATGATATTTAATACATGCACATATACACATGAATATGTATAATTTTATAATTTTACAAATTTCTTTCATTTGATGCAGGGTGCAGATCCAGATCATAGAGCCTTTTGGGTTCAAGGATTAGGAGGGGGATGTGGTTGATGTTAGTTTACACGTGTCTATTTCATTGATGTTTCTAGGATATTTTATGTATATACATGTCATTTCAGATAGTTTTATATCCAGAGATGTATTTTATTTAGATAAATGTGTTATTTTAGATACATGTCTTATTTTAGATACTTTTATATGGATGTACTTGTTATTTCAGATACATTTGATGCATGTGGTATTTTAGAGATATTTGATGTGGTATTTTGGAGACATTTTATATGGTATTTTGGATACATTTTACATGGGTATGTATAGATTATTTCATAGATGTGTTATTTTACATAGATGTACATATTATGTTCATGTTGAATGTATGTATGTTTTCAATATTTAATTAATAAATTTAATACATATTTAAGAACATAGCTTGAGTACTAGAACTTAATGTCTTATGTACATGTTAAATTGATCTTTTATTGTCTTAATCTTTTATGTTTATGTATGTGTTATTCATGTTTCTGTATATGTTATTCATCTTAATACCTTATTCATGTTTTCAATATTCATGTTTATGTATATGTTATTCATCTTAATACCTCAATCTAAGTGTAATTAAATATATTTAATAACATATCTTAAGGGGAAATCCTAAATTATAAATAAGAATGTAGATTAATTAAAATGTATTTTTTTATTTCATAGATGTATTTTTGTTTTATTTAAATTTATCTAAGAATGTTATAGAGATTACTAGTAAAGAATACATGATGTGAACTACATATAAGAATTTTCACAAAGAATACATACGGACACAAAGAATGTAATACATATTTTCAATATTCATATTTTTATTAATGTTAATGTACATGTTATTGATCTTTTAATGTCTTAATCTTTTATGTTTAGGTATGTGTTATTCATGTTTCTATATATGTTATTCATCTTAATGACTTATTCATGTTTTCAATATTCATGTATATTTTATTTCATAGATGTATGTAACTATGTTCATGTGTTAAATTTAGACATGTATGTTTTCAATATTCATGTAAATATGTATATTTTATTATTTTTAATGCCTTAATCTAAGTATAATTAACTATATTTAATGACATGTCTTAAGGGGAGATCCTAAATTATACATATATAAGAATGTAGATTAATGCACAGATAAGAATATAACATATACATGTAAGAATATATAAAGAGTATGACCTAAAGAATGCATGTTACAACATTTAATTAATAAAATTTAATACATACAAGAATATAACGATTATATACAAACATAAAAAATCTATCATATAAGAACATAAAGATTATATGTACATAAATACATAACAACATTAACAATCATATGTAAGAAAACATAAACACTATATATAAATACATACAAATACTAAAGGGGATGTCTTAAGGAGAGGTCCTAATAGGTGGTTTTAAGGGGAGGTTGGGTAATAGGTAGTCCTAAGGGGAGTTCCTAAGAGGTTGTCTTAAGGGGAGGTCCTAAGAGGTTGCCTTAAATGAGATATCCATGTCTAATTTAAATAAAAATAACAAAAGATGTCTAATTTCACGTATCCAAGATAAATGATCCAATGTATACAAATTTATAAAACAAATGTCAACATTAAATGTGAAAGTATAAGAACTATATAGACATAGGTAAACTAGAGCTCCACAAACAATGTATTGTTAGGATCCTCTCTAGTTTTTATTATCTCTAGAAGTTTTTCATGTTCTTCAATAGATAGTTTCCACTTTTGATTTCCACAACATCCTCTTCTTTATATTTCTTCAAATTGTAACTTGGTTGCTATAAGATGGTTACTGTAATGTAAAACCTTTCCTCTAGGCTTGTATTCAATAAATTCAATACCACAATTAGTTACCTTTTTTTTTATTAGAATATTTTCCTTCAATAACAATTGATCCAATTGGATATGACTATTAATCAACATCTATAGTTCCTTCTAGCAACTTGTGTTTTTCTTTTGTGCATCTTAAAAGATAATAGTCCACATTTTTTGCATTATCTAGTAAGGCTTGAAGTACACAAATATCTCCTACATGTATATAAAAATATAGATAAATATAAATTAATTTAAAAATGAATATACATGTATATTAATTTATATATATATACGTATATATGCACACAAACCTGCCATAACTAAATCAAAAATGTGCTCATAATCAGTTGAACATACAGGATCATGAATGTCAATGTCAATGTTAACATCTTCAAAAGGAGGCTTTCTAACTATCTCCATCAAATCCCAATGTGAAACATATCCATTCACAATATTTTCACATGCACTCATTGGATTGTCCTTAATGCAGTCATCACAAAAACATGTTTTCTCTCTCACTTTAATTACTGGAGGTTTATGGTTTCCTATAGTCATCACTTGATGTAAACTTCTAATACCAGGAATCATTTGAAAATTGTAAGGATTAGATCAATCTACATTTGTTACAAATACAAAAAATAATTTTCATATTTCAAAAAAAATATTTAATTAAAAAAAGCAACAATTTGAAAAATACATTAAAAATAAATATAACTTAGTTCAGCTTTCACTTCTCAAAAGTAACGCTTATTGTATTCAGTATCTCGAGTAGCAAAATGAACTTTGCACCAATCAACAAGTTGATTTTCACTCTCTATCCTATTCCTTGTATGTACATACAATATGCATATATATAATTTAAAATAAATGCTACTAGTATTAAACATGCACATTAAATGCATATATTTACCTACAAGTTCATGATGTTGAAGTGCATGCTTTATACATGCTCCTGCTCCATCGTGCTCCCCTTTCTTGTGTCCACTTTCAAAGAAATTCCATAAAAACTTAACATTGGTTCTAGCATTTTGCATTGCTAACCAATTAAATGCTTTTGCAAATTTGAATTTTCCTATGAACATGAAACATGATAAGTATCTACAATTATCTGTGTACATGTATCAAATCGAAATAGGCATGTACAAATAAATATAAGTTAAAATAAAATTAAATAAATGTGTAAGTTCATGTATACTAATGTGCACATCCATCAGACCAAATCTAGTGCTCTGAAACATTTATTCCACAATTTTTGAGATCTTCAGAGAACATTGCAAAAAAATGAGCCACATAACTCTTATCACGAACTCTATCATCACTAATATAGAAATGAACCTCTTTGATGATGATGCATTCATTTTCATCCAACCTTTCTATTTTATCCATCCTAAATTGTGCATGTCTATATGTCACTTGCAAAAATATTGCAACTTGTTTAGAATGATAATATTGCCCTTGAAGCTCTGTTTGAGGTGAAAATGTATAATTCTTAGAAAAATTTACAACTAAAAGCATACAACCAAGTGGAAAACATTTTTTGGAATAATGAAACTATTTAGCTTGCCATCATGCATCATGACAATGTTGGATATGTGGATATATCAATAGATAGAACTTGGTCATCAAATCATCATAACAAAATTCACTCTCCTTCAATACAATTTTTTTGAATTCATCTCCTATCTTACTTTGGTATGTCTCATATTCATATCTCATCCATGAAACTAGTGTAGATTCATTAATATTCTCAATTTGCATTTTAAAAAATTTGTGTAAATTTCCACAACATTCACACTAATTTTTGATGCATTGCACTTTGAATTCATTTGAATCTTCTAATTTATCACATAATATGGACTTCACAAATTGTGTTGTACTAGTAGGGATGACCAAATTAGGATCAAGTACTGCCATAACTTTTTTATATGATTGCAAGTGTAGACCAAATTCAACATGATTTTGACAACAATAAGTTTCATGCATCTTATTTATGCGTACAAAGGAAGGATGCAAACTCTCAAACATTCTCTAACATATTTTGACACTTGAAAATTCTTGCTTGAATGTTTGAAATAATTCACTTTGAGTTATATCTATGAAATGTTTTGGATGTTCAATTTTGGCCCTTGTCTCTTGATCTTTAATTTGTATAGTATCAATTTTGTTGGAAGAAACACGAGAATATGTGGTCCAAAATTCAATAACTTGTCTTTTTACATCTTCAAAAATTCTTCCTTTTCGAGGAACTCTACAAATATTCACCCAGTTATTCTCAATGTTATCAATTAACATATTTATCCTCTTGATGTATCTTTAGATAGTTCTTCTAGATATATGTAGTACATTAGAAATTGCATGTACCTATTTTTTATGTGTCAATTTTCCACTAGATTTAGATTTAGAAACAATAATAATAATTTAGATTTCACTAAATACTTTAATACCCATTGAATACTTTAATATATAGAAACAATAATAATAATTTAGATTTCACTAAATATGCGCTAATGCTTCAATATAGAATACATAAAAAAAAAAAGTTAGACAGGAAGAAAAACCTTTAAAATATTTGATCCTTAGCAATTCTGATTAAATCTATGAAATAGTTGCTGAAAATGGCTTCAAAATTCATTGTCTTCCGAAAATGCTCTTCTATTTTTCACTATTTTGTATATTTATTTAAAAAAGGAAAAAAAAGACTTTATTTTATATGAAATAGCCACATTAACCACATGTAGTTTAATCGGCTGACTGGGGTTTTGGTCGAAACAAGTTTTGCTGAAAGCATTATAGTCGAAATGGTTTCAGTCGTAACTCCCTATGTGGCATCCTAGGTGGTAGCCACACAAGCAAAAATAAGAAGTTTTGTAAACATCTCACTTTGAGGGCCAATTTGACCTACTAAATTAAAAAAAAAATTTAAACTAAAAATATACTTTTGTAGGTCTTGGATTCAAGATTATGATCATATAAATTTTTTATTATTTTTATTATGGATAATATGTTATAATTTGAAAATATTACAAGTAGCTATTTTAAGCTTCAGAAAAATGTCTATTCAAAAATAGGAAAAAAATAGTAAATCATGTTCAAAAATAACTATTTTTTAATCTTGCACTAGAGGAGAGAGTCTTCTTCAAGAATATGTAATTTGTTTTAAAAAATATGTAGATTTGATGGAAAAAGTTTGACGGGAGGAAAAAAATGTCAATTTCTAATAACTTTGACTTTGACCAGTTATAACTTGAAAAATATTAGCCAAATTAAAATTTTTCTTTTTTGGTGCACTAGGTATACATGTCAACTCAAACATATTCCAAAATCAAATTAAACTATGAATATTTACATATATTTGTTTGATGGGACAAAAACTCTATATTTTCAGCATTTTAAAAAAATTAAAAAATAGACTTTAAAAATTCAATAAATAAATAAAATTTTCCCTCAATTTGTTTTTTAAAATTACAAACACAAACTTCATCCAATTTTACACATTTCATTAGTTTACATCATCTTCAAATTCTAAACACAAATGCCACTTTTGTGTCCTTAAAGTTGAAGAGTTTAAATTCTGATATCACTTTTCCTTTATAAAACGTGACACAGGTTTGTGTTTTTACCCAACTGGGCTGGCTATTGTGGGGCCAGTAGGTTTATTGGATTACTTTAACAAATGGAAGGCCCTACTTTTGAGTTATACTTGGTTCATACAAGTTGTAGCTCGACATGTGATATTAGAGCTAATATAGGAGTCCCATGGCTATTAGCTTCGGTAAATATACTTGTCCTATGAATTTGCTTGTGTGTTTTACTTTATAAGTTGAGGATAAAATTGTATAATTTTTTGACAAGTTGCTAATTGTTTTCCTGAGTTGGTGGGGCTATTTCTTTCTTCAGACCAATTTTTCTAGCTCACCTTTAGAGGTCTACAAAACTGGGCCTCTTATTTTGATGGAAAAGATTCTAATTAGTTATGTAGCCACTCTCTCCCCCACAAAATAAAAAATAAAATTTTTCCATGGGACCTCTTGAACCTAAAAACTAGACTTGCAGCCCCCCTCATGGGACCATTGCCTAAGCACCTATAATGTGGGTCAAGGGTGGGCATTGGAAATAATCAATGTTGGAACTGACAATGGGTTGTCAAAGTGAACTAGTAGCTAAAAAAAAGACTTGTAGCCCCCCTCATGGGGCCACTTCCTAATCACTTGTAATGTGGGTCAAGGGTGGCCATTGTAAACAATCAATATTGGAATTGACAATGGTTTGTCAAAGTGGTCTAGTAGCTTGGCCTATAAAGCATTTCAACAGAAAATGGAAGGTCTTAGGTGAGCCCTAAAGAACAAGAATTGTAGCTCAACAAAAAACTTGAAATTGAAGAATGAAATCAATAGAAATGATACAAAGGGAGCTATAAATAAATATTGTAACATGACAAACATAATTTTTCATGGTGCATCATTTGTTTTTTGTGCTGCAATGTTTACTCTTCCTATGCCGGTTAAAGTAAAGCATAAAATTCTCCAAGTGAAGGAGTATTTACTAGCATTTGCATCTTTGAAAGGTGCAAGCTATATCACTTGCATTCGTTGAAGGAAGTGACCAACATAGGGCTTTATTATTCATGGAATGCTAGGGCGATAATGATTTTGTATTATAAAAATTATGAAAAATAGATAAAAGGTAATGGAGTGCTAAATGTTCATCTTATCAAATATTTAAAATAATACTAAGGTAAAGATATTGATAGATAAATAATTCCTTGAAGGAAGCGACCAACATAGGGCTTTATTAGGCATGGAATGCTAAGGCTATTATGATTTTATATTATAAAAATAATGACAAATAGATAAAAAGTATTGGAGTGCTAAATATTCATCTTATCAAATATTTAAAATAATACTAAGGTAAAGATATTGACAAATAAATAAGCAATAATTCATTATAAATGAGTAGTAATTCAATTTAATAGATGTAATTAAAGAATTCTTAAAATTGAATAGACAAACTTAAATATGCACACAATTAAGAAGCTAGAGAATAATGAATGTGTTAGCGAATAGATTGTCCTTTGAAGAAATGCATGCAAAGTTGACCCTGAATGCCCAAGTGAAAGGACAAACTATCACCAATAGTTGGATAGGTTATCGTGGGATTGACAACCTTCCTCTAAATTTTATCGGGTACAACTTTCCATATAAGATATTCAATGAATCAAATGTGGATGCTTTTAACCAAAAAGCACAAAAGGATATCAAACATCTACCCGTAAATACATTGTAGATGCGAAAACCTATACTACTGCATAAAAGAAAGTGAACGACAGTAGATGATGCAAAGTTCATTTACTGAATGTTGCATTGTGTAATGAGGATGAAACTGTGTCTTTCATCTTCTTGAGAGAATAAAAAATTGAAGCCTTTAAAGATATTTGAACTGATAATGTAACAGGAAAAAAATGATATTGAAATGTAATTCAGAGAAAACTGAAAATAATGCAAAGTTCAGTACCAGTGGAAGGAAAATACACCATAATCAAAGTTCTGATATAATTAACCTTTAGTCTCCCTTCCTTGACTATAAAAGATTATGAAATGTCTTCTACACATTACAAACAAACCACTATTTCAAGAAAAAGAAGAAGATAGAAAATCCTTTCACAATATTACATCAACTATCAAAATCTTATCTCTATATCAGGCACACAGTTCTGAAAAAGAGAAAAGAAATAACCCATGCTCTACCTCTCATAGCCTCTTAAGAAAAAGGAATGGATTTGCAAAATCCCCTCCCTGGATAGAGCCCAAAGTCTGTCATTTTGGAAGAAGGAAGAATCCCATTTTCCTCTGTTGTTGGCTTATGAATTATTTGATTGCCTTCGTGACCCTTCAGTTACATAACTGAATCTTGAAAGATTTTATCCCTTGCCTTCTTTTAAATCTTGTGTCTTTCCAACCTTTTCTTCTCCCTGATTAACTTTCTTTATCATCATTAATATTTATAATGTTTTTCACAATTATAAATATAACTTTATAATAGGAAGATGTATAGTTAAAATATAATAGTGGGGCATCTTGCTAAAGTTAATCCTTTCTGGGTAAATCTAAACTAGTCTAGATATTATATGCCTTGCATCATTTATACATAGAAACACTTCCTTCAGTGTTAATATTTTGACTCCATGGTCTCATTATCATTTCTGATTGCATAGGCTAAAATTAGAGGATTCATAGTATGAATGTGGCTCTATTTCTAAAAAGGCATTACATGAGCTCTATGCCTTCTATATGTTCAAGTCCAAGTTAAAACCTTTTTTATGATTGCGAGGATTTTCTATGCATGATCACTTATTGTAAGTTTGGCTCTCCTTTAGACCAAGTATTTCAAGCAATCCATCATCAGGATGAGCTTCTGCAAATCCTCATTTCTCCAAGTGGTCTAGATTAGGATGACTACAAGAATTTAATCAATTGGCTTAATTGTGAAGGTTCAAATGTAATAATTGTTCGAATACCCATACTGAAGTAATACTCTTTCCTAAAAATAGGAGCACTAGATATTGCATCATCCTGAATCCCATCTTGAATTTTATAGATATGGTTTGAGTGCATGTGGTGATTCTAATATCCTTTTATTTATTGCTTTCATGACTATCTACCGACTGTCAAGCCAAGAAATTTGGCTACTAATAGTTTTGAACAAGGGGCTCTTTATTGCTGACTTTGACGTAAATGGGAAAGGCCCACTCCACCCAAAGCTTCAAACTAGGTCCTTGCCTGTGTATGAGAGAGTGTTGTATGCTTTTTGAAAAACACTCGATTACTACCCCTACTGCATTTCCAAATCTTAATCCATAGTCTGGGCATCAATTATTGGGATTCAATTGGGATCAAAAGAACTAATATGATACCTGTCTTTCAGTTTGGATGCCGCATGATAGATTGAATCCATACATTCTGAATGGAAAATGATATGGATTCTATTTAGAATACTTGCTAAGTGCTTAGTTCAATGCCCCCTGTACATGGCTTCTGCATGAATTCTTATGCTATATTTGAAGCTTGGATTCCATTTCATGTCTTTGAGAGTTAAAAACATGATAGACCCAAAAACATACATACTGGTTACAGCTTGCCACAATCACATATATAGTAGAATTTCCTTAAAATGAACACCCTCCAGATCATGGGTGTTAGGATAAACCATGGACAGAAATAAAAACTACATGCAAATATAACCAATAACAAAAATAATAGAACACACAGAAATGAACACAAGGCACCAAGATTTAACCTGGTTCACCCAATCCCTGGGCTACGTCCACCAAACAGCAAGTCCGATCTTATTACAATCCAGTGATTACAACCTGATTACAATCTGTAATCCCTTACAGCTCAATACCGCCGCAAGAACCAATTTCGTATCACCACACATATAAAATACCCAACCCTAAGCCCTTTTTATACAAGTATTAAACCGCTTTAGGGTTATAACATGTCGGCCATATGTCGGCCATAATATGTCAGCTACCACTATTTATGAAGTATGTACAGTACTTTCCTGATCAGTCACCACAATCTAACAATCTCCCACTTGGGGACTGATCAGGCTCCACACTAAACAACAATCTCCCACTTGGAGACTGATCCTGTAGCAATACAACTACCGCATGGGGCTCCCACTGGATCAAACCACCCTAGACTCTGCTGTTCTTTTATTCACATTTAGTCTAAAAGACCAACTGAAGTTGAAGAGGAGTTCAGCTTCTCCCTTGTTACAACCTTTGTCAACATATCTGCTGGATTTTCATTGGTATGTATCTTCTCCAGCTTTAACTGTCCATCCTCCAAAACTGACCGAATGAAATGGTACCGCAACTGTATGTGTTTGGTCTTAGAATGCAGAGCTGAATTCTTAGCAAGATGAATGGCACTCTGACTATCTGTGAACAAATAATTATCCTTCTGAGGATGTCCCAATTCTTCCAAGAAGAACTGAAGCCATATCATCTCTTTGGCTGCCTCTGTAGCAGCAACATACTCTGCCTCTGTAGTGGAGAGAGCATTAATCTTCTGTAGCCTAGAAACCCAGCTCACGGCTACCCCACCAATAGTAAAGACATAACCTGTAGTACTCTGCCTAGTATCAATATCCCCAGCCAAATCTGAGTCAACATAGCCCTGTAAATCAGTAGTAGAGCCCCCAAAGTGTAAACACTTATTGGATGTTCCTCTCAAATATCTGAGAATCCACTTGACAACATTCAAATGCTCAAATTCTGGATGACTCATATACCTGCTAACGACTCCCACTGCATGTGCAATATCTGGCCTAGTGCATACCATAGCATACATCAAACTTCCTACAGCTAAAGCATAGGGTACCTTGGACATCTTATCCTCCTCTTCTTTCAACCTGTAAACCCATTTATTCTGTAAAGCCTTTTTACCTGCAGGCAACTTGCACAAATCCCATGTCTTATTTTTCAGCAAAGAGTCCATTTCATCTTTCATTGTAGACTCCCACTGAATCTTAGTATCCACCTGCACAGCTTCATCATAACTTTCAGGTTCACCAGCATCAGTAAGTAAAATAGAATAAAAAGAGGGAGAAAACCTTTGTGGAGGTCTAATTGGCCTTGTTGACCGTCTAACATTCACTGGTGTGTGTGGTATTTGTTGTTGCAGTTGTTGCACATCATGAGGAATGGCTGGAACATCAGCTTTTGGAGTATCATCCAACACTACATAATCATCTTCTTTCTTCTCATGTTGCTGCAACAGATCTTTGTACAACACTTTTTCATTGAATATGACATCCCGACTTCTTATAATTTTATGATTTTCAAAATCCCAAAGCCTATAGCCAAATTCATTAATGCCATATCCAACAAAGACACATTTCTTTGATTTAGCTTCTAGCTTGGTTCTATTTTTAGAGTCTATATGAGCAAAAGCTTCACAACCAAAGGTCTTGAGAAAAGAATAACTCACCTTCTTACCAGTCCATGCTTCCTCTAGAATACCACAGCCCAAAGGAGTAGAGGGACCTCTATTAATCAAATATACTGCAGTATTGACAGCCTCTACCCACATGTGTAAGGTCAACCCAGCATGCAACCTCATGCTCCTTGCACGCTCCATTATAGTCCTGTTCATGCGTTCAGCCACTCCATTTTCCTGTGGAGTCCTTGGAACAGTTTTTTGTCTACGAATACCATTATTGGAGCAATAATCTTCAAATTCATGACTGCAATACTCACCACCATTATCAGATCTGAGACATTTTAATTTCTTACCAGTCTCATTTTCAACCAAGCATTTCCATTTCTTAAAAGTTTGAAATACATTAGATTTCTGTCTAAGGAAATAAACCCATACTTTTCTAGTTGCATCATCAATAAATGTAACATAATAATGAGAGCCACCAAGGGAAGATACCTAAGCTGGTTCCCATACATCTGTATGCACAAGCTCTAATTTCTCCTTTTTGTTTTCCTTCCCATTCTTTACAAAACTCACTCTCTTTTGTTTTCCATACACACAACTTTCACAGAAATCCATATTCACACATTTTAGACCTGGTAAAACTTTCCTTGAATGAAGTATTTTCATACCTTTCTCACTCATGTGCCCAAGTCTATTGTGCCACAGCGTTGTATTAGAATCTACAGCAGCTATTTGTTCTCCCTGCTCAACTATAGTAATTGTTCCTGAATATTCATTTTTCTCTAAAACAATCAAAGTAGAAGGAACAATATGACCTGTACAAAGATATAAGGTGCCTACTTTCACACCTTTTGCTACTACAAGGGAACCTTTTGAAACCTTCCAATTTTTATCATTAAAAGTAACTATACAACCCTCATCACCGAGTTGCCCTACTGAAATTAAATTCCTACTCAGCTTTGGAACATGTCTTACCTCATGTAGTAGCCAATGATTCCCATTCTGCAACTTAATCTTAATTTTTCCCTTTCCAACAATCTGACAGGGTTCATTATCCTCCAAATAAACAAGCCCAAAATCCTCTTGGACATAATCAATGAAATAACCTCTATGAGGTGTAGCATGAAAAGAAGCACCAGAATCTAAAACCCATGAATCATCAACACTCTCTAAAGACAAAAGCAAAGCATCCTCTTCGGATTTAATACTTACCACATTTGCCTCTTTATCTCCATCTGATTTATCTCCTTCATTTTTCTTTCAAGTCCAGCAATCTTTCTTTTTGTGCCCTGGTTTCCCACAGTACCAGCAATCATTTGGTCCTCTTGATTGAGACCTCCTCCCCTTTGACTTTCCTCTTGATTTCCCATGATTTGCAAGGTTACTTCCTCTTTCAGTCGTTCTGCCCCTGCTTTGTGCATTTAAAGCACTTCCTGATGTAGATCCACCTGAGGATTTTCTATGAGTTTCCTCACTTAAAATAACACCTATCACATCATCATATTTTAGGGTACTAGATCCAGGAACAGAATTACTCACCGCCATTACCAAGCCTTTCCAGCTTTCAGGCAAAGAACACAAAATCAAGAGAGCCCTAATTTCTTCATCAAAATTGACACCCACAGAAGATAATTGACTAGTAATAGTATTAAACTCATTTAAATGATCTGCAACAGATCCAACTTCTGCCATTTTCATATTAAATAAACGCTTCATGAGAAATACCTTATTTGAAGCGGAGGGCTTTTCATACAGTGTCGCTAGGGTTTTCATCAAATCTTCTGTCATCTTTGCTTTTGTAATATTAAATGCCACCGATGGTGCCAAGCATAAACGAATGCTTTCGAGTGCCTTTCTATCCAAAAGATCCCATTTAGCCTCTGACATAGTTCCCTGATTCTTGGCTTTTCCTTCCAACGGCTTCCATAAATCCTTCTGATATAAATAGTCTTCCATTTGCATCTTCCATAACTGGAAGTTCTCTCCATTAAACCTGTCAACCCTCAACTTACCCTCATCTACCATTGCTCCCACTCAACTGTCAAACTCCCACTTAACCGTGAGACTTTCCTGCAGAGGATAACTGAAAGTGGTATCAGAGCTTGGTTTTGGCCTGGTCATGGGTTCAAATCTCCCCGGTGCCTTCCCGACCCGCGTAATCACCTAGTATGCACGTCGAGGGGGAGATTGTTGGGTGATGCGACGCGCTCCCCTGCCCATAGGTGGTTAATTATGTGGTGTTCCATGTTCACTAACAGTCATGGCTTTTGGTGCAATGGCAAATGGGCCCTACAATGGGATTATTAAAATAGATGCCTTTGACTCTTAGATTATGTGCACCAACAAAATCTTGCGATTGTGTTGTGAATCCATAAAAGTGAGCTTGAGGTTATACCTTCATCACACATGTAGAAATTTTATTGCTATAAAGCACTACATCATAATGTTCTTGTAACCAATCCCTATCAAAATTCCTTGGAATGCTCTAGGTTGGGATTTGGATATCCTTCAATTGATGAACAAATCCCTCACTGCCGCCGAGCTTCTATTCTACCATTCTGCCATTGTTTATGACATGCAGATCTCTATTGGCACTCTGTGTTTTTCCAATGTTTTGTTCCGCTTTCCTGAACACTATACACAATATCTTTCATAGGTATGGGGATTGGGTAATATTACTCTTATATCAACCTCACTCACACTATCGGCAGTCAATAAGTGATTTCCAATATTTTTCATTAGAGGATACTATTCAATTAGTGATAAATATTCCTTGATGAAGACCCGATAGTGTCTCTTACTATTGCTTTATCTCATGCTTGGGCTATGCAGATTTCTTTTAGGTGAAAGTGCATGATACATCTTTTCAATTCCAAAAATGTTAACAACTTGAGTAAGAATTTGTTTACAAGTTTCTAAAACTTCATTGGAATACATATCAGCAAACTGATTTGAATATTTCCCAATGTTTGAGTGATCCCAAAAGATTCAAATGGTTAATTGTTCCCAACATAGTAGAGCAAGGAGGCATTGATCTTAGGTAAGCTAAATCAACCGTCAACAATCCCAATATTGACACATATACCAACATCACAGTCTCAACTATTGTTGCAATTGGTCCTATAATCTCCATAGTTCCACCTTCACATATAGAATTTGCAATATCGGTACGTCCATATGGTGTCTTAAAGCTTGCTACACCATAGGGAGCAGATGGTGTTCGAACTGAGCTTCCTTCATCAATTCATTGGATCATTGAACTAGAAGACATTGAACCTAAAACTTGTTTTCGCAACTGCATATTAAAATTTCTAAACCACTTTGCATTTTTGAACCATTGAACTGATCTCTATCTTGACCTTTACTTTTGCTCTTCCTTGAAACTATTGAACTAGCAGAACTTGAGCCTAAATGATGAAATTCTGAACTTGTTAAGCTAAACCTGCCAAATGAACAATTTGGACTATCAAACTACCTTGAACTACTTTGAACTTTGGTTCAAAGTGCTTCAAGAACTATGCACTTGAAGTTTTAAAACCATGATCATATTGGGTGCTAACAGGGGCTCTAAGTGCAGGACTAATTTTGATACAAAATTAGAGAACTCCATCAATCTCTAGGAGAAGAACCATGCCTTATCCATGGGCAAATAGAGTCAACAAGAAGAGAAGACTAGGAGTTGCTTGCAAAGAGGGTGGATGGGAGCAGGGCAAAACCAACAAAAAAAACCAACAACCAACAGCTAAACTACCAGCAAGCACGAGGCTTGCACATTATTCCAACTACACTACACACAACAGAAACCTATTTATAGTATTTACAAAGGTAGGAAAAGAACCTACCATAAAGACTAGAAGAAAGAAGTTAAGTGAATCCATTTACTTGTTCAGAGAAATAGGAGCCTTTTCGAATCAGCAAAGCATGCCTCAATGGACTAGCTTCAAACCATTGCTTGATGATGACTCCTTCAATGCAGAACTTCAAACTGATAGTGTGCATTCATATGCTGATCCAACATTCTTTTCCAAAGAGCCATAACTCATCGTAGTATTTATCTCCACTTAAGAATTGATCCTTTACACTGTCAGGGTTAGACTCCACTTCAAGCTGAAAAATATAAAATGAAAGAGCCTCAACAAAAGATGATGTACAATGTTCTGAAATGCTATCATGAAGATCTGATTCTTGCACATGGTTATGCTCAACTTGTAGCCATAATGATGCCTCCTTCAGCATAGGATCAACCCTTCGATATATGTCTTCTTCATTTCTTTCAAGGAACCAGTTGTCATCAATCATGCAAAAAAATTCCATCCCTTTCTCTTCTTAGAATTTCATCACATATCTCAACATTTCTCTTACAATTCAAATCAACAACATTGTGCATAGATGGGTGAGAAGGAAAGTTTTCAATAAATGCCTCATTCTGGAACTGATTTGAACATGTGTCTAAGGAAACATCAAAGAAATGATCCAACTTGAGTGATGACAAAAATGTACCTATGATTTTGTCTTCTTTGTTATAAATTGCTTTCTCCAACACTTCAGCTGAATCACTACTAGATTGGAAATCAGCTTGATATTTCTTTTTCTCAACCAAGAATTCTGCAGGGTGTCTTTGTCTAGAGGCATCTTTGTCTCATCTCCATGAAGAGTTGAATCACCATCAAGAGGATTGGTTTGAGAGACATCTTCAGGTTGAAGACATAGCAAGAATTCAGAAATGACCTCTTCTTGTTGATCAAATGATATTTCTTTCCATGCTTCAGCTGGACAATTTACACTCTGAGTGCTAATTTCAGCATTTTCATAATGAGAAAGAAACTCTTCTTCATGCACTTTCACCTTGTCATAATTACATATTTCATCGTCAAATGGAAAAAGTTTTTGCAAGGGCTGGTCACTAGTTTGTAAGTATAAGGAATCATCTTCTTTCTTCATGACAATAGGAAATTCATCTTTAGACTGCATGTTATTCTGAATATTTTCGTCGAGAAGATTTTCCAAAGAAAAATGATCAACATCAAAGGTGAAAAATTGGAAATCTGGAGGCAAGTTGTTTACTTTCTCATCAATAGACACTTCTGAAATAGGGAGACTATCAACATAGTTAATATTGAAACTCTTAGGATGAGGAGAAAAAGGTTTGAATACACCTCCATTTAAAACAACATCATCTACAAGGTTTGCTGTTGTAAAATCTTCAGAATGAAAAGACTCAAGTAAAGGATTTTCTTTACATTATCCTTCAAAGGATTAATACCCTTGAAATCTTTTGTGGCATTTTTAGATTCATTTTCAGACAAGGCACCCAAAGAAAATATTTCAACATAATCTTTAGGAAAAGAACAATCACCATGACCTTCTACTGTACAAATTTTAGCATCAGATGAAGAAAGATCTTGAGATAAGATTTCACCATTGGTGCTTACCTTTTTTTCATTATTGGCATGAATAATCTCATCCATTGAAGCTAGATCAATTGAAGGTTGGAGTATTTCTGGCTGTACTTCTTGGTCACTTGTGACAAATAGATTGAGATACTTGGGTGAAACTGTGATAATTCAAGGTTTATCATCATCATCTTCCCTCAAATGTTCCTTCAACCGAGCCACTTCCTCTTCAAGATTTTGCAAGTATTTCAGCTTATGAAATCTTCTGTAGAGGCCTTTCCATATCAACCAAGAGCTTGCATCATCCTCAAAGCTCAATTTTTTCTTCATACCTTTAGACATACTTTCTTTGAAATGGTCTACAAAGTCACACAACACTTTATCATCCATCTGAAAAAGTTCTAGAAGAGAAGGATCTGGCCTCGATCTTTTCATTGCTCCTATATTCAGCATGGTATTTGTATAGATTCACCAAATCTCCTGCACGTGGAGATAATCATAAAACTAAGGAAATAAAGATAGGCACTTACATCTTTCCTTCGATTCCCCACCAGAGTCACCAAAACTCTGTTAGTGAATAGATTGTCCTTTGAAGAAATGCATGCAAATCTGACCCTGAATGCCCAAGTGAAAGGACAAATTATCACCAATAGTTTGATAGGTTATCGTGGGATTGACAACCTTCCTCTAAATTTTATTAGGTATAGCTCCCCGAATAAGATATTCAATGAATCAAATGTAGATGCTTTTAACCAGAAAGCACGAAAGGATATCAAACATCTACCCGTAATTACAATGTAGATGCGAAAACCTATACTACTGCATAAAAGAAAGTGAAGGACAATAGATGATGCAAAGTTCATTTGCTGAATGTTGCATTGTGTAATGAGGAGAAAACTGTGTCTTTCATCTTCTTCAGAGAATTTAAAATTAGAGCCTTTACAGATATTTGAATTGATAATGTAATAGGAAAACAATGATATTGAAATGTAATTCAGAGAAAACTAAAAATGACGCAAAGTTCATTACCAATGGAAGGAAGATACACCATAATCAAAGTTCTGATATAATTAACCTTCAGTCTCCCTTCCCTGACTATAAAATATTATGAACTATCTTCTATACATTACAAACAAACTACTATTTCAAAAATAAAAATAAAAATAGAAACTCCTTTCACAATATTACATGAACTATCAAAATCTTATCTCTATCTCAAACACACAATTCTGAAAAAGAGAAAAGAAATAACCCATGCTCTGCCTCTCATAGCCTCTCAAGAAAAATAATGAATTTGCAAAATCCCCTCCCTGGTTGGAGCCCAAAGTTTGTCATTATGGAAGAAGGAAGAATCCCATTTTCCTCTGATGTTGGCTTATTAATTATTTGATTGCCTTCGTGACCCTTCAGTTACATAACTGAATCTTGAAAGATTTTATCCCTTGCCTTCTTTTAAATCTCGTGTCTTTGAAACCTTTTCTTCTCCTCGATTAATTTTCTTTATCATCATTAATATTTATAATATTTCTCACAATTATAAATATAACTTTATAATAGGAAGATGTATAGTTAAAATATAATAGTGGGCCATATTGCTAAAGTTAATCCTTTCTGGGTAAATCTAAACCGATCTAGATATTATATGCCTTGCATCATTTATACATAGAAATGCTTCTTTTGGTGTTAATATTCTGACTCCATGGTCTCATTATCATTTCTAATTGAACAGGCTAAAATTAGAGGATTCATAGTATGAACGTGGCTCTGTTTCCAAAAAGGCATTACATGAGCTCTGTGCCTTCTATATGCTCAAGTCCAAGTTAAAAACCTTTTTTTATGATTGTGGGGATTTTCTATGCATGATCAGTTATTGTAAGTTTGGCTCTCCTTTAGACCAAGTATTTCCAGCAATCCATCATCGGGATGAGCTTCTGTGAATCCTCTTTTCTCCAAGTAGTCTGGATTAGGATGACTACAAGAATTTCATCTACTGGGTTATTTGTGAAGGTTCAAATGCAATAACTGTTCATGAAGTAATACTCTTTCGTAAAAATAGGAGCACTAGATATTACATCATCTTGAATCCCATCTTGAATTTTATGGATGTGGCTATTGGAATATTTAATGCTCTTGGCCATTTTCCCCTGGAGCCAAATGCCCACCTACCACCCTTGAACGTTCAAAAAATTTATTACAGGTAGGTGAGTTTTCAAATTCAGAAAAGAAGGGGAAAAATAAGACAAAAAGAATGATCAGATTCATTCAACTAGAGAGAGTGACAGAGAGAAGGTGAAGAAGAGAATAGTAGAGATTTCTATAGAAAACAAGAAGAAGTGATTAGCAGATCAGTCATTGCAGAGACAGAAAGAATTGTTGTCATGCCTGCAGTTGCACATGTTTCTACTTGTCATTCTATAAGTTCATGGTTTATTTGTTTTTTTTGACCTATTGAAGCAGTGATTGCTCCAGGCATTATTGTAAGTAGCCATTAGAGCTGCAAGTTTAAGATTTTTAAGTATTGAAGTTGTTCAAGTTTTACCAGTTTATGGTTTTCTAGTTGAAGCCGAATGCTCCTAGATTTTGTAATAGTTTGAATGTAAGTTGTATAGAAAGCAAGCAGACATACTTGAATCTATTGCTCTTTCCTTGTTGATTGCTTGTGAAAAGTTTATTTGAAAGCTTCAAGTTCTAGCTCTTTGGTTTTAATGGTGAAAGTTATTCATGTTATAAGTCTTCACTCGGTTAAGTCTTGTTAAAAGTTTTTTCTCTGCAGTGTCCACCGAGTTCACTCGGTATCTTAATCTACCGAGCTCCACCCTCCTATGGCTACCGAGTTCACTCGTTATACACACTACCAAGCCCACTTGGTATCTAGTGTCTACCGAGTTCTTCATTTACCAAGTTGATTCTTCATCTATCGAGTTTCTCTTCATTTGCCGAGTTCACTTGGTACTCTCCTACCACTCAGTTTATTAAGTTGTCGAGCAAATTTTGGCACTTGGTAATAGTATTTGCCAAGCAGATCTTTAGGGTTAGGGTTGTGAGTTTGAATTTATTTTTTAATATTTCTCACATGATATCAGAGCATTGAGGTGCCACATCCATAGTGAGTTAGGGCATTTGTTTTCTTGGGATATTTATCATGGAAGGAGATGCAGGAAAGATATGGCATTAGCCACCACCCTTCAATGGACAAAATTATGATACATGGGCAAAGAAGTTGAAGACCATTATGGTTGCAAATGATTTGTGAGAGTTTGTAGTTAATGGGTTCAATGATGTGATAGACCCAACTCAGTATGCTGCCCTCAAAAATGCACAAAAGAATCATTTGAAAGAGTCAAGGAGGAAAGATGCAAAGGCATTAAGTTTGATTGAGGCAGCCATGATAGAGATAGTATTCCCTAAGATTGTAGTAGCAAATTATGCAAAAGAAGCATGGGATATCCTTGAGATAAACTTCAAGGGGACTAATAAAGTCCACACAGTAAAGTTACAAAATATTAGGATGGAGTTTGAGAACCTTTAGATGAAGGAAAATGAATTAATTACAGATTTCAATTCAAGGACCTCCAATATGATCAATCAATTGAAGTCAAATGGAGAAGACTATCAAGAGCAGAGGATAGTGGAAAATATATTTATGAGTTTACCTCATAAATATGACAATTTGGTCATGACCATAGAAGAGGCAAAATACCTCACTATTTTGACAATGGATGAGTTGATGGGTACTCTTCAAACCCATGAGCATAGGATCAATAGATCTACATCTTCTTCTTCCTAAGAGAAAGAATTCAAGGCTCAGTCAAATCCAAGAGTAAGGGGGATAGGAAGAAATGGATCATCTAGAAACTCTAGAGGTAGAGGCCGAGGTAATGGAGGACAAAGGAATGTTGCAGCAAAAAGCTCAGGAAGAGCAGATGGAGCAAGTAGCTCATAAAATACTTCAAGAGGAGGTAAGAAAAATTACAACTCAAATAAAAGCAATGTATAATGCTACTACTATCATAAATATGGGCATTATACAAGTGAATGCTAGAAGAAGCAAAGTGATCAGTCAGGACAAGAAAATGTGGTTGATGTGAATGTGGCAAGTGGAAACAATGCCACTGCCTTCATCATGTGTAATGTTGGTGAAGAAGGAAGCCCTGAGGTTTGGTACCTTGATAGTGGATGTAGCAACCACATGAGTGGTAATGAAACCTTGTTTTCATTCATTGACAAGAGTTTCAAATCTGAGATTAAAATGGGTAACAATGGAACCCTATCAGTAGTGGGCAAAGGATCTATTATGGTCTGCATCAAGAAAGGTGAGAAGAAGGAAATACAAAATGTGTATTTTTTCCCTTTTATGAAGCACAATTTGATGAGCATTGGTCAGTTCATTCAAAATGGATACAAAGTGCTGATGGAGAATGACAGTTGTATCATTCATGAAAAGGATGGGAGTAAGAACTTACTTACAGCAGTTCAAATGACAAAGAACAGAATGTTTCCCTTGAGGATAGAGACATGTTTCTCATCTGAAGTTGGTGTTGCACCTCCCACACAATCAGCTCTAAGGAGTGTGATTGAAGACCCCTCATGGCTATGGCACCTCAAGTATGGTCATCTTGGCTATGCTGGTTTAAATTTATTGTTAAATAAAAGAATGGTAGAAGGTTTTCCATGAATAGGAAATTCATGTGACAAGTGTGAGGCTTGTATTTTGGGTAAGCAACATAGGCTTCCCTTTAATTCTAGAAATTCTAGGAGGGCTAGATATCCATTAGAGTTAGTGCATACTAACCTAGTCAGTCCTATGCAAGTTACTTTCATTTGGGGGAATACTTATTTCATGACATTCATTGATGATTTCAGTCGTAGGACATGGGTGTATTTCTTAAAGAATAAATCTGAAGCATTTGATAAATTTGTAGAATTTAAAGCCCAGGCTGAAAGAGAATGTGGACATTATATAAAGGTCCTAAGATCAGATAGAGGAGGGGAGTATACCTCCAATTCTTTTGTAAATTTTTACAAGAAACATGGCATAAAGAAAGAGCTCATAGCTAGCTACACACCATAGTAGAATGGAGTGGCTGAAAGAAAGAATAGGACCATTGTTGAAATGACAAGGAGCATGATGAAAGAGAAAGGTCTCCCAACTGAATTTTGGAGAGAGGTTGTGGAAACAATAGTTTACCTAATTAATAGGTGTCCTACAAAGGCAGTTCGTGATAGAATTCCAATGGAAGCATGGTCACGATGAAGATGGAAAGTTGAACACCTAAGGGTGTTTGGATGTGTAGTATATGCACATGTGCCTAAAGAGAAAAGGCAAAAATTGGATGACAAAGGTGTGAAGTGCATTTTCATAGGGTACAGCTCAGAATCAAAGGCATATAGATTGTATGACCCATTGAACAACAAGATAACTCTTTCAAGAGATGTGGAATTTCTTGAAAATTAGTCTTGGTATGGTCCAACTGATGAGTCACCGAGCACTTCAAGTAAAGTGCCAATTATGAGTGAAGAGGATGTTGATGAACAAAAAGAAGAAGGAATAGATAGAAGAAAAAGAAAGCAGCCTTAATCATTACCAAGCTCCTCTAGGCATGACTGAGTGTCAGTGCCGAGCAGCAATAGTAAAGATTTTGATCCCACACTCTCCTCCCTACTACCAAGAAAGACCAAGAGCCTTAGGGAGATATACCAAGATGAAAGGTATGAAGATTATGATGAGAGTGTTAATTTTGCATTATTTTCTCATAGTGATCCAATATATTTTGAAGAAGCTATTAAGGAGAAGAAATGGTGTAAGGCCATGGATGAGGAGATAGATGCTATAGAAAGGAATGAGACATGGGAGCTAACTGAATTGCCTCCCAAGAAGCATGTGATTGGAGTGTGTTAGTGCTTATAACTTTTCTCGCACCCTACTATGTTTTAGTCCAGAGTTTCTTTCTATCTTGAAGTCGAACTTGAAGTTTTAGTTTAACTCAACTTCAAGTTCACGCCCATCTTTGTCTTCGTGTATCTAACCCTATCTCTTCCCTCAGGTTGGTCTTAGTTTAAGTTGAAGTCAAAGTTGAAACCTGGTCACCCAATTCTTCAACTTCAACTTCAGTGTCGATGTTGCACGCTAACTAAAAGTTGTATGCAGGTTTTAAATCTTTGAACCAAATCAAGGTGGGTCCCAGTGCAGCATTTCCCAGACATGCGAATTTATGAATGAAAAAATTTAAGGGAGTACAGGTTTGGTTATGGAAAGATTTGGTTGAAGGATAAAATTTTTATGTCATGATCACCCAACACATCAGCATATGTGCAAATTTGACATAGTATTTAAAACAAAGCACATGCGGCATCTTTTCAAATCCATGCTGCAAGAGTGGGTAATTAGTGCACTTACTTGTCAAATATATTCTTGCGATCTTTCGCACAAATCTTTCCTTAAATGCATCCATTTTAGCCCTTTTCTGCTCATTCCATTTTCTTCAAAGAAATTCCTAGTATTGTCGGGTAAGAAGGGCGAGTAGCAGGCTTTGTCTCTGTTAAACTATAAGTACATCTTCATACCTCTTTGCATTTCAAATTGTGTTTACTTTGTTTTGAGGTATTTCAAGCAATATATTGTAAAGCCTATCTTTATTATCAGTCATGACGCTTTTCTGCCCAAAATTGCCTAAGCTAGAGAAACCTTCTTTGCTCAGTTCTTTGTCTAAAATTTGTGACACATTCATGGTAAATAAAAGTTTATCTGAGTTAATTGAATGAGCCAAAAATACCCAGTCAAACTCCATTTATCAGAAGTTATTCGATAGTGGGTTATTAGAAGCTGTCGCTTTTCCTATTGCTATCACATATCCAGAACTTATCCTTGAATGTGCAAGCCATTATGACCCTATTTTTGGATGTATCAAAAAGGCCTTGGAGGAAGTGATTGTTAGAATCAATAGAACCAGTGTCCATTCAGCCTTTAGAATTCCCCACAAGGAACCTTATGAGACATGGAATTTTGAAGAAACTAAGTGCCTATATGTTGAAAACAAAAACAACTATGATAACAAGATAGCTCAGTCATGGCTTTTGAAACTAGTAGAGGGAGGTTCAAGACTGCCTAAGCCATTGACTATTGAACATTTTATAAAATAAATTGCAGACATGGTTCTTCTATTGAATAGGGTCAAAGGAAATGAGAATGCATTGGGAATCTTGGATGTACTTTTTCATACAGAAGATTGTTGAAGGGGTTAAATTCATTGATTGGTCTGATCTCATAGCAGAAAAGCTGTGTAGGGGTTTAATGGTTGTTAACAACTGTGGCCCATTTTTCTTGTCTTCTTATCTAATTTACATCCTAGCTACATCGAAGGAATGAGACTATCTTCAACATGCACCTTTGGTTAATGACATAGCCATTTACCAATATTATGGCAATCTTCAAGAAGCCACAGTATGCAGAGAATGCAAGAGGGTCAATGATGTCTTTCTAGGGAAATTGTTATTTGAACTCCGAGGCCGGGAGAATGATAGGATGATAGAAGAAGCTATGCAAGTGGTAATAATCTATGGTTTCTATTATATTCAATTTCCTAGATTTACATATATCAGAGTGGGTCATTTTTCTAATGAACCTTTAAAGCTGCCATGTTATTGTTGAGATTCTATAGTGTTATCTGAGATGTGTAGGCAATTTGTTTCAGTGATTGAGTCCTTCCAGATTTCAAAAAGATCATCTTTGGCATTCTTCCCAATTGAGATTGGACACTATAGATGCCCTAGTCTGAAAGAAGCCATATTATCAGCAAAATCATTAGCCCGCTTATGCTCTAAACCTTTCATTTTCCAGTTAGATTTTGACTACACCGACTTTATCAGAAACCATGTTAAGAATGTAGTATCCCTGGTTCACTCCCCACAATTAGAGGATTTTTGGGCAAACTGCCTTAATGAACTTGAAGTAAGGAAAAGATTGTGGTCTTGTTTAACCATTAAATAGATCACTATGTTTAATGTGGAGTTGGATACTTATGGGATAAAAGATGATGACTCTGAAGAAGTGCTGGATCGATTTTACATCGACCAAATTGAATGCATGCCCATTCCCAAAATTGATTGGGAAAAGAAGGAAGAGAATGATGTTTATTCCCGTACCAAGGATGCAATAGCTAGAACTACCAAGTGGATAAAGTTAAAGGCCATGGCTACTCCAGGTTTTTCTGGGAAATTTTCAAAAAGAAAAGATAAAAGGATTGCTTGGAAGCAAACTAATCGAGGTGTTCCTGATTCTATTGTAGGTCTAGCTGAAGTTGAAGTTGAAACAACTCCTAAAACACTTCAACTTCAAGTTCAAGAAGAAACTCCAAAAGGAAGGAGAGTAACCTACTCAAGCACGAAGAAGGCATCAGCTGTCAAAAGAAAGAACACCATAACCGTAGACCTGGAGATAGCAGAAGACTTACCTATGGTAGATAATGTATCTGAGTCCCAAAAATTGCAAATGGCTGCACACAACCAAGAAAGCAATCTCTTCTTAGTTAAATGTTCCCCTGCTACTGTAAAAGATCAAGCTACGCCCAAATGGCTAGAGACATCAATGGAAAAGAAAAGGAGCATAGTCCCAATATCTATGCCTATTGACGACCTGGCCAGTAAGTGCCTTGGTAAGACACCTAAAGTGAAAAAAGCAAGGACTGAAGCAAGGATCAATTTTGACAAAAGTTCAGGTCGATGGGCAACAAAGATAGCTACACCACCAGAGGGAAGCTCTCGTGATTCCGTAGTGCCACATGACTTCCAAATAACAAAGGTTGATTTGGGAAAAGGGAACCACGAAGTAGATATGGAATTCTTTGAAGTTTCTAATAAGAAGATTGCGCACAGAGTATGGAAAGATGGGCAAGATAAGCAAGAAATGAAGGAAACAATAAAAAGTATGGCACGGTACATTAACGCTATCTTGCATCCTGAAGCAAAGCCAATCCGTGAGATGTCAGCCATTATTGATGTATCCTTTGCGACCAATCAACAATCATTGGAGAATCTACATAAGTGCAAAGCAGTAGCCAAATTAGCAGGTGAATGGGTTCAGGATCTACTACATGATACCATGAAACACATAAACCACTTGGATCACTCTTCAAAGGAAATAACAAACATTATCAAAAAGGTGGAATCAAGTAATGAGGGATATGAAAAAGAAAAGAATAACTGGGCAAAAGTGGTGATATGGTTGGAAGACGTGCAAGAGCTTGGCCTACAAAAATTCCAGGCCGAATGTCCTATAGCTGGTCTAGATGAAAAGACCCTGTACATCATCAAAGATTGCATTGAATGGAGAAATGAGGCACTCACACAATGAGTAACTGAAATCAAAGAAGCGTTGCAAGAGCTTAGGGTCATACACCAGATCATTCAAAATGATCTTAAGTGGTTTGCCAAATAGTTCATGGAAAGAGAAGATGACTCCGTTGCCCAATTAGATGAAATAATCAAAGAGGTTTAGAAGAAGTTTCAAGAGTGGCAAGACAAAAAGGCACCAACTAAGCAGGACTTTTCCAACGTGATGCATACAAAGGCTATGTTGATCATTAGTCTAAAACATTTGGAGATACATGAGGAAAAGGTTGCTGAATTGAAGAAGATGAAAGAAATCTAGAAGAAAAGGTTTGCCTACATCAGTTTGCCACATCAATCAGTTATCTCGGCCTTTTCAACTACCTATGAAACGTGGAAGACAGTGAAAGGAGTGATAATAGGGGATAACATTATCTGATTAAGATAGGCAGTTATACTTAATCATTTAGTTTCTTTTTCTTTTTAGTTTCATGTTTCTTGCATTTTCAGTTATCAATTACTTTGGCAAAAGACAATTAACTCCTGGTAGGGTAATTTTGGCATCAGTCCAGCCCCATGCCTATATATATGTAATAATTAGTATGTAGAAGGGATTAGAATTTCTCTAGCAGACCGATAGACAGAATTACTTTTGTTTATGGTTTTATTTCCAGTTTAGAAGTAGCATTTCAGGATTTCAGAAAATATATGAAACTCTACAGTTTGATTTTGGGTCGAAAGCTTTGTGAGTGGATACTATTATCTACTTATTTTAATCAGTATTTCTATAGATACTATTTAAGCTTTTAACTGTGTTTGTTATTGATTTTGGAATTGTCAAATCTGAATTTGGAAATTCTGTGAGAAGTTAGTTTATGAAATTTGCCTGCTCGATGATTTAATTTTCAATTATGTGGATCATTTTGATAATTAAAATCGAATGGTTCTTTTGCATTAAAGTTTGTTTCATATTGATGAGATGAAATAAGTTATTTCAACACCTTCAGCAGATTATTTTCTTGGAAAGTTATTCTGTTGAGTTTATTTGGTTAAAACTTTCACTACAATAAAGGTAGTTGCGCCTGTTTCCATTGAAGAAATTTTAAGCAGAGAATTCCTAAGTCTCTCGGATAGGAATTCATTTTTTAGTTTACATTTTTTTCTCGGTTTTGATATATGAACATTCATGGAAAAAACTATTCACTAACAGAGTGAAATTGGTCTACAAGACCAAATGCAATGCTAAAGGCAAGATTGATAGGCATAAGGCAAGGCTGGTACTCAAGGGCTACAAATAGCAATATGGAAGAGATTATGATGAGACCTATGCCCCAGTTGCAAGAATGGAAACCGTACGTGTTGTTATAGCAATTGCAGCTCAGCACAAATGGAAGGTATATCAAATGGATGTGAAGTCTGCCTTCCTAAATGGTATATTGAAAGAAGAAGTCTATGTGGAGCAGCCACCTTGTTATGAAGTTGCAAATGAAGAGAATAAAGTATATAGATTGAAGAGAGCTCTTTATGGGCTCAAGCAAGTTCCACGAGAATGGTATAGTAGGATTGACTCATATTTGATGAGCAATGGCTTTAACAAAAGCAATGGTGAGCCTACTCTCTACATCAAGGCAACAAATAGAAATGTGTTGATTGTTGTCTTGTATGTAGATGATTTGATTTTTACTGGTAATGACAAGGCTCTAATTGATGAGTTCAAAGAGGCCATGAAAAATGAATTTGAAATGATAGACCTAAGTCTCTTGAAATACTTTCTAGGCATAGAAGTAAAACAAATGCATGATGGCATCTTCATCTCTCGAGAAAAATATGCAAGGCAGATCTTAGAGAGATTCAAAATGCAAAATAGTGAGGCAGCCCCCACACCAATAGAAATAGGTCTGAAGTTGAGCAAGGAAGACTCTAGCAAGAGAGTGGATCCAACACTATACAAGAGTATGGTTGGAAGTTTAATGTATTTGACTACAACTCAGCCAGACCTAATGTATGCAGTAAGTTTGATTTTTAGATTTATGGAAACACCAAGGGATTCCCATTGGCAAAGGGGAAAAAGGATCCTAAGGTATGTGAAAGGTACCAAGGGATTTGGGATTTTGTATACTGCAAATGATGATTTCAAGTTGGTGGGTTATACTGATAGTTATTAGGCTAGATCGGGTGCAATTTCATGGGCATCCAAGAAGCAACTTATTGTTGCTCAATCTACAGTAGAGGCTGAATACATAGCAGCAAATGCAACAACATGTCAAGCAATTTGGCTAAGGAGGATCTTGAAAGATTTGAATGAAAGGCAAGAGGATGGAACTACAATTTATTGTAACAACATCTCATCTATTGCATTGTCTAAGAATTCAGTCTTTTATGGGAGAAGCAAACATATAGAGATCATATATAACTTCATCATAGAGTTGGTGGAGAATGGGGATATCAAGATGGAATTTTGCAAGTCTGAGTAGCAGCTAGCAGACATATTTACTAAGCCATTAGGCATTGGGACTTTTGTACACCTAAGAGAGTGTCTTGGTGTAGTTGATGTGGATCAGCAGTGATCCTTGTTTGTTTGGCTCGAGACAATTGGAATATTTAATGCTCTTGGCCATTTGCCCATGGAGCCAAACGCCCACCTACCACCCCTGAACATTCAAAAAATTTATTACGGGTAGGTGAGTTTTCAAATTCAGAAAAGAGGGGGAAAAATAAGACAAAAGGAATGATCAGATTCATTCGACTAGAGAGAGTGACAGAGAGAAGGTGAAGAAGAGCAGAGCAGAGATTTCTACAGAAAAAAAGAAGTGATCAGCAAATCCGTCGTTGCAGAGACAGAAGGAATCATTGTCGTGCCTGCAGTTGCACATGTTTCTATCTGTCATTCTGTAAGTTCATAGTTTATTTGTTTGTTTTCACCTGTTGAAGCAGTGATTGCTCCAGGCATTATTGTAAGCAGCCATTAGAGCTACAAGTTTAAGATTTTGAAGTATTGAAGTTGTTCAAGTTTTACCAGTTTAGAGTTTTCTGGTTGAAGCCGAATGCTACCAGATTTTGTAATAGTTTGAATGTAAGTTGTATAGAAAGCAAGTAGGCATACTTGAATCTATTGCTCTTTCCTTGTTGATTGCATGTGAAAAGTTTATTTGAAAGCTTCAAGTTTTGGTTCTCTGGTTTTAATGGTGAAAGTTATTCACGTTATAAGTCTTCACTCGGTTAAGTCTTGTTAAAGGGTTTATCTCTACAGTGTCCACCGAGTTCACTTGGTATCTTAATCTACCAAGCTCCACCCTCCTGTGGCTACCGAGTTCACTCGGCATCCACACTACCGAGCTCACTCGGTAACTAGTGTCTACCGAGTTCTTCATTTACCGAGTTGATTCTTCATCTACTGAGTTGCTCTTCATTTGTCGAGTTCACTCGGCACTCTCCTGCCACTCGGTTTCTTAAGTTGCCGAGCAAATTTTGGCACTTGGTAATAGTATTTGCCGAGTAGATCTTTAAGGTTAGGGTTGTGAGTTTGAATTTATTTTTTAATATTTCTCACAGTGGCTTGAGCGCATGGGGTGATTCTAATATCCTTTTATTTATTGCTTTCATGACTGTCTGCCGACTGTCAAGTCGAGAAATCGGGCTACTAATAGTTTCGAACAAGGGGCTCTTGATTGCTGACTTCGACGTAAATGGGAAAGGCCCACTCCACCCAAAGCTTCGAGCTAGGTCCTTGCCTGTGTATGAGAGAGTGCTGTGTGCTTTTTTAAAAACACTCGATTACTACCCCTGCCGCATTTCCAAATCTCAAGCCACGGTCTGGGCATCAATTATTGGGATTCAATTGGGATCAAAAGAACTAATATGATACCTGTCTTTCAGTTTAGATGCCGCAAGCTAGATTGAATCCATACATTCTGAACGGAAAATGATATGCATTCTATTCAGAATACTTGCTAAGTGCTTAGTTCAGTGCCCCCTGTACACGGCTTCTGCATGAATTCTTATGCTAAATTTGAAGCTTGGATTCCATTTCACGTCTTTGAGAGTTAAAAACATGACAGACCCGAAAACATACATAGCGGTTACAACTTGCCACTATCACATATACAGTAGAGTTTCCTTAAAATGAACGCCCTTCACATCGTGGAATTATTAAAATAGATGCCTCTTATTCTCAGATTATGTGCCCCAACAAAATCTTGCCATTGTACCATGAATCCATAAAAGTGAGCTTGAGGTTATACCTTCATCACACATGTAGAAAGTTTATTGCTATAAAGCACTACATCATAATGTTCTTGTAACCAATCCCTACCAAAATTCCTTGGAATGCTCTGTGTCGGGATTTGGATATCCTTCAATTGACGAACACATCCCTCGCTGCCGCTGAGCTTCTGTTCTACCGTTCCGCCACTGTTCATGACATGCAGATCTCTGTTGGCGCAGTGTGTTTTGCCAATGTTACGTTCCCCCTTCCTGAACACTATACTCGATATTTTTCATAGGCATGGGGATCGGGTAATATTACTCTTATATCAACCTCTGTCTCACGCTATCAGCAGTCAATAAGTGATTTCCAATATTGTTCATTAGAGGATACTATTCAATTAGTGATAACTGTTCCTTGATGAAGACCCGATAGTGTCTCTTACTGTTGCTTTATCTCATGCTCGGGCTATGCAGATTTCTTTTAGGTGAAAGTGCATGATACGTCTTTTCAATTCCAAAACTGTTAACAACTTGAGTAAGAATCCATTTACAAGTTTCTGAAACTTCATTGGAATACATATCAGCAAACTGATTTGAGTATTTCCCAATGTTTCAGCGATCCCAAAAGATTCAAATGGTTAATTGTTCCCAACGTAGGAGAGCAAGGAGGCATCGGTCTTAGGTAAGCCAAATCAACCGTCAACAATCCCAATATTGCAGCATATACCAACATCACATTCTCAACTACTGTCGCAATTGGTCCTATAATCTCCACAGTTCCACCTTCACATATAGAATCTGCAATATCGGTACGTCCATATGATGTCTTAAAGCCTGCGACACCACAGGGGGCGGATGGTATTCGAACTGAGCTTCCTCCGTCAATTCATTGGATCATTGAACTAGAAGACATTGAACCTGAAACTTGTTTCCGAAACTGCATATTAAAATTTCTGAACCACTTTGCATTTCTAAACCATTGAACTGATCTCCATCTTGACCTGTACTTTTGCGCTTGCTCGAAACTGTTGAACTGGCAGAACTTGAGCTTAAATGATGAAATTCTGAACTTGTTGAACTGAACCTGCAGAATGAACAATTTGGACTATCAAACTACCTTGAACTACTTTGAACTTCGGTTCAAAGTGGTTCAAGAACTCTGCACTTGAAGTAACTACTTTGAACTTCGGTTCAAAGTGGTTCAAGAACTCTGCACTTGAAGTTTTAAAACTGTAATCATATTGGGTGCTAACCACCTGAAAAGAGCATCAAAACGCCGGGCATGTCTCTGATGGGAGTTTCTCTGTTAGCCATCCAAATAATGGTCTTTTCTGGGATGTGAGCATACCAGATGGATGCCAACATACCAGTTGTTGGTTCCATTGGGATTAAAAAATGATGCTCTGGTTTCCTCTCAGAGATGTTAATTATTGTTAGTTGGACAGCTATTATTTCTGACCCGGAAATAGCAGCACTATTTATGGGTAGCTTGGACAGTTGTTCGTCCTTATCTATGAATAGCGGTTGTATTTATGGGTGGTTTGGACAGCTGTTTGTCCACTTGCCAAAAATTAGTAAATGGTTATTATTTACTAATTTTAGAGATTCCCTTTTGGACACCTTGCAACCAATTCTATTATTGGCTGTTGAGTTGTCTTAATCTTAGCCGTTGGTTTGATTTAATCTCGGTCGTTGGTTTACCAACGAGAGTAGTATAAAAAGGGGTCTAGGGGGCATTTGGAGAGTAAGGACAAAAAAAAGGCACAGTAAGAAGCTTTGGTGAAGTAGTTTGCATTGTTAGCAAACAGTCTTGCAGTGTTAGCAAGGGCACAGTGTGAAGCTTTGGTGAAGTAGTTTGCAGTGTTAGCAAACAGTCTTGCAGTGTTAGCAAGGGCACAAGAAGAAGCGTTTTGGAGAAGGAGTTTGCAGTGTTAGCAAACAGTCTTGCAGTGTTAGCAAGGGCGCAGTGTTAGCGCAGGGATAGCAGTGAGAAATATCAGCGGGAGAAATTAGGAGGTTGTCGGAGTTCTGCCAGTGTGAGGCAAGGAATTTTGTATCTCTTGATTCGCTGAAGTTTAATATAATTTCTCATCTGTAGAACTGGTTTTCCCTTAGGGGTTTTTCCAGGGACAATTTGTCCGAAAATATTGTGTTGATTCTGTTGCGCATTTCTTTCCGTATTTTAAGTGAAGTTGCAGTTGTGTTATTTTTCGATATTAGCTGGGAATTTATTTTCAGCAGTTTAATAATCATTTGTGATAGGAGATTAATAATCAGTGACTGCAATAGTTTGATTTTTCACATGGTATCAGAGCATTGTTAAGGGTAGAAGAGTTTTTCCCTAGGAAAGAAATTTTGATCTCTTTAGATTTATTATTGCTTTAAACCCTTGAGATGGCTTCAGCTGGTTTGAGAGATCAGGATAGATTGGATGGTGCCTCAAATTTTGGTGTCTGGAAGGCCAGAATTTCTTTATTGTTGGAAGAGAATGGTATCAAGGATTATGCTACCAGTGGTGTACCTGTACCAACGGATGCAACACAGCTTGCAGCATATAGGAAGGACGATGCCAAAGCGAGGAGGATTATCCTTGATGGTGTCAAGGATCATATTGTTCCACATATCTCGGAGCTAGATACAACAAAGAAGATGTGGGACACCGTTCTAAATCTGTACCAGAATGCTACCACTAACAGGAAGTTGATTCTCAGAGAGAAGCTAAAGAATACCTGGATGAATCAGGGAGAAGACGTCACAAGTTACCTCACCAGGCTCAGACTTGTCAAGGATGAGTTAGCAGCTATTGGAGATAGCCCTAGTGATGATGAGCTAGTGAGAATATCCCTAAATGGGTTTACTAAACAATGGAGTGTCTTTGTTCAAGTTGTCAGTGGACGAGATACTTTATCGAGTTGGGATCGACTATGGACTGATTTCACTCAGGAGGATTTTAGACTAAGTCTTGTCAATGGGGCCAACAAGAGTCAAAAAAATGAGGTGGAACAAGAGAACGTTGCCCTAGTGGGTAAAGGGAAAGCAAAGAAGGGATCTAGCAAAGGATCAAATTCACAAAGTGAAAAGAAGAAGAAGGACCTTTCTAAGGTTAAGTGCTTTGGATGTCACGAGTTTGGCCACTATGTCAGTGATTGCCCAGAGAGGAAAAAGGGTAAGAAGCAGGTGGCAGCTTCAGCAAGTGCAGAAGAACTCTCCAGCAAAATGGAAGATGAGTTTGCACTCATAGCTTGTATGGTTAGCTCAACCTCACATTGTGTTTGGTATATAGATAGTGGAGCGTCATTTCATATGACAGGAGTTAGAGAGTACTTCTCCAGTTACAAGGAGGAGGACACCAACATCCAGATTTCTATGGGAAACTTGTCCAAACTCAACCCTGTTGGGAAAGGGACTATTCAGTTTCAGAGGGAGAATGGAAAGATAATTCCTCTTCATGATGTGTTATATGTGCTGGGCTTAGGTATGAATTTGATTTCTGTATCTGTTCTTCAGGATAGGGGGTATAATGTACTCTTTAGAGGGACACATGTGTTGATTAAGCACAAGGATTGGAAATCACCCATAACTATTGGAGTTAGGAGTGGTCGCCTTTATAGATTGTAGTTTGATACTCCTAAGGCACTTATGAGCAACAATAATCCTAGAGATCTTGGAGAGCTATGGCATAGGAGGTTGGGCCATATTCATCATGGAGCACTTAGATTGCTTCGTGAGACCATGACAGGTGTTCCGGAGGTGAGCACAGAGCATGAGGATGTATCTAAGGAGAAAGATGTAGATCCCACTTTATATAGACAGTTGATTGGTTCGCTTATGTATTTGGTCAACACTAGACCAGATATAGCATTTGCAGTAAACTCTCTTAGTCAGTTCATGGTTGAATCAAAGAGAATGCATTGGAGAGCGACTAAGCATGTGCTACGTTACTTGTGTGGTACAGTCGAGTATGGGATCAGATATGTTCGAGGTGAAGGTATCAGGTTGATAGGCTATACTGACGCAGATTGGGCAGGAAGTACAATAGACAAAAGGAGCACTTCAGGGTGTTGTTTCAGCTTGGGATCAGGAGTTGTATTTTGGTTCAGCAGGAAGCAGAAGTCTGTGGCTCTAAGTTCAGCAGAAGCAGAATACATAGCAGCTAGCATGGCGACATGTGAAGCTATATGGCTTTGGAAGTTGTTAGTAGCCTTGTTTGGTCAGAAGGTTGAGACTACTGTGATACATTGTGACAATCAGAGTTGCATCAAGTTGTCTGAAAATTCAGTGTTTCATGATAGGTCTAAACATATAGATATCAGATATCACTTCATCAGAGATTGTGCACAAAGGGATACTCAGGAGTTTGTGGGAGCTCCTAGGAAGAGTACTAGACAGCGAAGACAACCAGCCAAGTTCAATGACTATGTTAGTCAGTTGGTAGATAGTGAGCCTTCTAGCTATCAGGAAGCTGCAGAACATCAGGTATGGCGAGATGCTGTGGTTGAGGAATATTCTTCAATAATGCAGAATGATGTGTGGGAGGTAGTACCTAGACCAACAGATAGGGCTGTAGTTGGATCACGCTGGATTTATAAGATAAAGCACGGTGCAGATGGTAGCATCGAGAAATACAAGGCTAGGTTTGTGGCAAAGGGGTTCTCTCAGAAGGAGGGAATAGACTATGAGGAGACATTTGCTCCAGTTGCCAGGTATACTTCTATACGAGCTGTAATCTCACTTGCAGCATAGATGGGATGGCAGATCCATCAAATGGATGTCAAGACAGCATTCCTCAATGGTGAGTTGAAGGAGGAGGTATACATAGAACAACCAGAAGGCTTTGTAGCACATAGCAAAGAGACCCACGTGTGCAGATTGAAGAAAGTTGTTCGACTACAATACATACCTACAGATGAGCAGGTAGCAGACATTCTGACGAAGGCTTTGGGAAAGGCCAAATTTATCTTCTTCAGAGATAAGATGGGTGTCATGCAGAACAGCTTCCTCGCTAAGAGGGAGTGTTAATTATTGTTAGTTGGACAACTGTTATTTCTGACCCAGAAATAGCTGCACTATTTATGGGTAGCTTGGACAGCTGTTCGTCCTTATCTATGAATAGCGGTTGTATTTATGGGTGGTTTGGACAGCTGTTTGTCCACTTGCCAAAAATTAGTAAATGGTTATTATTTACTAATTTTAGAGATTCCCTTTTGGACACCTTGCAACCAATTCTATTATTGGCTGTTGAGTTGTCTTAATCTTAGCCGTTGGTTTGATTTAATCTCGGTCGTTGGTTTACCAATGAGAGTAGTATAAAAAGGGGTCTAGGGGGAATTTGGAGAGTAAGGACAAAAAAAAGGCACAGTAAGAAGCTTTGGTGAAGTAGTTTGCAGTGTTAGCAAACAGTCTTGCAGTGTTAGCAAGGGCACAGTGTGAAGCTTTGGTGAAGCAGTTTGCAGTGTTAGCAAATAGTCTTGCAGTGTTAGCAAGGGCACAAGAAGAAGCGTTTTGGAGAAGGAGTTTGCAGTGTTAGCAAACAGTCTTGCAGTGTTAGCAAGGGCGCAGTGTTAGCGCAGGGATAGCAGTGAGAAATATCAGCGGGAGAAATTAGGAGGTTGTCGGAGTTCTGCCAGTGTGAGGCAAGGAATTTTGTATCTCTTGATTTGCTGAAGTTTAATATAATTTCTCATCTGTAGAACTGGTTTTCCCTTAGGGGTTTTTCCAGGGACAATTTGTCCGAAAATATTGTGTTGATTCTGTTGCGCATTTCTTTCCGTATTTTAAGTGAAGTTGCAGTTGTGTTATTTTTCGATATTAGCTGGGAATTTATTTTCAGCAGTTTAATAATCATTTGTGATAGGAGATTAATAATCAGTGACTGCAATAGTTTGATTTTTCACAAGAGAAGCCCCCAAAGACAGGGTATTTACACCTTCAACAACTGAATTGCAACTCATAAACAAGGCAAGAGCAAAAACAAAATGTTTCAGACAGTTGAGTCCTACATGATCCATTTTGTTTCGCCTATGATCGCTTTCTTGTTTTTAGTACAGATGCTTAGCAATGGAGAAAACATATCTCATGTGGCCATGCGTAGCTTTCGTGATATTCATTAGACGATCGGATTCAGTTCAACAAACCAAACTACTTTATCTGACCTGCCCACTGTAAACAAATTTTGCAGACTCGAAGTCTAAAAATGTCACGCTGCCTTAAAGAATACCGAGTCGATAATAAAGTATATTTCAACTTGTCCACTTTCACTACTGTTCTTTTCTTACTCATCTATTAGGAGGAAATTAAGCTTGGAAAAATAGGTTGACTCTAACTTTTTAATACTTTTAGCCTAGAAATTTAGTCTTAATATGTGATGTTTAAGTCGGTCAATCCATACTTAAGTGTATGTATACTTATAATAGGAAGAGATGTGTCGAGGGGTCTTTAATGTGAAAGCATTGTCTTCGATGCCAAAACTTATTTGAAACTCTGCATAATAAAATGAAGTGTATTAAAGTTTTATCTTATAAACATATTTCATTGTAAAAGGAAGTGATGTATATTGTAAAAGTAAGTGGTATATATAGTAGTACTTATTTTTTATATTAAATATATGGAGTTCAAAGTTACAAAAAGGAATCACAGAGTATCAAAACATAATCACAAGAGGCCTAGCCTCACACCAGAGATAACCAACTAATAATTACATTGAATCCAAAAAAAGAGACAATCCCAACAGCTAGTGGAGCTAATTTGTGTATAGTGGTTAGTACTATTTGTGTGTGCCATCTTCAAATTATTAGTTGTTTTAAAAGATTTTTTGGGGTTTGTTCATTCCAAGGTGGACCATTATAGCTATTAAATTCAACTATAACATATGCTAACAATTTTGGGGCCTTAGAGTCAAAAGGATATAAGTACAATATATATGACCTCTTGAAACAATTCGTTTGCAAGACTAGCTTCTATCCATAGGCTTGTTGTAAACATGACACATTCAATTATACGTAATAGGACTTCTTGGGAAGCTGGTCACAGTTATCAACATCTATAGATTTATGTTGTGTATTGAGTGCAACATAGAGTGCAATATGTACATTTAGTTGATTTAACATTTTTAAAAAAATCTTCAAGAATCATATAATTTGAAAATTCTCAACTTTGAAAGTTGTGCAATTTCAACTCTTTTGATTTTCCATTACATTTGTCTAATGAATATGTCAAATACATTGCTATGTTGACTAAAACCAATAAGTGAAGTCCAAAAAAATCTTCTTAACAATTAAGTATAAGTGAAAGCTATGGAAATCCAATATAGGGTGGGAATGTCATATGCATTTTAGTTATTAGCAATTTGGTATCCCTCTCTCATGTACCATGAAGAAAATGGCATTAACAAACTTATAGAAGTTGCATGGAACAAGGAGAGAACTTTGTATGTCTTAAGAGCATATAATCTCACAACCAAAACAAGAAGTAATCTACATTCAACTAATAGACTAATATTAGTACAATTAACATCCAATTAGGTAAAATATTGTATAACTCAATCATATCAATAGAATAACCATACTTCATCAAATTGGACAATATACACACTTCCTTATGCCCAGATGTGAGAATGTATGTGCTCCTCATGATACATTATTTATAATTTGAAAACATGAATATTTTAGGCCTTGGAACCCCTTTAAGATGGGCATTTTTTATGAACAAGAGCATGGCTTGACCCCTTGACCCACTACCAAGGAGACAAGTAAAACTATAATAACTACAAAATAATTGAAGAAAAAATCATCACAAAAATAGTAAAATTGAAGAACAAGATGCTTAACGTATCAACCTCACATTATTTTGTTTATGTATCATTAATTGTATATAGTGACATGACTTCTAGTACTTAAGTCAAATAGCATGGCTTATTTTAATTAAATGAGTGTTATAATTTACAATAATTATATTTAGTGTAATCACTTAAAATGAGAGGAGGGAGAAACATTTGATATCATGGCACTAACTAAAAGGCTAAATAAATATACTAATATGAAACTATTAAAAGATAACATAAAGATTAATAGTAACTCATAGAGTAAATAAAATGACAAACTACAAGATAGTGAATTATAAGTAATTATTGAATAAATAAATAAGAAAAATATTGCAAAAATAATAAAATTGAAAAATAAAATACTAAAGTTATAAACCTTACAGTAATTTATCTTAGTTCTACTGTTTTGCAAGACTTAATGTACTTAAGTGATTTTATTAAAACAAAAATTATGTTAGATAAAGCTAAATTTAGTTATTTAAATGCATAAAAGTCCACTTAGTATGTATTTTTATACCACCAACTTAAGTGCACATGGGTAGTGCTTTCAATTCTCTAAATGTTTCAAAATATGAAAATCAATTGCCCATATTTCAACACATTAAAAAACCTCATCATATGCATGTATTTATATGATGTTTGTGCAATCAAACTTACAAAAGTAAAGGAAAGATGCAAATAAAGGAAACTAGATCATTATTTATTTATGCAAGGAAATAAATGTTCTATGAATCTCATTTCTAAAATTTACATAGATGTTACTATTAAGAAATTTCTAAACTATGCCAATCTTTGAATACATATGTAATTTTTTTATTTTAAGAGTAAAAGATATTGACATATAACAACAAAGAGAAATTTTGGCATAGTCAAAAATATATTAACACACTGAAGCTTAAATGCTCATAACATCAATAGTGCAAAAGAAATGTACAATTTGGTTTACTTATAAGATATAATCATCAAGGATTGCTAGTGTAGACCTCAAATGCAATAGGTCACAATAAATCATTTTTTGTTACAAAATGTTTGATTTTGTACCAAGTAAGAAAAGATAAATTATAATTTAATAAACCATAAATCATTAAAGGTAACTATGACAATGTATAAGGTATATAAGAGGTGTAGCTTGTATGGTTCTTACAACTTAGCTTGAGAAAATTTAAAGTTGCACTCTAATCACAAGTTATTTATTAACAATTAAATTGGTAGGAACAAGATGATATGAGTCACTTATTTTATTGGAGGGAAAATATGGCAATTAGTCAAGCTGGTGGTTGGATTATTGATTGAAGTTGTTTATAAAAAAATTAATTAATAATTAATTTTTAATATAAAGTTATCAATAGAAAAATGTATAAATAAAATATAATTTGATCATTCATCTTTGTATATAATATAGGATCATTTTTCTAATTAATTCAGTCCAAAAGGTGCCTAAACTATAACATAAAGTGAAACAATAGATCAAAAGAGTGTTCATGAGGATTGAGATCAACTAGGAAAAATACCAACAAATAACCTAATGAAATAACCAACAAAGAAAATAATAAGACAAAGACCCACAAAACCCCAAAAACACAAAGTCCCAAAGTCTAAAGAGAATGGGCCTTTACCTCCTTCCTCTCTTGAATTTATTTCTTTAGTGTGTTCAATAAGGAGCCTTTCTTCTGAGTTCATTTCACAAAGGCCAAAGCAACAGGACCTTCCATCTCCCTCATCATTGTCATTTTTTTCCTCTTCCTTTTGGATTGTCTATGTACAATTTCATCTTGTAAAATTTGGAGAGAACCCAAAGTCCTAGATCAACATCTCCTTTCTAAAATTGACAATCTCTTCAACTTCTTGTTAGCTTGATCCTAAATTTTTTTTTACTTTGGAAATATCATACAATATTTATTTATTTTTTTCTTTCAAAGTAATTATCTTGTGGAGTTCCCTAACTTGCTCCTCAATAAATGACTAATTATCCAATATAATAGAGAACTTATCTATGACTTCTCAAGTTCTTACATCTTAGATATATCTTGATATCAAACACCTACTCTAGCATCAAATTCAATGAGGGCATCAATCTTGTTAATCTTCTTCTTGGTAGTGTGGATCCATTCTTACAAGCAATTAATGATTATTCTTAGTCTATAATATTTAAAACACAAATTTTACATATAATGTGGGTGTAAATATGTAACTTGTCCTTAGAGAAGGGATCATGGGAATAAGGGGAAACATGTTTAGTGGAAGATGACACAGGGGCCTCATTGTGAGGAGAAGAGGGCTTAAAGGCTTAGTTTTGGTGACTTTAAGAGATATTTTATAGGGTCCAATTCAACTTAGTAGACCAAGAGGAAGAATGATCTTCTAAGACTTAAAGGAATTTCTCTAGAACGTCATTCATGCATTTACACTAGTTGAATCCTATTGTCTCATTGTTATTCCTATTGTTTAGGTATTTTATACTAGTATACGATAAATTATTATGTTACTCCTAATGAATCCTATAGGAAGATTTTCATTTCTATTGAAGCCATTTTATCATAAATTAGTGTAAATTATGTTGTAACTCTCGTTGAATCCTATGCCAATATTTTTGGTCATTCATTTAAAGGAGGTTTCATTTGCAAGTGTGAGCATGTCCTCCTATTTGATGAGTTTATCACTTGTTGATAGCTTGTAAATCTTGAGAATGTATGAGAGGAGGTACCAAGAAGATGATGCTTCTTGGATTCAATACTTTTTTAATATCTCATGATAAACTTGAGCTGCAATACTCACTATTTTTGTACTTTCATTTCATGCATCTTCTTTTATGAGTTGCACATCTTCTAAATTTAAAATGTTCTAGTTATTGGATTATAACATTTATTAAGTTTTCATTTTTCACAATTTTGAACACAAAATTACATTTTTTTTTCCCTTTTATCTAATTTTATGAAATTTCTCTAGGACATGCGTATGTCCTATACATAAAAAACTCTAAAACAATAAACTTTATGTTTTCTTCCACTCCCTGTATTACTCCAAAAAAAAAATCTCAATTCTCATTTGAATAGTTATTAATTTATTTAGACTTGCACCATGTGCTACAATATTTCTTTGATACTCATTAATAAAAATTTTAAATCATCAACATACTCTTGGCCATGTCTATGGTTTCTTTTATTAATTTTCTTTTCCATGCCAATCTATTTAAGATATGTACCTAAAAGTAAATTTATTGTGTATGAGTATTTTGTTATGGTTTCTAATTATATTGTTCACATGTTTAAGGATTAATAAGGTTGATAAATGTTTTAATATTTGTATAAATAATTCACCCCCTTCCTTGCAGTTATCTTGGTGGACTTTACTTTGGTATCAGAACATCAGGTCCTTGAAGAAAAAGCTTAACAGCTTTAGGAGATCAATGGCAGGTCACTTCGAGAAAGAAAGTTAGAAGTTTGATGAAGTCAATTTTGATATTTCAAAAGAAAGAGTTCCTTGGGGAGATATCATAATTATATAGAGAATAGAAAATTGAGTTTCCAGATCCTGAATCTTTTTGTTGCATACAAAAGAATAGAAGCACAAATGAAGACAAATCTAGATATAAAGAAGACAAGATGGTCAAAGAAGGAATTTCTCTTCTTATGAAAAGAGAGTCAAAAGACATGAAAAATTTTGTTTGTTGGACGTGTCAATAATTTGGTCATTTTTCATCCAGATGTCCTAAGAGAGTAGTGAAAACTAGAAAGAATTTGTTGTTTGATGATGATAAAGAATTTAAAGAAAGTACAGAAAGATCTTCAATGATAGTAATGATGATGAGCTTGAATTAATTGAGAAAGAATAAGGAATGGAAGAACTAGCTTTAGTAACTATTACTGATGGTTCTTAATCTGTTAGAGAGAATATTCAAGTTTTCATTGAGACTAACAATAACTTTCAGAATGATGTTCAAATTGTTGAATAAGAGAAGAACAAAGATTACAACATAAATCATTATTGGATAATAACATTTATTAAATTTTCATTCTTCACTATTTCATACAAAATTACATTATTTTTTTCCCTTTTATCTAATTTTATTAAATTTTTCCAGGACATGTGTATATTTTACATTAAAAACTCTAAAAAACTAAACTCTATGTTTTCTTCCACTCCATGTATTACTTCAAAATAAATTCTCAATTCTCATTTTAATATTTATTAATTATTTAGACTCACACCATGTGCTACAATATTTCTTTAATACTCATTAGTAAAAAAAGTTATTCATCAACATACTCTTTGCCATGTCTATGGCTTCTTCTATTAATTCTCTTTTCCATGCCATTCTTTTTAAAATATGTACCTTAAATTAAATTTATTATATATTCCATGATCCTTGTAAATCATTCAAGTACTATTTGAGATATATATCCAACAAATTTACTTGTTTGTTCTTAGACTTTTGATATACTATCCACTTTCTCCTCAACTATCTATCTTTGTATTGTTACAAAATCTCAAACATATCATGCTTATTTTTTATTAATGCACCCATGTATTCTAATATAGTTATCAATGAATGTTAGAAAGTAAAAATAACCATCAATTGATGATGTTTCCATTCATCCATGCACATATTGGAGTAAACAATTTCCAATTGTTCCTTTACTTAATTTACCACTTAAGAATGGTTATGTATGCTAATTTCCCAAGATACATCTTACAAATGTTGTATTTTTCTTTTCTATGGGTGATACGACTTTAACATATCCTTTTGTGCAACAAGCTTAAAGCTTCAAAATTCACTTGTTCAAACTGTAAGTGTCAAATCCAATTCTCATCTTGTATTTCTAATTGAGAAGTTATTCAATGGATATTGTTTAAGGATACATGTTGGAATTTCAAAGGATTCTCTAAATGATGTCCATTCACTATTTTATTTTTAAATTATCTTGATCCACTTTTGCACTTGTTGATGAGTGACCTTTAGATTATTCTACTTTCAAAAATAGTTTCAACCTTGTAAAAACATAATCTAATGTTCATTGTTCAAATAAATTTTATAAAAATTCTATTTATGAACTCTTTATTTTAAGAAACGCTCTATTCTCCAAAAAAATTTCCCAGTTCTTTAACACACACAAAAAAAGAACTATTGATGATGTTATGCCTTCTTTGACTAATTCATCTTGATAACATAAGGGTCTCATATACATATAAGGTTGAATTTTCTCACTTGAACATCCCTCTATGTAACATCATTGATATTATCATGATATAATTTATTTATGTTAACAATCATTCTACTGCTTCTCCAACATGTAGCTATACATCTCATTTTGGCAAGTTTAGTGATGTAGATTGCCACTGTAAATCTAACTCACAGGCATATTATAGGACTATATTCAAAATTATTTCTAAACATAGACATAATGGAAGTGACCTTCAGGGTATGGAAGAAGGATTTAATGTCCATGTAAAAATCTATATTGCACCTTATTGTGGGTTTACATTGTTACCATTTTCCTTTATTTATGTTCCCTCATGGCCTTTTGTTCACAAATTACACCTTTTTCAATATTCAAAATGGATAAGTGCACCTTTGTACAATTCTTCTCTTCAACCCAAACAAAAGAATATCTTGCATATGCTCTTGAACTATTTCTTTACCACTCTTCCTTCTGTCAAACATTAAAAAAAAGAAGTCTAAATATATAAATCAACACTTTATTCTTTTGCATGTCTTTAATTTTTTATCTATTCCACTAATTAGCTTCAAATCTTAGATTGTGAAAACTAACACCAATTTGAGGTCCAATGTGTTGGGTTTTTTTCTTCTAGTTTAGTTGCTAGATGTTTTTCTACATACTTAGTTAATTATTTGACTCATTTCTTAAGCATTCTTTTTGTATTGTCTTTAGGATTTGACGTTATTTAAATTATTGAATTGAGACCCTATTCCATCGGAATTAATTGAAACAAAAATCATTTTTATGTAAGTATCATCACTATTTCTTATTATGATTCATCTTCCTTTTATACTACAAAACATTCAAGTTCAACTCTATGAAAATTATAGATGATATTGAAACTTTACTAGATCATAAAACCCCAAACAATTTGCAATTATCATATAATATAATTTTATTATTAAACAATAAAAATATAAAATTTTATACAACCAAAAAAACGTTCAAATATTTCAACTAATAAATATTATTATTTAAAATATCTAACCAATATTAATACTAACAGTGTTATTATTATACATCATTCCTTGACAATAATAATAATATCTAGATTTATACTAATCACAATGATCGTTGACAAAGGCTTGGAGTGACCTCTCGTATTGTTCCACGCCACCTTCAGATTAGCCTTCCAATATCCTCACAACTTGAACCATGCTCGGCCTTTCATTCTCATCCATTTGAATGCACAGAAAGCTTACCATAGCTGCTCTTCTCACCTCTTCAAAATCCGCCTTGTCAGCAACCCTCTTGCAGTACCCAAAGCGATCCCAAATCTGGTTTTCCATGTCTTCCTCTTTGGATTTGCGGGACAAGAAAGTGTTGAGAGACCCGTTTCGCATGTACTCGTAAACAAGCATTCTATGAGACCCTTCTACACAGAATCCCCGGAGCCTCACCAAATTAACATGATGGATGTTTCCAATGGTGCTTATTTCTGCTCGCAACAGTTTTTCTGCTTGTACCGAACCCTCTAATTTCTTCACGGCTACGAGTGTATTGTCTGGCAGAGTCGCTTTGAAAACAGAGCCAAACGCTCCCTTTCCCAACTTATGGCTGAAACTGTTGCTTGCAATTTTGATGTGTCGTACTCCTGGAGCAGTGTCCGGCGCCTGTTATGAATTAACCATGCATAAATTAAAAGACTACTGAAAAAAGAAACGCCCAGAGGAATTGCAAGGTAGAGTGCAACTACTCTGCCTCTGTTGCTTCTTCTTCCTCCTCTGACATCAGAAGAAATAGAATGAGCCTGCATGCCCAACAGATCACCAAACCACAGCTTACAAACAGCAGAATTTGAACCAGTGAAAGCAAAGTCTGTGCAGGAGCAATTGTTGAGACCTGGAGGAAACCCTCTGTGGTGGAGCAGTTTAATGGACTATGTCGAACACAACCGCTTGACCACCATTCCTTGACTTGAAACCATCCATACATCTGCACGACTGTATGTTTTCTTGCTTTGAACATACTCCATAAGCTCCGAATAGATCAGACACGGCGCAATCTGAGACGGGCGAATAATAAACCAGGCTCCAGGGATTATTAATCAAAAAGTAGACCGTTAGCTCGCCCCTAGTGTTGACAACATTCCTCATCATGGTCGTCGCTTTAACTTTGGGTGTGAGATCATATGCGTAGTAGAGTCTTGTAGGAGAAAACTCTACCAGTTCCTGTTTGAATGAAGTATCAGATACTGCCTGCGGCATGCTGGAGTAATACTTTCCAGTTCCTATTTTATATGAAGTTTAAATGATGCCGATGAAATGTATAAAAGTGATTGTTTACAAATATGTAGGATTATAAAATATGAAGTATTAGAGAAAGAAGTCTTTCACATGGTAACATTCATTTGGGTTGATTAACTTATAATTGTGTTCTAATTTCAATTCTTTTAGATAATTCTAATAAAGGATAACATTAAAATGTATATAACATATTAAAAATATTGTTTATAAATATAAATCTAATTTTTTTCTTTTCTATTAGGAGGTGTGAATCTATAGAAAATAAATTGCTATAATTGATAAGTAAACAAAAAAATTCAAGCCATATATAAACATACAACTATGAACATCTATCAATTTCTAAGCATCAGTTTCACAATATTTGCATCTCCAATAACATATACAAAGCTAACATCATGCACTTACATTAACAAATTATATATGTATTTATTAAAAAAAATATCAAAGAATGTTTCATATTGTACTCGGGATACTAAAAATGTTGTGGTGTTTCTTTTGCACTTTTATAAACACATAAAGTGAGATTACACTTTTTTTGCAGCCACTAATTTATGTACAAGCAACGACATTATCAACCATTATATTTATAATGCATTTTTTTCAAACTTACATCTTGTTCCAAAAGTTAAAATTTAAATGTCTCTATAGCTTGATCCGCATATCTCAATTCAAAAATAAGAATAGTTCTACATTATCCAAGCTGGAAATAGTCTAAATATTTCTTTTTTTGTAACAATTGATTGATTTATATCAAGTGCAGAATTAAAATACTTCATGCTAAGAAATTTGATAAGCAAGTTTTCCACAATTTAATCCAAGATATATTAAAATCATTTTTTGTACTAAGTATTGTCAAGAGAGAACATGAGTTTTGTAGATTGAAAAGTTCTTGGTATAGTCATTTACACATAAAATAAAGAAAAAATTAATTAATTGTTTGAGAAATTATTATTGAAAGTGAAATTCGTGCATTAAAGGAACCTTGTCCCTATTGCTATTCATTTGGAATGAATACTATCTACTTTCATACATGGCTGTACTTAGACCCCACATGACTCCATATAAAGGAAAAATAAAATATAAGGATTTTTCCTTTATTTGAATCACTTCATCAATATGATGTTTTGTAAATTTGTTTACACATTAAATACATATGTATTGTTGTGTCTCAAATATAAAGAAATCACATTTCTTAAATATATTTGAATATTAATACTTTAAGATTAATACTATATTCTAAACTTTATTTCTAAGTAAAATTTTTATATTAAATCTACATCTAATAACGTATATTTAAATATTTATATCACTAATATTAAAAAAATTAAATGATATATCTATGTATTGCAAATCTACTTTAGATGCTTAATTATTTTAAAGTATTAATTATTAAATAAAATACTTATACTCATTAGAAATGAATTTTTAAAAATAATCATTTATAAAAATGCATAATGTAAATTAACTTAGAAAAGGATAGAGAGATCTCACTCAATTATGATGTAGGAGCATCCTAGGTGTAAGAGCAATCTTGCATTACCCAAATATATATATATATATATATTTTTCAGTTTCTTGAAAAAAGTTGTCTTAGTGTAGAGTTTTTGGTTTTAGAGGCTTGCTACTTAGTTAGTTAGTCATACGATCTCAAAATGTTCTAATTTTAGAGGTGGATGTTCATCTTGGATATATTAAACTACCATTTGAGGCTCAGTGCCATATCATGAGTATTCATGGAGTTATTAAAGATATTTGGTTTGCATTTTTTTTTCAAGTGGAGCTTGTACAAGTTGTATCCTATAGATTAGAAGCTAAAGATTCTAAAAAGTGGTTATAATAGCCAATCAAAGTGACAATTCAAAATTTATGGCCTTCTAAAGTTGAGCTGACCAAAATCTCCAAGTGTCAAAGGTGTATTGGGGTAAAAGCATAGATCTGTGTCACCGTTTGTGATACAAAAACCTGTTTTGGTCAAATCTCATTTCTCTATCAAAACTCAATTTTTAAAAAAAACTAAAAATACACTTTTATAGATTTCACATTCAATATCATCATTATATAAATTTTTGAGTGTTTTGATTAGTTATAATATGCTATAATCTAAAAATATTATAAGTCGATATTTTAACATTTCAGAAGATGTTCTCTCAAAAAATGAATAAAAATAGTAAATCATATCAAAAAAATAAAAAATAAATATTTATCACTGGAGGAGAGAATCCTCTTCATGAATATGTAATTTTTTTTCAAGAAGGTATAGATTTGATAGGGAAGTTTTGATGGGAGGAAAAAACTGTTGGATTCTGACAAGGTCAAACTTGAGTACTTATAACAAAGAAAATATACATAAAAAATAATTATTTCTTTTTTTGTGCACTAGCTATACATGTCATCTATATAATATTTTCAAATCATAACAAAAAGAGATGATTTGCACATACTTGTTTGATGGGAACTACATCCTATATTTTTTACAGTTAAGAAAAGGACTTCAAAATAAAATAAAATGAATAAATTCTTAGTCAAAAAAATAATAAAAATTATAGGCATAAAATTCATACAATTCTACACATTTCATCAGTTTACATCATCTTCATATTTTAAATGTAAATACCATTTTTTTTGTCATTAATGTTGAACTGTCACATTCTGATATCACTTTTCTTTATAACAGGTGACATAGGTTTGTGCTTTTACCCATTGAGATGACTCTATATGTAATTTTAGGGTTAGTCGATTACAAGGGTTAAGTTTTGATGTCTAGAAACTTCTCGAGTGACATGCAATTTCCTATTTTAGGAATGTTTGTACACTGTATAGGATGACTTTGGATGAGATTTTTCTACTCTATATTACAAATTATTGTAAGGAGGGTGCCCATGTGGGTTTGCACATTGTATTTCAAAATTTTGTAATTCCACATTTTCGACAATAGTAAGACACCCATACTTTATTCTCACAAATTGTTGTTATTTCTTTGTTTATGTTATGTGCTTGTGGAATTAAGGGGAGGGCCCATCATCGAGTCGTACCAGAGAAGGAGTTCCTAAGTGTGCAAATAGATCACCAACTGTGAGGCACATGCACAGGGATTGTGGTTTGGGATGAGTGCGTAGATAGATCGTTGATTGTGAGGTAGTTTGTACTAGGGTTTCAATAGAGGGAAAATGCCTTCACAAAGAGAGCATAGAAGAAAAGTTGTAGGTGTTATACTTGAGGATTTTAGATCCCTCCATATACACATGCAAGCATTGGAAGAAAAAATACATAGAGGAATAAATATTTTCGTAAGAGATGAAAATGAGGATGAAGGAGAAGAAGGAGAGAATATTAAAGAAGAGTCAATTCTAAACTCAAAAGAAGAGAGTCCTTTTAAAACCATCCCTAAGATTAGAAAAAGACCTAAGTTTGAGATTCCCACATTTTTGGAAATATTAACCCAGAGGAGTTGATCGATTGGATCAATGAATTGGAGGAATATGTTGGGTATGAAGATATTGAGAATCCTGATAGGGTCAAATTTATGAAGACCAAATTGAATGGTCATGCGAAGATCTGGTGGCAAGAGATTTAGTTGGAGTGAAATAGAAGAGGGAAGGAAAAAGTCCCAAGATGAGACTAGATGATAGCTAAATTGAAGTGACAATTCATTTCCATAGATTATGGGCTTGATCTACTAAAGAAATTGGAAGGATTGAAGCAAACAAGATGATCAATTCAAGAGTATACCAAAGAGTTCTACAAGATTCTCATTAGAATAGGCCATGGAGAAGATGACAAGGAGAAATTTGTATTTTATTTTAATGGGTTGACGCTAAGCATTCAGGATGAATTGAGACTAGTTTGAATGAACAATATTGAACGGGCATACTAGTTTCCCTAAGAGTGGAGGAAAAGATTAGCAAAAAGTTTGATAACAAGAATATTGAAAGAGGTTTTGGTGGAAGATCTGGTGTACAGTCTTATGGAGGCTGAATTGATGATAAGAAGAACAAGGATGAGGCTAGTAGTGGAAGTCAGAACCAAAGGGGAAACAATTCCTTTTATTTCCATGATTAGAACAAAAGAGATCAGAGAGGAAGAGGAAGAGGGAAATGATCTAGAAGAGGAGGCTTTCATGAAAAATATTTTCATTGCAAAGAAGGAGGGTGTAGAGAATTTAAATGTTCCCAATATCAAGGAAGGATATATAAAAGAACAAAAGGCCAGGTTAGAGTTGCGCATGTTGGTGAAGATGACAAATCATCACATTCTAAAGATTTTGAAAGAGGAGAACTCATAGTTAACACAAGTGTCCTACTGAGTGGTGAAAATGAACCAAATCAAATGACGAGCTTGTTTTGCACAATGTGCAAATGTAAAGATAATTCTTGTCATGTGATCATTGATGGGGGAAGTACATAAAATATGGTGTCAAAAAAGATGGTCACAAAGTTAAAACTAAAGAGACATAAAAACCCATGTCCATACCATATTTCATGGGTGCAAGATGACTACAAGGTCATCATCAATGACCAATGCATAGTGAAGTTCAACATTGGAAGCTACCAAGATGAGGTTTTGTGTGATATCATACCTATGTGCATATTTCATATGTTGTGGGTTAGGTCATAGTAGTTTGATAGGCATGTTGTATATGATGGGTGCACAAATACCTACACTCTAATAAAGGATGGAGTGAACATAAACTGAAGCTATGAAGGAAATAGATGTAAAGGTATGTAGTGTTGCCAAAGTATATTTTGTTGATGGAAATAAGTTTTTATAGGGTATTGATGAAAGAGCATCGAGCTTGGATTTTGGTATAGTTATGATTTTAATACTTATGTATGTGTTGGAGACACATTTGGGAACTTTTCCTCATGATTTCATAGAGATTGGATGGATTGAGTTGAAGTTTGAGCCATTTTTACCTTGTTGCTAAAGCTACATTTTGTGGTTTCTAGGTGCCTGTTGCATGCCATGTAACTAATTTTTTGCAATGAAATAGAGGATTTTTATTTTAGGGATTGAAGAGGGCCTAGAGTACTATCACTAGTTAAAGGTGAAAGTCCTAATTCTTTATAAGTTGGGAGATATGGCAATTCTCTTGGAGTATCAATTTATGGAATTTTGCGTGACAGGTTTTTGTGAACAACTTTTAGGATGGATGCTTAGATTTCCTTAATGAATCATCCTTTGCAAAATTCATGGGTTGTAGAGGACCTAAATTAATACCTTTACTTCAAATAAAAAGTTCTAATTCAATTGGAGCTATGAGATATGCCAATTTTTCCCATGTATCAATTTTTGGACATTTAATTACTGTTGGAGGCCGACTTGTGGCTCATCAAGTATGTAATGTTAGTTTTATTTAATTTGTAATGGGTAGGCTGACTTGTGGCTTAGTTGGGTATTGAGAAGAACCTCCTTATAGCAATATCGTGAGAATGCTCGAAATAACAGAATACAAAGTGATAGCAGAACTCAGAATAAATCTACTGATCGCAGGCCACTTCGAGGGGGTAACCTCCTTTGAGCAAGCTCAATACAATAAATTCGTCTGTGCCCATCAAGGGCCTCAACCTATTCTTATATACTGGGTACGATCTAGAAAAGTAATACTACCTATGCATGTGGGATAATAAAATAAACTCACGGGACGACTTACAAAGCATATGCGTCCAACAACTCTACTCTAACAAAATAAACAGAAGGAACACACAGGTTCCTAACATCCCCTCTCCCTTAGAAAAAAGCTTTGTCCTCAAAGCTTAAGGTGTGGAAATTGTTGTTGAATCTGAAGAAGGGGTTCCCAGGTAGCATCCTCTGGTTGCATGCCATGCCACTGAATCAAGACCTCAGAGATGGAGCGAGAGCGAAGCTGGCGAGTGCGCTGGTCAATGATTGCCACCGGCTCCAGGATAATGGATCCTTCCGTATCCATTTCAGGGAGAGTAGTTTGTGCTCTGACAGTGGTACCCATAACTTTCTTTAGACAAGAAACATGAAAGACTGGATGAATGTGGGAAGAAGGAGGAAGTTCTAGTTTATAAGCAACTGAACCAATCTTCTGCAGAACCTGATAAGGCCCATAAAATTTTGGGGCCAGCTTATGACGCCCTTTCAGCTTTAGGGAGGATTGTTTGTATGGCTGTAGACGAAGAAAAACCATATCCCCAACTTGAAATGAGCGCTCAGAACGGTGTTGATCTGCTTGTTGTTTCATCTGATTACGGGCCATGTGAAGATTATCCTGTAAGGTACGAAGAATCTGATCCCTGCTGCGGAGAACTATGTCAACTGCTTGGACTGGTGAGCTGTTGGGAGTGTAGGGAAGGAGCACTGGAGGTGCCTGACCATAGACTGCTTCATATGGAGTCATTTTAGAGGCAGTGTGGTAAGAGGTATTGTACCACCATTCAGCTAAAGGGAGCCACTTGGCCCACTGATGTTGCTGTTCGGAAGTGAAGCAACGAAGATAAGTTTCCAAGCATTTATTGACAATTTCCGTTTGACCATCAGTTTGTGGGTGATAGCCCGAACTCATCTTCAGTTTGGTGCCAGTTTTCTGAAACAGTTCAGTCCAAAAATGACTGGTAAAAGTTGCATCACGATCAGAGACAATGGAAGAAGGGAGTCCATGAAGACGAAATATCTGGTCCATGAAGATTTGTGCAACAGAGGAGGCAGTATAGGGGTGGCTGAGGGCACAAAAATTACTATATTTCGAGAGACGATCAACCACAACCAAGATCACTGTCTTGCTACCGGATTTAGGAAGCCCTTCAATGAAATCCATAGAAATATCAGTCCAAATCCATGTAGGGATGGGCAATGGTTCGAGCAAGCCAGGAAGGAGGGTCGTTTCACCCTTGTGGCGTTGGCAAGTATCACATTCAGCCACCATCTGTTGAATCGTCTGTTTCATTCCTTTCCAAAAGAAGTTTCTCCTTGCTCGCTCATAAGTTTTGAGGAAGCCTAAGTGCCCTGCTGAAGGAGAAGCATGGAGTTCATAAAAAATAGCCTGATGTAGAGCTGGGTTCTGAGGAAGCACTAGCCGACCCTTGTATCGAAGAGAAGCACCATCCCAAGAGTAATGTGGTATAGCAGAAGGATTATTGGCTAGCTGGTGAATGATTTGAGATAAAGAAGAGTCACTGTCATAGCCCTGCTGAACAGACGCTAACCAATTGGGAATGGGCTTAGAAATAGCGGAAAGGGAAGCTTGATTATCAAATGTGCGAGAAAGAGCATCTGCCACAATATTCTCCTTACCCTTCTTGTAGGTGATCTCATAATCATACCCCATGAGTTTGCTGACCCATTTCTGTTGTGTAGGAGAGGATACCCGTTGTTCCAGGAAGTATTTCAGACTTTGGTGATCGGTTCTGATGCAAAAATGACTCCCTAAGAGGTATGGCCGCCACTTCTGTACAGCATGCAAAATAGCCATCATTTCTTTTTCATAAGTAGAGAGGGCTAGATTCTTACCAGAGAGGGCTTTGCTAGTGAACGCAATAGGATGGTCATCTTGCAGGAGAACAGCACCCAATCCATTGCCGCAAGCATCACTCTCAATAGTGAAGGGTTTGGAAAAATCTGGCATCGCGAGAACAGGTGTACTGCACATAGCCTGTTTCAGTTGTTCAAATGCAGTCTCAGCAACAGGGGTCCAGGAGAAGGCATCCTTTTTTAACAGAGCTGTCAATGGTGCTGCAATTTTCCCGTAATCTTTGACAAACTTGCGGTAGTAGCCAGTCAACTCCAAAAAACCCCGAAGGCTCTTGAGAGTTTTAGGATGCGGCCAAGTTTTCATGGCATCTATTTTTGTAGGATCCACCCGCACTCCATGGTGTGCAACAATATGCCCGAGATACTCCACTTCCTCCTGGCCAAACACACATTTAGATAGTTTTGCACAGAGTTGATGATCAGAGAGAAGTTGCAAGACAAGCTCCAGATGATGGAGATGCTCAGCCCAAGTTTTGCTATATATGAGGATATCATCAAAGAAGACTAGAATGAATTTCCGGAGGTATGGTCGAAATATGTTATTCATCACTGCCTGAAATGTTGAAGGAGCATTCGTGAGGCCAAAGGGCATGACTAAAAATTCATAGTGACCATCATGTGTGCGGAAGGCAGTTTTAGGTATATCCTCCTCATTAACCCGAATTTGATGATACCCAGAACGAAGATCTAACTTGGAGAAAAAATGAGCCCCATGAAGTTCATCAAGAAGTTCATCAACAACTGGAATGGGAAACTTGTCCTTTATAGTGAGATGATTAAGTGCTCGGAAATCAATGCAGAGTCGCCATGACCCATCTTTTTTGCGAACAAGCAGAACTGGAGAAGAAAAGGAACTGGTACTAGGGCGAATAATACCTTGCTTCAGTAAGTCACGGACAAGTATCTCGATTTCGGTCTTTTGATGAAATGGGTAGCGGTAGGGCCTGATGTTGGGCGGAACACTGCCAGGAAGGAGCTGAATACGGTGGTCCTCTGGACGAGAAGGAGGTAATCCCACAGGTTCAGCAAATATACCAGAATACTTGTCCAAAATGTGTTGGAGATCGGCAGGAGTGCTAGAGACTGCTGATGGCTGCATCTGAATGGAATGGAGCTGAGCGATGACACCATGTGAATTCTTCTTAAGAAGTTTTTCCATACGGTGTGAACTGATGATGCTGAGAGACCCTGGTTGTAAGCCTTTCAAAGTGTGTTGGTGCCCCTCGGCTGAAAACTGCATCCAAAGTTCAGCAAAATCCCAAAGAATGGGGCCAAGAGTGCGTAACCATTGGGCACCCAAAACCACATCACAGCCACCTAAGGGTAAGGCAAACATGTCAGAGCGCATGTTATAATCTCCAATAGAGAGACGCACATTGCGACATTTCCCTTTACAAGGTAAAGTGCCCCCATTGGCAATCATGACTTCAAAGCTAGAGCAGGGATGGATAAAGCAATCAGCCTGTTTGGCTATTCATGGATCAATGAAGTTATGAGTGCTACCAGAATCAATGAGTATAGTAAGAGGGATCTTCTTGAAGAAACCCTGGACCCGCATGGTTTGTGGAGTAGTGACTCCTGCCAAAGCATGGACAGATATCTCTGGTGGAGCTTCTGGGGAAGGAGGTTCAGGCTGGTGAGGCTCAACCTCAGCATCCACTGTTTCCTGAGCATCTACATATTCTTCCAGTTCCGGTGGAGAATCCATATCCAAGAGATAGAGCTTTTGCTGAACACATCTATGGCCCCGAGACCATTTCTCATCACAATTATAACAAAGCCCTTTGTCTCGCCTAACTCGCATCTCTGTTTCAGACAAGTGCTTGATCGGAGTAGTTCTGGGAGCTGGTATGACTGGAGGGTTGTGAGAACGTGTATTTCTGAATGGAACAAAATTAGATCTGGAGCGTTGTAGAGCACTAATCTTGTCTTCCGCTAACTTAGCCAACCCAAGGGCTTCCATCATTGTAGTAGGTCGAAACATTTTGACTTCTGAGCGAAGTGCATCCTTTAGACCACTGACAAAACAACTACGGAAGAATTCATCAGACAAGCCCTCTGTGTGATTAGCTAATTTTTCAAACTCTGTCTGGTATTCTCTTACAGTGCCTGTTTGACGCAGTTTAGTGAGTGCTCCTGTGAAATCATCAAAGGAACTAGGGCCAAAGCGCTCCAAAATGAGGGTGCACAATTCGCTCCACGTTGGGCCTACATTAGCCTTGATGTACCAACGGAACCATTGAAGAGCTTCATGTTCCAAATGAAAAAATGCAAGGGAGACTTTGTGGTTATCCAAAGTATTATGCAAGCTGAAATACTGCTCTGCCCTATAGATCCATCCAGTCGGATCAGAACCATCGAAGCGTGGAAAATCAAGCTTTGGTCCACGGAAATTGCCAGAAGAGGACCCAGTATCTCCTGAATGGTTTCGGCTCATGGCTGACTGCTGAAAGTTAAGACCCAGAATTTTGTCATCCATATCTTGAAGTCTGGTTTTGAGGGATGCAATTTCCTCTTCCATGATTTTTGCTCCTGTATGCGTAACAACCATAAAACAAGGTTTTTTTTTTTTTTTTTTTTTTTTTGAAAGTGGTAGAAGATGAGAAACAAAAACTTTTTTAGTTACGGTAAACTTGGATTTGGGTAAAACTCATATAGGAAATGGGTGTTCGACGGGTGGTGGGAGACTATCTGGGGACAAGGGAAAAAGAAAAATGAGGGTTTCAAGGGTAGGGAGGCGAAATGAGGCGAACAGTCCAAGAGGGATAAGGGAGCAAAATGAGGAATTGAATCTTGTGGCTCAGTTTGGTGGCGATTGGATGAGAGGTGAAAAAGATAGGGCAAACCCTAAAATTAGATAAATGAGGGATTTAGGGCTTTGATATGTAAAATTTGGGGTTGGGTCGCCAAGGAAGGAAGTATGCGAAATGATATTGCAGACGTTCTGCGGAAGTATGAGCAGAAACAGAAAGCAAACAAGGAAGCTACGACTAAAAAACAGAAAAATTTTTACTCTTTTTTTTTTTTTTTTTTTCCGAACAGTCGACTTAGAAAAATTCACTCACAGACAGAACAACTGAAAAGAGTTATTGCAATAACAAGAGATATTAGAAGTGAGAGGAACCTGAAGGCCACGACAGAAAAAAAATTTGATGTAATTTCCACCCAGTGAGCCCAAGAGAGTGCTCTGATACCAGATGAGAAGAACCTCCTTATAGCAATATCATGAGAATGCTCGAAATAACAGAATACAAAGTGATAGCAGAACTCAGAATAAATCTACTGATCGCAGGCCACTTCGAGGGGGTAACCTCCTTTGAGCAAGCTCAATACAATAAATTCGTCTGTGCCCATCAAGGGCCTCAACCTATTCTTATATACTGGGTACGATCTAGAAAAGTAATACTACCTATGCATGTGGGATAATAAAATAAACTCACGGGACGACTTACAAAGCATATGCGTCCAACAACTCTACTCTAACAAAATAAACAGAAGGAACACACAGGTTCCTAACAGGTATAATTAAGGGGTCTTATAGAGTCATTCATTCATGATGGAGGGATGATTTATTCATTTAGAAGAGGAGTGAGTGTGGAGAGTAGCTGAAGAGCAAGTTTTTCCTCAGTCTATGGACAGAGTGCCAAATGTGAGGTAGTTTACAACAATATTATGATGGAGTTGGGAGTGTGTGGATAGAGCACTGAGTGTGAGGTAGTTTACACTTGGATCTTGGATAAAGTTGCAGTAGAGCTAGGGATAGGGTTAGAAAACAAGGAGATTGCTTGGTGGGCTTGCGAGCACGAGTTGAGATTTCCTCGGTAGTTTCTTCTAGATTATTATTATGTTATAGATCTAGGCTAGCTGGGATAGTGTTTGGGTTGGATCTTGAGAAGTATTGTTGAACTATTATTTTAATTGCTATTGTATTTGGTTGTAACTGGGAAGGCCTCATAGCCTGACATATTGCATGTAATCAGTTATATTTTATGAACAAATTATTGTAATTTGGTATTAGATCTTGCATTATTGCTTCTTGTTGTTGTGTTTCTACTTTGTGGTTATATAGATCGGGGCTAGAACATCTCCTTTGGGGATTCTCCTACCTTGCATTGTGTTAGGTGGTATTAGAGTTTAGTTATTCCTGAGTGTGTAGACAGATTGCCAAAGTTGTGGTAGTTTGCACCAACACTTGGGTTGGAGAAGTAGATCTGATTTGATCTTGATCTAGTGGTGGATTTTCTTTCTAGAGTCCTAGGTCTCTTGGTTAGAAGGTGGAAGATCATGGTTCTAAATTTCAATTGTATAGGGCTTGCAATTGGATTGATGGATGCAAAGATGGAAGAATGATCTTGTGAGGAATGATCATAGAGATTGTAGATCTATGGTCTTGGACTTGTGACGTGGTTCCTGATTCTTCATGCAAGGTGAAAGGTTGTGATCTAACTTGTAAAAAATTCAAGGTTGTCACTAGGAGTGTGGGAAGGATTTGTTGCAAATGGTTTATGAAGATGTTAGGAGATGGCTCCAAGAGTATTGGACCTTGAGATGATTGCAAATCTCTTTGATGTGTTGGACAGGAAGTTTTTTGAGATGTCTGCTCGAGTTGAAGTTAGTTTGGATGATTGAGCTAAGGAGGTGGTTTCTTAGTTTGAAACTAGTTTGGATAATCGAGATAAAGAAAGGATGAGGAAGGCATTCTTTAGGTGTTTTTGGAGTTGGAGTCTATTGATCTGGAAGAGAGTTGTCTAGCTGATTAAGATACTTGTTTGTGAGAGAAGAAGGCATAGCAAGGTCAAGGTGGAAGAGGTTGGTTTTGTTGATCAGTTTGTGGAGCCTAATACAAAACCTTTAGAGTAGCTAGAGGTTGTTGTTGGATATATTCCTAAGCTTTTTTATGTTGGGATAGACATTGGTTTTCATGATCAGTCAGTTCGGTCTGACCTGGAAATTGTAGAGCACTTGGTTATGGATGATCTAGTTGCTATTGGTGGTGACTTGTATGTTGCAGAGCATCTTGTTGTGAGCAATGAGATTATTGGTGTTATGATTTTGGCATCTTTTGATGGAGATATACATGTTTCTTCTTATGTGATTTTTTTGTTGCTGGTGTGGATTCACTAGTTGCTGATGTGGATAAGGAATTGTTGATGAAGCATTATGTTTAGTTTGTTCTTGAGTGTAAGCATGCTGATTGGGTTACTAATATGTATTTGATTCTAATTTAAATGGATGAAGCATAGATGGTTTATTTTCATATTTTTTCTATTGACTTTGATGACGTGGAAGCCTTTGGTAAAAATGAAGCTGGTTGCAGGTCTTTCTTTGGACATCAAAGTATGAGACATCCTTTTCTATTTACACGGGGAGTCTGATGTAGTAGTATCAAGCTTGGATTTTGGTGGAGTTATTATTTTAATTATTATGGATGTGTTGGAGACACATTTGGGAACCTTTCCTCATCATTTCATAGAGATTGGATGGATTGAGTTGAAGTTTGAGTTGTTTATACCTTGCTGTTGGAGTTGCATTTTCTAGTTTCTGTGTGCCTATTGCAATCCATGTAACTAATTTTTTGCAATGAATGAGAGGATGCATATTTTAGAGATTAAAGAGGGCCTAGGTTACTATCTCTAGTTAAGGGAGAAATTCCTAATTCTTTTCAATTTGGGAGATATGCAATTCTCCTAAAGTATTAATTTCTAGTAGTTTGTGCGATAGGTTGCACGACTTTTAGGATGGATGCATAGATATCCTTAATAAATAAGCCTTTGTGTATTTAAGGGGTTGTAGGGGACCTAAAGTACTACCTTTATTTCAAAGCACAAGTTCTAATTCAATTGGAGCTATGAGATATCCCAATTTTTCTCATGTATCAATTTTTGGATATTTAATTGCTATTGGAGGCTGACTTGTGGCTCTTTTAGTATTTAATGTTAGTTTTATTTAATTTTTAATGGCTAGAACAACTTGTGGATTAGTTGGGTATAAGTAAGGGGTCTTGTGGAGTCATTCATTCATGATGGAGGGATGATTCATTCATTTAGAAGAGGAGTGAGTGTCGAGAGTAGCTAAAGAGTGAGTTTTTCCTGAGTCTATGGACAAAGTGTCGAATGTGAGGTAGTTTATAGGAGGATTATGATGGAGTTGTGAGTGTGTGGGTAGAGCACTAAATGTGAGGTAGTTTACACTTGGATCTTGGATAAATTTGGAGGAGAGCTAGGGTTGTAGGTAGAAAACAAGGAGATTTCTTGGTGGGCTTGCGAGAACAAGTTGAGATTTTCTTGGTAGTTTCTTCCATATTGCTGTTATGTTGTAGATTTGTGCTAGCTAGGATAGTGTTTGGGTTGGATCGGGAGGGATCTTGAAAAATTGTTATTGTAATTTCTATTGTATTTTTCCATAACTGGGAAGGCCTTATAGCCTGACACATTGCATGGAATTAGTTATATTTTATGAACAAATTATTGTAATTTGGTATCAGTTCTTGCATTGTTGCTTCTTGCTATTATATTTTTTTTGTGTGGTTATATAGCTGGGGGCTAGGACATCTCCTTTGAGGATTCTCTTTCCTTGTGCTATGTCTAGTATGAGGCATGAGCATATGTATTTTTCTATAATTCTAAAAGATGGTAAAGAAGAAGTAAAAGAGGTGCCTGTGGAAGTTGCAAATTTGTTTAAAGAGTTTCTAGATATTGTCTTAAATAATGTCTCTAATAGATTACCTCTAGTGCAAAAAATTAATCATCAAATCGATCTAATTCTAGGAGCCAATTTCTCGAATAAGGAAGTGCACAAAATCACACCAAGAGAAAGTAAGGAGTTGAATAGAAAAGTACATGAATTATAGAAGGGGTCAGTTTGAGAGAGTCTAAGTCCATGTCTTGTACCAATAGTATCAACTCCAAATAAGAATGGAGAATGGAGGATATGCACAGATTCTTGAGCTATCAATAAAATCACAATCAAGTATAGATATTATGGACTTCTTGAGTGGAGCTATGTAATTCACAAAGATAGTGGGTACCATAAGATTTACATCAAAGGAGGAGATGAGTGGAAGCACTACATCATTTGGGGTCAACTTGAAATGACAATGTAATTTGCAGTGATTTTCATTTTATTTTTTCCAATCATCCTTGGCATCATTGCAATACTGATGTTTACATCATAATTGTGAATCCTACATGAGTATAAACAAAAAGAGAAGAAAACATGACATAAATCATTCTCCATTTGTTTTGATTGTGGAGAGCTATGCACGAAAGAGGGTGGAGAGTTCTAAATGAGGATCAAGATCTCTAAATGTTGACATGCCCTTGTGATTGGTGCATTTCATTGCTATGATCTTTTCATTTCATTTATGTGCCCTTGCTCTGTGATTTAATTTCTATGATCATTGCATTTTGTTGTAGTGACCTTGCTCTACAATTTTGTTGCCATGCCCTTGTGATATCTACATTTTGTTATCGTGTCCTTGCTTTGTGATTTCATTGATGTGCCCTTTATCTATGATTCTGTTGTCATGTTGTGCCCTTGAGATCTTCATTCCCTTGATCTTCAATTTTTTTTTCATGTCACACCCTTGCTCTACGATTTTGTTTCCATGCCCTAGCTCTATGAATTTCTTCAAGGGATATGTAAATGTTCATTTATTTTCCCTCTAAATAGGTATCTTTTTATATTTCCTTCTAAACATGTATATTTAGAGATATTTTTTAAGGTGCTTATTACATCTTAGCACAACAGAAAAATTGATCCAGGTGCATACATATTCTAAAATTCAAATGATAAACCAATAAACCTCACTCAACCTATGTTAAGTGACCTACCTCAAGATCCTCCACAAAAGTCATGCAAACCCAAAAATATGGGCAAAGTTTGCAAGAAATTTAACAAAAACATATTGGTATATGCCTATAAGGTGGACTTATCTTTAGATTGTGGCATATCACTTGTTTTTAATGTTCAAGACTTGGTGGAATTTAAAAGTACATTACCTGAGGTAAGATCAGATGTTCAAACTGACATTGAACTTGTTGCAACACCTAATATCAGCAAGTTAGAAGTAGAGAAAGTGTTAGACTCAAGACTGAAGAAGTCTCCAAGGAACAAGGTGTGTATAGAGAAATCTCATTCAATGGAAGGGAAAGAAAAATTCATAGTTTACTTGTGTTGCTAAGTTAGAGTTAAAGAAGTTTGGCATACCCCTAGACATGTTGCAATCAAGTCTAACTTAGTTTGTTTTGATGGGGGGAGTATGGTGCAAGAGCACCTAGGTAGGCTAAGGATATACACCTAGGGACTCTTTGATGCTTTGGCTTGTATTGATGCTAGCCACATCATTGGATCAATAAGGGGACCAACTTGGTCCTAAGGCATGGATAGATAGGTTGCAAAATCCCAAAATTGGTGAAGTTGCCATAGTTGCTATAAAGTTGCTCATTTGACCTAATAGTGCAATTTTGGGTTTTGAGGGATAAATATATAAAGTAGGTATTTGGATGACCTTAGCAGGTGTTTTTTACCTATATAAGGACTTTTAAATAGGTTGGTAACAACTAGAGCAAGTTTGAGAAGCTTGCAAATATGCAAAATTGCAAAAATTGCTCAATTCTTACAAAAGTTGTCATTGACAACTTTTGCAATTTTCTTACAAAATGAGAAACTTCTTCATGGGAGCTCTTCAACCACTTAATTTAGTTGGGATCATTCATTCCAATCCTATATAAGGCCAAACTCAACCTTTTCAATAGGTTGGAGAAGTAAGTTATTGTAGTGGACAGACTGTGCTACAACATTTCAATACAACAGTTCTTATTTTTGTGTGTTCTTTGTTCTGTATGGATTAGATGTAGTAGGTTTGATGTTGGATAAATTTATTTAGGTTTCTTAGAATCATTGTAAAGTTTTTTTTTTTTCAATCGGTTTGTAGCGGTGTAAATAAATCTTTTGTATCTCACCAGTTTACTAGTTTGAATAGAGAAGTATGTGGAAAATGGAGTCTTAGGGACACTTCCCACTGTATGGATTGTAGGGAATATTTGGAATTGGAAATAGAATCCATTTACATAACTTAAAGAAAAGGAGAAACTATGGGAAGTACAACATGCAGTTTTAGTGTCCAACACTAGGCAAGCCATTCCAGTTTGGTTAGGGATCACAAATCAGCAAATGAGTTGTGGAGTGGATTGAGAGTACCAAGACATGAATCCAAGAATGTGGTGAGTGAGAAGGAAGCATTGTCTAACCCCAATCTGAAGGAGAATCCTTGGTAGAGTCCCTAAGGAGGTTGTTACATGAAACAACACTAAAACCCTTGAAACCTTTAATGATAGGCTAAAATTCTACTTGGGCTGTATAGACAAGCTGGAGACTCAAGACCTTAAAAACCCCCAAGATCTCTAAAAAGGGTATTTGGATTGTTAGTTTATTTGGGCAGTTGTTAAGGGATTTTGCAAAATATATTGGTTTTTGTCTATTAGGAGGGCTAATTCTTGTAGAATTTTTCCTAGCTCTTGAATGCATTTGCACTTGTGGTTTGTAACTTGATTAAGGTTGGGATCTTGTCTTTTTTTTAGAAACTTGGAGAGAGTCGTAAATCATTCCTAGATATACATTTCATCTTATGTGAGATCCAATCAGCATTGGGGTTATGTTTTTTGTAAAGAGTTCATGAGCAAGCTTATACTAACTAAATTATGTGCACCAGTTGAAGGAGTGGGATCTACTTGATAGAATCCTCAAAGGCATAAAGTGTGTTAGAAACCCTATTTTGTTCAAGTGAAAGACCTAAGAAGACCTTAGAGAGCTTAGGGTTTGGGAGCAAGATTGGTTGTCACATCAAAGCAAGTTAAAGATTTGGGAATAGTTGGTGGATATCTGTAGCTATTGGAGAGTCAGTAGGTGAAACTAGCATGGTGACTAATAGAGAACTAGCCAAGGAAGTTGATGAACAAAGGGAGAAGAACTAAATTCTTGAAGAATCCCTAGCAAAGGTAAAGGTGAAATTGAATTCATTTCCTGAAGTAGCATGGAGGAAGGAAGAAGAGGAGAGGGGTAAAGAGGTAGTAGAATAGGATGTAGTCCCTGAACCTAACCCTATCTTGAATGAAGATGCCTTCTTAGAGGATATCAAAGCCCTAGGAGGAAAATCTTTGGAAGGTGTACCATATTTAAGTGCAAAGATGGACATAGATGCAGTCATGGACTGGATAGATAGCATGGAGAACCATTTTGAGTTTGAGGGGGTATTACAGGCACAAAAAGTGAAAGTGGCTAAGTGAAGGCTCAAAGGTTCAACATTGACATGGTGGAAATATCTACAAGATGAAAGAATCAGCATGGGTAAGATTCCTATAGCTAATTGGAAGATTATCATCACTAAAGTGAAGGAGAACTTCCTACCTAAAGACTTTGAGATTCAACTCCACAAGAGGAGGCAAGGACTAAGGAAAAATGACCTAGATGTAACCTCTTATGCTGAAGAATTCTAGAAGCTATGTATATGATCCAAACAAAAACAAGAAGAGCATATCAAGGTGGCTTGAAGTGTAATATAAAAGGGGAGCTTAGTTTGTGGGCACCTACCATAGCTCAAAGATGCCATCAATTAGCTCTAAAGGTGGAAGGAAAGAACAAAATGAAAGGAGATTCTAACATCAAGGATAGAGGCAAGGGTAGAAACCAAAGATGAAAAAGGGGAGGCTACCAAGGTAGAGGAAATGAGCAAAAGAATCAAGGTGAAAGAAAGTCCATAGAGCCAACTAGTGAAAACTCCTCAAGAGGAGGTTATAATAGAGGAAGAGGAAACCAAGGGGGATCCAGTGGGGGAGAGGATTGGGTAGATCCAACTCATACTTTGCAAGTATGAAATTTTATAACTGTGGTCACTTGGGTCATCCAACCTATAGATTCCTAGAAAAGTCTTCTTCCTCAAACCAAGAAAAAAGAATGGCATATGTAAAAGAGGAAAATTGCAGCAAAGAATAAGATGTGGACCGCATAAAATCTAAAAAAGGTGAGAATCTCATATTTAGGAGAGTGTTTATCAAACAACTAGCTTCTAATAAACCTAAACATAGAAGGACATTATTTAGGATAAATTACAAAATCCTAGGAAAAGTATACAAAGTGATGGTGGGTTTAGGGTCTACTGATAATGTAATATCAGAGGAGGCTATCCTTAGAAGGTTACTTGACTTAACGAGTGACATACCATCTTGGTGAATGAGAAATATTGGGTGGATTTTTCCATAGTAGGATATAAGGATAGATTGTTGTGTGTTGTATTGCCCATGGATGCTTGTCATCATTTTCTAGTAAGACCTTGGTAATTTGATAGGAAGGTTGTGTATGATGGTACTAGACCGAATGCCATAAGCTTCAAAAAGGGAGGTAAGACCTTTTAAAATTTAGTCATTTCTAAAAGGGGAGGAAATACAATCCAAAGTGCCTATTGTGTTGTTTTGTAGTGTAAAATAATTTGTCAAAGAACTTAGAGATAGGCATGTGAAAGTTATGCAATAGTGCTCAAATTTGAAGTAAAAGAAAATGCAGCCAAGGAACCCTTACCAATTGAAGTCCAAACTTTGCTTGAAAAATACAAGGACATAGTGAGTGATGGTACTCCAACTATCCTACCTCCTAGGAGGGTTATAAGTCATCAAATTGACTATGTTCTAGGTGCTTCCTTTCCTAATAAGGAAGCATACAAGCTCATTCTAGATCAAAACATAGAAGTGGAAAGACAAGTCCAATAATTGATGGATCAAGGTTTGATACAAAAGAGCATAAGCCCATGTGCAATCCTTGTTTTGTTGGCATCTAAGAAAGGGGCAAAATGGAGATCATGTACGATCTCAAGAGCCATAAATAGGATTAGAATAAGATATAGGTTTCCCATACCTAATATTGAAGACCTTATGGATTGTCTTCGAGGAGCTAGGTACTTCACTATGTTGGATTTGAAGAGTGGGTATCACCAAATCAGGATTAAGGAGGGAGATGAATGGAAAAAAATATTTAAGACTACTGATGGTCTTTATGAATGGCTTGTAATGCCATTTGGTCTTTCCAATGCTCCTATCACATTCATGAGGCTCATGAATGAAGTACTCAAGGACTTAAAAGGTAGATTTGTAGTTTTATATATATATGACATACTTATCTTTAGATAGACTAGAGAAGAGCATATCAACCATGTTGAGGCAGTTTTGAAAAGACTTCCTGAAGAGAAGCTAGCCATCAACCTTGAGAAGTTTGATTTCTTCAAGAAAGAACTTTTGTACCTAGGATTTGTGGTGTCTCAAGGCCCATTAAATATGGACATAGAGAATGTTCTTTCTATACTAGGTTGTCCAACACCTAGCACATCTACCGAGGTAAGAATTTTCCACAATTTGAATCAATTCTATTAAAAATTCATTAGGAATTTCAGTGGTATTTGTGCACCTTTTCTAGATACTATAAAGGGTGGAGTCAAGTATAAATTTAAGTGTACTTTAGAAGCTAAAAAATCATTTGAAATTTGTAAGAAACAAGTAGCTACTCAACCTATCCCACAATTTCCTAGTTTTGAGAAATTGTTCACCCTAGAATGTGATGCAAGTGGCTTAGTAGTAGGTGGCATCTTGAGTCAAGAAGGTAGGAAATTAGCTACTAATATTGAGAAGAATGAGGTGAAGAAGAAGTATATTTCATATGAATTAGAGCTCTATGCCTTAGTTTAGTGTCTTAGGAAGAGGAGACATTATTTGTCACCTAAGAAATTTTTTATGTTTATAGATAATCAATCTCTTAGCTACATCAACACTCAAGAGAAGCTAAACAACTGACACTTGAAGTGGATAGAGTACTTGCAACCCTTTCCTTCACAATCAAGCACAAAAAGGGAGAATTAAACAAAGTGGTAGATGTACTAAGTAGAAGGATCATGACAATCCAATAGATTCAGCTCCAAAGTATTGGAATAGAGAGTTTTTAGAACCTTTACAATGAAGATGTAGACTTTGTTGAAGCCTACCAGGTATGCAATGATTTTAAAAATCATTTTCATAGAAAAATTTTAGAATGTACTTTGCAAAATGGGCTTCTATTCAAGGGTAACAATTTGTGTGTACCAAGGGGTTCCATGAGAGAGAACCTAATACAAGAGAAGCATAATGGAAGTGTAAGTGGATATTTTGGTGTCAGCAAAACCATAGAACTAGTGCAAAGGTTCTATTATTGGCCAAAGCTAGAAAGGGATGTAACCAATTATGTGGATCAGTGCATGGTATGCATGAAAGCCAAGGGAGGAATGAGAAATGCAAGTCTATAGAAGCATTTCCCAATTCTGAATATACCATTGGATTGTGTACGTATAGATTTTATTATAGGTTTAGCAAAAACCAAGTAAGGGTAGGATAGAATTTATGTTGTTGTTGATAGACTTAACAAAATGGGGCATTTCATTCCATGTAGGACAACTAATGATGTAAGACATATTGCCCATCTATTTTCCAAGGAGTTTGTATAGATTCATGGACTTCTATTAAACATTGTGTCAAATAGGGATGTTAAATTCATCTTTATGAGCCATTTTTGGAAAACTTTGTGGAAAAAGCTTGGCACAAACATGTCTTTTGGTTCAACTTACCATCCCCAAAATTATGGTCAAACTGAAGTAGTTAATAAGACCTTAGGAAACCTTCTAAGGTGCCTAACTAAAGAATATGGTCAAACTTGGGATGTTATAATTTCACAAGAAGAGTATGCCTATAATGATAGCAGGAATAGGACCATTGGAAAGAGTCCTTTTGAGATAGTCTATAGAATGCATCCAAGGGGTGTATATGAATTGAGATATCTTTGTGATTTGGATTAGAGGAGTGGTCAAGCTGAAGACTTTGTTCAAGCCATGAAGGAGATTCCAGAGAAAGTCAAGCAACCAATCCAAGTTAGCACTCAAACAATCATGGCCAAAGTGGATGAAAAGAGAAAGGATATTTAGTTTACTATTGGGGACTATGTAATGGTCAATTTGAATAAAGAAAGGCTTCAAAAAGGTGTTCCTACCAAGCTACATATGAAAAGAGTGGGGTCTTGCAAAATCTTGGCAAAGTATGGAGAAAATACCTATAAGGTGGAATTGCCTTCAGATTTAGGCATATCCCCTATTTTCAAAGGCATTTCAAGGCACATTACCTCAGGTTAGATAAGATGTTCAAGCTAACATTGAACTTGTTGTAGCAACTAATATGAGCAAATTGGAAGTAGAGAAAGTGTTAGACTCAAGAGTGAAGAAGTCTACAAGGCACAAGGTTTATATGGAGAATCTCATTCAATGGAAGGGAAATACAACTTTAGAGGCTACCTGGGTTGCTGAGTTAGAGTTGAAGAAGGTTGGCATACCCCTCAACATGTTCCAATCAGGTTTGAGTTAGTTTTTTTTGATGGGGGGAGTATGGTGTAGGAGCACCTAGGAAGGCTAAGGATAAACACCTAGGGATTCTTTGATTTTTTTTCTTGTAGTGATGATAGCCACATAACTAGATCAATAAGGGAACCAACTTGGTCCTAGCATGTGGATACATAGGTTGCAAGAGCCCTAAAATGGTGAAGTTGTCATAATTGCTAGAAAGTTTCTCATTTGGCCAAATAGTGTAATTTTGGATTTTGAGGGATAAATATGAAAATTAGGTGTTTGGATGACCTTATTAGTTATTTTCACCTATCTAAGACCTTTTTCATAGGTTGGTAACAATTGGAGAAAGTTACAGAAGAAAATATGAAAAATTGCAAAAAATGCTCAATTCTTGCAAAAGTTGTCATTGACAACTTTTGCAATTTTCTTGCAAAATGATAAACTTCTTCGTGGAAAATATTCAACCACTTAAGTTAGTTAGGATAAGTCATTCAAATCCTATATAAGGCCAAACTCAACCATTTCAACTGGTTGGAGAAGTAAGTTATTGCAGTGTATGGACTGTGCTACATCATTTCAATACAACAACTCTTATTTTTGTGTGTTCTTTGTTTTGTACAGATTAGATGCAGTAGGTTTGGTGTTGGAAAATTTTATTTAGGTTTTTTAGAATCTCTATAAATCTTTTTTTTTGTCTTTTGAATCGGTGTGTAGTGCTGCAAATACATCTTTTGAATCTCATCAGTCTACTGGTCTGGATAGAGTAGTATGTGAAAAATTGAGTCTTAGGGGAACTTCCCACCATATGGATTGTACGACCTTTTGACACATGGAACTAGACTCCAAGTACATAATGTATAGAAAAGGAGCAACCATGGCAAGCACAACAAGTAAGTTTAGTGTGATGCCCTAGGCAAGCCATTCCGTTTTGGCTAGGGATCACAAATCAACAAATGAGTTGTGGAGTGGATTGAGAGTACTAAGACATTAATCCAAACATGTGGTGAGTGAGAAGGAAGTGTGGGATAATCACAATCCAAAGGAGAGGTCTTGGTAAGGTCCTTAAGGATTATTTTACATCAAACAACACTAGAACCCTTGAAACCATTAATAATAGGCTAAAATTGTGCATGGGTTGTACAGAAAACTTGGAGACTCACGACCTTCAAAACCTCCAAGATATCTAAAAGGGGTATTTGAATTGCTAGTTTATTTGGGAAGTTTTTTAAGGAATTTTTCAAAATATACTATTTTTTGTGTATTAGGAGGGCCAATTCTTGTAGCCTTTTTCCTAGCACTTGAATGCATTTGCACTTGTGATTTGTAACTCAAATAGGGTTGGGATCTTGTTTTTGGTATATAACCTTGGAGAGAGTCCTAAATCATTCCTAGGCATATATTTCATCATATGGGAGATCCAATCAACATTGGGGTTATGATTTTTGTAGAGAGTTCATGAGCAAGCTTATGCTAACTAAGTGATGTGCACCAGTTCAAGGAGGGGGATCTACATGATAAAATCCTTAGAGGCATAGTGTGTGTTAGAAATCCTATTTTGGTAAGGTGAAAGAGCTAAGAAGACCCTAGAGAGCTTAGTTTTTGGTAGCAAGATTGGTTGTCACATCAAATATCATAGTAGATATTTTTAGAAAGAAACTACCCATAACCTAGTTAAATGGGTCTAGTTATTGATTAGCTAGGTTCATTACAAATTCCTATAGAATTATCATTAGATTAGGTACAATAAAATGAACAATTGGCTATTCCCAGCTAGTAGGATAAAATGCAAATTTCCAAGGTGATAAAATTGCATATGTAAGGAATTGGAGAATGACTTCAGTAAAGAGTTGAGTGTAAGGAGTTAAAGAAGAAAGTTCTACTTCTTTGTAAATGCCATAAGAACAAGGCTTATTACCTTTTAGGAGCCTCCACCACAATGACATCACCTCTAAACCATGTAAAGTATGCTGAAGTGGTTTCCAACCTTGAAACACTCTTATAAGCATTTGATACTTGGGATCATCGTAGGGAGACTGTGCTAATACTTGAAACACTCTTATAAGGATTTGATATTTGGACTATAAAATCTCAAAGACACTTGCAATTGATTACAATGTCATAGTACCTATTGCAACACTTTCCTGGATTCTATCTAGTTGCTCCCATTATATCCTCTATGTTTTTTATCTATTGTTTTTGTCATGCGGTCTCTTTCTAAATTCACTCCTTCTCATTCTCTTTCTAGAGCTACTCCTTCTCATTCACTCTATTTGCCTTAAATTTTGACTATCAAACTTCTAAATATTTAGCTCTACCTTATCTAAAATCAACTTTACATTTTTTGTAACCTTCACATAGGTGTTTGGTCATCAATAGCTTTCATTTCAGCATTCAAGTTTTCAAGATTGGTCAACACCCTCACTTGTGAACCTCTCATGTCGAGCACTTTCAATACTATTTCAACACCATGTTCTTGCTTCTGAGCTAACAGTTCTTAGGGTGTATTTTCTCGTAAAACATTAAATTTTTTTGAATAATTGTAAACTCTTAGAAAGTGCATTTTTGTTTTCATCTATGTATGTATATATATTTTGGAATATTCAAATATGGAAAGAATACTTATGAGGGGGGGGGGGGGGGTGCGGGGTGGTGAATCAGAAGTATCACACTTTAACCAATACAACTTTTAGGTGAAAGTAAATTGCATGCATGTAAATACATTAACTAAACATGAAACTAGGACATGCATCAACAACACATAACACTAGAATTTGGTAACCCAAAAACCCTCCAGGAATAAGAAGGTAAAACTGGAGTGGGGATGATACCCACAAAAATTACTGCAGTAATATTGTTCAACAACTTCTGATGGTTTGCCCTGTTAAAGGCCTGCCCTATTAAAGGCTTTACACTATATCAATAGTGACCTGGTTAGAGGATTTGCAAACACTTAACATGAAGTGTCACCCTATTAAAGGATTTAATCACCTATTTAAAGGATCTACGAAATAGTTGTTAAGCTAACCTATCACCATAGGATTTTCATTCTAATACAGTTGCTAGAAAGTATTAGGTACAATGAACCTGATAGATTACAATCCTTGATTGCTAAATGTAGGCACTTGTTCTGCTTTCTCTGAACTTGATCCTTTGTGATCTGATGCTCTTTGTTCTCAAAATATTTTTCCTTGCATACCTTCATCCATCCATTCATATCATTTTCAATGAAATTTCATCTTCCTTATAAAGACATTTAAGGATTTAGGGTTAGGTATGGATCTATGATCCATATTCAATCTCTATTTTTCGCTTATTATTTGTACTTCTTTCATTGGTTGCATGCCTTTATCATTTTTCTTATTGGTTGCATGTAGATTGCATAGGAAAAATAAAAGATTTGATCTTATCATTTAATCCTTCGAAATTTACGTTATGTTGGCTACAAAAACTATTTGCATCATAGTTTGTGCAATTACAAACTCTTATGCTGATATCCTGAGTTACTTAGCTCTTGAAGCATTACTGATGCTCGACACAAGCTATTTCCTAGATAACTCAACACCTAAACAAAACTGGCTTACTCGGTACTTGTTTCATTTCTGTATTACTCGGCATCATTTATGACTCGGCACTTTATTATCACTCGGCACTTAAAGTCACTCGGCATTTGTTCTTCACTCGGCACCTGATCTTCACTCAACACCTAATCTTCACTCAGCATCTAAAAGTTGCTTGGCACCTAAAGATCACTCAACACCTAAATACTTTCCTGACTTGGCTCATGTTGTGACTTGGCATACATGGTGTACTCGGCTCCAATGTAGAATGTGATTAAGTGTGTTGGCACTCAAGTGTCAAAAACCATAATGTTAACAATCTCCCCCTTTTGACATGAGTGACAAAAACACTTAACTGACCTTATGAGTACATTTACTAATCTGTTTGGTATATACAGAGTTTAAAGAAAACTTGATCAAAATTTGTAACTTACAATATATACCTCAAAAATTTTGTAACCCCCCCTAAGTTGATTGTGCCTTATCTGTATATCATGCTCTTCCTTTTATCTTTTCTCCCCCATTAATTCATCTCATAATATTTGTATCTCCCCCTATTATGTCTCTTTTCTCCCTCTTTTTGACACTTATGTCAAAGAATGTTTAAGGGTTAAGACCATATTTAGCCAAAAATGTGTTGTTTACCTCCATAATCATCCTGAGAGCTGCATCCCAATTGTTCAAAGCAATTTCCAGTGACTTATGCTGGATGGTAGTCTCGGCAGCAAGATGAATAAGTCCTTCTAAAGTAGAAAGATGTTGGTCTTTCTTGAGAATAGTTTCAGCATATACTTGTTCTTTATGGAGTATTTCAAAATGTGGGGTAATGGAGGACTAGAGCTATATTAATTTAGCCTTGATATTGGCCTCTTCTACTGTTAACACAGCTATTTCCTTTTGGGTGTGAAGTGTCTAGGTAAAATGCTTCTCACTTTGAGCTAGATCAGTTGGTAGTTGCATGCTTGAAATGTTTAAATTTCTTTCCAAGCTCATTACCTTTTGGCTTGTCTCTTGTGTGAAGTATGAAAAGTCACATAACTTTTTGTACAATGAGAATATATTCTCAAGTACCTTTTTCACTTTGTCAATTAGCTTTGTGAATTCAACCTGAGAAAGTGCAATTTGACTTGATATTTGTTCATTTACTTTTCCGTGGAATTTTCTTTCTGACCATTCCATAAGTTTTTCATTTGTTTCTAGGTCTTCATTTGTCACCTGGTCAACAATATCTGATAATTGCTCCGTGATATACTTTGACTCATCTACTGATTGCAAACTAAAGGCATCCATAAAGATGTCCTTAATCTCATGTAGTGTTTGCTTCTATTTATACTCCTTCCTAAGTATCTCTTATCTTTTTCTCCTATTTAGTGCTTCTTGCACTTCATTTATTTGATCAATGGTTATAGTTTTTGAGTCATAGCCTAGTATGAATATCTCCTCATCTAATTTAGGGTCTCCATAGTGAAGTACCCTTGCAACTCTTGTAGTACTAGATGTTGGTACAAATATTTACAATGGTTGGTGTGAAGGAGTTCCTGAGGTAGGCAAATTTATCGGTGTTTGTATTGCCTCCTGATCTTTAGGGGTTTCCACTGTTTCCTCCTCCTGCTGTCTACTATCTTGATCAATTATGGTAATCTTAGGAAGTGCACCTTGTGTTTGTGCTATAGGATCAAATGTAATAGTCTGTCCTATTTGTTCTGTTCCTTTTTCTATAGTTGCACTTGGCTTCTATATTGTAGCATCAACTATGCTTGTTGGCATCTGAAATTGACTATTAGTAGTTGTCGAGATGATAGAAGGTGGTTCTTGTGGATTCACCTTATCTCTAACTGTTCTTTCTACTAGTTTTTCCAATTCATCCATACTGACCAATACTGGATCTACACATAATATTGCTTGTTGTGTAGATTGGTCAAGGATTCTTTTGAGATCTTCTGCAGTTAATGGATTGATATTCTGATAGGAAGTATCAGGAATATCAATAATAGTTACAATGTCTGCAGGTGTGATGGATGCTTGAGAAGGGCTAGGGGGTGGCACTTGTGTGTCTTGTACACTCTAATCTGGTTATTGCTCTTGCTCAGCTGTTGTTGTTATATCCTATTTTTGTGTCTCTTCCTCCTTTCCATCTTTCTTTTCTTCTTCCTTCTTTTCTTCTTCTTCCTTCTTCTCTTCTTCTACTTTCTTTTCTTCTTCTACTTTCTTTTCTTCTTCTTCTTTCCTTTCTTCCTCTCTTTTCTCTACTATTGTCTTCTCTTCTCTCCTTTTTCTCCTCTCTTCTACTGGAACACCAACTTCTTCCTTGTATTTTTCTTCAAGAAGATCTTCAATGTTTTTGTACAATTTTTTCCATGAATTCATTGTTCTTTGAAAAATTTCTTCCATCTTCTTTTGGAGTATGAAGAATGCCCTATATTTAGGTGTCAACCTATTATTATGCCTTTTGACTACATTCTTTACTTGTTCCCTAGTCAAATCTGGCAATACACTTGCTAGGGTTGATTCCCTCATCTCCTTTTCCATTTTCAAAAAAAAATGCTATCTGTCTTCTACAATTTTAGACAGTTCTTTGGGCAATTGTCCATCTAGTTCAAGTGGAGTATACTTGAACTATGCCATCATTCCATAAACTATTTCTTCTATTCAATTCTGTTCTTCTTTAGTAAATTTATTGAAATCAACTTTATTTAAGTTTCTTAAATCACCATTTCCAATATTTTTACATAAAGTATCAACTGAAGAATGGCTTACCTTTTCAGATTGATCTTCTTCATCAGTATCAAGTTGAGCCACATATCTTCTTCTTTTCCTCAACTCTTCCTGTGTTTCCTCGATTTGTTTCTTCTTTGTAACTTTCTCTTTAGCCTTTTGAGTGGAGGCCCTTGTTGCAGCTTGTGTTGTTAGCTTTTGAGGTGATGGTATGGTAGCTTTCTTTGGTTTGGGCTTAGCTGGAGGCTGTACTGTTGCCTTTCTCTTCTTTGGCTCAACTTCAGTTGATGCTTCCTTGGCTTCTTTGTCTTCTGCGCCTTCCTCCTTTTCTTCACCCAGACCCTAAGTTAGTTCCATTGGGCCTTGTTCTTGTTCATCTTCATCATCATTGTTATCTTCTTCTTCTTCTGCTTCAACCTCAATTTCTTCACCAAATTCCTTCTTAATCTTCTTTATCAATTTGTCTTTCTTCTTTAATGTGGAAGAAGTCTTTAATTCCATGTTTATTTTTGACCTTACTACATCATAAGTGCCAAAATGTGGAGCACTTTTATCTATTTCTTTTGCCAATAATGCAATTATTGCTACAAATGCCTCATCAACATTTATTTCATATCCAAATGGCCTTAGCCATCTCACTCTTGGAATTGTAGCTTGAATGTATGTGAACTCAATATCAACCAAGAAACATATTTCATTAACATGTTCTTATACTAAAGAAACTGGTATTCTCACCCTTTGTTTCATGGATTTCTTGAAATGTTTGAAATAACTTGTCATCAGGGTATCAAAATTTTCTCCCATCTGCTCTATATATTCATTGATTTGAGAAATGATTGTTTTGTCACTCCTCCATGTCACTTTGCCAAAAGAGGGAAACTCATTCTGAACATAAAAGAATATACAAACTAGAATTGCTCCAAATTTGCATTGAGTACCCTTTGTCCTTCTTATGGCAGCTAGGTTTTCATTGATCTGTTGTAGTTGCAGTTCTATAAGATCATAAGTATGATCCTTTTTCACCAATTTGTAGCCTACATCTACTGCAATACATGGTACACTGTTGAGTCTGTTGGATTGGTAGAACTTATGGGCGATGAATTTAACAACAAATTCAACAAGAGGATCCTAAATGGTATGAATTGTCATTCCTCTTTTGTTACACTAGGCACCAGTGTTCTTTTCAATAACCTCCTTTGATTCACTTCTCAAAGTTTTGAACCGATCTAGAGTTAGGTACCCTGTTACTCTATGTATGATTTCTTTGGTTAACTTGATGGTAATATCTTCTAACCATAGATTACCACCATGAATTCTACTCAACAGAAGTCTAACCCATTCTGTCTTGAATACGGTGGGAAAGCTCAACACTCGAGTTAAACCTTTTCTTTCAACAATTTTAAATTCATCTTTCAAGACTCCATCTACACACAATTTCTCATAGGCTTGCCTTATTTCCATGTCTCCTAGGGCACCTATCTTACAGTTGTAACAATTCCTAACGTCTTCAACCATTACAACTTTTGGGGGTATTTGGGAGAGAGCTCCGACTGGGTCATTTTTATATGCAACTTTAGGAATGGGTCAAAAATCAGGTTGCTTGACCTCATTTGAAACTAACTAAACTTCAAATGACTCTTTGTCCATGATTTTCTTGGAACTTGGTGCCATTTATGCAAACTAGGGTTTTCTTTTTATGAAATATAAAACTGCATAGCTCAGCACAAATGAAATACCTGAAGATCCATGAAAACACATTGGGAGATGTTGCAATATACTTGAAATGCTGGATTCTTGCTATGAAGTTGCTCTGCTCTTTTTCCTCTTCTTTGCTTCTTGATCACGATGAGTAAAACTGATTGAAATTGTGATAATATACCCTATTTCGATCGCATTAAATGATCAACTTCCAACTCAAATTCTGAAGAAATATTAACCTAACTCGTCTTGCACTTCATTTCCACTTTACTTGGCTTCCATTGGAGTTAACCAACTCGGCATCAGTTATCAGCTCGATCACTGTTAGGAGCTCGGCATGTGTTGGAGTTTAACTCAGCATCCAAAGATATTTTGGCAACAACATTTAGATTTTGTCTTGACATCTTGTTTCATGCAGATTTATACTTTGCATAGATTCTTTTTCTTGGAATTGATGTGTGATATAACTTTTTATATCAGTCCCATACACTTCTTATACTTAGTTTGATGAAGTGTGATCACTTGACCCATAGGGTGAAGTGATCCCTCCACTTGATGTGTTGCACTCATCTTTCTTTTTCCAAGTTTTATTCATTTTCCCTCTTATATTTTTGATATCAATCTTTTCTTTGCCCTTATTTTCTTCAGTCTTGGGAGCCTTTGACCTTGTAGGATAGTTTCTACTGGTATGACCAGTTTTCAGACAGCTGAAACATGTGATTTGATTCAACCATGTTTTTTAGTTCCCTCTGAAATGTGTTCTTATGTAGTTCTGTGGTATATGTCCATATTCTTGACAATAATGACAACTATACCTGGTATTGTAATCCCAATAATAATGACTTTCATTCCCTTCTATTTTTGCTGGTTGATTCGATGTCCACATAGATTTTGATCTACATTCAAATGCCCAATGTCCATACTTTTTGCAATTATAACAATGTCCATCAAATCTCTATGTCCTTGTGACATTGGATCTGCAATCTTGTGTCATATGTCCTTGCATGTTGCATTTGTGACAGAAACTCTTACTCTTTGGTGTGTTTGATTGATTGAATCTTCTACTCTTGCAAACATTAGCAGTATGCCCCTTCTTATTATAGTAATGACAAGTGGGTTTTGAATCCTTACCTTTGTCACTTCTTTGTTCAACACTCTTTGATGATTCTCCAACTTCAGTGCTATTGTATCCAAGTCCTGATGTATCATGGGTAGATTTTGGGGATTTTAGTAACTGTTCAAAATACTTGATGGCTTCACTTGACTTATTGAGATTCTCTTCTACCTCTTTTTCTCTGTTCAATTCATTCTGTATTTGTTCATTCTGCATCTTCAAAGTAGAGATCTCAATATCTTTCACATTGAGTTCATGATGAAGGTTCATCATTTGGGCAAGTGTATCCATCTGCATGTTTGAGATCCTTGTCAATTCAGTACATTTTTCTTCAAGTCTGTTTGAAAGATTTCTTTTGTCATTTTCCATCATGAATTTATCCTCAACTGCTCTTTTCTTTTGTTCAGTGATTTCACATATCATTATGGCTTGTGATTCATGTTCCATCTTGAGAGATCTTATCTCCTCTGCTTGAACTTTGTTTTTCTCCATCAGTTCTGCTATTGCTGCATCAAACTCTTTAGTGTCTCCATTGGAAAACACTTGTGTGGTATCAACCTCCTTGTAGTGTATATCATTTTCAGCTATGGCTATCTCCTTTCTTCTCTTTAAGGATTTTCTTAATTCCACTCTTGCTTCCTCTACTTTTTGTAGAGCGAGATGCACATCAATCACCTGGTTTTCAATGATCTTTCCAAGTTTGAAAACTTCCATCTTTAGATCTTTTTCTTGAAGCTGTCAAACTTTCCTTGTGAGAACCTGGAAGCTCTAATACCAATTGTTGGAATATTCAAATATGGAAAGAATACTTATGAGAGGGGGGGGGGGGTGAATCAGAAGTATCACACTTTAACCAATAAAACTTTTAGGTGAAAGTAAATTGCATGCATGTAAATACATTAGGTAAACATGAAACTAAGACATGCATCAACAACACATAACACTAGAATTTGGTAACCCAGAAACCCTCTAGGAATAAAAAGGTAAAACTGGGGTGGGGATGATACCCACAAAAATTACTACAACAATATTGTTCAACCACTTCTGATGGTTTTCCCTGTTAAAGGCCTGCCCTATTAAAGGCTTTACACTGTATTAATAGTGACCTGGTTAGAGGATTTGCAAACACTTAACATGAAGTGTCATCCTGTTAAAGGATTTAATCACCTATTTAAAGGATCTACGAAATATCTGTTAAGCTAACCTATCACCATAGGATTTTCATTCTAATACAATTGCTAGAAAGTATTAGGTACAATGAACCTGATAGATTACAGTCCTTGATTGCTGAATACAGGCACTTGTTCTACTTTCTCTAAACTTGATCCTTTGTGATATGATGCTCTTTGTTCAGAAAATAGTTCTCCTTGCATACCCTCATCCATCCACTCATATCATCTTCAATGAAATTTTGTCTTCCTTATAAAGACATTCAAGGATTTAGGGTTAGGTATGGATCTACGATCCATATTCAATCTCTATTTTTCGCTTATTATTTGCACTTCTTTCATTGGTTGCATGGATTTATCATTTTTCTTATTGGCTATACGTAGATTGCATAGGAAAAATAAAATATTTGATCTTATCATTTAATCCTTCGAAATTTACCTTATGTCAGCTACAAAAACTGTTTGCATCATAGTTTGTGCAATTACAAACTCTTATGTTGATATCCTGAGTTACTCGACTCCTAAAGCATTATTGATGCTCGGCACAAGCTATTTCCTGGATAACTTAGAACCTAAACAAAAATGGCTTACTCAGCACTTGTTTCATTTTTGTATTACTCAACATCATCTATGACTCGACACTTTAATATCACTCGGCACTTAAAGTCACTCGACATCTGTTCTTCACTCGGCACCTGATCTTCACTCGAAACCTGATCTTCACTCAGCATCTAAAAGCTGCTCGGCACCTAAAGATCACTCGGCACCTGAAGAATTTCTTGACTTGGCTCATGTTGTGACTTGACATACATGGTGTACTTGGCTCCAATGTAGAATGTGATTAAGTGTGTTGGCATTCAAGTGTCAAAAACCATAATGTTAACAATATGTATATATATATACATATATATATATATATTTATATGTATATATGTATATACACATACATACATACACACACATATCTGTCTGTATGTATGTATTTATATATACAAAAAGATCTTGTGGATTGTGGATTATGGATTATAAACAAAAAAGAAAATAAAATATGATATTAATCATTCCCCATTTGTTTTGATTGATTGTGGAGAGTTTCGCATGAAAGAGGGTGGAGATTAGTGGAGATATAGGATTTTGTTGTTGTTTCGTTGTGATTGCGGCATTTCATTGTCATGCCATGCCCTTGCTCTATGATTTTCTTCATGGGGAGAAGAGGTACCTATGTAAATGTTTTTCTTTTTCTCTTTTAAATATGTATCTCTTGTTCATATATAATAGCTTTAGTTAGATTCACACATAAATGATTATGATGATTGTATGCATATGTGCATGTATGTATGTATATCAGTTCACTATGTAAACTAATTTACATGCATACATACACACTAGCATAGTACTTTTGCTAAATTAAATTAATCATTCATGTCTTGAATTGACACAATAAATTATCCTTGCATCCAATCAAAACTATTCATACCAAACTAAGTATGCAAAATTTTTTACTTATACATTATATTATCTCTTGGTGATTGAGTAAAAATCTCACACATAATATCACAAAGGTAATGATCAGATGCATTCACGTTAAGTAATAACAAGATTGAGTAGATGATCCATTTATATTACTTCATACTTGTTTTATTCAATGATATTTGGTTAACATAATCAATAATACTAGAATTAAATAACTATAGCTAGTACTCTTTGTTATTTTATCTAATCATATACATTTAAGACTATTATTTTTCTTAAAATTAGATTGCATATTTGTTATCAGTAAAATAAAAATATAGATCTCTATTAGTTATCTTTTTTAATTTAAAGATCTTCATATTTAATGTGAAGAGTTTCCACTAAATGTGGAGCCACATAGCTGATGGCTTTTTTCGTCAAATTATATATTTATTATATTTTTGTCCTTCAAAAATATTATAGGTGAATTTCCTTCTAATTTTCCATACATTTAATTATTTTTCATTTGTCATTTGAGGTAATTTTATGTTCTGAGATAGAGACATCTATTATAAGGATGGACTTGCCAATTTTGATCATCCCTCTTTCAAAGTTGATTCACTTATCAAATTATTGAAACTACTTGCAACTAACAACATGATTTTTTGCAACTTTCCTGATTAGCCATTTATACAAGTATCTTTTTCCTACCCCATCATAGCATGCAACCTTTGTTTGAAATTTTTTATCTTAGTCTCTCTTAGGTTTTGAACCTCATTGAACCTATTTCAAAATGGTTCCATTGGTTCAAGGAGGTTCATATGTTTGATAAGTTTAGTGTCCTAGGCAGTTTAGTGGTTTCAATGTTCAAAAGACTCTTAGCTTGGATCATAGTTCAAAGGCCAAAAGTTCTTAACATCAAACTAGTGATTCAAAGTGTTGGTTCATCAATCTGAATGTATAGTTCAATAGTTCAAGTTTGACAATTCCAAATAACCCATACCATTTCAGAAGACCAAATCCAGTTATTTATATCTAGCAATTAGATGATATAGAAATTCAATATGGAGGAGGATATATTGGCATGACAAATGAATGATCCCATATCCAACATAAAAATCCAACTCCATATGGTTGTTGACCCTTCTAGGATACACATGCATTGATATATATGCAATGTCCATAATGATCAAATTTTTAGGTTTGACATTTTAGTGTAGATGGATGGACCCATTTAATGGAGTGTGTGTTTCACATTGAAGACATGGGTGTTCATCTAGCTAAGTCTCAAAATCATTTGAACATGGACAATATCAATGATGTTTACCAAAACACCCATGAGTGGGGAGTTAATGGATCCCTTTGAGATTAGCCATAACATCAAGTTCAGATTTGATAGAAACACTTATATTTCTCTTGCAATGTGGAACAAATTTATAGGGCATGAGAAGATCATAAAGAGCTCATGACAAGAAATCTTTAGGGATATCAAGCAATGGAATAATAAGCACAGGTAAATTTAGAGGTGGTCACCTTTTCCCAATGCATATTTAGTGAAATTCCATCCAAAATTAGCATGCTCTGACTCAATACAAATAAAGCCTAATATCTCCTTAGATGGAAATGATAAAGGTTATATCTAGAAAAAAAATAGGAAATTCTAATCTATCATTGTTCATATCTTTGAAAATAAAATGTAAATAACTATAGACCTAAATTTTACTAACATAGAATGTGCTCAGCATCCCAAAAAATTATAGGGCTTTTACAAATGGCATATAATTTCTCACTCAAGGGTGAATACTTGCTCCAGTGGTAGAAGCAACGTCTTTTGTAACTAGGAGTTTTTTCATGAATTTTTTTTGATACACATGAATACCATTGGCCTATGATCATTCGATATGAATCCATATAAGTTGTCTATTTAAAACAACATCACAATAATTTTATTCAAATCTCATCTAAAGATTTTATTTTCTAAGTGAGTAAGGATTTTGAGTGAGGAGGGATATTATAATTTTGATAATGGAGATATCAGTTGGTCTTCAAGAAGGACACACAAGCTAGAAGTATATCTCTATGGCTCCATTGTAGTGTCATCTTACTAGTAAAGTAGTATTAATTCCAAATAGTCCACAAGTTTGAATATCTCTCAATATATGAGTTTTCTGTATGAGTGTAAATTATTATTTTGATAAATGTCTAGAACTTCTATGCTATTTGATAAAATGATAATGATAGAAAGATTGTGGTAATTGAAAAAGAGTCTATTGATTTATGGACTCTTTATGTGGCTGCATCATTGATAGATTTTATCATTGAAAATGGCTCATAATTAGGTGGTTTTCCTTTACCTATGGCACCCTGATCATCATCAGATGCACCTTTAGGGTCATCAAAGCATGTGATAGCTCCATCATCATCACCTATTGTACCAAGGTTATTAGAAGATGCAATAGCTCCATCACCATCACCTATGGCACCTTGGTCATCACAACCTATGACAACTCAATCACCATCACTTGCACCAGTAATGTCATCTTCACCTATGTAACTTGCACCACTAGTTTCATCTCTTCTTGTGTCACTTGCACCACCAGTGTTATCCTTGATTGTGCCACCTACATTTTCATCATGTGTGTTATTATAGTCTTCAAGGCCCAATCAACATTTTTGTTTTAGTTGTTAGCACATGTGTGATGGGATAGGAATGGAGGTGTCTAAGGATGGAGTTTCATCTCATCCACGTGTACATTGTGGGCATAATTATTATTCACACAGAGGTGTGGATTTCACAATCACAAATTATTTGATGATGATGATCTTCAGTGGATAGGATACACAGGTTTATTTTTTTGAGTTTTGACATGATATTATTTAATCACTTAAATATTGTAAAATTAAAGAAAATTATTTTCTAGATCACTCTAGATTGATATGTGAACAATATGTAATGTAGGGTGTAGAAAGTAGTATGAAAACATAGTAGAGTACTCATTCTACTAGAGGTACATGGCTAGGAGCAAGAAGATCCAAGGTGAAGTTTTTAAAATATTCCTAAAAGTACAAAAATACATTGACTTTAAACTATTATTTCTTAATTGATATGACATTAACAACCCACTTATAGATCCTCTTCCACCGCCAACCATCATTGAAACCTTCCCATTCATCAAATTCATCCAATTCCCATCCACATCTGTTGCTGCTAGCATTACCCAAACCCCATCTACTGAACCTCATGAGTTTGGACATGATATTATTTAATCACCTAAATATTGTAAAAGTAAATATTTTTTAAATTTTATAAAGAACTTTATATTGATATTTTAGAAAACTCTAAAATGTCCTTGTACAAACTCTAATGAATGAGTTTGATCATCTTTGATATAGAAGTGATACTCTCTTAATACTTTTTTATCATCCTCTATGCTATCATATGCATGAATAAATGATGTGTGCAAAAATTAACACCTGTATAGAGTTGTAATACATAGCTTGCACTTTATTTTGAGGCTTTAGTGTACAATTTTCAAAAAAGTCAACAATCAGTACAATTCTACCCAAGGGAAAAGTGTCCTTACACAACTTGAATTTCTCATCTAACCATCTAGCTCTATGTGTATAACCTATGTAGTCATAAACTATTTTCTCTTGAAAATTTTCATAGAATTAGTTACACATACATCACTTTTCACTAATTCACACCTCTTTAATTCTTTTCCATCTTTAACATCATATATAACTGACTTGTACTTTCCAAGAGAAACTACCATCTCACCAATCTAACGTATGCTATGTAGATGTAGGTATCTATGCAACTTTTGCAAACCACCACATTGAGTGCAAAAACCTTTCAAATACACGGTCTTATAATAAATGCACCATGTTGGAAATATTATGACAACCTAAGTTACTGAGAGGGGAGGGACAAATCAGTAACTTCCAAATTTTTTTTGCCCCAATTAGCAATTAATCCTTTATATGAATTTTGATCTAACTTCATCCATAAAAAAACTAAAAACATGAAAGCACACATAACACTTTAATATTGTTGTATAAAGTTGGCTTGTTAAGGCTTACAATGATCACTTCTAATGATCTACCCTGTTAGGAGCAATAAGGACTACTAGGTCCACCATGCAAAAGGATTTACAAACATCTAATGAAGTATGCACTCGATAAAGAGATTTACATAAGACTGTTAGGTCTACCTTGTTAAAGGATGAAATAGTAGCTGATATCTAATCTACAACTTGGTTTGCTAAATCAAATTCCACTAAGTGTACAGATCACCTTACTGTGATAGATGAATCTTTGCAACTCCTTATACTATTGTAGCCTTTGTAATTTTCTCCTCTATTCTTCTTCTATGATTACATTATTTTCTTACATGATTCCATATATTTGGATATGATATAATACATTACTTATATATCAATCCAACCACATAATTACAAAATCATCCACTATACAAGTTTACACAAATATTATAAGGTAAGCCAAAACGTAGAAACTCGAGCTCTGAAGACTAACTTGGTGAGGTTTTGATATTTGAAATCCACTGTCAATGCTCAAAATAGTCATGCACTTAGTAGACATAGAAGCTCAATCCATACTAATCACTTACAAGTAGTCTTGAACTTAGTCTACACTAGTGACTTGATGAATACTATGAAACTTGGCATATAAATTGAATCACTTGTTTCACATTGCATAGCTCAGTAAAGACTATCACCTTGAACTTAGTATAAACTAAGTCTCTTGGTTAACACTGAGTAGGTCGGTCAACACTAGATTCACATCGCATCAATTGCAAACTCAATAAACACTACACAACTTAGTTTACACTGTTGATCTTCATCTTTGTAGTAACTGCTCAGTTAAAACTAAAATCTATCCATAGGACTTGGTCATGACTAAAATGATTGGTTAACATGGTTAACTATACAATATGCTTAGTATGAACTCACAATTTGAATAAGCGTATGTCACTAATAACAAACATGACTAGAATGTCGACAATCTCCCCCTTTAGAATTAGTGACAAAAACACTTATTAGTCAAAAATGAATTATCCATCACCTTATATCTCCAACTTGGTAGACTATACTAATTTTTAGATTTAAATTTTTTTTTTTTGTAAAGGATACATTTTTGTACATGGTAATGCTTCTTCATAGTATAATATACAATATACTATACATACAATATACATTTTCTTTACAATCTTCTTACAATTTTCTCCCCCTATCTTTTCACATCTTTCTCCTCATGATTTTTATAGTTTCTCCCCCTTTATATCATCTTATATCTTCTCCCTATTTTTGACATTAATGCCAAAGATTTGTGCTATATGTATTTACATAGTAATGCCAAAATGAGACAAGAAGTCTAAATGTGCCTTTAGTATGAGTGCTAAGGTCTTGTCCCAGTTCTAAGCAATTCTTCCTAAGAAATGTCTAATTTTGGCATCTTATCTATATAGATCTTATTCTAGCTTCTTCTCTAAGAAATTCTTCCTGCATATCTCTCAAAAATTTGATTTTCTTGAAATAGGCAGAGCTTGAACTTGGGTGAAGCTACAATTGCTAAGCACTCGCCTTAAGGTCTTCATCAATCTTAGAAAATTTGTCTTTTATTTCCCTTTTAAAAATTGAAATATCACATAATTTACCAAAAATTAAAGTTACATTAGTGCATGAGATTTCAAGGGAACTCAAAATAGTAGATAACTCTACTTGGTAAATGGAAGTCTTTTAAGCAATAAGTTCTATGACCTTATTCTCAAACTCTTTCTCTACTTTTTGTAATAAATTTTCTTGTCCATCTAATCTTCATTATACTTGTGGATTGCTTCTACCAACTAATACAAAACTAGTTGAGAAGAATCAAATGCTATACCTATAGCCTTTGCCAAAATATTCTTGGCATCCTCAATGATTTTAAATTCTTTGTCACTTTCCTCTCTTAGCCTCTGTTGCTTGGCTTTCTTTTGGAGTATTTCTCTAAAGGTTTTCATTTTATCAGTATGTAGTTTTGAAATATCCCAATTAGGAATCACAATTTCCTCATCAAGATCTACATCATCCTCCTTTTCTTTACCTTTACCCAAAAAATTTGTGCTCGGTTGAGGCTTGGTCTCAACTTTCCTTGCACTTATTGCTTGTGAACTCTGAATGGAAACAATAGTTGAAATAGTAGGGCTTGCTATAAAAATTGATACTACACTCATTGTATAAATACTTGAAGTATCCAAAACTGATGTATTCAAAATTTTTGAAGAGGGAAGAGTCTATAGCTCAATGGTTGAAGTACTTGGTACTTCAGTCAATGATGTGATTAGTTGTACTATTGCAAAGATTGATTGAGTACTTGTTCTTGTAGTGCTAGACACAATCAATCTTATTGAAGCTAACTCCATGCTTGATATTGTTAATGTTTTTCTTGGAGAGTGAGGAAGTAAGGAAATAACCACTATAGCAATCTTCACAAGGTTAGTTTCCCCAACATCTTGAGTTCTTTCCTCGGTAGCCTCTTGCTCTTGTTCCTCTTCATCATCAAAATTATCAAAATATGTTACTTCTTCATCATCTTTCTCTTCATCCTTTTCTTGATCATCATCATCATTTTTGTCACTTGTACTAACCAAAAAATCACTCACTTTGTGAAGAAGATAGATATGTTTCCATGAATTTGTTGTATTCTTCACAACATGCTCTATTTCTTTTAACAAAGTTAGACAACTATTGAATCTTAAAGTTAATTTTTCTTCATTTTTCTTTAAAGATTCTTTCACTTCCTTGTCATTTAGATTTGGCATCAGTTACCTAAGGGTCTATTCATGAATATCCTTTGCATTTTGCATTGCATGTTCCCATCTTGGCTTGATTTTTTTCATTAATGCATCTAGAATTTATTGAGTGAGATGGTTAGGTGAGTATTTCCATTTTCCCATTTTAGATATCAGAATATCTTCAATCTGCTTTTACTCATTAGCTATTTTGGTCTCATATTTTAATGCCTTGAAATTTGTTATCCCAAAACTTGATTCCAATTCCTTCATCCTCTCCTCAAATGTGAGTGGAGACCTCTTGAAAATTATGTCTCCCCCTTCTTTCTCTATTTTCTTTCTGCAGGATCTCCTATTGAATACTACAGTGGATGTCTTGGTAGGCTTAGTAATGATTACCTTTCCCTTTTTCTTTAGTGGTTCCTCTTCCTCTGATTCTTCATCCTTAGCTTCTTCAACTTCACATTTTCCCTCAGTTAACAGGAGAGTAGAACTTGTTTTCAACTTGGAAATCCTTTTCTTTCCTTTGCTAACCATTGAGGGAGCTTGATCTCCAATTCTATTTAGGCCTTAGCCTCATCACATGTGCCAAAATATGTAGGCTTGGGGTCAAGTGATTCATTTATCAATGCCTCAATGATATCTTTTCTTTAATCAATGCTTACCTCATATCCTAGAGGTTTCACCCATGCAATTGTAGGCTTAACTGCCTGAATGTATACCTTATCACTATCCACCATAAAACATACATCATCCTTATAGTCCTCAAATAGTTTCTTGGGGATCTGGTATCCATTATTCATTTTCTCGTTAAATGCATCAAAATAATTATCCATAGTACTAGTGTAGTTTGCTCCCATCTTAGCAACATTTTCATTTATCTGATAAAGTACTGGCACATCTTTCCTCCACACAACAATACCTTTTGATGGAAACATTTGTTGAACATAAAAGAATAAACATGTCAAAAGTGAGCCAAACTTACATGCATTGTTCTTTGACATCCTGATGCTCTCCATGTTCTTGTTGAATTGATTCAATAGTAGCTCAGAAAAGTCAAGAGATAAGTTATTCTTGACTACCTTGTATGCCAGGTCGATGACTTCACATGAAACACTATTCAACATGCTCAAGCTGTAGATATTGTGTGTAATAACATGAATACTGAACTTTAATTCCATGTCAGTAATACTGCTAATTTTTATTCCCCTACCATCCCACTTGGCTAGGGTTTTCTTTTCTAGTTCAACCTAACCTAGGTTTTTTGTCATTTTAGTTTTAGCCAACATTGGGAGACTAGTGATCCTATGGATCATCTTCTTTGTTATTAGAATTGGTTGCTCCAACCATAACTATCCAATGTGTACACAACTAAGGATATACCTAATCCACTTGACTTGGAAATCATGGGGCATGTGAGGAATATGGGTTAAACCTTTTGCCTTGAGATGTTGATGCTCAGGTTTCAAAATGACATCAACACATAACTCCTTTAAACAACCCCCCATTTCTAGAGTACCAAAACCTTGAATTGCACATTTAAAATGAGAATGGATATCGTTGATCAATAGTACCTTGGGAGGGATTTGTGACTACGCTCCACTCGGGTCTAAGGTTTTAATGACTACAGGAGTTAGCTTAAAATCCAGTGCCTTTCATTCTACACCATAAACCAACATGTCTGATCCTCATTTTTCTTTGCTATTGGTGGCTGCCATCTTCACTTGGGAGGGTTTAAAATAAATTAAAAAATTTGATAATAATTTTCTCAAATCACTTGAATTCTCTTGAAGATCACACTGCACAATTTGCTCTCAAAAATTCAAGGTAAAAATGACTTTGATTTCTTTCCTTGCATCAAATTTTGCCATAAATGCCTGGTATGAATGTTAGATGAATTTGACAGACCGTCATCCACTTTTCTTGCATTGATTACTTGGTAGAGTCTTCATTCGGTAGCCAGATAAGATTTAGTTACTCCCAACCTTGCTCGGTAGAGTTTGTGACCCAACCTCACTCAGTAAGGAAGGTAACTTGATAGTAACTGGTACCCTTTTACTTGGTGATCCCTTTCATAGCTTGAATGCTAGTATGGATCTTTTTTCCTAACAACTAGAACTTATTTAGATGTCTTCTTTGGTAGCCTAGTTCTAGTTCTCCTCTGATAAATCAAGTAGAAATAGTGGAGTCACCCAATTCTTGAGCGACTTGATTATTATTGCTCAAATTTGTATTCTCGGTAGACTTTGGAACCCATTGTTGTCTCATTTGTTTTCTAATATTATCAACTTAAATTTCCTTCTTTTCCTCATTTGATGTTTTACACAATTCATTCTAATGTGTCCAAATTCTCCATAGTAATGAAATCTCCACCAAGTGTTATAGTCCCAACCAAATATATCTTTCACAATTTTTTCTACTAGATTCATTATCTTGGTTTTGCATTTTGATGACTTGTGCTTGTGCTTCTTACATTTGTAACATTTACTTTCAAATTTTGGTTTCTCTTTGCATTCATTTGCTCTATGAAAATGGTGATTACAATTGTAGCATTTTCCATTGAATTTTGTTTTCCCATTGCTCCAACATTTTGTTTGAAGTATGACCTATCTAACTACAGTGACTGCAAGTAGGTTTTTGGTTCCTTTGAGCTCCTTTCTTGGATGATTCTCCTTCTTTTATATATCCAATTCCTACTTTTCCCTTTTTTCTGAAGTGACTTTGTTCATTCAACTGATTCATGTTTTCTTGAGATTTCAACATTCTTTAATTGGTTTTCCTTTCAATGTTTAGATCATTTTGCAATCTTTCATTCTCTGATCTCAGGTTCATGATTTCTTCATTTACATTGGTGAGTTGATGAATGAAGTCTGCTTGATGAAGGGATAGGTGCTAAATTTCATTGTTCTTTCCTTCTATCTCTTCTCTTATCTTTTTTTTCTCTTCCATGACTTCACACAATCTTACTAACTGAATTTCTTGTTCTCTTTTTAGTTTTATTACTTCTTCTTGAAGAGTATTATTCTTTTCTAATAGTTCTTTGATTGCTTTATCAACTTCATCTAAATTTCTTGAATAGTTGTCATCAATTATTTCTTCAATGTCGGTTAAATCATTCATCTAGATTGGAAGATCTTTTCTTCTTTTCACATATTGAGAGAGTTTCTCTTTTTCTTTCTTGAGTTTTCCAATGGCCAATTCCAAATCTAGCTTCTCATTGTCAATAGACTTGTCAAGATTGAATACCTCCATTATCTTTGATCTTTTCTCAAGCTACTAAACTTTCCACTAAGAACCACAATGCTTTGATACCAATTGCTAGAAATATTATGACAAGCTAAGTTACTAAGAGGGGAGGGGTGAATCGGTAACTTCTAAAACTTTTTGTCCGAATTAGCAATTAATGCTTTATATAAATTCTGATCTAACTTCATGCATAATAAATTGAAAAACATGAAAGCATACATAACACTTTAACACAAGATTTGGTGACCCAAAAGCTTCCAAATAGAAAGTAAAGTTTAGGTGGGGATGATATCCATAAGCTTTAGTACTATAATATAAAGTTGACCTATTAAAGCTTAAAATGATCACTTCTGATGATTTTCCCTATTAAAATTAATAAGGACTATTAGGTCCACCTTGCAAAAGGATTTACAAACATACAATGAATTATGCACTTGGTTAAGATATTTACATAAGACAATTAGGTCTACCTTGTTAAAGGATTTGACTAATCTAGCTGTTAGGATAAAAGAATAGCTGATCTCTAATCTGCAACTTGGTTTGCTGAATGAGATTCCTCTAAGTGTACAAATCACCTTACCATGATAGATGAATCTTTGATGTTTCTTATACTGTTATAGCCTTTGTAATTTGCTCATTTGTTCTTCTTTTATGATTACATTATTTTCTTACATGATTCTATATATTTGGATGTGATACAATACATTACTTATATATCAATTCAACTACATAATTAAAAATTTAGACATAATACAAGTTTACACAAATATTACAAAGTTGGCCAAAATATAGAAATTCGGGATTAGAAGATTGACTCAATGAGGTTTTGATACTCAAAATCCACTGTCAGTGCTCAACATTGTCATGCACATTGTAGATGTAGAAGCTCAATCCATACTGATCAATTTCAAGTAGTCTTGAACTTGGTCTGCATTGGTGACTCAATGAATACTATGAAACTCAACATATAAACTAAATCTCTTGATTCACACTGCATAGCTTGGTAAATACTATAACCTCAAGCTTGGTATAAACTGAGTCTCTTAGTTAACACTGAGTAGCTTGGTCAACAGTAGATTCACATCACATCAACTATGAACTTGGTAAACACTACACAACTTAGTTTACATTGGTAAACTCAATATGCACTAAAATTCTTAGTTTACACTACTGATCTTCAACTCTATAGTAACTACTCAGTTCAAACTAAAATCTATCCATAGGACTTGGCAGCAACTAAAATTCTTGGTTCACACTATTAATTGTACAATATGCTTGGTATGAACTCACAATGTAAATAAGTGTATGCCACTAACAACAAACATGACTAGAATGTCAACACACCCATCATCTTTTTCACATAGTACATTTGCAATATACTCTCTTGGTGACTTAGGAGGTAACTGTAGACCACATTCCTACAATATTTTGTTAGTATGCAAAGTAAAACATATATAACGATAAACATGATAATGCATAAAATACTCAATATGAACCCTACAACAACATGTAATGTGTACATGATTTATCTTAATATAAATTGGTTTTGTCATCTAAAAAATCTTTTGGCTAATTTTAATTTGAGGAAATATTTGAAGAAAAATTTTGTATAACTGTGTTTGAGTCATCCAAAATTTTTTTTGCATGTGTCTCACAGTTTGTTTTTCCAATCCATCTTTTGACATCTTTTTGGTTTAGTGAAGCCCTAGTGTTGTCATGCCAAAAAATTTCTATTACTATTCTTAGTGCATCAACAATAACTTTATCCTTATGTGGATGTCTACCTTGGAAAGACCAAAAAGAAGTCTCATTAGAATTCTCGATTTTCTCTCACCTCAGTAAGGCTTTAGGTAATGTTGTTCTACTTATCCTTAATAATTTACTTATTTTCCTTACCATACGATTTTTTTGCCATTTTTTTCCTATTACAGTTGATGTGACGACTTGTCAACCTGTATTGGCATCTTTACTATGTGCTTTTGAACTAATGGATTGGTATACATCAAAGATATTTCTAAAAATGCTTCTTTCACTACTATTTTCAGATGTTCTTAACCCTCAAATTCTCATTGTCTCTCTACATTTTAGATTTTTAACCATTTCAACAAGAAGTTGGTATCTTCCACTTTGATTTAAAATTTCAAAATAGTTATTCCAAATCTTTTGAAAAATTCACCTACAATTTCTTTCCAAAATTTTATCATGAATTAGCTTCAAAATATTTTCATCAATGTCAATTAGAAACTTTGGTTTTCTATAAATTATTCATGGAGAGAGAGAGAGAGAGAGAGAGAGAGAGGGGGCGGGGGGGATGGGGGGCGATAGGAGAAAGAGGGAGGAGGGATAGAAGAAAGAGAGAGAAAAGAGAGAAATTAGAGGATATGATATAAAGAGTGAGCAAGATAAGGGGATAGGAGGAAGAGAGATGGGGATAGGATAAAGAAAGAAAATGAATGAGAGTGAGTGTGTGTGTGTGTGTGTGTGTGTGTGTGTGTGCGCACGTGAGAGAGAGAGAGAGAGAGAGAGAGAAGAATTGGGGGATACTATAGATACCTATTTAGTGTAATACATAACTCTCTCTCTCTCTCTCTCTCTCTCTCTCTCTCTCTCTCTCTCTCTCTCTCTCTCTCAATCTAACCTTGTGAAATAGCAATAGAAAACATAATCAGGTTTCTAGTTTTATAGAACCCGATTGGGTTCTAAATGTTATTTTTTATTTTCATAAGCCAATTGGATTATTTGAATCCAAAAAAATTGATTGGGTTATGGCTTGGTGATAGCCTAGGAAAATGACCCAAAGGCATGGGAGACTGTTTTCCCCCTAATTTTGTCCCTTAGACATTTTTTCATCTTCTAACATGAATTATCATCTTTTTTCTCACTACGCACACTAATGGTGAAGTGGGTATCTCTAAAGTCACCACCATAATCTTAAACATCTTCTTAGCTTTCTATCCATATCTTTTTTTCTTCTTTTGGACAAGATTAACATTGCAAACTTTAATTACTTTTACCAATGCCTTAACATTCCTCACAGACATATGTCTACCATTTTTTTAACTAACTTTTGATATACTTAAACAAATTAAATATAAATTACATATTATTGTCCTACAATTGATTATATACACATTTAAAAAAATCCATTTTCAATTATTTTGATGCAAGTTATGCTCAGCACATGAACAGGTACCAAAATTTCAAGATGTAGCCTATTCAATAATTCATAACAAAAAAATTCAAATCATAAAATTACAAAAAAATACAAAAATTCTAGATATGACTCTTAACTATCATCATATCAAAGGGATATGCAAAATACTAAATATAACTATGTCTTTTTTGCTACACACAAAAACAACTACTATGTTTTCTACAAAATCAAGAGCCTTTTTTCATGTGTGCGGGGTTCCACCCACCTAATATTATCAATTTTGTAAAAAATCTAGTAGTTTAGAAAGTAGATTCAGAGTACTAAATGTTATATGTTTTACGCATCTTGTTATTTTTAGTGGATGACCCTCAAATGTCTTATCCAAGTTTAGGTTTACACAAGTTGTCCATTTATACCCCCCTTTGTCTACACCATCTTGGTGCACTGACCCATATATGTGTGTATGTATGTATATATACACTTAAATATACATAAAGAGAAGTTTCTCTACATATACATACATACATATGCATATGAATATGTGTGTGTATGTATGTATATATACACATACACATACATAAATATAAGCTTCTCTAATCACCTACTAGGGGAAATATAATGAGATACATATTTAGAAGGAAAAGAAAAGAACATTTACATAGGTACCCCTTCTTCCCTTGAAGAAAATTGCAAAGAAATAACTACTACATTTGGGCACAAATTACACCATAAATTATACTACCATCACAAATTACAAAAAATAACAACATGAAAATCACCACAAACTACACCATTGTCGCAAATTGTCATCAAAATTCAACCCCAAATGTTGTAGTGCAAAGGGCACAAAGATCAAAAGGGCACATCACAAAAAATAAATCATAGAGTAAGGGTGCAGAGATCACAAGGCATGACAAAAAAATGCAAAGATCACAACGACTTTGAAATGAAATGCAATGATCACAAGGGCATGATAATGAAATCGCAGATCTACATTAATCTCCACCAAGGGCACAAAAATGAAATGCAGAGATCTTAAAGGAATGAAAATGAAATGCAATGATCACAAGGGCATGAAAATTAAATCTCCACCAACATTCAAAGCTTAGAGCTCTCCACCAATGTTCATAGCTTTCCACCCTTGTTGGGAGCTATCCACCCTTGTTTGGAGCTCTCCACCCTCTTTCACACACAACTCTCCACAATCAAAACACATGGGGAATGATTTATGTCTTTTTTTTGTTTTCTTTTAATATTTAAAATCAACTTCACATTGTGTTGTAATTATGGCATAGGTGTTTGATCCTCAATAGCTTTCATTTTAGCATTTTAGCATTTCAGCATTCAAGCTTTCAAGTTTCTTCTTCATTATATGTTTTTTTTATCAATGATTTCCTCCAGTTTGATTATAGTGCATCTCAACTAGTTGCTTAAATGATGCAATCACCCATCTCTCTCTAGATTATGCCATAAACCTAAAGACCATCATGTGTGCATCCCAATTTATAGAAAAATTGGATGTCATGTTCTTGTGCATATTTTTCAATCACTTCCTTCAAAATCAACTGAGCTGCACCCATGGAATTATTCAGCTGAATCCCAATGCCCATGGAAGCTAAGGCTTGTTGTTGAGCATATGCTATTTTTTCTTGGTTCTACTAAAGTGCCTCAATTTGGCACTACTTTGTCAACCTAAGATAGCTTACATTCTCACTAGCCCTAGGTTGTTCTATAGTTGTACCCTCTACAACTTGATTTATCATTTCAAGGCTTACATTTAGCTAACTTTGTATCCTCTCATTATCAAGAAGCTCAAGGTGAAATAATTCTTTCCACCATAAAAATAACTTTGTTACTTCATTAAAATTATGACCTAAACAAAAGCAATGATATAAAACCTACTGCCACTTTGGAAAAAACTGTTGCCTCCAATATTGCAAGCATATGATAAATGGAAAAAACACATGCCTAAGCCATAGCCCAAATAAATTGGTCTAGCTTTTTATTAGCTGGGTTGATTATGAATTCCTATAGAACTGTCATCAGATTAGGCATGATAAAATGAACAATCAGTTGTTCCTAGCTAGCAGGATCAAATAGAGTTTTCCAAGGTGATAAAATTACATATGCAGATGTATCATTTGCATGTCAAGCATGAAGCACACTCCCCAATTTATAATTAATGGTTATATATAAAGGCTCTATATGCTGGCCCAACAATGGAAGCTAAGGGTCTAACCATGCATGTATTGGCATGCTCTTCATGTAAGGATCCCAAGTGTCTAGTGTTGTTTTCAATTTGGGCATTACTATATGATCCAAAATGTTATAAAGTATTGAAGCTAGTAGTAATTTTTCCCATGTCTCCCAAAAATGTAGCATAGGTTCAGGGTCCTTGGTTCCTAGGAATTTGTATCATAGGTTTAGGGTAGTAACATCTTACACTAAACTCTTCACTGCAGTTATTCTCAATTCCACAATGAAATTACCTCTAAACAATGCAAAGGATGTTTAAGTGGTTCCCAGCCTTGAAACAATCTTATAAGAAATAAAAAAGCAAATGTAGATGCAATACATGACAATAGGAAAATTGATTTAGCTACCTACATATTCTAGAATCTAAATAATAAAACAATAAAACTCACTCAATCCATGCTAAGTGATTTAAAAATAATGGAGACAAGGAAAAATGGGAAGAGTTCGCATGAAATTTTAGAAAAATATATAATACTAGATATTTTTAGGAAGAAACAAGCCATAACCTAGTTAAATTGGTTTAGTTTCTGATTAGTTGGGTTGATTACAAATTCATGTAGAACTATCATCAAATTAGGTACAATAAAATGAACAATCAATTGTTCTCAGCTAGCAGGATCAAATACAATTTTCCAAAGTGATAAAATTGCATATGCAGATGTATGTATCTATGTATGTATGTGTATATATATGTATGTATGTATATGTGTGTGTGTGTGTGTGTGTGTGTGTGTGTGTGTGTGTGTGTGTGTGTGTGTGTGTGTGTGTGTGTGTACATACATACATACATACATACATACATACATACATATGTATATGCATATATATATTTGCATACACACACACACACACACACACACACACACACACACATGTGTATGTGTTTATGTATGTATGTATCTATATACATATGTATGTATGTATCTATATACATATGTATATATGTGTGTGTGTGTGTGTGTGTGTGTGTGTGTATGTGTGTGCGTGTGCATGTGTGTGTGCATGTGCGTATGCGTGTGCGTGTGCGTGTGCACGTGCGTGCGTGCGTGCATGTGTGCATGTGTGTGTGTGTGTGTGTGTGTGTGTGTGTGTGTGTGTGTGTGTGTGTGTGTGTGTGTGTGTGTGTGTGTGTCTGTGCGTGTGTGCGTGTGTGTGTCTATGTATGTATGTATGTATAAGAAAACAAGTTGGTATACATAACAATAATAAAACTCACTCAAAAAGTAGCATGGCCATAGATCTAATAGAAATACCTATTGGTAAGTAGATTCATCATTTTATCTCTCATTTTTCATGTTTTTATTTCACTTGAACTATTATTTCTTAGTGGGCAGTTTGTATTTTAGATACATTTAATGTAGGATGTGATTAGGACATTCTTGGATGTAGCCGTCTAATGAATTTCTCATTAGAAATGTAGATGGACTTACCCTAAGTGTAGCAAGAGGTGATGAGGACATTCCAGATAACTTACCATTCCTATATACATATGAATGTTTAGGCAATCAACCTTACATTTAATAAAAGGAATATGTGCTTCAAAACCAGCTTTGCATTAAACAAAAGAATAATGCATGCATAACCAATTTTACATTTGAATAAAGGGTCCCCTTATAGAATTAAGAATCTATACTTGTGTTTTATCTTAAGACATTTCTATAGATGCAACCTAGTCTACCTGGCTTTTGAAAATAGAAGGATAAATTCTGAGTTTCAACAATAACTTGACTAGTCTATTTAGACCCTTTGATTATTGTCACAAGCTTTTAAACATAACTATATATGGAATGAGTTAGCATGTATATAAGTTAACCATAAATTAATTGTAACCTACAACAAAAAGGTTGTAGTAGGGTATTATAGTATTCTAATTATAGAAAACCATCTGGTTTTCTCGAGAGGGTGTATGATGGTGAAGAGTTGTATTTGGTGATTAAAGATTACTAGTGGTTATAGGAATAAGGCTACATCCAAAAAATTAGAAACCAAAAGTACAAATTCATTAGAGTCAATAGTTCAAGGGTCTTTATCCCGTAGATACAGGTATGTAAGAAGCCTTGTAGACGAAGTACATATGCCTCTAGTGTGCAGATGCCTTGGACATAGATAGCTAGCACTTAACTACTTTAAGACATTATATTTTATCCCACAAGGCTCATTCCCTTGCAAAAGCCTATGCCAGAATGACATTACATCTAAACCATGCAAAGGATGTTGAAGTGGTTCCCAACCTTGAAACACTCTTATATGGAAAATAAAATGCAAATACAATATATATATTACTATTATTTATGTATACGTACGTGTTAGAGTAATAAGATATCACCTTATTAATTAAATAATTTTGATTTAATTATTACATCACTTATTATCTCTATTCTATTTAAGCTAAACTTTAGGCATATACTAATTAATTCTTTTATTAATTATTATCATGCAACCTAGGCTTTATCCTATTAGGGTTTTGAACTCCTTTATAAGTACGATCTCTTTGTAATTTTTTTTTAGTTCACTTTTGATAATATCAATTTCTATTTTTTCTCATCAAGAATGTCTCATCCATGGATCTAGGAATTCTAGCCTCCATAGCTTTTTGCTTCTCTCTTTCTATGAAAGTTGTTTGCATACAAGTGATTCTTGGGAGCTATGGGGTTGATCATTCATCAACTTCAACATGGTACTAGAGATTTATATCTTCATGTCCCTGTTCTATTTATGAGAAGTTTTTCTTCGCTTTCAGATATGTGCTTTTTGTTTAGAGGGTTCCATTTTTTAGTGTTTGTTTGTACTGAATCTAGGGGTCACCATTTTTTAGTGCACTTTGAGTCCAAATAGACATCATTATTCAGCTCAAAGTGCTCCAAAACCCCTATTTTCATATAAAATTTGTCCAATTTGGACACAATTGAAATTTGAGGCTAAAAAATATTGCTCCCAGATTAGGCATGTTTCTCAAGGCAATGATTTTAATTTTTTTCCAACATTTCCTGATGCGTCTATTTTTTTATTTTTGCACATAACTCAAGATTGTTTGTTCAAAAATTGAGATTTTTTTACCTTTGCTAAGATAGTGATTTTTTGAATTTTGGCAAGCAAATTGAGACTTTTGGTTTGAGAATTGAGATTTTGGCATATTTTGCAAGGCGATGATTTTGTGATTTTTGTCACACACAAAAAAATGGTGCACAAATTGATTAAGTTTTGGTATAGAACTAGCACACTTCTCGAGGCAATTTCTTGTATTGTTGGACACACTTTTCAAAGTATTTTGGCACAAATCCTGAGAAGGTAATTTTTTTTCCTTTTCCAACACTTTTTGACCTACATTTTTTTTTACCATAACTTGCTCATCTAGACTTCATTTTTTGATTTGAAAGAAGCACCAGAAAGCTAATTTCAAGATCATCATGATGGTGTAGCTTTTTTGGACTTTTAATGTTGTTTAGTTTTTGGTTTATGTAGTAAAACTCAGAGGTTCTATTTTGCACTTCAGGAGATATATCTTGAGACATTCTATTTTCCAGATTCTACTCCAGGCACATTCCATTCAATTTTTTATTTGTTTTCATTATGATGGATATCTTGGTTATATCAAGTCTAGAGATTGATTTTGATTCTTCTGATGATTTTTCAAAGGTTGTATTATCTTTATGTCTATTTTGATCTTTATTGACATCCTTTTGTAGTATTTTTGCAAATGTACTGAGCTAAAGTGCCACTCTATTGCATTTTGGGATCTTGCACATCTTTGCATTTTTTGGTACTCCCACTACATTATAAAGTTTCTTGGGGAGTTTGATGATGTCCATATTCACCATCTTCCTTTGTCAAGTGAGTGTTCCTTCCATGAAATTAAACTCATGATGTGTCGATAACATGTGGCATTATAGGTGTTTGTACTTCTTTGGTGCTCTCGATGTTCCTGGTTCTTCTTTCTGTAGGAGATATTACATTTAGTTTTAGAGCCCATGTCTTACCTCTTAGTATTATGGAGGGGCTATGTTGGTTCCATTTCTTTCTTGGTTTGATGGAGTGAGTCATGTATTCAGTATTTGATCCTATGTGCTGGACTCAAATACTGAATACATAGCTCACTCCATCGAACCAAGAAAGCAGTAGAACCAACATAGTTTTTTTTTCAAATGATCTATCCTTATAAAAGGATATTGCAACCCAAAAATGTTAACTTAAAAGGTAAATGCTATTTAATAATTACTAATTAATTATTAAATGAGAAAAAAGGTGTATAAAGTAAAGTATTAAGAAGGGAGAAAAGGTAATTTAATAAATGAAATGAAATTAACCTTTTTCTCTAACACCCCCCTTTATGATAAGCGAAAATGTAGCTACAAACAATGAAGAAGGAGCAAGGAAACTGCAATGAAATGAGGAAAGCAAACTTGGGTCCAGACAAAAAGGCTTGATGAGGTACTCGATCATAATCAAATCTCTATGAAATGGAGAAATAGAGAAAATCTAGTGGGAAAAACTCTACCCCAAAAAGGGATAGAAAATAATTCACAAATGAAACACCTCAAGAGAATCTCTTAAGACCATAAGTACAATTTCTTGGTTCAATGGAGTGAGCTATGTATTTAGTATTTGATCCTATGTACTAGATTGCAGTGGCTAGATACTTATGCATTTCAGTGAGATGGATCATTTACCATATATACATTCTTTCATTTCTATTTTTGGAGGCCATAAAGATATCTTCCATCTTTGATTGATCAGCTCTGTAGACTTAGTCTTCTCTACCTAGTCATATTTTATATAGTGGAGGTTCTTCAGATTAGCAGTTTGGTAGTGTTTGCAGCTTCATGCTTCAGTGGTGTTCTTCATGATCATCTTTTGTTCTTATCTTCTGGGATATTCATTCCATCTCTTTTTGGAGCAGGGTTTTTCCCATATGGTTTTATCTATTTCTCCTCTTTATAAAGATTTGGTTATGCTTGGGTACCTCATCAGGCCTTCTTGCTGGGACTTAAATTTTCTTTCAACAATAGTTTCTATGTTTTTAGCTACTCCCTAAGTCTATCTTAGGAGGGGTGTTAGTGTAATAGGATATTGACTTAATAATTAAATCATTTTGATTTAATTATTAAGTCACACTACTACATCTGAGGCCATTTTTTGACCATTATTTGTCAAAATTTTGACCCACATTTTGACCAAACTTTGACCAACGTCGACCAATGCATTGGTCAAAATTTTTCCAGTCGAAAGTTCGACCAACATTCTGGCTGGTCAAAATTTTGACCAATACGTTGGTCAAAAAACTTCAATAGCCATAGTGCAAGTTTTTCCTAGAATTGGTCAAAATTTTGACCATTGAAGATTTCAATTTCGACCAATAAAAGTAGAAATTTTGACCAATTATGGTAGAAAGTGTTGGCCATGATAGCTAGAAATTTTGACCAATGAAGGTAGAAATTTTGACCAATATAGGTAGAAATTTTGACCAATAAAGGTCGAAAAGTTTGACAAATAAAGGTGGAAATGTTGACCAAGAAAGGTAGAAATTTTGACCAATGATGGTCAAAAAGTTTGACCAATGAAGGTAGATAATATTGACCAAGAAAGGTAGAAATTTTGACCAATGATGGTCAAAAAGTTTGACCATTGAAGGTAGGAAATGTTGACCAAGAAGGTAGAACTTTTGACCAATGAAGGTTGACAATTTTGACTGCTGAAGGTAGAAATTTTAACCAATGAACGTAGAAATTTCTACCAATGCCTGTGTGTAATTTTTTTTTTAGGCATTCTATAAAACAATTCACATGCTTTGCCTATGATATGACATTTTGCATGCATCCTGCAGTCTCTCATCCGGCTGATGATGGATTACGAAGAGTGATCTAAAACGATGACGCTAAAAAACATCACAATCAAATCCAAAATGAACTTGCATTACAAATGGATTGTGGAAATCTGATATTGTTGATTTTTCATGCATGTCTACCAGGACAATCACAACTTAAATATGTTTAAGTTGTGATTGTCCTAGTAGACATGCATGCAAAATCAACAATATCAGATTTCCACAATCCATTTGTAATGCAAGTTCATTTTGGATTTGATTGTGATGTTTTTTAGCGTCACTGTTTTAGATCACTCTCCATAACCCATCATCGGCCAGATGAGAGACTGCAAGATGCATGCAAAATGTCATATCATACAGAAGGCATGTGAACTATTTTATAGAATGCCTAAAAAATATCGACAATAACTAATCAAACTATCATAATCATCGACAATAACTAATATGCTTCTTCATTAATATGCCTGATACAATAACCAAACTTGGCAACTATGCACATCAACTTATAGGCTAAAAGGAAATCATTTAGGAGATACAAAATTTGAACAACCATATGTTAATATTCTACAATAAAACATCACTTTCTTGAGTCTGACAGTTGAGATTAAGTTCATCATCCTCCCTATAGTATGTTCTAATGGCCTGCACATCCACAAAAGTTCCAGCATCTTGAATTTGTAGAATAAGAATTTTTTCATAGTGAATGGACATGATTGACAATAAATCAACATATAAAAAGACTCCCGTGTGAAGCATGAATAGCAAAGGAAATGAATATGGGTGATAGGGAAGAGAATTCAATAATAGAGGATTTTAACTTTAGTTATATATAGTCATGATATGGGTAATGCACAACTGCCTCCTAGATTCACATTCCATCCCATAGATGAAGAGCTCATAACACATCATCTCATTAAAAAAAATTTAGACAGCAATTTCATAGGAAGGGCCATTACTGAAGTGGACCTCAAAAAGTGTGAGCATCAGGGAGGGTTCAATTCCCTCCTTTATTATTTACTGTGCGTATATTCCCACACACCCATTTGATCTCGAATGATATGTAATGAATGCTAAGTGTTTGTGCTGAGTGCTCAAAAACCATCCATTTCATGCCTTCATCTGTACACAATGTCTTTCTAGTTTCTTTCTACTCACACGCCCATTTTATTTCATATGATCTTCTAAAAATTGTGTCACTTTAAGCTCTCAACTATTTCCTCTTGATTGATCATCTCATAATTGTTGAATGAGAGCTTTAGGATAAGCTATAGGCATCCATCAAAGCATAAAGGATTTTTTTAGATAGTTTAGATGAAGTAGTAGCATTTGTCTTGGGAGACATGCTTGCAAAATGGAAGCATAGATAAGTCATCTGAACGGTTTGACAAGATGCCTGAATGTAACATTCCTCCACGATGCTCTTGATTTTTCGATTTGAATATTGCCAATTTTTTAAACACAAGTTAACTATGATTCAATCACCTTTGATTACTATATCATCCATATTAAAAGCATCACCTTTATCATATGTTGTTGGTGTTGATCATATCCAGGACTGAACACTAGTGAATAGCATTTAGTGGTTAGAATCCACCTTAATGAAGGCTACACCCAAGATTTTCTAAGTAGATTCAGATGCTAAGAATGAAAAATCACTAAAACATAGCTATTTAGGAGCTTGGAAAACCTTAGGAATAGTCCATTACAGCTTGCAAGACCAGACATGACCATCTTCATCCTCACATCTAAGGTTTATTAAGCCAAAAAAAGTGTGTAACTATTGAACAAAATCTGAAAATGTTTTGCTTAAATGGTATACTCTCAATTAAGCATCTAGTTGTTATATGCTGTTAGTTTTTCCTTGGACTAAAAGCTTCAATGGAAAGATAAAACTTAGTAATGGAGTCGTGTTTCCCTAGCACACGATCAAATTCATCATTGAATGCAAGACCCTGACCAAGAAGCTCCTCGTTCCATGACATGCACCCTCCCATCAGTGTATCCAATCCAAATTCTTGTTCCTAAAGTGATTAAAAATATTACAAAATCTAGGAGCATTTGGCTCCAATTAGAAAAGCCTAAAATAACCCTAAAACTTTAAACAACTTCAAACTTTAAACTTGCAGCTCTAATGGCTGGATATAATGGTGCCTGGAGGAATCACTGCTTCAACAAGAAAAATCCAACAATAACAAACTTATAGAATGAATAGAGAAGAAACAAGTGCAATTGCAAGCACAAAATGAACTTCCCTCTCTGCACTCTGATGACTGGATTTGTTGATCTTCCTTCTCTACGACTTCTTGCTCTTCCACTGGCTCTCACTCTCTGTCTGGTCTCTATCTAAATGAATGAATGCTAGACATTCCTTTTGTCTTACTAGCAAAAAATTTTCCCCCCATTTTTCAAACTCACCTACAAGAATTTAATGTTTCTATCTGTTCTGGAGTCAGTCAGGTGGTAGGTGGGTGTTTGGCTCTAGGGACAAACGTCTATCAGCAATAAATATTCCAACATGATTAAGTATTGGGGACCATGATCAACAATAAACTTTTTAAAGCCATATCAACCTCAATTTATGGTGAAAATTTCCTCTAATATATTCTCATCCATGCTTTAAAAATCTAATTCCCATGATCATTTGTCTAAGAATTCCCTCCTACTAACAACATGTAGTGGTTTGTAGTAACATGCAAAGGTTGTTCACATTCAAAACATGTTGATTATAATTGTTAGATTCTACTGACATAAATAGGGCAATCTAGATGCTAGAGCCTGAAATAGGCATCTACCCACATTCAGGTGCCTGTGAATGGCATCCTGGTGGGACCCACAGGGCACCTATCTGCCTCTAAGCTTCTATGCATCTTCTTTGGTATCCAATCTTTCCAGGAAAGCATAGGTATCTAATATTTTATCGATTAATTTATCTTTTTTTTTTTTAATAAATAGCCACAAAAGTTGTTATCTAATGATTAATCTACAATCTATAGTTTGAACATTAGTGGCAATGACCATCAAACTCATTTCACTTTAGTCTCATGCTCTGGTGACTACAACTTACCATCCTTGAAAAGCTTGTACATTTTAGTTAGGACTCACATGAGAAACATGAAACCTTTATCACTATAGAAAATGATCCATACATCTTTGGGGATGAAATTGAACAAATAAATCAGTATTCATGTAGAACCAGTGAAGTCAAATCAAATAGTAAACTAGACAAGTCATTTTTATGTTCCCCTGGAGAGTATAAAAAAGCTATGCCCCATAAGGTAAACATGCAAAGACCCAAGCCACTAAAAGGTTTATTTTTTGATAGTGATGTATTTACTTGGTTGGACTCACTGAATCCCATTTGTGTGTTTTTTTCTGGAGGAGTCATATAATTGATACAACCAAGTATAGAATTTCTACTACTGAAGTTGGTGATGGTTTGTGTTGTTCGCTTCCACATGTACTCCAGACCTTTCTCTACATTGTTGTCTCTTCATTTTGAGACTTCTTTGTAAATTGTAATTTGAAATTTTTATTATTTCTCAAGCCTAATACTAATCATCATGTGAGAGAAATCAATATAGCAACTGAATTTAGTAAGGCTTATCTATTTGGCACAAAAGAAAACTTTAAGTCTTGTACCAAGGAAGCAACTGAGCCAATCTCTTTGTCAATAAGGGTGCAATTTTTCTAGTGTATCCTTCACAATTGTTGTACCTACAAATTTTGAGGAATGATCCTTGATCTTCCTCTTACAATAAGACATACATTTGAGATCTACCATAACAGTGGGGACCAATGTGAAAATCTGAGTCTAAGTTGATGATAATTTCCTATAAATGTTGTTCTATCCAATTTTTGTTAGAGGATATCAAACAATCAACCCTTATTCAAGATTGGATGTGTTTCTTGTTATAATGGAATTTCAAGGCCTTCGCCTACTTTGATGCTTTTGATGTATGATTTTGAATAAATATATTAAATACAACATTAAAATATAGCACCTTAAACGTATTTTTTCCATGGGTGTTTACATAGTAAAATAATATTCACTTTATATGTTGTATGGGAGTAATTTTTGTTTTTTGTTATTTTAAAGCCTTTCATATGAAATGGTGGTTCCTTGATTGTTTTTCTCACTATCAAGATATTTTCCAAATGGTAAAATTAAGCTACCATCTTTGGAACTTATCAATGAACAATTCTTGGAAAGTAAAATGCATAGTAAATATCACTATAAATCCACAATTTACAAAGGTGTTGAAGCTTCCATTGTGTACCCACAAAGCAAGCTAAATAGACTTATAGTAATAGAGATCAAATACTACATAACTGCCTTTTGTTGTTCAGTTATCTTGATGTAGCACTTCATTTCTATGGATATTTAGTGCTAAGACTTTTGGTACCTCTTCTGCATCTCCTGCTTGTAGTTGCTTCCAGTCTTTTTTATCTTAATAATTTTAGTCGTCTAGCTATTTTTCTGATGGCATGTTTTTCTTGGAAACTTTGGGTTACAATTTCAATTACCTTGAGCTTCTTTATTACTTATAATTTCTACAAACTAAAATGTTGGATGTTACTATTTACCAGTCAAGTCTGCCTAGCAGTAATAAGAGTATCATGACAAAGTTGATTAAAAGGTACAGTATGATGATGTGTGGCACAGTATGTTCATGTCTTTTCATGTATGTTCATTCCTTGACATCTCTATTTCTTAGGCTTGCCCTTTTGTTATGCTTATTTTGAAGAAAAAGAGTACAACTGAAATGGAAATGTAACATTAGATATAATGTAATCCCTGTATATGACCTCAACCAATACTACCATAGAGTTCCTCAAATATTCAGGCTTGTCTATACTGACATGCATATTCCCACCTTTGCTTCTATCCTCTTCCCAACTTCCCAAAAAATCACTATGTCAGCAAGGATTATTTCTTGCCATTGTAGCTCTTAGAAATGTAATAATGCCCAGCCAAAACTTGACTGAAATATTATGGTTTTAAAAAGTTACTAGACATAAATCACTCTTTTACAAAATTGAATGAGGTCTATACATTGCTCCAAACTATAGAGAAATTTTTTTTTCTAGTTATATAAACTTTAATTATTTTAATCAATTATAATCATGGAGTTCTTAATAATTTAAATTTCTTTCACACAAACATTGAATAGCAGCAAATGAATGCATGAATTCTTGAATACAATTACCTTGGCAATCCCACTGCACAAGCAATCCATTTGCATATCTAGTCCAAATCATTTGATTGTTTGATGCTGCATATCCAGTCTAATACATCTTGCCACTTTCCTTAACAGAGTTTACACTATTGTTTGCTATACATATATCAGATTACAATAGTAACATCATAGAACAAACTGCATATAATAAGACACCAGATACTTAAATAGTCCACACAAGAAGGCATCAAAAGTAATAAAAGACAATTTAGAGATGTTCATAATGATGAGTTAACATGCATGGTTTGCCTATACGCAATATTGCACTAATTGTTCACAGTAGACAAAATATATGTGCATTGTTAGGTAGCTTCTACCTAACAAAGCCTACTCTTAAGTTCCCCTAATCAAAAACTGTATGGTATGCACTCATGAAAATATCTCTGAGAATCCTAAAAAAAAATCAGTGTTTACCAAAACTTACTCTAAATCTATGTTTGCAAATAGAAAACAAAAATTACATGTCACAACATACCATGTCAGACCCAATGGTGGAGGAACATCCACACCCACAAATCTGCTTAGGCACCTAGCCGCAACACCTTCACCAACTTTCAAAATGTACTACCAGCCACAATTGCCATCTTATTATTTATGTAGACTACAAAGTTCCATGCTAATCAAGAATTTAAAGAAGTGGCTATTCCAAAATTGGAGATCCTAAATCGATATATGCTATCTACAACATCCACATGGAATGGATTAAAATATTTCTTAAAATAGTGAAAATTAAATATGATACAATACATCCATTTAGAAAAATGAAACATATACTATGAAAATTAAATAGAGATCCTAGTGCACTGTTTAGTTGTCTTAGCATTGAGACATCTATTGACAATGAGTATGTGATTGGGTGATATAATTTCAATCTTATTTCTAAGAGTAAAAATGCAAGGGAGTGTTAACTTTCAATTTATGGATAGAAGGACAACCTACCAATAGAGTTCTAGGGTAGATTTGGAGAACAATATACAAATATGATTTATGGATAGTAAAAAGGATTTGTAAATGGAGTTTAAGGTTATATTTGGATCATAATATATAAGCATGAAGTATTAGCCATTGATTTATTGACACATAATCTTTATGATAATCATCGACTTGTACATAAGGATGTTATTCAAAGGTGTGCATCTATGTATTAAATTTCTATTAAAAAAAAAGGACTATGCCCATGTATTAGACCTTATTTGATGCAATTTGATGAATCATTGTGAAAGAGGGAAGTTGGGACTTGGTGTGAAGACAAAGAACCTTTATTTGGACTAGAAGCACACTCTAAAGTTGGGAGTTTGATCCATCAACCCATATCATGGCCATTTTCCTTGTAGACCAAGCCTAAACTTGCTAATTAGGCCTGAGTGCACGATTGGGTAATTAATGTATGTTGGAGTGGAGTCAAGGTTCCAAACTTTGGAGTCTTTTAGCACTTTGAAAAGGGTATTTGAAACTGGTCTTAGATTGCCAAGTCCTTTGTAACAAAATTAAGTGGTTGGTGAAAAACGGTTAAAGGTAGCAAGACAACTTTTCAATAAAATTATTGAAAGAGATTTGGTTTCATAGAATGTTATGATCGCTGGCTATGGACTAAATGGGCTTGGTCAACACACATTGGAGCTTTTTGTACAAATGCAAGATAGTGGAATGAAGCCAAACAACATCACCTTTGTGCATATTTTGTTTGCATGTAGTCATGCTGGTCTTCTAAGTGAGGGCTGGCAATACTATGGTTGCATGACTCCAGTCTATCAAATTGAGCCCAACTTGGAACACTATTCTTGCATGGTTGATCTTCTTGGCCACGTGGGGCATCTAGATGAAGCAGAAAGATTCATTGAAGCTATGCTTGTTAAACCTAATGCTAATGTATAGGGTGCCTTGCTTGGTGCCTATCAAATTCATAAGCACATTGAGCTTGGAGAATGTGTTGCAAAATACCTTTTAATCTTAGAGCCCACATACCCTAGATATTATGGCCTGCTGTCAAATATGTATGTTGTGGTTGGCTTGTGGGAGAAGGTAACTAAGGTGCAACAAATGATGAAATAGAGAAATTTGAAGAAGAGACCAGCATGTAGCATAATTGTTTTGCATGGCAAGGTTCATACATTTTATGTTGGAGATAAATCACATCCTTAATTTGATCAAATAGTTGCTGCAATAGAAATTCTCACTTAGAGGACATATTTAAGTAAGGGAAAATCTAATAGCTTGTCCTCCACATTGTGGAAAGGAAGAGAACAAAGATGTGCTTAGCAGTCAAAGTGAGTTGATGACTATTACTATTGTACAATAAGCACAAGCTTGAAAACTCATATTTGGCTTCCTACAAACCTTAAATAATGGGGTCATCACCACACTGCCACTAAATTCATGTGGTAAACTAAGAAGGGATAATGATTGTGAGAGATGGACATCACTTTCATGATTTTTGCAATTGATTGTGTTCTTGTAGAGATTGGTGATGCTTCTAATAATAGAAGCAACAATTGAATAGCCACCTGTAGGTTTATGCATCTTTCTAGCCTTCATGGAGCATCACAAATCTTGGTGTTACTTTGATTTCATCTTGAAGCTTTTTTCTATTTGTTTGAAGCTATCCTGGGTCAATCATTTTTCTCTAAAAAATTAATGACTTGAACTAACAACTATGTAGAAACCACAGATTTGTTAGAAAATAGTGTTATCATAACAAAAGCATTTTTGGTTCTAATGGGAAAATTTTCATACCCACACTTTCTTCTTCATTATGGACTTCATTTGGGTGGTTGTTCTTTATGCAATGACTAGTGCAAGTGGCATCTTACAATGTAGAATAGTCCTAGTGATCCCTAATCATGTACCCGACCTCATTGCCCCACTATGGGAAGTCCTTTTGAGAATATTAAACTATACATTCTCCACCTAGGTGCTCTTAGCACTGCAACCAAAATGCATTGTCAAATTGTATAGTTGCACCATATTTTTTAGATTATACCCTTATGCAAGACCTATTGATGAGCCCTAGAGATCCAAGGTGCCTAGATGGCATGATATATGCGCTCAAATTTCATATGGACCTAAACTGATGTAATCAAGCCTTTAAAGACATTAGTATATAATAAGCTCAACATTGGTGTCAAAGGACCTAATTGTCAAGAATAATGTAATAATGGTCAAAATCACCAAATGATACAAATATGGGTGTTTAGGGTCTAGGAGTATTGGGATAATTGTTTTAAATCATAAAAATCATGATTAAGTCATTTTGATGCCTTTTCAATAGGTGGAAATAGGTAAATTTAGTTTGGAGGGAAATCTAGAATTTTGAATTCAAATAATAATAACTAGTTGGCAAACTAGGAGTTTTGAATGTTTAATTTAGTTTAATGATCATTGGGTTGTTGGATAGGGTTTGGGAAGGTGTTAGGAGGTTTATAAATCATGCTCCATGCCCAAGAATGGGTTATTGCAGGAAAAATCAGAATTGTATAGACTATTGTTATGAGGGAATAAAGAATGGTGTTTTGAATTGAAAATTTGAAAGCTTCTCTCAACTTTTTTTTATTGTTTGTCATTCGATTCTATTTGGTTTGTGATATAAATACTATATATAGAAATAATATATAGAAAATATGGATTTCACTAGGTCTTATCACATAGACAACAATGCTTCAACACCGGTGTAAAGAATATAGCCAATATGCTTATGATTTCATTGCAAAAACTTCATCTAACTTAGAGAATTTCATACGTTAATCAATGCAGGTTAATCAATGATTTCATTGCCAATATTGTGTCAATGCAAATATAAGACAATTCTATTTTAAGAATTTGTTTAAATGTCAAGTTAAAATTATAGAAAACATGCATCCAATACATGATACAAACCTGCATGGCCAATGCAATTAAATAAAGAACATAATGATATTTTCTCAAGATAATCGACTTCATGTCCAAACATGCATGAAGCAAAGTTATAATACTAGCTATTGCAGAGCTGCAAATCAATTTAGGCTTTTGATTAGCAAGACACAAAACAAATAAATAGAAAAAGAGCGCAAAGAACCTAGTAGGGAAATTATATAGATAGCAAGCTGCTAAAGTCCCAACATATCCAAATCAATATAAAACAAGTGCAAAGAGTGAAGCAAATTGAATACAAGCAGATGGGTTCAGAAGTTTGCAATTTTAAAATTTTGCTTCAGGAATGCAATATAGAAACTAGTCACATGGTGTAGAGGATTAAGGATCTAGCCACAAACTTGCAAACTCAAACACAATATGGACCCAAACCCCTATGTTTCAATGGTGTTCCCAAAAGCACACAATGCCACTAAAGACTCCAAACTTGGATTTACCTTCACCAAGTGTTTCCTCCACCTCTACACACCTTAAAAAACTTCAACCAACATGTTTCTAAGGTATCCAAAACCAAAAATCTTCGGTAGATACAAAAAAGACTAGTTTTCCCCTTTACTAGGCTATTCTCTTCTTTGGATCAACATACCATGTTTTCTTGATTTTTCTCTAAAACTTTCCAAAAAACCAAGAAAATAAATAGGCTTTTCAGATCCCCTTGTGGGAGTTCTATAACATACTCAAAAATTAATATGGACTCCTTTGGAAAAATATGCCAAAAATCATGATTGTCACTATTTTTCAAGAGTAAAACATGAGGTTTTACAAAGCAACTATCCAATATACTTATCCCAACTCCACCAAATTCATAGATTCATCATATTTTGTGCCTATTTAGAAAAATCCATCATTGATTTCATCCTATGAGGACTTTTGATATGAAACCCCCAAATTCAAGCCTTAAAACCCTCAAAATCAAGGGTATCACCAATCTAGGTAAAGCACACACTTCCAGGATCTAAAACTTAGGATTAACAATCCAATAATCATTTCTTCAAAGAATATCAAATAAAAAGTATACCTTGTTAAGCTAGATGTATGGCTGCATAACACCTAGCACTCATTTGGGTTCCCAAATTAGTCCTTCTAGCACTCAACTTTTCATTTCTTTCACAATAACCTACAAATCTTCACTTTTCTTTCATATTAGAGGTTAGTTGGGCATGTTAGTTCTATGGGTTCCATCCCAAGAAGCATTTAAGAGTACACATTGGATGGAACCCTCATTTCTTCATGTTAAACTAGGCAAAACTGTGACTTTCAGCATGACAACAGCAATAAAGATTTAAACCTGTTAATAAATGTATTAAATGTGATTCAAATTCTCCTAATAAAACTTTCCCAACATGAATGAAAGATTACACCACCAATATATGCTTCAAATGTGCAAGAAAACTCAAAAAATTTATTCAATTCTTGGTTGTCCGTACAATTTCTATACTATTCCGTACATACCAATATAGACACTAGTCATATTAAAAGTAATTTACTTTGGGATTGAAGATTTTTGGTGATCAAATTCGTATGGGGGATCAGTTATGAAGTGTTTATGCAATTATTTTGTTCTGGTGATATGGTTAGAGGTCCTGTTCAACAGGCCCTAGATTAGTGAACCCAAAACCAAGGGTTTGGTGGAAAATGTGTTGTGTAAAGGGTAGAACCTTAAAATATTGAAAATATATTGTTTCTCAACCCATAGAAGGATTGTTTCACCCTTTGGAATCATAGGGTTCAGTGGAGTTGTGGGTTGCTGTGTAAAATTGGAGAATTAGGCCTAGTGTGGATAGGCTAGGGGTATCAGATCTTGGGTACGGTCCAAAAGAGTTGATGTTGAAACTTAGGGAGGATGTATACATCCCAAAAGGGTATATTAATCAGGTTTTAGTTTCCCTAGTTTTTTGGGAACTATTAGAGAGAAATCCAAATTAGTGACTGGTGAGGGCTACTAGCTTTAAGGCTAGATATGAATGTTGGGTAAGAGATTAGTTGTCCAAAATGAATGGATGGATGGAACATGGTGGAAAGGCCATGAGGAGATGATTCAGAAAGGAAGAATGAAGGTTGAAGCCTTGGAAGAAGTTATGGTGTTTGGGAAACTCTAAGTGCACTTGGGGTAGCCTGGAAGGTAAGTCCTTGAGGGGACATTGGAGTAAAGAGTTGTTGCTAAATGAATGGATTTTCTATCTCATATGAAGAAGATGGATACCACACACCACCTTTGCATCATAGACTAAGAGTGCATTGCACTTGTTATGGCACTTGGGAATGTAGTTTCTTGATCTGATGCATTGGTCTTGGGGATCAATCTCAATTGGGTGTCAATGTTGGGATTTCTCAACAAGAAGTAACGGAACTAGTTGGGATTCATTGCAGTAACCTTGGAAGATATAAGGATGAAAGTTTTAGACATTTAGGTGTTATTCACCATTTGACTAGTCACTTTGTGTCCCTGTTTCATCTAGAGATTGATTGGGAAAAGATTCTCAATAAGGATTGGAGCATTGATCAAATTGGTACACTTGAGATCGTTGCTTGGCAATCCTTGGTGAAGGAAGGCTCATTCCTTTAATTGTGAACTTATTGGTTGGTTGCAGACCAGCCACACCACTCTGTAGTTTGCACTATAACAGACCAAAAATATGTGATATTAACAATATAACATACCACAACAATGAAATAACCCAGGGGCATCATGTATTGTCCATACAAGCATTGCATGGAATTGAAATTGTCGATGTCCTATCGGTCTAGAGATGTCATACATAGTGATGCCATTCCATAACTTCAACAACTCTTCAATTAGGGGCTCAATATACACGTTCATATCTTTCACTTGGTATTTACCTAGCAATTGAATGAACATAAACATTACATTATTATTATGACCATTTTCATGCACTATTTATAAATTAATTTAGATAACTATAAAGTGATAAAAATACGTGGCACAATCATTGACAACATTATGTGCTCCCTCTTTATGCACATCCAAGGAGGAATGTTATTATTAATAACAAAAATAGGCCACACTAAGTAAACAGATCTCATATCTCCATATGGATTGACACCGTCCGCTGCCAATGAAAGCTTCAAATTATGAGGTTCTTTAAAATGTGACCATGTTTCTTCTATCTCTTTAAATGAAAAACCATCGCCAGACATTCACATAATTTCATCCTGACTTCTATTGCGTGCATGGTAATCCATAAATTGTGCCAAGGTAGCGCACCTGAATAACTGTTGAAGACGTGGAATAATGGGAATGTACCAAAGAACCTTGTGAAGCACTTTTTTTGTTATTTGATTTGATTGATATCTACTACTATGACAATCAGGGCATTCGGCTGCAAATTCATATTGTTTATGATATAGAATGTGATCATTGGGACATGCATGTATTGTTTGATACTTCATTCCAATCTGATCCATAATGTTAGATAATTCTTGGTATGAACGAGGCAAAATGTTTGATGTTGGTAACAAAAACTCACTAATCAACCTACAACAACAAATATGCATTGTTAATATAATGAATAGTAATTGTATGCTAACATTGAAGATGACAAAAATGACATACCTTAGCATACGTGACATTGCTACATTGGATATACCATTCATAACCTTTAAGTTCACCAACAACACTATAGCCGAGAGTAGAGTTGTTTGGGAGCCTTCATATAAGGGCTCGTGTGCCTTCTCAAGTAAAGGTATATCAAGACCATCTTCATCATCATTATCAGATTCACTAGTACCATCATTGTGAGCCTCTTCATCACCTGCCCCAATACCATCTTCTTCAATCATGTCCTCTAGCACATTATCATCTTCTTCCATGAGAGTGTTATCCTCAGCTTGGATATTCACACCGCCATGTTCCTCCAGTAGGAAATCCACATTCAGCAATGGACAAAAATTGTGGCTCCCTTCAACATGACCATGTTGCCTACAATGACTCTGGGCTATTGTGATTAGAATTCTTCGAGTCTTTAAGCCTTTACACTTCTTGTAAGGACAATAACATTTATTAAGTTTTCTTTGGAACTGAGCCCACAATGCAGCCATTGTCTCATTTTGTTCAGCATTCATATTGTCAAGCATGGTCTTTCTTCACAGGAAAATATATCTGCAAATAAATTGGACATGTTGTGATTAATGCTTATATCTGTACATATGGTTTTTCTTAATTAATGTTTTCAAATGTAACTAAAATGATCCTATAATTTCTAGAAGGCGTAGATGTTTGCAAAATTTGCAGTACCACCCTTCTACCAAAAAAACACACCTAGTATACAATAATGGATAAAATCAAGACAACAATAATGCTAGTCCTTCTATTGATACGCCTTTTGAAGGTTGAATAAGGTCCTAATTTTGCTAACCCACTCTGTTTTATCTACTATACTTTCTGCTTTCAGCACAATTGCACTACGTGCTAGAATAGAAAGCCATGAAACAAAGACCAACAACCATTTGAGCATAGAAGGTGCCAATTTAATATACAAATATGTGCACTTGCAGTTTGAAACTTGAACCCCAAAAAGACACACACCTTTTAGTACTATTCTGTATGAAACCTTGTTGTTGATTTTGAATGTAAGACTTATAGCTACAGCATCAAGACCATTTTCCTTTATTGAGTTTTTAGAACTTGATTTAGCTAGAGTTGGAGAATCAGAAGTACCATCATTAATTCATTTATTCAAAGACATTAATTCATTAAAAAAATTTGTGGTGCTTGCTAGATAATCAAGAAAACCAAATACTCCATATGAAATTACACAATGGATAAACAGATAGAAATAGTCAATCTCAGTTTTTCGTTACTTGATTTAGAAGTTTAAAGGTTCCAATTACAAAAAAAATTTGTATCCTTCGGGGAACTTTTGAAAAAGACCAAAAGCCTTTACAATCACAAGAGATCAACTTATAGTATACTTAAATGTTAGTAAAGATCTATATTGTAAAGTTTCCTGGAAGTGACCGGTGCACATTACAATTACTATGCCACTTAGGCACCATGATATTGCCACATAGGCACTACGATAAACTTAACCATTTTGATTGGTTGGAGAGGCTATGGTGAATTAAAGTATATTGTTGTGAAGGAAGAAGGTATGCTCATCAAAACCTTATTAGAGTAGCTAGAAATATATTAGTAAAGTTTGCAATAAATCTTCATGTGAGAATCTTTTCCATGAAGAGTTGGGCTGCTAATAACTTCATAGTCCACATTTTTAGTTGATGGTATAAATAGCTATGTAGTTCATACTTCTAGCCATCTTAAGCTAGGCATTACTTTCTTATGTCAATCATATTGCCTAAATTGGGCATAGCAAGTCAGCAAGAACAAGGCACATCAAAATCCTTTAAGAGCACTCAAAAGTCTTGGCACTAATTGGTGGATACTCGTTGTAACTATTTTAACAAAGAAATTGGCAAATATTGTAGTTTGATGTGCACCAATATGAGGAATTAGAAGATAAGGAATCACATTAAGAAGTCAAATGATATGAAGGTATCATGTCGATACTAATGATAAATTAATTCAATCAAATAAAACATATTTATATGGAATTATTGACTAAGACCACTCTTAAAAAGGAGAGATCCACTTTTAGAGTAGGCCTATGGTGTTCATCATTTACCCTGACATCCTAGTAGGTGCTTCCAGGTCTACCAAGACACAAACAAATATGTTGCCATGCATCCTCTTTTGAATAGGGTAGCCAAAACCATATGTCTACAAAGGGCTTTCACAAGCCCACATCTTTGATATATGGGATATTTAGGACTTCCATTTGGCCTGTAAGTCAAGCATTCTTAATACATAAAGAAGAATGCCTAATCACTTGAAGAAGAACACATACACATATACTTGAAGGTTCTTTCCCATGATTAGCTTCTCTGAGAATGCTCCCACTTGCATGGCTAGAAAATCTCCCCAAAGTGTTGGAAGCATTTAGCTGAACAGAAGCATGTTGTGTATTAACTGATTCAAAGGTCTTTCTTTACTTCTAATTTTCTCCATAAGTTGATATTCCTTGCAAGGATGGAATTGACTGCACAATATCTGAAAGGCAATGCTTTCGACTACTTATTTTTGGAGTTATGTCACATGTGTTACCATGACAAGTTAAAGAATCTAATGTTTGACCTATAAGATGTATACCTCATGCATTAGCTAGATGATATTCAATTAAAAATAGAAGGCATACAACAGACACAATTGACATGCCCAACCCAACATGCTACCATTTTCCATCTCAAAAGTATAGTGAATTAGAAATAAAAACTTGCATGCTGGGGGGATCATGTGAAAGCTAGTTGCAAAGCTTTTGAATACAGTTGATGTTTAACCACTAGTTGAAGTCTTAACAAGAGAAGACCTTAACTGTTGAATGGAATTCCTATGCACTAATGATATTCTTGATGTATATGATGAACTAATTTTCCAATGAGTAGAATGTGATGGGAACCCCTCCTTTGGAGAATCCATTACTTTTCTTAGATGATTATCCTCCATTGATGGATAACCTAAAGTGTCTCCCAGATGTAATGGAGACTTTGAAGAAGTGATATCATGGTTAAAATAATACTTTGTAGCTGATGACAATTTATTAAAAGATTGGATCCTTGCAGGGTTGAGTGTGGATGTATTGGCTCCATAATTGTGTCCACCAGCTGAGGGGCTTGAGCCTGTTTGCCATACACTCTTATGATTTAGTTCAGACATCAACCTAGTGTTAAAAGGTGAGCTTCTAATAGAAGTTTTCCCAGTATTATTAATTAAGGACAACTGAGAGTTCCTATCCCATGTAGTTGATGGACCATACTTTCCTCCTTGCTGAATACCCTACACAACACTTAGATGATTTGATGGTGAAGATTCAACAAGAAAATTATGTTTTGGTAAATATCAAGATAATGAAATTCCCTTTTCAAACTCAAATAAATCATCTACTAGAGATGAAAATCTTGACTGCAAGCACCCTTGGCCCTGAAGATTAGAATCTGTAAATGCATCAAGATTAGACACAAATTCTGACATTAAATTTGAAATTTTTGTTATCTCTTTCTCTAGAGATGATTTCCCATTGTCTAAAAGGCTCATTTAGATATAAACAGGGGGGAAAGACTTCTTTTGAAGGCATGGAAGACTGGATAATCATAAGATAACCATAGTAAATTCTGGCCTAAGATATAAGATAGTTCTAATATGCATAAAGGGAGCATAGGAATTAAGGAAGGATTGATGGAAGAAGGGAGGGGAAGATAGTAAGGAAGTACCTTCATTTGGTCAACAGTGATGAAGAGTTTGACCTTATTTAAAGGGTGGTAATTGTCAAAGGCTGTGACCAATGCAAGTGGCACATGTCGTGAAGAGAAGTGACTCTTACATTGTAAGATATAAAAAAGAGGTTTCATTTGAGGACGAAATCCAAGGGATATAAAGTTGGGGAATAACATATCAATTTAAAGTGGTGATTCAATTTTTATGACAGGTGTTGAACCTTCCATGAATAATATATAAAAGAAGAAATTTTTTTTATGATCATTTACCATTCATCACTTCCAAATACATTAAATCAACACACAATCATCACTCCTCAATTTATGAATTACAACATTCATTTAGTCATCATTCACTAACTATTAAATTGTCAAATCAAAGGAAATCAGTCTATCATTCAACAAACATCAGTTGGGAATCAAATAGACTTGCAATCAATTCTTCAATTAGTTCAATCAGTCTATATTAATCATTCAATCATCTTGAGTGAATAAAGAAATATAAAAGAAAAGAAGACCATATGATTTAGATTATTGGATATTATTATTTGGTCTTTAGCTATAAACTCATGTTTTGTTGAAATCTTAACTAGTGCTATGTCTATACCTATTCTTGGCCTAATTTTGTTGATAAAATTTTAACTAGGGTATTGGAGAAAGAAGAGCTAATCAAATTTTAGAACTACGAGAAACTTTGCCAGAGGGCTTGAAGGAGGTAGCTATATCTTTAAATGTATTTAAAAGTATTTTTGACAAATGAATTTCTATGGGAAGATCTTTGCTAAGTAATACACTAATTTTGTTTCGCAGCTCCATGATCTGTAGATACAAAACATGTTCAAGAGTACGGCTCAACAAGTCTTTGGTTGAAACAAAAAGACTTGTTCCTTGTGTTAGGCCTTATTTTCTATAATATATAACCTATTCTATGCCAAAAATTGGCATTCATTCTCAAAGTATGAGGAAAATCTTCTTTTTTGCTTAAAATGGTAGACAAAGGATATAACTTCTAAAATTCAGGAAGTGTGAGATACTCATCCTCTAATCATATGAGCAACATGAGTTGTGTATTTTTAGATACCTCTTGACACTTCTTGGAAGATCATTCCACATAATTTCCATGAGCTAGAGGGTTCTCTAAAGTCCAATTGAATATGAGAATTATTCTTAAAAGATACTATGTTCTCTTCGGACTTTGGAGCTTTAAGTGGTAGCTCAGAAATTGTCAAAAATTACTAATTTAGTTCCATGGACTAAGAAGGTGTTGAGTTCTAGATTGGGAAAGAATACTAGGCACAAGGTATACGTGGAATACCTGATCAAATGGAAGGGAAAGCTAGATATTGAAGCTACATGAATACCAGTGACTGATTTCAAGAAGAAGGGAATAGATCTCAACTTGATTTCTCCCACAGTCCCATTAGGACTTCTTTTGTTGGGGAGAATGGTGTAGTAGCACTCTAGGACATGTCAAGGTCCTATTGAATTTTTTTTGTGTTTGGCTCTTTGATGGGCCATGGTATCTAATAATAGATAAATGAAATCTCAAAGTGATATCCAAGTGCATCTTGGCATGTTTTCTAAGTCAAAATTCAAAAGTTGTGGAAAAAGATGTAAAGTTGCATTCCCTAGGTAAAAAGTTGTCAATGGGTCCAATTGTCTCTAGGAGTATAGTATATGATCCAAGGCCTAGAATGGCTTGGAATAGAGTCTAGACTCATGTGAGATTGGGGAACCATTTGGTAAGGTTCTACACACCTAGGCTGAAAGGAACCAAACATTTCCAAAAGTTGTCAAGAAATTGAAAAGTTGTCAAGTTGCAAGTTTGACAACTTTATGTGAAACTTTTGTAACTTGGTTCAATATTTTACCAATTAGTCACCAACTCCTAGAATTCAGTTTGGGGAAGGTTTAGGAAGGCTATTTAAGCCCATCCAAACTAGTTTGTATGGTTGGATGTTGTGTTTTTCAACTAGAAGCAATTGAATGCTGACCAATTTTGACTGTACATCTATGCAATGGTGAACATCCACAATCATATTGATTGAAATTTGAGTTATTTTACATTTAATAGTTAGAGTATGTGGTCTTCATATTCTATACATAATTGTGTGTTTTCTTGATTAGTTTTGTTGGGTTAATACTTATTAGTTTGTACTCTGCTAGTCACTAGACAAACCCAAGCAGTTTCAAAAGAATGGAGTCTAGATTCATTTCTTGTGGTTAAAAATGCATGGAATTATGGAAAATGAAAGAAAAATCTATATACATTATGTCATTTTTTATTGGAATGGAGGAGTTGCAGTTTTCTATTGTTACCAGCCATCCCTAGGTGTGAGAATATATTTTGTATTTCCAAGCACCAACTTTAGCTATAGGCTCCATTCATTGCTTATCTTTTGGACAATTGAAGATAAAATAGGGCTACACCAAAAGGACATTGATGTAGTACATATCATATGCCAGATTGTATAGAGCAGCAAAATTCTATCCTCCATTACAATGGCATGCCACAAATCCTATTTATCTTAAGTGTGTCTCTATGGACTATTGATCAAACCTTCAGCGTGCTCATCTATTGATCAACTCTAGAAATAATTAACACATGCTCAAATATTTGATAATTGTAATTAAAATGTTTGTAAGCTATACAACTATCAAGAAGACAAATTAAAATTAAAATTCTTAAATTTGATCAAAACACTGAGTTAAACATGCTACAATGATCTTGTGGGAATACATAGGCAGTGTGGCCAATGACATATCATTAGAGATGAGAGATGCATGAGAGATGCATTACCCACAACATAGAACAATGTCATGCGAATTTTTCACAACCTCTCTTTCCAGCGGATGCATAAAGTAAAATAAGATGCAAAGCTTTATATAGAAAAATAGAACCAAAATGGAGCGAATTTGGAGAGTTCAGAAATCTTCCTTCACAAGTATCCACCTTAATGGATTTAGACGAGATGAAGAATTATTTTTTTAAACTCGCCTTTGTGCATTGCTCAACTTATGGTTCCAGAGGAAACAATAGTGTTCTTGTTTTAGGAAAAAATTTATAGAAACATATAAATATTCCTTCACAAGTATCCACCTTAATGGATTTAGAAGAGATGAAGAATTATTTTTTTAAACTCACCTTTGTGCATTGCTCAACTTATGGTTCCAGAGGAAACAACAGTGTTCTTGTTTTAGGAAAAAATTTACCAACAACCTATTGTTTAAGAAGGGATACTTTCTTCTTGACCTTAACACTTTTTGACATTATTTAATTTGGTATATCTTTGTCGTAAATTTTTGTATAGAATAGTGCGCTAAAATATGCATAAAATTGTGGAGCTGAAATTAGAACTTTCTTAAAGGAAGACAAGGTTTTGTCTGTATTCTGAAATTTAACTTTTGACAAAAATACTAAGAGGACTTATCCATAATTTTGGCACTATGCTTCATCATCTGTTCAAGATTGTATCTGTGTCTTCAATATGTGAGCAAAGAGCAAGTTTGATCATTAATTTTAACTATTTCATGGGGCTCTAATGTTTTCTATTTTATAGCTGACCAACTATTGAATAATTCACCTACCTCTGATTTTACTTTGCAAAAGAGACCACTTCTACAACTTACCATTAGCCTATTACAAGTCGAATCATCCCAATCGTCACTCTTTAAAACATGTTGATGCCCCTTATCATCTATCTTGTATAGCCTTAGAATAAATATTAGTTATGCTTATTACACTGTCCAGATTCTCATTCAGACTTACAAATGGCATTTGAGTGCCTTCTTGCCTCTTTGATCTATTACTCATTGACTACATTACACAATGCAAAAGATATCCTTCTCTAGTGACATTTTTTAGATTATTGGTAGACCATTTCCCACCAAAGTGAACATTGTCCAATATCTCATATGTAACAGCATTGTGAATAAAAAATATTTTCATAAGTTTACCCAGCCACATCATATCCTAATTCAGCATTCCAAGGCTACAAAAATGATTAAGCAGTGTACTATAGGACACCGTATCTGTGACAAAACCCATTTAAAAAAGTTTTTCTAACAAAGTAACAACCAGACTAAGGGAATCCTTGTAGAGCCCATCCAAAATTGTATTGAAAGTGAATTTTTCTAGAGAAAATCCTTTGGAAACAATGCTCTCAAGGAGATTAAAAGCTAGCTGAGTCATTTTTGTAATGCAAAGACCATTTATCAAAGTATTGTAGGTAATAACATTAGGAGCACAACCACTACATGATATCATGTTCATGATCTCCAAAGCTCGCTTCATATCAGCTTCCTTACAGTGAGCATTAATTAAAATATTGTAGGTAAAAATATCAGGGGACAAGCAATTTCTTGGCATGAGGGTACAAAGCTGATTTTTTGTCCTTATCATTTCTTGTTTACAAAATACATTAATGAGAGTATTAAAGATAACAACATTAGGCACAAGCGCAATTTTTAATCATTTACTTTTCTAGCCCAAAAGTTGAGAATAAGTTTCCTTCCTTTCAATGTCCATCAATCAATGAGCTATAAGTGAAATTGTCAAGAAAATTTTTACCATTTTCATAAGGAATCTATGTGCTTTCTTTATGTAGCTTATCTTGCAAAGCTCGTTCATAAAAGGAGTGTAAGAAATAACATTAGGTGGAATTTCTTTCTTGTCCATTTGTGCCCACAGTTTAAAAGCTCGTTCTACATTACCATTCTTGAGATGTTCATCAATAAATACACTGTGTACAGTTTTGTCACGAATCAAACCTTCTCCAAACATTTCCCTCAAAAGAAAATGTGCCTCCTGTATATTACCTTCCTTGTATAACCCCATTGTAAGAGTAGTATAAGTAATCACATGAGGCAAAAGACCACTCTTTACCATATTATCAAATAGTTTGAATGCAACACTTGTGTAGGCAACCCTGTATTGTCCAGCAATAATGATATTATATGTAAATTTTTTTGGAGCTAGACCATTTAGAATTAGTTGGTTTAAGAGTTTGATTGCTTCGTCTAGCCTGCTAGCTCTACAATGACCTGAAATGAGCTTTAAGTGCACATATCAGGAGGTATGTTCCTTTCAAGTATGTAATGTAATATTTGATTGCCTCACTTTTCTCTACCAAAATTGAAATAACAAGCAATGAGTGTGTTGATCCCTAGAGCAACCTAGCTAGGTGGTTGACAGAGAAATGTGCTTGGACATTGCAGGAGTGGATTGAACTTCAAGAAATTAATTTGGATTGTGTTAGGGGAATGTATAAGGAGTATGCAATATCCTTGGTAGGAATTGATCAAACCATTTGAAGGGGTATTAAAAGCCTAATTCAAGATTGGTTTGTGTAGACCTAGAAACCCATGGAAACCATCACCTTTGGGTTTGATATATATGTTTCCTGCCTTGTAGGATAGAAAGGTCTTCTAATGAGCTGATGGGGACACAACCCAAGAACAAAATGGACACAACAGAAAAGGGAAAATTATATTAACTGAGAAAATAAGCTAGTACAACAGTACAGGAAAATAACTTCAAAACATGCCCTGAGGGCTTACAATAGCATAAATCTGGAGATAATTTCTCCTTTTAGTACCTCTTCTCAAACTCCACTCCGAACTGCCTTTTACAATGCCAGAAATCTCCTTAAATAGACCCCAGAGGGTTAAGGACTAGGAGTACATTCTAGAAAGTTCTAGTAGGCATCCACTGACCAAATAGAAGGTTCCAAAAGCTACGTTAGAAGTCAGTACAAATCTAGAAGAATCCAGAAATGGTAACCGAACTTCTGAGAGGCATAACTTTTGAACCGTAGCTTCGATTGATGAACCGTTTCCATTTTTGGAAAGCTCTAGAAGCACTCTATAGCCCTATGGACCATCTTTGCTCATCCCCCATTTTTTGGCCCTTTTCAAGGTCATTTAATGCCCCTAACCTGACTTGGAAGCATTCTTAGGAGGTCTCCAAAATCTAAAAAACTGTAATAACTTTCAAACCGTGGGGTCTTTTGACCTGATTCTTTTTCTAGAATGCTCTAAATCACAATTACATTCATCTAGCCAATTTACACCTCCTAGTTCACCAAAATGAGGGCCCAATTACATGCGCCTATTTTTTTGATATTTTCTAGCTCACTGATAGTGGAACTATGAGAGTTGGAACCTTTATTTGGCCCAAATGGGTATCCAAAAATGAAAACACATGAAACAGAAACTAAGTCTAAGTACATTTTTTTGGCTGACACAGGATTGCCCTTATACCTCTGGATGCTCCTGCATCATGAGCCTATTCAACATAATTTCTTTCTATTGTGAGATTTTTGGGATTTTAATTAAATTGACATTTCACGTTATTTTTTAGCGTGCTATAATGTTGTACATTATACCTGGCAGAATGAAAACTTCTTGATTATTTTCTTCATGTAAATAAAGCCAAGACAATTTTTGTATTGTTCATCAGTATATAATTTATCTTGTGAAACGTCTGCATAACATCACGAATTTGATTTTGCTTTCTTGTAATGTCTTCCAAAGGCTACCAATAATAGAAACCATTAACCTTTTTTTGTCAATTGGCCCTTTGAGCATTTATAGGGCTGAAGACTCTGTTATTGATGAAGTTTAATATTCTAATCACTTGTTCACCTTTTCTCATCCCTAAGAACCCTAACATTGGCATGATACCCTCAAACTATCTAGCATAGTTGGCTCGATTGCATAGTAATAGATTTGTAGGTTATTCTAGTAGTTGATTTTATTATTTTGAAGCAAACTTTTTCTAAGCTTCATCTAGATTTATCTAGTAAGATGCATACATGTGTATAGAATGAATGTTGTAAGTATGGATAAGTTTTTAATTATACACAGGGATAGTAGATGCAAATTAGATAGGGATACTCAACTTTATTATAATAGATATTCTTTTTGAGAATTTTGGAATTTGAATTGTCTAGAGTTTAGAAATGATAGGGGTAATACCTTGGATTTCATCTAAGGGTTATTATTGGAGGGCCTTTTTGTGTCCATTGATTAGATCTTGATAGTTTTGTGTTCTATTTTTTGACTCATCAAATTTGTTTGCCTTGCTTTTGGATTACTAGTATTTATGAATATCTTAGGAGGTTGTTATAAGCACTAGTTTGAAAACTCAAGTTAAGGAACAAAGCAAATGAGAAATGTCTAGTCCAAAAAAAGCCAAACATTGTATAGGGTGCATATAAATATTTTCAAAACAAGGCAAGAAATGTCAATCTATAAAAAAAAAACTTCAACTTGCCTTTGTAACTCTAGGAAGGAGACTCTTCAACATTTCCAGCTATTATTTGATCCTTTCATTCCGCCTTCTTTCTGAAATCTCTTTCAATGGATCAAATTTGAATCATTCACGAGCTCTCCTCTGCTGCAATCAACTGCCAAAGAACTGAAGATGTCAAACCCTACTGGTGCTGATGCTATTAAACCCTTTTGTCACATACTCCTGGCCTAAAATCACAGTGGTAGAAAATGGTTCAATGCACGAGTCTTATGGGTCGCGTAACAATAACATTAGGGTGGCAAACATAACTTTTTTCAATTTTTGCTTAGTGTGATCCCGACAAACATAACTTTTTTCAATTTTTTCTTAGTGTGATCCCATGTTGGTCAAAATTTCAACCAACACGAGCTCATCTTTAATAAAAGTCATCACAATTCGACCAAATTGACCCCAAATTATCAGATGGTCAAAAGTTTTGGTTGAAAATTCGAGTCAAATGTACTAGTGTCACTTATTATCTCTATTTTACTTAAGGTAAACATTAGGCATATAATAATTAATTCTTTTATTAATTATTATCATGCAACCTAGGTTTTACCTTATTAGGGGTTTGATCTCCTTTATAAGGACACTCTCTTTTTGTAATTATTTTTTTATTCAAATTTGATAATAGAAATTTGTTTTTTTCTCATCAAGAATGTCTCATCTATGGATCTAGGAATTCTACCCTCCATAAGTTTTTTATTCTCTCTTTCGATGATAGGTGTTTGCATACAGGGGATTCTTGGGAGTTGTGGGGTTGATGTTTCATCAACTACAATAGTATGTATGCATGCATGCATGTATGTATGTATATAGAAAGATATAGGAAAAAAAAAAAAATTGATCTAGGTGCATACATATTCCAAAATCCAATTAATAAAAACAATAAAACTCACTCAACCCATGAAAAGTGACTTGCCTCTAGATCCTACACAAAAATAATGCAGACTAGGAAAAATGGGTAGAGTTCACAAGAAATTTTACAAAAACATATCATAGTAGATATTTTTAGAAAGAAAAAGCCATAACCTAGTTAAATTGGTCTACTTTTTGATTAGCTAGGTTGACTACAAATTCCTATAGTATTATCATCAGATTAAGTACAATAAAATAAATAATCAATTGTTCCTAGCTAATAGGATCAAATACAATTTTCTAAGGTGATAAAATTGCATATGCAGATGCATCACTTGAATACCAAGTATGAAGCACATTTCCCAATTTATAATAAATGGTTGGATATAAAGGCTCCATATGCTAGCCCAAAATGGAAGCCAAGGATGTAGCCAGGCATGTATTAGCAAGCTCTCCCTGCAAGGATGCCAATTATCTACTGATGTTGTTAATTTGGGCATCACTATATGATCCAGAATGTTATGAAGTACTGAAGCTAATAGCAACTTCTCTCATGTCTCCTGAAAACATTGCATAGGTTTAGGGTCCCTTGGCTCCTAGGAATTTGTATGTATATATGTATGTATATAGAGAGTTCATGTGGATTGTGGAGGTCAGTCGAGATCTAGGATTTCATTTTTGTGCCCTTGTGATCATTGCATTTCATTTTTGTACCCTTGTGATCTCTGCATCTCATTGTTGTGCCCTTTTGATCTCTGTATATGTATGTATATGTACATGTATGTATGTATACACACACACATATGTGTGTGTGTGTGTGTGTGTGTGTGTGTGTGTACATACCTACACACACATATGTGTGTGTCTATGTATACATGTATGTATATAAAAATAGAGATCTTGGCGCTATAGAAAAACAATGAAACTCACTCAACATGTAGTAGGGCCATAGATGTGATGGAAATGTCTATTGGTAAGTATATTTTTATTTTTCTCTTTCATTTTTCATGTGTTTATTTCACTTGAACTATTATTTCTTAGGGCGCATTTTGTAATATTGAGTTTATTCTATGCAGGAGCCGATGAGGACATTCGAGGATGCACCTATGTTAGATGTACAAGAATCACTAAAGAATTGTGATGAATTGATTGTGAGCAATGAAGATGGACTTCCCCTAAGAGTAGTAGAAGGTGATGAGGACATTCTAGGTACTTTAAAGATTGATCATTTCTTAAATATTTTAGATGTTAATGATGAATTTAGATATTAGGGGGGGTGGGGTCAAGTGAGCTTCCACCTTCACGTGGTTAGCCCTGATTAGTAGAGAATATTAAACTCTTCTCAAAACTAATTGAAGCTCAAAATTAGCCTCATATGATTCCATGACAACTAACTATGTGAATCTCTTGGTTTAGGCAATGTTTAAGGATGCCATAGTTCAATATGCAATCTCAATTCATATTCATACAACATCAGGTGCAGCTAAAAAATGCAACAAGTTTGCATTTGTTTGTTAGAGGCCTTTAATTAGGTATTCTAAGTTATACGCCATCAAGAACATTGTAACTTTTACTCTTATAGGAAAGGGTAATGTCCTTAGCATGCAAGAAAATCAAAACTTTGTATGTGCTAGCTTGCTGAGGACATTCTCTTGGCCATAGTAACTAAAGTTCTAATTTTCATGATGGTATATAATTTTAAAAACTTAATAGATCTATTAAGTAAATGCAATTGTGTTGGATTTTTTCAGCTGTGCCTATTGTCCATGCATAGAGAATGCACTTACACATGCACTCTCGATTTAGAGTGGTAGAATCTTATTTTGGATGCAATGAAAAAATGACATGCAAAAGAAGATGGGAAAATGATGTCACTTTTGCAAGTCTGGAACCTTTTTTTGTACTTTAAAGATTGATCCTTTCTTAAATATTTAAGATGTTAACAAGGAATTTAGATGTTGTGAGGGGTGGGGGGAGCAAATGAGCATCCACCTTCACATGGTTGGCCCTGATTAGTAGAGAATATTAAACTATTATTGAAACTAAGTGAAGCTCAATATTAACCAATGATTACATGACAACTAACCATGTGAATTTGTTGGTGTCAGGAAATACAGTTGGACCCCATAGTTCAATATGCTACTATAAATGTTATTTTAATTCATATGGATTTAATTTTTTTAGAATAGAACTCTATACATAATTATATATTAATGATAATGAAAATAGATTGATTTGATAACAAAAATTTGCATCCATATAGATGCCACGACTATAAAGGATACACTGATATCAAATGGTACATATATGACAAATGATGACAAATAGTCATTTACAAACATTTTTAAGACATGTCAAATATTTGTCCCTTGTATTAGATTAGTTTTTAATAATTATGAAACCCTTCTAAACTAAGATACTCTAGGAGTCTTAGCTTCTTAAAAGAATATGGCAATTCATCCAACTTCACCTTGATAACTAGCTTTGGAGACCAAAGGTGGTATGGTGGTTGTCCATTTACAATGTCCCTCCCCATATCCATCAAGTTATCATGCATTCTTATTTGACCATCTTTGTCCATCTCAACAAGACATCTATTGAAAAAATTTCCCCAACTAAGTGTTCCATAAAACTCAGTGTCCCATGTTGTAATTGTCACACTTCTTTTTTCTCCAATGAAGAAAAATGTTGCATCCAAGAACATCTGCTTCTCTTTCTTCCCTAGAGAATCATAGCTGAATTTGAGCCTCTTTTTGATGTCCTCATGGGGAATCTAGGAATACTTATTGAACATTTTTTTCCAATTTTTTTTTAATAATTTAGCAAGTCATTACAATTGTGATGACTTGTTCTGACAGATAGTAGTCACACTTATAGTATTGCTGTCACATACCTATTGCAATTGCATTAGACTATTCTAATGGATAGCCATCGCTCTAACTTCACACCTATTGCAAACCTCTTGCACTTGTGGCAGATAGGTCTAACGGCTAGCCATTGGTCCAACTATAGACTAGAAAATCTTAGACTATCTAAATTGTGACTATCTACTATCACTATTGGGATGACAAGAAGATAAACTCTTTTTGTTTCCCCTTCCAAGTTATGACAGCTTTATCTATCATAATCATGACAAACAACACCCTTTCCATTACAATTTGCAACATCAAAAGTCTAGTGGGAGCCAATTCATGCTACTATCGCTTGGGTAAAGGGTGGTCATTGTAATTTAGGCCCAAATGTAGTAGTGAAGACTTCCATCAAGATAAGGGAATGATTGTACAAGTGGTTAGTCATGCTTTTTGAGCTAACCAATGCACCAAGAACATTTATCTGGCTCATGAATGAGGTACTTAAGGAGTTTCTATGTAAGTTTGTCATTTTTCACCTAGATAATATTTTGATCTTTAGCAAGATACTGGAGGAGCATTGGTTGCACATTTGGAAGATGTTTGATAAGTTCAAGGAGGAGAAGTTGTTGATAAATTTGAAGAAGTGTAATTTTTGGAAGAAGTTGGTGTACCTGGGATTTTTAGTTTTAGTAGAAGGTCTAAAAATGGACCTTGAGAAAGTGAAGGCTATCCTTGAATGGCCTACTCCAAGGAGTATGGCTAAGGTAATATATTTTTATAAATTGGCGATTTTTTACATAAATTTTATTAGAGGTTTTAGTAGTATTTGTGGACTCTTTATTGAAATAATGAGAGGAGATAGGAGAAGTTGTTGATAAATTTGAAGAAGTGTAATTTTTGGAAGAAGTTGGTGTACCTGGGATTTTTAGTTTTAGTAGAAGGTCTAAAAATGGACCTTGAGAAAGTGAAGGCTATCCTGGAATGGCCTACTCCAAGGAGTATGGCTAAGGTAATATATTTTTATAAATTGGCGAGTTTTTACATAAATTTTATTAGAGGTTTTAGTAGTATTTGTGGACTCTTTATTGAAATAATGAGAGGAGATAGGAAATATTTTAAGTGGACTATAGGAGAAAATCAAAGTTTTAGTCTACAAAAATAGAAATTTACTAAGAATTCTATTTTAGCACTTCCATATTTTAATAAGGTATTTCAAGTAGACTATGATGCTAGTGATACTATAGTAGGATTTGTTTTGAGCTAAGAAGGTAGACTTGTTTCTTATTTTAGTGAGAAGTTGAATGATTCCAAAAGAATAAAATTATATTTATGATCAAGAATTTTATGCTATATTTTAGGCATTGAAGAAGTGGAGACACTATCTTCTTCACAAGGATTTTGTTTTGTATATTGGTCATCAAGCTTTGCAATATTTGAACAATCAAGAAAAATTGAATCAAAGGCATTTGAAAGGGTTGAATTTTTGTAGAGTTATACATTTTTTTTGAGACATATAAGTGGGAAATCTAAAAGAATTGCATTTTTTATTAGTAGAAGAAAACTTTTATTGATAGAGATATAGATTAAAGTGGTTGGATTCAAGGAACTCAAGAACTTGTATCCAGAGGATCCTGATTTTGTTGAAGCTTGGAAGGCTTGCACAAAATGTATTATACATGATAGGTTGAAGTGGTTGGATTTCAGAATCTAGGATGGTATGTTGTTCTAATGAAATTAGATGTGCATTCCAAGAAGTTCATGAGAGAGAATCTTATCAAGGAGAATAATAGTAGAGGATTGGCTAGAAATTTTGGTAGAGATAAAACAATTTCTCTAGTTGGTAAGAATTATTACTAGAAATAGTTGTCGCAAGATGTGAATAAGTTTTTATAAAGTGGTAGAGTATGTCAAATGGTGAAAAGAGTGACGCAGAATATAGGGTTCTATCACCCATTACCTATACTATATAAGTCGTGGGAGGATGTTAGCATGAATTTTTTTCTTGGTTTATTAAGGAACAGGTGAGAGAATAATTTGTGGTAGTTAAAAAATTTTCAAAGATGGCACCTTTAATTCCTTGCAAGAAAACTAGTGATGTTGTTTATGTGGAAGTGTTATTTTTTAGAGAAGTGGTGAGACTACATGGTCTTGAAAAGAGCATAGTTTCATATTAGGAAACCAAGTTTGTTGGGTATTTCTAGCATAAATTTTGGAATAAGTTGAAGATATATTTGAAGTTAAATTCATCACATCATCAAAAACCTAATGGATAGACAAAGTTGGTTAATAGGAGTTTGGGAGATTTGCTGAGATGTTTGGTTGAATATAAGCCAAAATGTTGAGATATGATTTTACCATAGGAAGAATTTGCATATAATAATTTTGTGAATAGGAGTACTATTAAATCACCATTCCATACTATATATGAGATTAGTCCTATAAATGCTTCTGAGTTGAGGCAATTGGATTAAGGAGAAAAAAAAAGTTTTGAAATTGAAGATTTTGTTGAACATTTGAAGAACATCTATGAGGAGGTGAGAAGGCACATTGTTAAGATGAATACACAATACAAGGCTAAGGCTGATGTGAAATGGAGGTATAGAGAATTTCAGATTGGAGATTAAGTCATGGTTCACTTGAGAAAAGAGAATTTTCTAGTGGGTACATATAATAAGCTTACATTATGCAAGATAGTGAATAGGTATGATTCTAGAAATGAAAATTAGTTAGAGTTGCCTACTAAACTGAATATTTCACTAGTATTTAATATTTCAGATTTGATAGAGTATCATGATGGAGGTGATGGAGATGAAGTTATAGAAGTGTAGTAGAGTATTCTAGCATCTACCTTAGCTACAAAGGAGATTGAGGAGATATTAGATAGTCATATTGGAAGGAGCACAAGGAACAAAATGTATGAAGAGTAGCTAGTCAAGTGGAAAGGGAGACTAGTAGAAGATTCATCATGGCTAGCAAGGGAGGAGGTTGACCATCTTGGATTTCCTCTAAACACTAAGACATGATGGGGCCACTTTTCAAATTACCCTGGGTGTTTGATGTAGGAGCATCCTGGGTGTAAGAGAAATTTTGCATCACCCAAAAATAATTCCTTTTTTTTGTTTCTTGAATTAGGGTTGTCTTAGTGTAGAGTTTTTTTTTCTATAGGCTTTCTACTAAGTAAGTCAATCATAGGAGCTTAGAATGTCCTAATTTCAAAGGTGGATGTTCATCTTAGATATATCAGCCTACTAGTGGCTTAGTGCCATATAATGAGTATTCATGGAGTTTTTAAGGATTTTTGTTGTGTAGTTTTAGTATAAAAACATCAAGCTTAGTTTTGAAGGCCTTAAAGGCCTCAGACAGGGTCCAAAATAGGGCTAATTAGAGCTTTTGCTAATCAAGCCTTATAGATTAGAAGTTGAGGATTCTGAAAAGTGGTTATAGTAGTGAATATAAGCAATGGTTTGAAAGTCATGGCCTTTTGAACTTGGGTTGACCAAAATCTCCAAAATAAGTGTCAAAGGTGTATTAGGTTAACTTTATATGTAATTTTAGGGTTAATCATTCTCAAGGGTTAATTTTTTATGTCTAGAAAATTCTCGTGTGGCAGGAAATTTCCTATTAAGGAATGCTCGTACATTGCCTAGGACAACTCTGGGTGATAGCTCGCAGCTCTATGTTCTAACTTATTGTAAGGAGGGCACCCATGTGGTTTTCATATTATATTTCAAAATTCTATAATTCCACATTTGTGATGATGAAACTCGTATTTTATTCTCATAAATTCTTGTTATTTCTTTTTTTCTATTATGTATTTGTCAAATTGAGAGGAGCACCGTTCATTAAATTACCATAGATAATATATCTAGTAATAAATGATTAAATTTAATATAAACACATTATAAAAATAAACGAATTTACTACAAAAAAATTACTCTATATCAAATTTGTATATAAAATTATAATAATAAAATAGTTTTTTATTTAAATACATTCACTTATTGTAATTGATATTATAGAAATATTTTTTTATTAATAGATTTATGTTTTTTACCATAGTTTTTTTTTTCCATTGTAATTATGAGTGTCAACAATAAATTAAACAAAAGCAATTCATATGTCAATCACATAATAGTGGGTTAGCAAGTTGTTGGTGAACAAATTGTCTTTTCAACTATTTAACAAATTTTCTCTATGCCCAATAGTATTGGAGAACAAAAAATGCTCACAACAGTTGAGAAAACTTCATATTGTTTGGTTTTCTCTATGTATTTTAAAGTTACAGCTTCCTTATAGAGTTTTCAATGAATTCAAAGATTATCTTCAAACTTTTACCAGAAAGCACATAAGGTTCTCTCACATACTCCTAGGTATTGAGGTAAGAATTCATTCAAATAATAAAAAGGAAATTTATCAAACTCTTCTTCCACATAACATCTATTTAAAGAAATAACTAATACTACAACTTGATATCAACCATTCAAGAATATTAATTAAAATGAACTTATAGTAGGAACAAAAACTGATATCTTGAATTAATAAATCAAAGTTCACAAAGTAACAATGATTAAAACACTTTGAACGCCAAGTTTCCAAGCCAAGATCCAAGATATGTATATATATATACATATATACATATATATATATACATATATACATATATATATATATATATATACATATATATATATACATATATATATATATATATATACATATATATATATATATATATATATACATATATATATATATATATATATACATATATATATATATACATATATATATATATATATATATATATATATATATATATATATATATATATATATATATATATATATATATATATATATATAAAACTTCCTTCATGCACACAACCATTCAAAAAGTAAACATATATAAGCTATCTATCGATCGCTGCTTTTAAGTATCTATTTATCAAAATTTCTAGCTATCTAACTTCTAACCCCTAATAAGTTCAATGCCGCAACATTTATAGTTTCATTATAGATCCTAAAAGGCCTCCATCAAAACCTAGCCATTTCAAATTAAACAAGAAACAATTATAAAGAAGAAAATAGTTATAGAAACAATTGTCAAAAGGTAACTAAAAACAACCATCTAGATCAAGCCTCGTCGTCGATTTTCTCTTCTCCCACAGTCTGTCACACCAACTTCTAGTTTCTAAAAGCATTCATGAACTCTTGCATTGCATGGGAATGCAGATTCCTTAAACTTAGCAACCTAGCTCTAAATAGGTCCTTTTGCCATTTGAAATCGTTGATCTTCAGACTCTAATGTGGCATGGGGTTTTTGTTGAGACATAACATGGATTCAATATTCACTAGCATAGTGAAATCATTGGTGGTAGGCGATTCATTATCCCTAATCTTCTCAACAGCTTCATTGAAGCTTTTTGTCAATGTTTCAAAATCCATGTTCCCATATTCAAACTACAAAATTCCTATAGGATTTACTATATTCATATCTTTAAGGAGTTCCTCATACATCCCAGTAATTTTTCTCTCAATGGCATACATTTCTTTGATTTCTTCTTCATAAACTGACTCTTTCCAAGCCATATTATTTTTCATGATGAATAACATCCAGGGGTCTATATTCTTCATCAAATTTTCATTCAGGAACTTAAGCACTCCAGACTTCTCAACTTTAGTTACCTAGAATACAACCACCTAGCACCGGCTCTATTCAATTTCCCATCTTGTTATCAAAGTTTGAATTTCTCCCAACAATGTTTCTCCTTCAACATACACATTGGTGAATTCTAAAATGAATTTATTACCTTCATTGGTAATAGTATCCACCCAATATTTCATTGCATCTGATAGCAATTTCCCCATCTACATTTTCTTCACTAGTTGTTGGCTATTTGTAGAGTTTGGGTCAAAGGATTGAGGGGCTTGAACAACTAGTAGAGCTCCAAGATTCATTAGAGTATCAATATAGGTGGCTATATCTCCATACCCTTAAGTTCCTTTTTCTCCCTACTATCTTTTTTAGACTGAGTTAACATATAGTCAGCAGAAAACTTGAAAAATTGATTGCCCATGCTCTTGTTTATGGTTCTTAGTTCGACTAAAATGACTTTAAAACATTTATTCTCAATCTCTCCAGAATCCATTTTCTACTTATAAATGGCTACTTCAACCATTATCTTTCTAGTCACTAGATCCTTAGTTAGATGGGCATCAATTTTCAATTTCTTAACTTTAGAACCCCAGGCAACTGATGCAGGACCATCCAGAGGTATAAGGGCAATCTTGTGTCACCCAAAAAAATGTACTTAGACTTAGTTTCTATTTCATGTGTTTTCATTTTTGGATACCCATTTGGGCCAAATAAAGGTTCCAACTCTCACAGTTCCACTATCAGTGAGTTAGAAAATCTTGAAAAAATAGGAGCATGTAATTGGGCCATCATTTTGGTTAACTAGGAGGTGTAATTTGGCTAGATGAATGTAATTGTGATTAGAGCATTCCAGAAAAAGAATTAGGTCAAAAGACCCCACGGTTTGAAAGTTATTGCAATTTTTTGGGTTTTGGAGACCTCCTAAGAATGCTTCAAAGTCAGGTTAGGGGCATTAAATGACCTCAAAAAGGGCTGAAAATGGGGGACAAGAAAATCTGGTCCATAGAGCTATAAAGCGCTTTGAGATATTTTCAGAAATGTAAACGGTTTGTCAATCGGAGCTACGGTTCAAAAGTTATGCCTCCTGAAAGTTCGGTTACCATTTCTAGATTCTTCTAGATTTGCACCGACTTCTAACACAGCTTCTAGAACCTTTTATTTGGTCAGTGGATACCTACTAGCACTTTCTAGAATATACTCCTAGTCCTTAACCCTTCGAGGTCTATTTAAGGAGATTTCTGGCATTGTAAGAGGCAGTTCGGAGTGGAGTTTGAGAAGAGGTACTGAAAGGAGAAATTATCTCCAGATTTATGCTATTGTAAGCCCTTAGGGCATGTTTTGAAGTTATTTCCCTATACTGTTGTACTAGCTTATTTTCTCAGTTAATATAATTTTCCCTTTTTTGTTGTGTCCATTTTGTTCTTGGGTTGTGTCCCCATCAAGTGGTATCAGAGTAGGTTTTCCTGAGTGTGTAGACAGAGCACTGACTGTGAGGCAGTTTGCACCAGGACTGTGCGGTTGTGGATTTGAGTTAAGAAGATGCCTCCACAAAAGGAGCATGGTGGAAGGGCTAGAGCTATTAATCTTGAGGAGGTTAGAGCCCTCCAAAGGTAGGTACGGGCATTGCAAGAGGAGCTCTATAGAGGAGAAAATGTTGCCGCTGGTGACAACAGTGAGGGTGACAATGAAGAAGAAGTTATGGGACCAAAAGGAGAATTTGACAAGGAAGTTTTGAATCATGCAGAGGAAAGGCTTTTTAGGGCCATTACTAAGTTTGGGAAAAGACCCACAATTGAAGTGGGTGTATTTTCAGGAAATCTAAAACCAGATGAGTTGATCGATTGGATCAATGAACTGGAAGAATACTTTGAGTATGAGGATATCAGGGACCTAGATAGGGTTATGTTTGCAAAGGCCAAACTGAAAGGCCATGCCAAAATCTAGTGGCAAGAGGTTCAATTGGAAAGAAATAGAAGAGGAAAGGAGAAGATCACAAGGTGGGATTGCATGGTGGAAAAATTGAAGAAGCAGTTCATTCCTATGGACTACAAGCTTGATTTGTTTAAGAAGATGCGTGGGCTAAAGCAAGTAGGAAGATCAGTCCAAGAATATACAGAGGAATTTTACTAACTCTTGATTAGAGCGGGACATGCAGAAGAAAATAAGGAGAAAATTGCTCGTTATATCAGTGGGTTGCGACCTAGCATCCAGGAGGAATTAAGTCTGGTAAGAATGACTAGCATTGAAGAGGCATACTAGTTTGCCCTACGAGTTAAAGAGAAGCTGAATAAAAGGTTTGAAGGAAGACAAAGAGGGTGTGTTCAAGGAGGAAGGGGAAGCGGTAGATTATTTGGAGGCCATAATGAAACCCAAAAGAAAAATGAAGATGTGGGTACTAGCAGGAACTAGAGGAATGAGGGTCTCAACTGCTCCCATGATCAAGACTTGGGAAATCAGAGAGGAAGAGGTAGAGGACGTGGACAAGGAAGAGGAGGCTTCTGTGGTACCTATTTCCATTACAATGAAGAAGGTCATTATGCCTTTGAATGCCCTCAATGACAAGGAAGGATAGATAGGAGAGCTGAGGGCCAAGCTAGGGTTGCTCATGTGGATGAGGATGCACAATCATCACATTCAGAGGATGCAGAAAGAGGAGAGACCTTGGTAAATGAAAGAGTCCTACTAAGTGGTGAGATTGAACCAAGACAACGGAGGAGTTTTTTCTGTACCAGATGCAAGTGTGAGGATAAATGTTGTGACATGATCATTGATGGTGGTAGCACTGATAACTTGGTATCAGAAGAGATGGTCTCTAAGATGAAGCTCAAGGGGGAAAAATATCCCTGGCCCTATCGAATTGCTTGGGTAAAAGATGATCATAAGGTCCTGGTAAGTGAACAATGTTTAGTGAAATTCAAAATTGGGAGTTACCATGATGAAGTTCTTTGTGATGTCATTTCGATGGATGTTTGCCATCTATTATTGGGTAGACCATGGCAGTTTGATAGACATGTAGTACATGATGGACATGCAAACACATACTCTCTGACAAAGGATGGAGTTCACTACAAATTGAAGCCCATGAAAAAGGAAGGGGAAAAGGTATGTAGTAGTGCTAGGATTTGTCTTGTTGATGAAAGGAAGTTTTTAGATGGCATAAAACATCAACATATGTGCTATGCTTTGATTCCTAGGAAAGATAAAGAAGGTAGTAGTGAAATGCCACTTGAAGTTTTAGATTTACTATTGGAGTTTGGAGATATTATCTCTGATAATGTTTGAGATGGATTGCCACCAATAAGGCAAATCAGTCATTAGATAGATCTGATTCCAGGAGCTAGTTTGCCTAACAAGGCTGCTCATAGGATGACTCCTACTGAAATAGAGGAGCTAAACAGATAGGTTCAGGAGCTGTTGAGGAAGGGCTTGATTCGAGAGAGCCTGAGTCCATGTGTAGTACCTGCAGTACTCGCACCAAAGAAGGATGGAGAGTGGAGGATGTGTACAGATTTTTGAGCTATAAATAGAATAACCATCAAGTATCGGTTTCCTTTGCCAAGGATGGATGATCTTATGGACTGCTTGAGTGGAGCTCAGTACTTCACAAAGATAGATCTCAAGAGTGGCTATCATCAGATACGGATTCGAGAAGGAGATGAGTGGAAAATAGCCTTCAAGACCAAGGAGGGTCTTTATGAGTGGTTAGTCATGCCCTTTGGATTGACAAACACCCCAAGCACCTTCATGCGGCTCATGAATGAGGTACTTAAGAAGTTCTTGGGAAAAAATTTTATTGTCTATTTGGATGACATTTTAATTTTCAGCAAGACTTTGGAAGAACATTTACTGCATATTTGTAGTGTCCTTGAAGGTCTCAAAATGGATCCAGAGAAGGTAAAAGCCATTTTGGAATGGCCTACTCCAAGGTCTGCTACAAAGGTAAGATCATTTCATGGTCTGGTTAGTTTTTACAGGAAGTTTATTAAGAATTTCAATGGCATATGTGCACCCCTAACTGATACAATAAGAGGGGATAGAAAAGAGTTCAAATGGACTACAGCAACTGTGAGAAGGTTTGAATTGTTGAAGAAGAAGGTGACAGAAGAGCCTGTGTTGACACTTCCAGATTTTAGAAAAGTGTTCCAGGTGGATTGTGATGCTAGTGGCAACACTATTGGGGCTGTATTAAGCCAAGAAGGTAAGCCTATTGCATGTTTTTGTGAAAAATTGAATGATGCAAAGAAGAAGTATTTTGTTTATGATCAAGAGTTCTATGCAATAGTTCAGGCCTTAAAGAAATGGAGGCATTATTTATTGCCAAAGGAATTTTTTTGGTATACTGATCATCAGGCATTACAGTACCTAAATAGCCAAGGTAAATTAAATCAGAGGCATATGAAGTGGGTAGAATTCTTGCAGAGTTATACATTTATGTTGAAGCATAGAAGTGGAAAATCTAACAGGGTTGCAGATGCACTAAGTAGGAGACAATTGTTGCTTACAAAAATGCAGGTTGAAGTAGTTGGGTTTGATGAACTCAAGAATTTGTACCCTGAGGATGTTGATTTTGCTTAAGCATGGAAAGCTTGTAAAGAGCCTGTTGTTGTAGATAGAACCAAGTGGTTAGACTATTTGATTCAAGATGGCATGTTGTTTAAGGGTAGTCAATTGTGCATTCCAAGGAGTTCCATGAGGGAAAATCTGATTAAGGAGAAACACAGTGGAGGGATGGAAGGACATTTTGGTCGAGATAAGACCATTGCCATTCTTAGAGAACATTACTTTTGGCCTCAAATTTCACAAGATGTGAAGAAGTTTGTACAGAGTTGCTAGGTTTGTCAAGTTGCCAAGGGGTTTAGTCACAATATTGGCCTATATCAGCCATTTCCTATTCCATCAAGGCCATGGGAGGACATAAGTATGGATTTTGTTCTTGGATTGCCAAGGACACAAAGGGGTAATGACTCAGTATTTGTGGTGGTTGATAGGTTCTCCAAAATGGCACATTTCATTCCATGCCACAAAACTCATGATGCTATCCATATTGTAGACTTGTTTTTCAAAGAGGTGGTAAGACTACATGGTCTTCCAAGGAGTATAGTTTCTGACAGAGATACTAAATTTGTGTGGTATTTCTAGAGGACATTTTGGAAAGAGTTGAGAACAGACTTGAAATTCAGTTCCACACATCACCCACAAACTGACGGCCAAACAGAAGTGGTAAACAGAAGTCTGGGCAATTTGCTGAGATGTTTAGTTGGGGATAAGCCCAAGGGATGGGATTTGATTCTACCACAAGAAAATTTTTCTTACAATAACTCTATAAATAGGAGTACTGGAAAATCACCATTCCAAATTGTATATGGGAATAGCCCAAGGACTGCACCAGAATTGAGGAAGATAGAACAAGGGGAGAGGACAAGTGCTGAAGCTAAGGAATTTACTGAACATATTAAGTGTCTACATGACGAGGTTCAGGCACACATTACCAAGATGAATCAAGAGTATAAAGCTAGGGCTGATCAAAGGAGAAGACATAAGGAATTCCAAGTAGGGGATCTAGTCATGGTGCACTTACGAAAAGAAAGATTTCCAGCCGATACTTACAACAAGCTGAAAATGAAGAAATTTGGTCCCTGCAAAATTCTGAAGAAACATGACTCAGGAAATGCATATGAGGTGGAGCTTCCAAATGGTATTCAGATTTCTCCCATTTTCAACATTGCAAATTTAACAGAGTATCATGATGATGTGCAGATGAGGAGCTGGTGTTAGAGCCATGCCCAATTCCTACTTCTAAGAAGGAGGAGATAGAAGACATTCTAGATCATTGTGTGGGTAGGAGTACTAGAAATAGGCAGTATGAAGAGTATTTGGTCAAATGGAAAGGTCGACCGATCGAGGACTCAACTTGGATTTCAGCAGTTGAGGTTTCCCATTTGGGTTTTCCTCTACCATTCATAAAGTGACAGGGTCACTTTTCAATCTACCCTGGGTGTCTGATGCAGGAGCATCCAGAGGTATAAGGGCAATCCTATGTCACCTAAAAAAATGTACTTTGACTTAGTTTCTATTTCATGTGTTTTCATTTTTGGATACCCATTTGGGCCAAATAAAGGTTCCAACTCTCACAGTTCCACTATCAATGAGTTAGAAAATCCTGAAAAAATAGGAACATGTAATTGGGCCATCATTTTGGTGAACTAGGAGGTGTAGTTTGGCTAGATGAATGTAATTGTGATTAGAGCATTCCAGAAAAAGAATCAGGTCAAAAGACCCCACGGTTTGAAAGTTATTGCAGTTTTTCTCGCTTTGGAGACCTCCTAAGAATGCTTCAAAGTTAGGTTAGGGCCATTAAATGACCTCAAAAAGGGCTGAAAAATGGGGGATGAGTGAAGCTAGTGCATAGGGCTATAGAGCACTTCAAGAGCTTTCCATAAATGTAAACAGTTTGTCAATCGTAGCTACGGTTCAAAAGTTATGCCTCCCGGAAGTTCGATTACCGTTTGTAGATTCTTCTAGATTTGCACTGACTTTTAACGCAGCTTTTGGAACCTTCTATTTGGTCGGTAGATGCCTACTAGAACTTTCTAGAATGTACTCCTAGTGCTTAACCCTCTAAGGTCTATTTAAGGAGATTTCTGGCATTGTAAAAGGCAGTTCGGAGTGGAGTTTGAGAAGAGGTACTGAAAGGAGAAATTATCTCCATATTTATGCTATTGTAAGCCCTTAGGGCATGTTTTGAATTTATTTCCCTGTACTGGTGTACTAGCTTATTTTCTCAGCTAATATGATTTTCCCTTTTCTGTTGTGTCCATTTTGTTCCTGGGTTGTGTCCCCATCAGCAACATACTTGGTTACTATATTCTTTACAGGTGTTGAAACTAGCTATAGATTTCTTTTCTTACTGATTGTGTTGGATAAATAGGATGGGACAATAGGGCTTACAGCGAGTGCTTAATCATCTCTGGTGGGAATAAAAAACCTTGGCTGATCCACCTTGGGGGCTTTGATGAACTACACATCACCATCGACACCGTCCAAGAGGCTAAAACCATCAATTAAAACTTGTCCATGAACTAACATCCTTTTCTTTTGAACTTTGTGCTGCTTAAGGGCCTCAAATTTAGCTTTGGACCTAGTTCTACAAGCCATATTTTGTATATCAATGGGCATCCTCTTCTTCTTACCTTGAGCTAACACACTACCTGCAACAAGAGACAAAATTTGAGTGTCAGATGTCGATGGTTGAAGAAAAGAAATCACCCTTGAAGAGGGTTCATTGACAACTTTCTTGCTCTACTTGTTTAGCCAATCATCTATGTAAGTGTATATAGATCTAGCCCTTAGATTTATATCTTCTTCCTTGTTCTAATTCTAGTCTACTTCAAGTTATTTCAATTCATTAGATTCTTCCCAGCTTGGTTCGATCATGTCTCGGCCATCCTCAATTATCCCTTCAGTTTGAAATTTCAGTCTTAGGGAATTGATTTTTTGCTATGTTAATCTAGAATGATCTCTTCTCAAAACCTCTTCTTTATCTCCACAAGCCTACCATAGATCTCCTAATTCTAGAGTTGTTGATGGGTGACCTTTTAGAACAAGAATTCAAATTGCAAAGCCTTTACTATCAAAATTTCTTCTGCCTTGGAAAGAACCCAAACTAAATCCAAGGAGATTAGTTCCTATAACAGAGGCATTGATCATACTAATGCAAACCAAGGAACCAAGTTTGATAGGGAAAAATGTCTCCCAATTCTCCTGTGGTATGTTATCTTCAATAACAAAGAATAACTGTCTATAAATTCAAGCCAAAACAAAACAATCCAATGCATATCGGGGAAGCTTTATTGGTTCATCTTCAAATCCTCCTATTCTCAAATAGGTGAACTTGGGAAATTGTATTAAATAGCTTTCTTATTGTTGAACCAATCTCTGAACTTTAGAAGACAATTAGGGCATGTGTGTTTTCTTCAAAGACACATGCACATTCTCAATTAGTACATCATGAACCTTTCTAAAATTCTCCAGCCAAGGTATTTTTTAGTGCCTAATATTCACAAATTGGCTAATTTTAGAATTTTTGGGTAGTAATTTGGCTAATAATCTAAGATTTGATACAACCTAAATTGCTAGAGTTTTATAATAATTAGTTCTAGAATATTTAAAATCGCTCAATAATTTATTTTATTGAAAAATTTAAACTCAAATATTTGCCACAATATTCATTACATGATTAGATTTGAGTCACCTAAATCTAATGTATTATTGGAGAAATTAAATTGCACTCGCTAATAATTATCATAATTATTAGTTACTATATATCACCAATATTTTGTTTTCACTATTGATTTAAAGTATATGTAACGATCTTCATAACATTCCACGAGATAAAAAAATGTTCAATTTTGATTTGTAATATTTCATGGTGATTAATGAGCTTCCTATTATTATTGAGATTCATCAATATTTATACAAAAAAATTATGGTTCGAAAATAATTGCCAATATTAACCATATTTAGAATTAAAACTTAAGAGATTCACCAATAGAAATAATTTTGTTTTCTCAAAATAATGAAAGATTTGCCAATATTTTAAATCTTTTTTTGAAGGAAACTTTCTTAAAGTTTACCCTATCTCCAACACTCTATCTTTTTGTAGCAGGGGACAATATTGATATACTGTTATTTCTTCATTCTAGATTTCATGAGGGAGAGGAGAAAGATCACTAACGTAAGCAATGTAGTATGTCAAATATGAAGTTATGTGGAAACTCTCCCTAGATTATTTGGCATTTCTTAGCTACGTCCTCAATGAATTAGCAATAATCTCAACCCAGTCCATCCATTTCTCTCCTTTCAAAATGATTTCCACATAACAGTACATCCAATCTTAAAAGAGGAAAACACTAGCCGAGCCCTTGACCCGATGGAGTAGCAGTACAAGGTTATGAATATGAGGCTTAAGATGATCCTTGGTGACTATCTTAGGTAACCTAGAACCTCCACCATACATATTTTTAGTCCATTTCCTAGTTAGAGTATAGCTATATTGGTTTGGAGTTTCTCCATATTCAACTAGGGCTTTAATGGGAGAAAATGCAACAAATGTATTTTCTAGTAGACACAGTACATACGAAATGGTTTCCCTTGAAATTGATAACATTGGTTCACCATCCTTGTTTATAATACTTTAACTCTTTACATCATAGTGATGAATACAAATTTAAAGAAATTTGGGACTCAAAAGGGTTGGGGGAAAAGCTAGGGCTTTAGCTAGACCACTGGTCAGAATTTCCACACACCCATTTAATTCATCAACATGCTCAAGAAATTTTTTTTGCAATATCTCCAACTTAACATGCTCTAGGTTGGTATCATGTATGATAGGCCTTTTACATTATAAACTTGAAATGTTAGCAAAGAAATGTAACACAAATTTCATCTTTAAATCAAATACAACAAGGTTTCGAATTGGTTGCCTTGGAAAACACAAAGATTATAGAACAAAAACAAGAATTTCTATGTTTCTCACTTGTAATCTGCCATAAAACAATGGTTTCTCCTTTCATTCCTCCTCAATAGCTTCTTCCTCAAATCTTAATTATTTTCACGAAAAACAAAAAGGGAAAGCTAAGCTTATTTTACGAAGGAAAGAATACTTACGTACATAAGTACAACCTCATTACGAGGCATTCATAACATATCACTTACATTAAGGTTCACACGTTCGAAGGATTTTTGACATAACCATCTCATTTAATGATTCCCTTTGAAGATGTATCAATAATGAGCAGCCTCATTATGATATCCAATCCCCTTTTTGGTGAAAGATTTTCCACTTTTAATCATAATGATGATCCTTTGCATTTGGAAATAAAACACTTTTAAAACTATTATTCCCCAACACTGCAATCAATTCCTTGTGAGATGATAGCTCATTTGTACAACATGGTCCACTTTCACTAAGAAGCCTTGATCATTGGACAACTTTGAACTACATTGAACTACGGTTCAAAGTGATTCAAAGTGATTCAAAAGAACAACCTGCTGCTTTGATGCATGTTTCTGTTGGATACAATTGTTCAATTGTGTGTTGTCTTTGATGTTACACAAATGTCATATCAGTCATCAGATAGAGTCTACAGTATCTACCAAATAAAAATTTCTTACCAATCTCACATGGTCATCAAAAGAAATGTGGTACAAACAGTTCTTACCAAGCTCACTCGGTCATCAAAGGAAATGTGGCAGAAATAGTTCCTTACTGAGCTCACTTGGTCATCAAAGGAAATATGGTAGAAGTAGTTCTTATCGAGCTCTCTTGAAGGTATTTAGTTCTTACCGAGTAAACTTGGTAGCCAAAGGATTTTATAGAAGCTGCAATGTTAACTGAGTCAAGAAGTGTTAACTAATGAAATTTTTAGAAGTATTATTTACCGAGCAAGGTCGGCCAATAAAGGATTTCATCAATTTTTGAACTAATATCTATTTTTTTAGAGTAATATTTGTAGCCGACTGATGTATGGTTTATTTGTAAATGTAACATGTAATTGGGCCGACTTGATAATCTAAATGGTATAATTAAGAGGTCAAGTTGTGACTTCTAAGTGAGTGTGATGAAAAGTGTGGAATTAATATGATATGAAGACTAATTATTGTGGAAGCAAATTTTAAGGATGATCAAAGATCATTGAGGATCAACAAAGCCATCTTTGATAAAGGAGGATCTAATGATGTAGAACAAAGACCTGTAATCAACAAATTCAATTGCATCTTGTTCAGGTTAATTCATTATTACTTTCTAACAATTGTAGTAGTGATTTCAAATCTCTTAACAGAGTTGGTTTAACAAGCATTTTGTAAATCCTCTAACAAGGTAATAGTTTAGTTTAATTATTCTAAAGACCTCTAGCAAGGCCACTCCTAATAGAGTGATTAAATCTGCTAATAGGGTCACACCTAACAGTGTGTATTGTAACCTTTAATAGGGTTGGCTCCTAACAGGACTCACTTCAGAAGAGTGAAAAATTGGTAGCTAGTTACTTGCTAGTTTTTCCCATATTGGTTTTCCATGTTAAATCTATTATCTCTTATGTTCATTTTGTTTCCAGTTAGATGCATGAATGCTTAAAGATAATAACAATTTAATTTACCAAGCTATAGCGTTTAATTATCGAGTATCAGCAATAACTAGATCTTTAAGACATCAAAGGGATTTGTGATTAAAATTTTTGTGAGTAACTGATTCATCCCCCCTCTTAGTTACTCCATCTATAATTCCAACAATTGGTATCAGAGCTTTTGGTGCTTGGAGGAAAATATTTCAAGGATCTAAGCCAAAGGTCAGAATGTCTTACAAAAGGGAAATTACAAGACTTAACAAGGAAAACTTCTCAGCATGGCAAGGATTGATGAGGCTTCATCTGGCTTCTATTGGTGATATAGGACTGAAGTACCTTGATAAAAAATATGTAGAACCTACTGGTACATTATCTGTCAATGATATTGCTGAAAAGAAGACCCACAGCAACATGATGATAGATATAGAATCTGCTCTGAGTTATGAAGAATTTGATGTCATCAAGGACTACAAAATCACCTTTGAAATGTGGAACAAGATGAAGGAAATCTATGGAGGAAATGATAATGTGAGAAGAGCCAAAGCAGAAAGTTTGAGAGGAAAATTTGATCAAAAGAGGATGAGAGAGGATGAAAAAATTGCAAAATATGTTGAAAGAGTTAAAGCATGTGTTAGTGTAATCAAAGCATCTGGAGGAGATATCAATGATGAGACAGTTATAAGTAAAGTTCTTAGAACTCTACTTGCCATTTATGCAATCAGAGTCTCTGTAATTCAAGAAAGAAGATGTGAAGCAAATCATAAGATAAATCTAGAGGCCATAGTTGGAAGATTGATTTCATTTGAGCTAGATAACTATGATAATTATGTTCCAACTGCCAAAAACATTGAATCAGCATTTGAAGCCAAGCTTTCACTCAAAGAAAAAGGCAGAAAGTTAAAGGATCCTCAATCAGATAGTCATGAAGAATCAAAACATAGTTTAGATAGTGATCTTGAAGTGGTTGAAGCTCTATTAGCAAGGAAATATTCAATAGGCAAAGGAAAATACAAAGGTAAGGTTCCTCTAATCTATTTTTCTTGTGAAGAAATTGGACATATTATTGCTAGATGCCCAAATAAGAAAAACAAGGATGAGAAAAAGGGTCACAAATGCAATGGCAAGAAGGACTTCAAATCATTCAAGGACAAAGGTAAGAAAACATGTTTCATAGCTAAAGATTCTAAAGATTCTGATAATGAAGAAGAAGATGAGATTGTTTACATAGCTGTAAAGGATGAATCTGATAATGATGAAGAAGTGGCACTTATTTCTCATGTGAGAAAAAATGATACATGGATTATAGATAGTGGTTGCTCTTATCACATGAATGGTGATAAAACTAAGTTTGAACACTTTGAAGACTATGATGGTGGAAGTGTAAGATTTGGTAACAATAAACCTTGTTGTGTAAAAGGAAAAGGAAGAATCTCATTGACCAAGGAACTTGTATGTGACAATGCATATTGGGTAGAAGGACTAAAGCATAATTTTTTGAGTGTGGCACATCTACTTAATAATGGATTCAAAGTAAAGTTCATGCAAGGAAAAGAAAGACTGCTGAATGAGAAAGGAAAGTTGATTGGATCAGGCACTCAAACAAAAGGTAACTTGTTTTATCTTGAACTTAGTGAATGTTCATGTTTTATTGCTCAAGTTGAAGAAAATTGGTTATGGCATAGAAGGTTGTGTCATGTAAAATTTGACAACTTGGTAAAGATAAGTAAATTCAAGAAAGTAAGAGGCATTCATAACATAAAGAAACATGAGGTTGGTCTATGCAAGAATTGTCAAATTGGCAAAATGGGAAAAACTAGCTTTAAAAGAAAGAACTATTAGTCTAAAGAAGTTCTATAAATTTTGCATACTAATTTGTGTGGACCCATTGGCATTGAAAGTTATACTGGTGAAATTTTTTTTACTCCTTTTGTTGATGATTATTCAAGAATGATGAATGTCATGTACCCAAGAGAGAAATCAGAAGCATTTGAAAAATTTAAATGGTATCTAGCCAGAGTGGAAAAGGAAACAGGTAAAATATTGAAATGCTTAAGGTTTGATAGAGGTGGTGAATTTATTTCACATGAATTCAATAACTTTTGCATTGAAAGAGGAATCAAAAGACAGGTTTTAGCACCTGGAACTCCAAAACAAAATGGAACAACAAAAAGAAGGAACAGATCCATCATGGATTGTGCAAGAACTTTAATGATTGAGAAAGACATTGCTATCAAATACTTGAAGGAAGCTATCAGCACTTCCGTTCATACCTTGAACTAAGTACAGCTGAAAAAGGACTCATTCAAGACACCCTATGAGTTATGTTATGGCTACAAACCCAATGTAAGTTACCTAAAAGTATTTGGAAGCAAATGTTACATTTTGAAAGAATCTAGAAAAGGTAAATTTGATGTAAAATGTGATGAAGGAATATTTTTCAGATGCTCTTGCAAAAGTAAAGAATATAGATGTTTGAACTTATCTACTCACAAAGTCATAGAAAGTGCACATGTGAAAGTTGATGAGTTTGCAGAAAGAATAGAAGATGAAAGCAACAGGGAACCTGAAGACTATAGGAGATTTGTTTACATTGAACCTAATACAATACCAAATACATCTATCAATTAGGAATCTTCAATTCCTGAGTCTTCATTAACTGAGTCACCAAAAGTTCAAACTGAGTTAGTACCTACCGAGCTGCAAGAACCCAAGTTGCAAATAGAAGCTACCAAATTAGTATCTACCGAGCCTAAGCAACCAGAATCAGAACTAGAAGTTGAGACATAGAAGGATAAAAATGCAATTTATTCAAAAGGAAAGGAGCCTATGTTAGCCAAGTATGTTAGGAAACATCATGCACCAGAATAGATCATTGGAGACAAATCAGAAGGAACAACGACAAGAAGTAAGTTGAAAAACACTTATTTGCTTGTTGATTTTGAACCTAGAAATGTCAAAGATGCACTAGACAATGAAAGTTGGATTGAAGCTATGAATGAAGAGATAGAACAAATAGAGAAAAAAACAACATGGACTCTTGTACCTAGACCCAAAGACAAGAATGTGATTGGAACAAGGAACAAGGAACAAAGCCAAACTAGTATGCAAAGGATACTCTCAAGAAGAAGGTGTAGACTATGGAGAAATGTTTGCTCCTATTGCAATATTGGAAGGTGTCAGAACCTTACTTGCATATGCTACATTCAAAGGATTCAAAGTTTATCAAATGGATGTCAAGTCAACATTTCTCAATGGTATATTTGATGAAGAGGTTTACATTGAATAGCCTAAAGGTTTTGTTGATCCAAACAAGAAGGACATGGTCTACAAATTGCATAACACATTATATGGTCTGGAACAAGCCCCTAGAGCATGGTATGAAAGATTGCAAAACTATCTTATTCAGATTGGTTTTCAAAAAACTAATGATAACAATAGTTTATACATAAAGGAAGGATCAAATAATAAAATTGTTTTAGTAGAAATATATGTAGATGATACTTTGTTCATAGGAAATGATGATCTTTGCAAAGAATTTTTAGAACAAATGAACAAGGAATTTGAAATGTCAATGTTTGGTAAAATCAAATTCTTTGTTAGTCTTCAAATTCAATAGAGTAAGAATGACAGCTACATCACTCAATCTAAATACATCAAGGAGATACTAAAAAAGTTTGGTATGGAAGACTACAAACTAGTTGGGACTCCTATGTGTACTAGATTGAAACTTACCAAAGATGATGAATCAAAGGAAGTGGATCAGACATTGTATAGATATATGACTAAAAAGTTACAAAATGTAGTGTACACAAGGCTAGACATTTCCCTTGTAGTAGGAATTGTAGCAAGATTCTCAGCAAAACCAAAACAAAATCACATGATGGCAATAAAAAAGATCATGAGATACTTGAAAGGAACTAAAGATTATGGGTTATGGTATAAACTTGGAAGAAATTTGGATTTAAAAGTGTTTACTGATGTAGATTGGGCAGGGAATGTTGATGAAAAAAAGAGCACAAGTGGAGGAGCTTTCTTTCTTGGATAAGTAAAAAGAAAAATTGTACATCCCAATCCACAGCAGAGGCTGAATATGTTGCAGCAACAGTAAACTACTCAAATATTGTGTCGTTCAAACAATTACTGGAAGGCATGAAGCAAGAAATCAAAGAACCTATTGTTATTTTTTGTGACAACACAAGTGCAATTAATATCTCCAAAAATCTAGTGATGCATTCAAAAACCAAGCATATTGCCATAAAGTATCACTTTGTTAGAGAATTGGTACAAGAAAAGGAAATCAAATTGCAATATGTCCATACAAAGGAACAAATTACTGACATATTCACTAAGCCTTTACCTAAGGATGCATTCTTGTATCTAAGAGGTAAGTTAGGGGTCATTCCCCTATCTGAAGCTCACTAAAATTCAGTTTTAGTGATGCATCAACAGGGACAGAATTGAAGATCTATCAGTTGATGTTGCAAACCTATGAAAACATTGCATATGAATCAGTACATTAGGTACAATGCTCTTCAGTTGATTTATGTTGTCTTTGGCATGTGTTGTTAAAGAGGGAGAATATAGTGTCATATCTTTCTAAAATTTGCAATATAACAAGAGTTTGTGTAAGATGGAGAGATTATTATGAAAGAGGGAGTTTGTTATGAAGTATTTTGTTAGTAAAGACTTGTTTTCAAATTTCATTCTGCTATGACATGTTGTGTTGCAATCAATGCCAAAGAGGGAGATTGTTGGATACAATTGTTCAATTGTGTGTTGTCTTTGATGTCACACAAATGTCATATTAGTCTTCAGATAGAGTCTACTGAGCTCAGAAGGTTGGTAAAGAAAACTTGCAATATCTATTGAATAAAAAATTCTTACTGAGCTCACTCTGTCATCAAACAAAATGTGGCAGAAACAATTCTTATCAAGCTCACTCGGTCATCAAAGGAAATGTGGTAGAAATAGTTCTTACTGAGCTCACTCGGTCATCAAAGGAAATATGGAAGAAGTAGTTCTTACCAAGCTCTCTTGAAGGTATTCAGTTCTTACCAAGTAAACTTGGTAGCCAAAGGATTATGCAAAAGTTACAATGTTAACTGAGTCAAGAAGGGTTAACTCAGAAAATTTTTAGAAGCAATATTTATTGAGTAGGTCAGCCAGTAAATGATTTCATTGATTTTTGAAATAACGTCTATTTGTTTAGAGTAATATTTGTAGCTAACCGATGTATGGTTTATTGGTAAATGTAACATGTAATTGGGCCAACTTGATTATCTGAATGGTATAATTAAGAAGTCAAGTTGCGAATTCTAAGTGAGTGTGATGAAAAGTGTAGAATTAATATGATATGAAGACTAATTATTGTGGAAGAGAATTTTAATGATGATTAGAGATCATTGAGGAATAGAAAAGCCATATTTGATCAAGGAGGATCTAATGATGTAGAAAAAAGACCTATAATCAGAAAATTCAGTTGCATATTGTTCAGGTTAATTCATTATTGCTTTCTAACAATTGTAGTAGTGATTTCAAATCTCTTAACATGGTTTAATAGCCATTTTGTAAATCCTCTAACAAGGTAACAGTTCAGTTGAATTTTTCTAAGGACCTCTAACAAGGCCACTCCTAACAAGGTGATTAAATCCTCTAATAGGGTCACACCTAATAGTGTGTATTGTAACCTTTAACATGCTTGGCTCCTAATAGGGCTCACTTCAGAAGACAATAAAATTTGTAGCTAGTTACTTGGTGGTTTTTTCCATATTGGGTTTCCATGTTAAATATGTTGTCTCTTGTGTTCATTTTGTTTTCAATTAGATGCATGAATGCTTGAAGGTAATAATAGTTTAATTTACCAAGTTACAACATTTGATTACTGAGTATCAGTAGTAACTAGATCTTTAAGACATCAAAGGGATCTATGATTAAAAATTTTATGAGTAATTGATTCACCCCACCTCTCAGTTACTCCATCTATAATTCCAATAGTTTCTTGCAAGAGATTCATTAGAGAAAAAATCCTTTGATTGAACTACTTTGAACTAGAATTCAAAGTGGATGAAAGTGGTTCAAATGAAGAGACAGTGACGGGTAGAGCTCAAGAACTTTGCACAACACTTCAAATGATAACAAATACATAGAAAGATAGAAGAAGGACTTTGACAACTAGATGGGAAAAGATTTAAGGAAAGATTTTTCAATATGGTGACTCATTGGATAACTAACAGGGGATCTATCTAGGGACTGGGTACAAGGAGTACACAGAGAACTTAGAAAGCTAGAAACAAGAACTAACCTAAGACAAAAAGAAAATAGAAGAAAAGGAAAATAGGACATGCAAACACACACACACACCAAAAAAACACACACACAAAAAGAGAGATATGTACATGACTAGGAACTTCAAGATATTTAGACCTTGGTTAACTTCAAATCCTACCCATTGTAGATAAAGGGCAGAACTATACCATCTGAGTAACTCAGACAAAAGGTATTTGGGATAATGACTTCTGAAATGATAAATGGACCCTTCTAGAGAGAATCAAATTTACCATGTTCTCACTTTGGTTCTTTCCTTTTGTTCCATAGAAGAGCTTCATCATTCTTAAAGAAACTATGAGGTCTCACTCTCATGTCAAAGATTTGTTTCACCTTCATCTGATGTTCAGTAATATGATCAACAAGTTTATCCTTTTGTTCTTCTAGCTTATTCAAATACATTATCCTCTTGTCCAGATAATCCTTAAAGAAATGATCTTCAATTATAGATTGTAATTTGGTAGCAGATAGCTCTAGAGGAAATGATACTTGAGCTCTAGTTCCATACACCAATTCAAATGCAAGCATACCTATAGCTTTCTTAGGGGTAATCTGGTTGGCCCATAATGCTTCATATAGTTTCTTATGCCAATCCCAAGAGTTATCAGACACCAGTTTCTTGATTATGGCAATTAGGTTCTTGTTACTAGACACTACCTATCCATTCCCTTGGGGAAATACTCTGAGGAATGGGCTAGTGATATGCCATGTTCATAGTAGAAGAGAGAGATTTCCTCAGATGAAAAATAAGTTGCATTATCTGAGACTATCTTTTGGGGAATTCCAAACCTAAAAAAAAAAAATCCAATAAGAAGTCACATACCAGTTTAGAATTGGCATGCTTGATTGGGAGAGCTTCCACCTATTTGGTGAAGTAGTTAGTAGCCATTAATATGTACAAATGTGTGAAACTGAATTGGGGGACTTAGAGGCCCAATAAAATCAATTTCCTGTTGACAAAAGGGTTCATCAATCACTATTGCTCTGAGGGGTAAGGCTCCTAACTAAGGGTGCCTAGTGAATAGATGACATTTCTCACAAATCTTAACAAACTTGTAGGCATATTTGAACATTCGCCAATAGAAGCAATTCCTTAGGATTTTAAAGGTTGTTATAGTAGATGAGAAATGTCCTCCACACACCTCTTAGTGATATGCATTTAACAACTTTTCCTACTGCTCTGCATCTACACACCTTAAAAAGGTTTAGTCTACCCCCCTCTTGTACAAGATACCTTTCAAAATTACATATTTAGTAGCCTTTAGTCTAAGATTTCTCTTTTCTTTAAAGGTCATTTTTGGGGGGCATTAACCATATGCTAAAAGATATGCAATATTGGAGAACCAAGGGTCTGTAAGGCTGACTAACAAAATGGTAGGTATTTCTCCAACATGGTCAAGAGATGAATCTTTTCTCTTAGCTATAAATTTGCATAAACCATGCCCTCTCACCAAAGAAGTAGGCTTAATGGTTAATTCATATTCCTGAACCTTAGTTACCCATACAACTCTTTTATTCATCCCAACTTCCTACTGAGTTAATATACTTTTAACTATTGTCTTTGGCACATAAACAAATGAAAAGGAATATAGAATGTAATACCTAAATTGCTTCAATTATTTCACCATAGAAAATGCATGTTTCTCCATTTGAGTGTAGTTTAACTTGTGCTTCTTTAATGGGACACTTTTGAAGGCAATTGGGGCTTCATTATCTTGATTATCTTTTTGAGTTATAATGCCAGACAGAGAATGCTTGGAAGCCTAGTAGTAAATGATGAAATCTTTTACAAAATTTGGGCTCACTAGCATGGGAGGATTTGAAATAGCTATTTTAATATCTTCAAAATATTTTTTATCTTCTTCTTGCCATCCGAAGGGATGTTTTTAACTCATCATATGTAACTTACGTCTCACCTTTTCAGAGAATTCAGGAACAAAACTTCTTAAAAAAATTATTTGACCAAAAATGGACTTCAAATCACTCCTGTTGGTGGGTAAACCCAATTTCTATATTGCCTTCACTTTTTCTGGATCAATCTTTATGCCATCTCTTGAGACAATATGTTCGAGTAGTTTTCCTTCTTCCACAAAGAACACAAACTTTTTAGGATTTAGAGATATACCATGTTGTCTACACCCATCAAGCACCCTTTCTAGGTCCCTCAAATGGTGTTTTCTTCTCTTAGAGTAAATATTCAAATCATTAATATATATCACAATTATTCTATCCCTCAAATCCTTAAAGGATGAATTCTTTTCTCTTTGAAAGGTTGCTCTTGCATTAATTAAAACGAATGGCATTTGATTATAAGAAAAGGTACCCGATGGAGTAATGAAGGCTATTTTATGAGGATCCTTTGGTGCAACACTAATATGATTGTATCTTGGATAGCCATCAAGAATTGACATGACCTCAGATCCAACAATTATCTACAAAATATAATCCATAGTGTGAAGCTCATAGTTGTCTTTCAGACTTGCTTGATTCAAGTTCCTAAAATCTACACAAGTCCTTATTTCACCATTTCTCTTCCTCATAGGAACAATATTTTCTACCCACCTAGAATGATGGATTGGATATATTATGAGGGCCTTTAACATTTTCTCAACTTCTTTAAAAATGGCCTTAGATACCTTAGGATTATAATTTTTGAGCTTTTTCTTGAAAGTAGTTGCCTCTGGTTTCAAAGCTATATGATGTACAAACTCTCCATTTTTAAAGTTCTTTAATTCTTCATACCCCCAAGCAAAAACATCCTAATATTGAGTAAGAAGTTTAGTCAGTGTATCTTTCTCCCTCTTGAAATAGGTCCTACCAATAGAAATCCATCTAGGATTTTCCTCATTTCTGATATTAATTTTATAATGTTCTTCTACATTTTTATTAGAGTCAACTTTTCTCTTTAAGGCACTGTCATCCTTTCTTCCAAAAAGGTTTTCTAGAGAAACCAATCCCTTAGGAATCTAATTACCCTTTAGTTGAACAATTTCTCCTGATTCATCTAATTCTTCTCTGATCAACATACCATCATGCTTAGACCCTTCAAAGAAAGTTTTAGCAAAATTGGCAGTGCATTCAATGAACTCTCTCAATTGTGTGTCATCATTAAAAACTTGCTAATGATTTACATTGTTTGGGACTCCTGGCCTCTATATAATTTCAATCCTATAGGTATCATTTTTAAATTTTGGGTGTGGTAATAATAAGGATGTTGAAATAGCTAAAGCATCGACTCTAGTGTTTTGAGAGCGAGGTATAAATTCAATAGAAAAAGCTTCAAAAGACTTAACTTTATCGCAAACCAAATTTCAATAATGCTTCGGCTTCTCATTTTTAACAAAAAAAAAATTTCATACCTATTTCAAAACAAGTTTGGCATCACCTTTCACCCTTAACTACTTCACTCCTTTCTCTTTGGCTTCTTGCAAACCTAGAAGCAATGCTTCATATTCCATAGTATTATTGGTGTTATGAAAATCTAATTTAAAAGAGAAAGGAAAAATGTCCCCTGAAGGTGAGATGAGAATGACACCTATGCCTGAACCTGAATTGGAGCAACTTCTATCAAATTCTAGAGTTCACAGGCCTTCTTCACAGATTACTATCTCACTTCCTTTACATTTTTCCTTGGGCAATATAACATAGTTTCCAAACTAGCATTCTTCATATAGTATCTAAGCTTTAGGATTATTTGAAGGCACAACTATGTATTTATTCTTTGGGTCAGGTTCTAGTTTTATCTTCATCTTCCCTTCTAGAATATAGGCTTTAGACCATGTCATGTCCCCTTTCAAATAATTAAAAATAATAATCTTTGCTAAGGCAGGCAGGCCCAAAAAGGTGAGGTTTTGGAAAAAGGGGATAATCTTTGGAAGCTAATGGACTAATAAATGAAGATTATTATTAAAATATGTTTTATTAACCCCTCTTGGACGTGAGTTAGGGTTATGCCCTCTTTTAAGTGGTTTGGAGGCATTTTGGGCTGATTCCAGAACTTGATTTTTGCTCATTTCTTTGTTATTCTTCAGAGGCTGCTAAACCTGTGGAGAAGGAGACCCAAGAACGGGAGTTTGCAAGTTTCTAGGGAGACCCAAGAACAGGAGTTTGTAGTTTTTTAGGAAGGCTAAGGATGGGTGTTTGAATCCATTCCATGTGCATGCTCATGCAGAGTTTGCCTTTGTGCTGAACAATGCAGATTTGTGAGTTTTTGGGTGTATATTTTGTAAGAGTTTGGTGTTTCCAGTTGATTATTTCATATCAGTTTGGATTTATGCTGTATATAAGACTTTTAAATATTAAAATAGAGCTGAATATATGTATTTGGATATGATTATACTTCTGTGATAGATTATTAAGTTTTTGTGATGATTTTGGGCTATTTTGTGCTATTTTCGGGAGCCCGATGAGCATTGTTTTTATCCTCCGTTTGGGAGCTATTGTGTGCATTTTATACAGATCTAGAAATTTCATTTTATAGGATCTTATGCTGCTCAAATTTTTGTAAAAATGTTCACTTTCAGATTTATTAATAATAGGTGAAGCTGTGAAGCTTTTGCCACTATTTCTAGCATACCTGATTTGGGGTTTCTTGAGAAATTTGGTGGATCTTTGTGATATTAGTTGTTTGATCTTGAAAATATGATTAGAGGCATGAAATATCATTTAAAATCAGTAGAGGGACATTTTAATGGTATCAGAGCCATGATCTTGCCAGCCTAAGGGTTTGTAGAAGTTTGCATGTCAGTTTTGACAACTACCTAGATCTTGCATGTCAATTTTGACAACTACCTAGATCTTGCATGTCAGTTTTGACAACTACCCAAATCCTGCATGTCATAATTTATGGTTGCATGTTGCTTCTAATTAGATGCATGTCAAAATCTATTGTTGCATGCTACTTCTAATCATTTGCATGTTAGTTCTTGGTGAATTTGGTGGTTGCATGTTGCTTCTAATTAGCTGCCTGTCAAAATCTATGGTTGCATGCTACTTCTAATCAATTGCATGTTAGTTCTTGGTGTTTGATGAAGTTATAACCTATTGGGGTTACACTCTACTTTATTTAGAATGGACAAGTATGGTATAGAGTCTTAGAGGACACGATCTTGGACAATTGATATCCAAAGTCAGAACAGTAGAAAGGATGGTTATTTAGACATTCGACATAAACTTAGGAAAATAAGCCATGACATGTCTGAACAGTTGGTTGAGCACCACCATATAATGAATGACATGTTTTCTGACCCAGCTAAGGTGGATAAGTTGACTGGATTTCTATTTGGCAGATTTTCTCACAGGGCAGATGACACAATTACCAAGAAATTGCTTGAGGAGTTTGAGAAACTAGCTTATAGCTAGGCTGAGGTCTCAGATTCTACTCCACCATAGGAGGTAGTAAGAAAGGATATTATGTAGATTGATAGTAATGGTCAACTTGATATTGAAATTGAGACAATTGTATATAGGTCATTAAAGGGTGATATCACAGGTATTCAGGATGGTATAGTTATAACAGGTAGTGACTATAGTGTAGTGGGTTCAGATGATGATTATGAGGATGTTGTTGTACATGATGGTGAGATACCTGGTAGAGATGAGCAGACATTGAGCATTCATGACTTTGTTGAGAAAGAGTACCAGGTACAGTTAGATGCTTCATCACATGAGGTTGAGGCTAGTAGTACTTCACACGTTTGTCCAACCAACTGAAAGTGAACAAAGACAGTATTGTGACTTCATTATCTCATCATGAAATGTATGTGGAGTTAGTTGGTATTGGTCATATTACTCAAGTGAGGATTTTGCTTGAGTTACCAGCTGATTCTAGTTTACAGATATGGACTCGAGATTGTTATATTGGCATTTGGGATTCAGTTGACTGGAGATCTTTAACACTTTTTGGTAGCAGTGTTCATCTGGGTGTTATCATGGATTTGATTAGCAGATTGCACGGTGTTGTCTTTTCTTGTGCTAGCAGCTTGTTCAATGTTGGTATTAGTTTTCATACACCGGTGTTGGGCTTTGTTCATATATCTAGTTGACCATACTTGCTGGAATGTGTTGATGATCTTTCATATTTGGCAGTGTGTACAGATGAGTCCCAAGATCATATTGGCATTGATGACATCTAGGAGGATGCAGTGGGCAGTTTTGAAGACTTAGTTTCTTTGGGTACAATGGAGTTGGACAGAATTGCTACAATTTTTGATACTCCATTTGTTGATATGAGCTTTAGAGTTGATTCACAAAATATGGATGGTAATAATCTAGAGACTAGTAACTTTGAGGATACTCCTTTAGACAGCGCATAAGAGGAGGTTTGTAGGATACAGTCAAGCCAGTGCCATCATGTGTCTAATCAGTTGAGAGTTAGTGAGCAAGACATTGCTATCGCTTGCCAACATTTCGATGCTGCTCATCAATTGTTAGCAGTTTATGGATGGGGTTCTCCAACTAGTGATGAGCAAGGAGGCAGTTATCTCTCCTTGACAGAGTTCCACTCTTTATGGGAGGCTATCCAGATTCTAAGACAAGATTATATGCAGTTGGTAGCCAATAGAGATTATCTTATGGAGTGGGGCAGTACAACATACGATGCATTGTTGGCCAAGGAAGATGAGGTGAGTAATCTTACTCAGCAGCTTGAGGTGACTTCTAAGATTCTTGAGAGTACACAGTTGGCTTTCAAGGAGTCACAGCTTCATTTGGCTAAGGTGACCATGGAGTTAGAGCAACTACAATCTTTACTAGATTTTGTACAGTCACAAGCTATGGTGTCTGATGATCCAAGGATATCCATGGTCGAGATTGTCAAAGATAGTGGAGATGGGGATGCATCCATCCTTGATACTAACATTGGCATATCAGGTTCATCCCCACTAGAGTTAGGTTCAGTTGAGTTGGGTGCTACAATAGATTTTTGTGGTATGCCTAACATGGTGGTGACCTCTAGCACTAATGGCATGAATACTAGAGATGTTGTATCAAAGACCATGTGTGATGTTGGTGAGCCGATAGTTGGCATGGTTCCTGCTAGTAATACTACTCCCTTGGTGATGTCTTTGGAGGTAGTAGTCAGTTCCAACTTGGTTAGTGATCGATTGCAGTTAGTTACATCTAGATTGCAGTCTGAGCCACTGACTGAGATTGGCACATTCTATCAGCATTACATTGTAAGGGATGCTCATCAATTTACCTTTGATGACCATGTTGATGAGATGACAATACAGAGATGTACTTTGGTTCCTAGTGCTTATCATCAGTTATGGGATAGTTTAATGCCTCAGGATGAGAGTTGTGATGGGCACAACATGGTGATAGGTTCTACAGTTGACAACTTGATAATACATGACTTAGAGTAGGAGTTTCAGAGTGATGCTTCAGCGGGTGTTGTTATTGATTCTACTCCTTTGGCTATGACATCACTTGACTTAGCTGGTGATCAGTCACAGTGGGTTTTATCACTTGTTCATGGTGAGATGTTGACTGAGGTTGGTTTTTTTTATCAACATTATATTGCAATGTATGTACATCAATTAGCATTTGATCCTTGTGTTGAGGAGTTGATGGCAGGAAAATTTGGTTTGGGTTCCAATTCTTGCTGTTTATCTTGTGATGGCTTTTCACCATCAGGGGTGCATGGTAGTTATGGTTATGAGACAGTGGTTGGTGATCTACAGAGTTGTGTTGACTCTAGGCATTGTATAGTGTGTGGATTCTCCATACTTGGTACAGTTTCATTCGGGAGCATTCACCATTGTTGCAGAGTTGGATTGTACATTCCGTATAGGGCAGTGGAATGCATTGATGGTATTTACTGTGTTGGTAGTCCACTTTACTTGGGTTTTGATGTTCTAAGAATTTGTTCTTCGTGGGTTTCTGACTATGGAAGTTGTGATTTTGGAGTTTGGTTGAGCTATAATTGTCAGTTTGATTATGGATTCCTCTTGGTCATATTGCAGAGGATATTGCAGGAGCTTGTGTTAATTGGCAGTAGTATAGCTCATGACTACATTTGGGATCTAGGTGGATTGATTGGTTTATTGTTTAGCCATTTCTTGAGGACAAGAAATGTTTGAGAGGGGAGGACTTGTCATGTCCCCTATTCAAATAATTAAAAATAATAATCTTTGCTAAGGTAGGCAAGCCCCAAAAGGAGAAGTTTTGGAAAAAGGGGATAATCTTTGGAAGCTAATGGACTAATAAATGAAGATTATTATTAAAATATGTTTTATTAACCCCTCTTGGATGTTAGTTAGGGTTATGCCCTCTTTTAAGGGGTTTGGAGGCATTTTGGGCTGATTCCTGAACTTGATTTTTGCTCATTTCTTTGTTATTCTTTAGAGGTTGCCAAACCTGTGGAGAAGGAGACCCAAGAGCGGGAGTTTGCATGTTTCCAGGGAGACCCAAGAATGGGATTTTGTAGGTTTCTAGGAAGGCTAAGGATTGGATTTTGAAGCTATTCCATGTGCATGCTCATGCAGAGTTTTCCTTTTTGCTGAACAGTGCAGATTTGTGGGTTTTTAGGTGTATATTTTGTAAGAGTTTGGTGTTTCCAGTTGAGTAATTCATATCAGTTTGGGTTGCTGCTGTATATCAAACTGTTAAATATTAAAATAGGTCTGAATATATTTATTTGGATATGATTATACTTCTATGATAGATTATTAAGCTTTTGTGGTGATTCTGGGCTATTTTGTGCTATTTTCGGGAGCCCGATGAGCATTGTTTGTGTCCTCCGTTTGGGAGTTATTGTGTGCATGTTATACAGATCTGTAAATGTCATTTTATAGGCTTTTATGCTGCTCAAATTTGTTTAAAAATTTCCACTTTCAGATTTATTAATAATAGGTGAAGCTGTGAAGCTTTTGGCACTATTTCTGGCATACCCGATTTGGGGTTTCTTGAGAAATTTGGTGGATCTTTGTGATATTAGTTGTTTGATCTTGAAAATCTGATTAGCAGCATGAAATATAATTTAAAATCAGTAAAGGGACATTTCAGACCAATCCATTTTAATTTCTCCACCCATATTCTTAAAGAAAGTTCTGCTGAGCAACATTCCATAGCTAGCTAGTATATCAGCTACAAGGATGGTCAGCTTCAATCTTTTCTCTAGACAGACATAGAGGATAGCCTGTACATCTTTCACTTGACCAACTAGAGATACTTGCTTCTCATCCATATAATAGCAACATCCAAAGGTTTTCATGAGCTCCAGACCAAGGGCTTTTGCAAGAAGTTTGGGGATAATATTATCCAATGCTCTAGAATCAATGATACAGTTACCGAGTTTCTGACCATTTAACAATAATGATATATAAAATAGATTGGGTTTTCTTTCTTTCATTTCCTTTCCAATAGAGTAAACAACTATTTCTTTGTAAGAGGTATTTTTTCTACAATTTTTAGAAACAAAGATAGGTTCACTTGCGGCCTTTGAACTCTAAATCATATCATCAGCAAATTGTCCATTATTAGCAGAACCTCCTTTCACATATTGTACCAACTTTTCTAACTCCTTAGTATTATGTCTCAAATATTCAACTACATAAATAGATATAAAAGAAGATTTATAAAATTCTACAATATCAAAAGCCGATCTATTAGCCATTGGTTCAATTCTGGATAAAATTCTTGGTTCTATAGTCTTCATTGAATCAACTTGTTTATGTTATTTCCCTTTAGGAGTTGACATGGTTGGGCTAGCTCTTGTATAGGGTTTCTAGTTTCTTTGACCTCTAGTCATTACTATACAAGTAGGAGCTTGAAGTCTCATGAAAAAATTACCTCCCCTTTCTGAATCAGATTCATACTCAAGAAAATAAACACCTGCATCTACATCTTCTACCCTTTCATTCTCAGGTGATTTTTCTACTGCAAGAGCATTTTTCACTAATTGAACACAATTTAACCAATCAAGACAACTCCGTTCATCATGATTTGAAGTCATATGAAAAGAATACATTGCCTCTTTAGGAGCTTCCTCAATTTGCAATCTTGTTTGAGGGGCAGTCAATGTGGGAGCTTTACCAAAATTTTGAGGCTGTTGTTGCCTATGAATATCTTGATAAGGAGTTTGATAAGAGCCATGAGTTTTATTTTGTTGTCTTTCCATCATTGCTACATCATTCATCAAATTCTATATAATAGGAACTATAGAGGTAGAGGATGAAGTGGTTTCAGATGTTTGAAGTTCTCATTTCCATTTTCCAACATTGATAAATGCATCTTCTAATTGAATAGCAAGCCTCTGGGTAGCAGCTAAGTGAGCACATGCATCTTTAATGATATGAAAAATTACATTTGGGGGGACAACATTGATAAAGAATTTTTTCTAATTTTCTATATTAGGCCTAGATGTTATAGGAATTCTCTAAACCAACCTATTAAATTTAGCAACAAATTCTCTCATTGGTTCGTGCATTTCCTTTTTCATTTGACTAAGTTGAAGCAGTAGAGAGCATTCATTTTTAGGAGCTTTGAATCTATTTTTGAATGCATTTTTCATGTCATCTGAGCTGGTGATGGAATGATGAGGTAGGTGATTGAACTAGTCAATAGTAGCATCAGTTAATGTTCGGACAGATAGTCTCACAACAACATTTTGAGTGGGAACACTTATGACACCACAAGCTATATGAAAGGCAATCAAATGATCATCTGTTGAAACTTTACCATCTCCACTAAACTTAGGTAAAATTTTAGAGGTTCCTTTTGGTAATGTTTTAGGGTTAACACCTAGATTTAATGGCCCTATATTTTTCCCCCAAGGTTGGTTAACAACCATGTTTGGTGGTACAACTTGCAAAGGTTGGATATTTAAATGAGCAGGAACAAGAGCTTTTAATGGAAGCCAGGATTGTACTAATGGTGAAAGAGAGGATTTCTATGGTGGTGAACTAGTTCTACTTTGGGACTTGATCTTCTTCTTCTTAGGATCATTGAAATCCAGTAAGAATTTTAAGTTCTTTAGTGGCTCAAATTTTTCATCTAGAATCTCTTTTTCTCTTTTACCCCTTGTATATCTTTGAGCAACCAACTCTATTTCCCACTTGTAGATTCAAGGTCTTATGGGTGCTTGAGAAAGTCTATTAACAATTGCCTCCTCTTGAACTTTGCGCACTCCTCTTAATAACTTAGCCCTTTCTTCTTCTCTCTCCAAAACATTCAATACTTGTTGATATTGTTGGTTACTTTGGCGCAATGTCCAAGTGGTTGAAGATAAGTTTGAGATTATATCTTCTTATGTATCTTCAAATTTGAGATTAGGTTGTAGCAGAGGGAAAACATCATAATGTGGAAGAACCATTTTTATTCATGATTTTTCAAAACAAGGTTCTTTTTCAAAGGGACTTGTCACTAGTCGAGTCACCAAAAATCTTTTGGTGAACAGATTGCCTTTTCAACTATTTAACAAATTTTATCTACACCCAATGGTATTGGAATACACAAAATGCTCACAATAGTTGAGAAAACTTTATATTGTTTGGTTTTCTCTCTCTATTTTAAAGGTACAACTTCCTTATAGAGTTTTCAATGAATTCAAAGATTATCTTTGCATTTTTACCAGAAAGCACATAAGGTTTTCTCACATACTAATAGGTAGTGAGGTAGGAATTCATTCAAATAACAAAAAAGGAAATTTATCAAACTTTTCTTCCGTAGAACATCTATTTAAAGAAATGATTAATACCACAACTTGATATCAACTATTCAAGAATATTAATTAAAATGAACTTATAGTAGGAATAACAACTGATATCTTGAATTAATAAATCAAAGTTCACAAAGTAACAATGACTTAAACACTTTGAACGCCAAGTTTCCAATTCAAAATCCAAGATGACATATACAAATACACACACACACACACACACACACACACACACACACATATATATATATACACACACATATATATACACATATATGTGTATATATATATATGTATATATATACATATATATATATACATATACATATATATACATATATATACATATATATATACATATATATATATATACCTATATATATATGTATGTATATATATATATATGTGTGTGTGTATATACATATATAACCTCCTTCATACCCACAATCATTCAAAAAGTAAACATATATATACTATCTATCGATCACTATTTTTAAATATCTATTTATTAGAATTTCTACCTATCTAACTTATAACCCCTAATAAGTTCAATGCGCCAAGATTTATAGTTTCATTACAAATCCCAAAAGGCCTCCATCAAAATATAACTATTTTGGTTTAAACAAGCAACAATTATAAACAAGAAAACAATTATAGAAACAAGTATTAAAAAGTAACTAAAAACAACCATCTAGTTCAAGCCTCATCACTGGTTTTCTCTTCTTCTCCCATGGTCTGTTGCACCAACTTCTAGCTTCTGAGAGTGTTCATGCACTCCTGCATTGTGTGGGAATGCAAATTCTTTAAACTCAGTAGCCTAGCTCTACACATGTCCTTTTTCCATTTGAATCCTTGATCTTCAGGCTCTAACATGGCATGAGGTTTTTGTTGAGACATAGCATGGATTTGATATTCAGCAGCATAGTGAAATCATTGGTGGTAGGTGATTTGTTGTCCCTAATCTTCTCAATAGCTTCATTGAAGCTTTTCATCAATTTTTTAGAATCCATGTTCCCATCTTCAAACTGGAGAATTCCTATAGCATTTACTATATTCATATCTTTAAGGAGTTCCTCATGCATCCCAATAATTTTGCTCTTCATTGCCTGCATTTCTTTGATTGCTTCTTATAAACTAACTCTTTCCAAGCCATATTATTTTTCATGATGAATAACAGTAGGGGTCTACATTCTTCATCAAATTTTTGAGGGGCTTGAACAATCAGTAGAGCTCCAAGATTGAGGGGCTTGAACAACTAGTAGAGCTCCAAGATTCATCAAAGAATCAATATAGGTGGCCATAGTCATCACAATACCATTAAATTCCTTTTTCTCCTTGCTGTCCTTTTCAAACTAAGTTAACATATGGTCAGCAGTAAACTCGAAAAATTGATTGCCTGTGCTCCTATTTGTGGTTCCCAGTTCAACTAAAGTGACTTTAAAACCTTCATTGTTGATCTATCCAAACTCCTTTTTCATTTATATATGGCTACTTTAGCCCTTATCTTTGCATTCATTAGATCCTTAGTTAGATGGGCATCAGTTTTCAATTTCTTAACTTTAGAACCCTGGGTAGCATACTTGGTTACTATATCCTTTATAGGTGTTAAAATTGGCTACAAATTTCTTTTCTTACTAATTGTGCTGGATAATCAGGATGGGACAACAGGGCTTATAGAGAGTGCCTGAGCATCTTTGGTGGGAATTAGAAACCTTGGATGATCGACCTTGGGGGCTTTGATGAACTGCACATGACCATCGACACCATCTGAGAGGTTAAAACCATTAGTTGAATCTTGTCCCTAAACTGACATCCTTTCCTTTTGAACTTTGTGTTGCTTAAAGGCCTTAGATTTAGCTTTGGACCTAGTTCTAAGAGCCATATTTTGTATATGCATGGGCATCCTCTTCTTCTTACCTTGAGCTAACACACTATCTACAATAAGAGACAAAAGTTGAGTGTCAGATGTCGATGGTTCAAGAAAAGAAATCACCCTATAGAGGGTTCATTGACAACTTTCTTCCTCTACTTCTTTAGCCAATCATCTGTGCAATTGAATATAGATCTAGCCCTTAGATTTATATCTTCTTCCTTCTCCTAATTCTAGTCTACTTCAAGTTATTTCAATTCATTAGATTCTTCTAAGCTTGGTTCAATCATGTCTGAGCCATCCTTAGTTATCCATTCAGTTTAAAATTTCATTCTTAGGGAATTGATTTGTTGCAATGTTAATCTAGAATGATCTCTTCTCAAAACCTCTTCTTCATCTCCACAATCTTGCCATATATCTTCTAATTTTGGAGCTATTGATGGGTGACCTTTTAGACCAAGAATTTGAATTGTAAAGCCTTTACTATCAAAATTTCTTCTACCTTGGAAAGAACCCAAACTAAATCTGAGCAGATTACTTCCTATAACAGAGGCATTGATTATACTACTACAAACTAAGGAACCAAGTTTGATACGAAAAAATGTCTCCTAATTCTCCTATGGTATGTTATCTTTAATAATAGAGAATAACTATCTACAAATTTAAGCCAAAACAAAATAATCCAATGCATATCGGGGAAGCTTAATTGGTTCATCTTTTAATCCTCCTATTCTCAAATAGGTGAACTTGGGAAATTTTATTAAATAGCTTCCATATTATTGAGCCAATCTTTGAGCTTTAGAAGAAAAATGTGGCATGGGTGTTTTCTTTAAAGACACATGTACATTCTCAATTAGTACATCATGAACCTTTCTAAAATTCTCCAGCACTCTGTCTTTTTGCAATAGGGGACAATATTGATATACTATTATTTCTTCATTCCAAATTTCATGAGGGAGAGGAGAAAGATCACTAACACAGGTGATGTAGTATGTCAAATATTAAGCCACGTGGAAACTCTACCTAGATTCTTTGGCATGTCTTAGCTGTGTCCTCAACAAATTAGCAATAATCTTAGCCTAGTCCATCCATTATGTTGGTCTGACTTTTTGTTTGACAGAAGTCTTTTGTCGAATTGTAGAAAAGTCAGATTTTTTCATTCTAGTGGATAATAGGGTTTCTAGATAATTCATCCATTTATTATCCTTTGAAAAACTTAGTGAAAACCCTACGATTCTTTCTATTCATAAGTCGTCAAGCATGAAATATTTGAATTTTCAAATAAGGCAAATATTATGTTGTCTTTTTATCTTCCGTGCCCCTGAGATACCTTTCCTCTCAGATTCCCAAACCGTCTGATTTAAGTAGATCCACTGTTGTCATTACCTCGCTATGCAAACATGGGAACTTTTTATGTATGGTGAGGTAGCGAGTGCTGAAAAGTTTATAAAATGGGACTGCAAAATGAAGATACGATGGTCGGAGCTTTTTTTTCTGGCCGATTTATTTTTCAAGTACACATTACAATTACCATCAAAATAGGAAAGGGGACCCAGTAGAAGCCATCTGAAGTCAGTGCCGAAATGATGATTTTTTTGATGTTTCGCTACCTCACTATCGAAAAAATTTGACATCTCACCGTTAGTGAAGTAGTGAGGGCCCGTGAAATTGAAGAGTTGGTAACATTGCAATTCATCAGTACCATGACTAATCCAAGTGGCATGATAAGTAATAAATATGATTGTCAGAAGAAGTTAATAGCAACAATAATAATCTGATGGACCCTTGCACTTCACGGCGCCAAAATTTATTCAAGTTGTCGGAGCTCGCTACCTCGCTATTGGAAAAATTTGACATCTCACCATTAGCGAAGTAGCGAGGCCCCATGAAATCAAGAGCCAGTGGGACCTTTAGTAACATGGAGTGATGACTAGGACTAAAGTAAGATCTTAAAGGTGCCAACTGTACAGAATTTTGTACTTCATCAATGCCCTTCTGATCAAATGTGCAAGAGATCCTGAGTGTCAGACTAGAACAGAATCAACAGTCCTCGCTATCTCGTGTTGAAAAGTTGCATGTTATTTAAGCTATGCAACATAGCGAGTATAAGTCAAAAACCGCATGCAGTTTCCCCACCTTTGATTAGGTCTCTGATCAATGGCCATTGTCTTCTCTCTATGAAGAGTTACTAGGGAGATACGTATAGCGACATAGCGAATAAGAGCCCATCGTCGTCTTTCTGAGCAAGCCCAGTAACATATCATCTGCTAGATTTAGATTAGATCAATGGTTGTTGCTGCTTTGCTATGGCAAGGTGCTCATTCTGTATGCATAATGAGGTAGCGACCTACTGACATGTGTCCTCAATTACCAGTGGGTCTGGACATAAGCACCATCAAGGAAAGAGTTATATACGTGGTAAATTTTCATTAGATAAATTGACCAACATGTCAAGTGCAACGCCTAGTTGTTTTCTCGGTATCACATGATCATAGGATTTTTGAAGATCGACGGCGTAGCTTTAAACACAGAATGTGGTGCCACTCTCTATATTAATTAGACATGAAAGCATCACGCGTGAAAAAATAGAGTATAACAAAGAAGATTTCATTAGTTTCATCTTATGCAAGCAAAGATTCTGAGCCATTCTTGTGCAGAAGCAATTACTGAAGGAAAGCGTGCTGAAGTCTAGCAGAATTTGTGAAATTTTTTGTTCACAGAAAGTTTGCAGAAATATAGAGGAAAAAAAAGACAGAATTCAAGTAAGTAGTACTACCATAATCTTTGTAGGCTTTTCAGTTCTGTAAAAAAGAAATAATCCAAGATGCCTCTGAAGAAGGGATTTTTAGGTCAAATAAACTATTTGGATAGAAATGTGCATGATGACTTGCTTGAGTTGCTCCCTGAGTCTACTATAGAGACAATGCAAGTTAAAAGGTTAACCTCATTGAACCCTAGGCTAAGGATAGCTGATGGATTGTATGATAAGGGTAATTGGGTCTAGAATGCTCAAACTTTTCAAACTGGTTTGAGTTTGTTCAAAAAATGGTTTGTAGAAAGGAAATTATATGCCCCACATGCCAATATATGGAATTTTGATCAGGGAAAGCTAGTTGTTCCCAGTGTGTTTATGGATTATAACCTTCTTGAGGCCATGGCAAGGAGTTATGATCAAGCCACTAGGGTAGTGAGAAGAATGGATGGTGAAGTTATAATTACCATCAGTCCAGAAGAGATTAGGGAAGTTTCAGTTTGGGACCTCTCACTAGGTATCATGTGCCCATTGATTTGATAGAATAAGAAAAATAATATATGTCAAAAAGGGATATAGTTAGGCAAGGTGCACTGAAGGCCCAAATAGGTAGAATTGGAAATCTACCAGCAATAACATCATCTTCTAAAGAACCTTTCAAGAAATCATGCTTTAATGCGAGGGCAGTAGAAATATATAGGACCCTGTGTAGAGTCTTCAGAGAGGGTGAAGAAGATTTTATTCATGTGAGCTTCATGTATATGATCACCCAAATCTCCTCTTTCGGTGTAGAAATAATTTTTGATTTTGCATCTTACTTGGCTAATGAGATTCACAGTGGATTGGTGGGGATTGCAAAGGGCAAGGTGGAGAAGGTTTGGGGTCAGTACTTCCTATTGATGCATATGTTTCTATTTAAAGGGGTTACATATTTTGGTAAAGAAATGGTTTTAAATAGGGAACAAGAGGGGGAAGCACTACTAGTTCAATTATGGAGTGCAGACATGACTGGGGAAGCAGAAAATGCCAGTTTTGTTAGATTTGATAGGCACTTTGCTTCTAAACTAAGGTGCCTCATATTGAGTGACAATCCCAGAATTCCTAAGGCACTAATGCACCTTGTTAGGCCTATGGACAGACCCCATAGTCTAAAAGTTTCACATGATTGGGGAGATATCATCCCATATCTGGTCTCAACTGTCATTAGAGTTTATGGATTCAAAGGGACACCCCATGTACTACCCTATCAGGTGCCTTTAAAGGTAGGAGTAGCTAAATTTTTATGGCAGTTGGGATGAGTGGAGGAGACCTTTTTGCACAAAAGGGGAACAGGATCAATTTTTCCTACGTGCACTGTAGCCCACTAGTTTGTAATAAGTAAAGAGGGGTGGATCTTCCTTTACAAATTTTTTGATCAATATAAGATGGCAGTATCTCACTCTCGTTTTTGTGATGCAGAAGATTTCTTTAATTCTACTCTTAGACATAGTATCAAGATTCATCCAAGTTAGCATGAATTCTATTTCCCTAAAGATGTAATAAGGAATGAATTTTCTCTCCAGGAGCAAGAAACAAAGAAAGAGAAATGGAGAGTATATTCAAAAGTTTTGGAGTTTATTAATTGTTTTGACAAGGATTACAGTCCTCTTAGTAATGCTACAACTAATGCAGATAGAATAAATAAGCTCATGAGTACATTCCCCAAAATAATGGAGGTAATGAATGAGAAGAAACAACATTTTATTGATTCTTTTCTAGATAAAGACAGGGAAGTAATGAGGAAATTGGGTTTCACCCCTAACATAGGGGCAGGTCCATTGGTTGTGTGAAAGAGGACAGGATATACTGTCATTCGGGATTAGATGCCCATCGTAAACAAAGGAAATCAGATAATTGAATCTACTAGTTGTGTTTTTGAAGAAAGATCCCCTGAATCCTCTCCCAAAAGAAGAAAAATAATTAGGGAAGAGGAATCCCATGATGAAGGTTACTCACCTTCCCAAACTCCAATGAGAATTGAGGAGGAGCAACTCACCAATGAGAAAATTGAACAAATGGGATCACAAGGAGGAGTTTTTGTTACTCAAGCAGAAATTGATGAAGGGAACCCCCAAGAGCCTCTTGTCCCAAGTTTTGAATTAACTATAGCAGATTTCAGGGGAAGGGAATTAGACCTTGTTTTAGAACAAGCCAGCAAGGAATTTTTTTCTGATAACAGTTTTGTAAAATCTAGGGATTTCCATCAATTTGCCTGGAGGGAAAACATGCACATTTTTGAGAAAAGGTGTAGGAATATGAAAATAGAGCATCCAAAAATGGATGAAGCCTCTACTCAAAATCAAATAAAGGAAAAAATGATACAAGAGTTCTAGAATATAACCCCTAATGAGGGTAGACAAATGGTGAAAGATGCAAATATTTTATTATTTCCCAATTGGGATATTAATGATGCGTTAATTTTTAATTCTGTGTCAAATAATTTAGGGTTATAGGATCCAGATAAAGAGGAATTCTTGGGAATAGCATTCAGTAATGACCAAGATGCTCTTGTTATGTGGTCATTAAGAAGAGGATCCAGGACTACTCCATCACAGCCTGATGATCAAGGACTAATAGGGAGTATCATTGTGAGGAGGGTCATTGATACTTCCAATGTACAAGTATCCCACAAGAATGTGGACTATTCTAAATTTTCCTTGGCCATTGTAGAAAAAGGAGAAAAAGAAATGACTGATCTACAGAGTAAGTATGAAACAATGGTGGATGCCTACAATAAATAAGTAAAAAAGAGAATTGAGCTTGAGAACAAGCTATTGGAAAAAACCACTAGGCCAAAAATAACATACCCTCACCCCCCAGTTGAACCTTTTAAATCCACCCCTCTCATAGAAATACCAGATACACCCCAAAGGCCACAATACTACACTGCTGAGGACTTTGAAGAAGAAAAAAGAAAACTGTGGGCTTTACATGTAGAATTGGAATCCAAATATGAAGATAAATTGAGGAAAGCTCTCACATATTTGGGGGACAAGATTAAATGGCTGCTAATTTATGATCAGTTGGCCAAGATGATCAGTATCTGGGAGGATTTGAAGTCTAATGATGAGGCTCTAATGCCTATTTTGAATAAATGGGTGACAAGGGAGAAAGAAATAACACTTTTGTGTTTCTCTGTCATACATAATTCTTTTGATCAAATTCAAAAAACATTTGATATTGTTTCTAATCTTACTGCTTTTATTAATAAAAGGATTTGTTTACAAAAAGTAGTATTAGGCTACTTTGAGAAATATAAGAGCCAGAAATTCAATTTGTTTCCTCATGCCCTAGACAAAAAGAATAATTTGAAAGGCAAAGATGAATGGGCAAAGGAACTTAATGATTTATTCTATTTAAGAATGAATCAAGTTATAAATGAATCAGGGCATGCATGGTGGGCCGCCACAATAGAAGAAATGGTGAAGGCCCAAATATTTTTTGATTCTTTAAAGCAAGAATTTGTTATCATTAACAAGGATGTTGAATATGTGCTAAAAGGATAGAGGGATATTTTACAGTTCAATTGGCCAAATGATACATTATTTGACAAATGGATGGCAGATATGGCTCCTGTTGAGTAGTTTGATGAAGATGAAGATGATAGTGATGAAATGAAAGGTGAGGAGATCCAAATCACTGACCCTATCACCACTCATACCCAACTGGAAGGAGAAGACAAGGATAGTCTGTTACCTTTAGTTACAGACCCAGGACCATAGGATGCTGATACAACTAAAGAAAGGGAAAAGGTAGAAGTTATTTCCCCCATGTAGGATAAAGATGGTGAAACCCCAGAGGTGGAGGTCGACGTGCAATCATTAGAACAAACTTCATCGTTGGTTAATTTGGCTACTGCATACAAGGAAGGATCAGAATAGTAACCAACTTAGCAACACAGGAGAAAAAGGGCCCACAAAAGGAATGTCAGATGTAAAACTTTTGTTGTTATCTGCATTTTTGTCATCTTGTTACAAGTATATGTAAGTGTCTTTTAAAGGACACCTGTCATTTGTCTTTAGCATGAAGCTTGTTGCATCTCACACTACTTAAGTGAGATCCCAAGGCTAAAGAAGGGTCCGAATTCTATTTTCTAAGTAATATGCTTAGTTTGTTTTTGGTCCAAATTTTGAAAGAAAGTTTAAGATGTATTTTCTCTATCAATTATCTGAGAATACATGAATATAGAATGAGCTATGTTTCTTTCTGAAGGTCATTCTGAGTCTATTGTAAATGATATACCATTTTCAAAGAAGATGAATACAAATTGTGAACTATCCCCATATTATTCTTTCTAAATCTTGTCTCCTTCCAATTACTTGGTTGTCTTGATATTGTATAAGTAAAACCTTGTGCAATTGAATGTAATCTAGTCAGGTTGTATATCTATTTATCATTGTTGTTAATTCAATGGATTAAATAAAAGCTTTGGTGAACATGATAAGGCTTCTTTAGTAGTGAGAAGGATTTTGAATGATGAATTCTGATAAGAATTGCTGATAGAATTTTTTGTAAGGCAACAACCTAGATCTGAGAACTTGCTATAGACTCTGAATCCCAATGGATTAGGCACTGATAAAATTGATTCAGCTGAAGGAGAAATAGATCATAAATGATTATCAAAATGCAGCATCAAATCAAATTTTACTTTTATTTCCTGTAGATCTTCGAACTTGGCCAGCACTTGTCTGCATGGAATGTTTTAGCTTCAGTTAGCCACTATTGTTAAGAACATTTGTAGATCTATAGAATAATTCTTGGCCATATCTGTTTTATGGGATGTGTTTATCAAGTTGGTAAAGAATTATGTATATGTCTAAGGATTTTGAAAAGAGAATCAAAATGAAACTAAGAATAATCCTCATACAGTTGTTCCAGTTTTGAATCATCCTTGGGTACACCCACCCTGGTTTTGCAGAGCCAAAAGAGTAGAAAACCATCTGTGGTTTTGTTCAAGTTGGGTCCAAATACTTTGCATATGCAATTGTTAATAAGAATTGGCTAGTCTTTAGATCATGTATGTACTGTCATTTTGGTATTAATCATTTTGTCGCTTAGTAGTTTTAATGCATTTTAAAACACCAACATGTTACTCTCCTTTCAAAATGATTTCGGCCTAATAGTACATCCAATCTTCAAAGAGGAAAACACTAGCTGAGCCCTTGACTTGATGTAACAACAATGCAAGGTCATGAATATGAGGCTTAAGATGATCCTTGGTGACTATCTTAGGTAACCTAGAACCTCCACCATACATATTTTTAGTCCATTTCCTAGCTAGAGTATTGCGATATTGGTTTGGAGTTTCTTGGTATTCATCTAGGGCTTGAATGGGAGAAAATGTAACAAATGTATTTTCTAGTAGATGCAATATAGAGGAAATGGTTTCGCTTGAAATTGATAACACTGGTTCACCATCCTTGTTTATAATACTTTTACTCTTTACATCATAGTGATGAATACAAATTTGAAGCAATTCAGGACTCAGAAGGGTTGGGGGAAAAGCTACGACTTCAGCTATAGCACTGGTTAGAATTTCCACACACCCATTTGATTCATCAACATGCTGAAGAAAATTTATTTGCAATATCTCCAACTTAACACCCTCTAGGTTGGTATTACATATGACAGGCCTTTTAAATTATAAACTTGAAATGTTACCAAAGAAATGTAACACAAATTTCATCTTTAAATCAAATACAGCAAGGCTTCAAACTGATTACCTTGGAAAACATAGAGATTTTAAAGTAAAAACAAGAATTTCTATGTTTCTCACTTATAATTTTCCACAAAACAATAGTTTCTCCTTTCTTTCCTCTTCAATAGCTTCTTCCTCAAATTCTCAATTCTTTGCATAGAAAACAAAAAGAGAAAGCCAAGCTTATTTTAAGAAGGAAAGAGTACTTACGTGCAGAAGTATAGCCTCATTATCAAGCATTCATGATAGATCACTTACATTATTGTTTGCATGTTCAGAGGCTTTCTGACATAACCATCTCATTTAATGACTCCCTTTGTAGCTATATCAATAATTATTAGCCTCATTATGATATCCAATCATGTTTCCAATGAAAGATTTTCCACTTTTGATCATAATGATGATCCTTTGCATTGGGAAATAAAACACCTTTTTAATTATTAGTCCCTGACACCGCAATCAATTCCTTGTGAGATGATGACTTATTTGTACAACATGATCCACTTTCACCAAGAAGCCTTGACCATTGAATGGCTTTGAACTACTTTGAACTAAGGTTCAAAGTGATTCAAAAGAACAACCCACTACTTTGATGCATGTTTCCCACAATAGAGTTGTTAGAGCAAAAATACTTTGATTGAACTACTTTGAACTACTTTGAACTAGAGTTCAAACTGGTTCAAAGTGGTTCAAATGAAGAGACAATGATGGGCAGTGGTTGGGAACTTTGTACAACACTTCAAATGATAACAAATACATGGAGTGACAGAAGAAGGACTTTGATAGCTAGATAGGAAAAAAATTAAGGAAAGATTTATCAATATGGCATATCATTGGATAACTAACACAAGTAAAAATAAAGCATATAGCTTATTGGTGATCTTTCCCCAAGAAAAATGAGGCTTACATCACATAATATTTGCACTTAATATAAAGTTGTAAAAATAAGAAACTTAAACCACATCATTGTTGTAGTTAATGAAGATATAGATACATTTCATTTTCTTAAATTGTTCTTATATATGAATGTAATGTTAGAAATAAATAATACTGAGAAGGGGGGTGAATCAGTATATTACAAACTTTTTTTGACAATTGAATATTGTTAATTACTTTATAATTTGCATATGAAAGTAAAATAATAATGTTGAACAATAAATATAACCATGCACATAGAGAACTCATAACACCATTATTTGTTAACAAGGGAAACCCTGGCCAAGGGAAAATCCCAGTGGGGATGATACCCACTAGATGATTCACTAAACAATAGGATTGTGTTAAGGATATTGACAATGTTAGGAATATATGATGTACACATAGTGTCTCAAGTCCTTGTTAGGAGTTGCTACAACACTATTAGGAGTTGGTAAAACAATTACAATGTATGTAAGAAGAGCCCACTACCCTAACATACAATTATACAATTCAATTCATCCTCAAGATAGGTATACATACACTACTTTCTTTGCTGATGTAACTCACACTTTTTCTGATCTTACATCAGAGTTTACATCACATAAGGCTCGTAGATAGTTCTCACAATAGTTCATGTGCCACATCTAATCATGAAACTTCCCCATTTTCTGTGCAAGATAAGATCTTTACTTGTACCTTGCACAATCATAAAACTCTACACTATCAACCTTCATGTCTTCACATGTTTGACATAATATAAAATAACTTATGGAATAATATTTACATAGTCAGCTCAACATAACTTAGTAATTATTTTGTAACCAAGATAATTCTTAAAGCTATACAACTCTATTTATTGCCATGCTCTATTCTACATTGTTAAATGCCTGCACTGTTAATCTTAGTATAACTTTTGTCATATTGTCCATACACACGTGCATGCTGGTACACATCATCATCATGATGTCACAAGCCTTTCCTCAACTATGCATAAGATAAATCTCTATGCATCATCCATACTCTTAAGATATGTAGTCTATGTTGTTGTACTTAGACAATTTTCTCCCTCTAAATTCATAAATGAAATATTAAATGTATGTTGCCATAAATGAAAATCATCAAGACATCTAACTAACCATATTTCCAACATGTAAACAAATCAAAATTAAATAACCTATTAATTGAGTGTTGGAATGTTTAGAATAACTAAGAGGGGGGTGAATCAGTTATCCAAGGTCCAAATATATAAATAATACTTTTTTAGCACTTAATAGATTCACATCCATATACCCATATCGATTAGATCATCCAATACCTTAAACATTTGTGTATTGTTGTCCTAGGTCAAAATAACTTCATAGGAATGTAAACATAAAACACCATAAACTCATCCACACATTTTGACACAAGGATTTTACATGTGGAAACCCAATTTTGGAAAAACCACCAGTAACATGCTATCAATTTTCACTCTTCTAAAGTGATGCCCTATGAAAGACCAACACTATTAAAGGTTACAATACACACTATTAAATGTGACCTGGTTAAAGCATTTCAATCACCTTATTAGGAGTAAACCTTTTTAGAGGACTTTAGAAAAATATATTAGAATGTCACTTGATTAAAGGATTTGCAAATGACTTTTAGGTCAACCTTAATCCAAAGCATTTATCGAGAATGATATAATGATTATAAAGTAATAGCAAGACTTGATATGATAACAAAATACAACTCACTTGCAAATCATAGATCTCTGGTTCAGTCCTTCATTATGCTTAGCATTCATACTCTTCATCTTTGACAACTTCTTCACCCTTCAAGCATTCAACTCCTGAAGCCTTCTTGCTTAGCATGCTAGTTTTAGATTCATCCCTCCAGCCACCATATGAAGCAACACATTTTTTTCCTTGACAACACTAGTAATTTCTTTCTTGGTATCTTCATATAAAGAGAAATTAGGTCTTTTGTCAATTAACCATAATCTTCCATTTTAGGGTTAGGTAGGATTCGATAAATCTACCCATGTTTCCATCATATTCCCTTCTCCAAACTTCCTCTCCAATCCTCTTTGAATTCTCCCTAAAATAATTTACCTTGAATTTTGTACCTCTAAATCATGAATATTATCTTCCACGCACTTCATATAATTCCATAAATTAAATTTGTCTTCTCAAATTCATCAAATCTTTGATTTAGCACATTTACTGTCACTTTGCATCCACATTGTTCACTCGGCAATAACAATCTTTTGATGCTTGACCAACACTGGGTTACTCGACATCTACTAAATCTTCCTTGCTTGGCCACTACTATTATTTTACTAATGCTGATTACTTATAGTGTTTATTGAATCTCAACATATATAGATTTTTCTAATTATCAACACCTATTGATTTCTACTCAGCCATCACTGAATTAGCTCGGATTACACTATATGCTTGGCTAGGCTTAGTAGACACTTTTTTATGAAAACACTTCTTCCTTGCTTGGCTTAAGAAACCATTCACTTTAGCCTTAAGAAGATAAATAATATGTCATATCATCCATTTCTTACTTGGTCTTAGTGCTTCTTTTATATACCATATAACTCAACCTTTCTTGCTCTTATTATCTTTCAATTTCAAATCCTCTTTATCAATCAACCTGATAGAATTTAGACCAAAAAGAAGTTTTCTAACCAAAAAGTAGCAGGTTTGACATTATTCACAAAATAATGATTATTCCATGATAGATTCCACACTTCAAAAAATCTATTTTCAATAATCTCCCTCTTTAGTATTGATGGCAAACCAACAACAATACCCAAAAACAATATTAATATCTTTGAAATTTCTCCATTTATCATTATTTTCATTCTTTGATATCTTCCTCAATACATTCTTTAGGTTTTAGGTACATCACTCTTTATATCTTTCCCTTTTTCTTATATCTCCCTCTTTTAGAATCTATCTCCCTCTTTTTCTTATTTCTCAGTGTTTATCTCCCTCTTTTTCAAAAATCTTAAAGACTTATCATCTATCCAGGCAAATATAATCAATTTAGCTTCTCCCTCTATCACCTTGCATGTGACTCTAAATCTTCTTATTAGGCTCTTTCATTACCTTAGGAAGCTCCTAAAGTAAGATCCACTTGTTGAAATGATGGTCAAATCATTTTTCTATTAGTGACTCAACACTTAGTCAGTTGGTTACATTGCTATAGAGCTCTATAGTTTCAACCAAGCTTATCATACCACTAGCAGTGCTAACCAAGTGTTTTAGTTACTATCAAGCCAATTAGTCTGATTTCAATTCATGCTGAGCTTCATAATGTCTAATAAGCATCTGAGACAATATATAGTGTTAACCAATCTCTATAGTTCCTACTAAGTTGGTAGTGTTAATGAAGTGAGTGAAGGCAGTGTTGATAGAGCCACTCAGTGTCAACTGAGTCTATTGAGTTCTATAGTGTTTACTAAGTCATCCAATGTTCATCGAGTTCCTATTATCTCAAGTGATCAGTATGGACCAAGTGCCATAGTTTTCAAAATGTTGACACATATTTTTGAGTGTCTGAACAGCATCCGAGTGGTCTTTAGAGCCCAAGTTACAACAATGAGCCAATTTTGTGAAGATTTTTTGAATTTGGTATTATAGCCGACTCTAGAAGGTAATTAATTGGATTGGTATATATATATATAATATATCTTTTCATATCAAATGGAATTATAACATGGAAGAGAATCAACCAAGCAATATAAGTGTGAATTAAGAAGGCTACAAGAAGTATAAGGAAAAGAAACGTCTTCTCTATCATAGTCAAGTGATCATTATATTTCAAAGGAGTCTCATTTAGCAAACCAAGTTGCAAATCAAAGATCAGCCACTGATTCTTCCTAACAAGTGTATCAGCTAAATCCTCTAACAAGGTGGAATAAACAATGTATTCCAAATCTCCTAACAGTTATTATTTCTCCTAACAATGAAGATCATCGAAAGTGATCAATTGTAAGCTTTAACATGCTAACTTTATACTATAGTAATAAAGCTTGTGGGTATCATCACCACCTCAATTTTACTTTCTATTTGGAAGGTTTCTGGCTTACCAAATATTGTGTTAAGTGTTATGAATGTTTTATTGCTTTTAGTATTGCATGGATGCAATTAGATCATATTTGTAATAATTTGCCTCAATTTTGACTATTGCCGGATAGGCACATTTATAGTCAAATTTTACCAAATCAATATTCTGGATGTAATGGTGAGGTTCCCTTTAGCTATAGATGCTCCTAATATTTATGAATTCTTTGGATATAGGTCGAGGTGCAGAAGCAATAATGGTCTTGAATGGCTATGTGAAGACAATCTCCCTCAGCTCTGATACCATGTAAGAATTTTCCTTAGGAAAAAATTCACCCAAGACCAAGGAACTCAAGCACAAGAAAAATAGTAGACCAAAAGAATATGATTAGAATAATGATATGCATTCAATTCAATATGTATTGATATGGATTGATATGAAAGTACACTAGGAGTGCCTATATATAAAGGCCTCTAGAATGTTTCTAGAATGCCTAGAAATTAGCATACTAATAAGTTATACAATGAAGCACATGTCTACTAGAAGTGGATTATCCTCCATTAAGAATAGGAGTAAGTTTGATGATGAGAGGATAAGCCAACAAAGATGTAACACACAAAATTATGTTGTAGACACCATGTGCTAAATTAGGAGTGTGAATAACTGTGTTGTCTACATGACAACTCAATTAATGATGCAAACTCTAGTGTTGTAGACACCATGTGCTGAATTAGAGTTGCTTACTCCAATGTTGTCAACATGACAACTCATAAGAGTATGCAAACTCCTAAGTGTCTCACTTAAGAAATAATAAAATAATGCATTAACCTAAGTAAACTTACATAAAGTGTAATAAGTAAATACTTATTTACATCAACAATATTATATGGTGAATTAAATGATAAGCTTTATTGATTCTTGATTTATTCCCCCCCATTGGTTCTGACATCAAAAGTCTAGCAACTTGAGAAAAGATCAAAGACAATGGAAGTCTGTAGCCTAGAGAAAGCTATTAAAAATGAAAAGTTGTATATGAAATTTCTGATGGATCAATCCAAGAGAATAAAGGAGCACCTCTTTGAATCCCTAAAAAGAAGAAAAGATCTTGCAAACAAGATGAAAGACAATCTCTACATTGAAGAAATAATTGAAGACATTTGTCAATAAAGAATTTCAAATGAAGTTGATGCAACAATCATAGATTTACTTGAAAAAAAACTTACTCTTCATGAAGAAGTGAGAAATTTGAAAAGAGAACAAGAAATTCAATTAGTCAAAATATGTGAAGCCATGCAATAAAAGCATAATGAAATTAATCAACTATCTCTTTAGCAAACATATATGATTGATCAACTCAATGATGCAAACCAAGAGCTTATCAGCTTGAGAATAGAGAATGAAATATTATAGAATGACCTCAACATAGAAAATAAAACCAATGAGAGAATGGTGAAATATTATGAAATTAACTTTGAATGAGAAAAGTCAATTTAGACACAAAGGAAAAGCTAGATTAGGATACACAAAAGAAGGTGAATCATCTTAGTGAGGGGCTCAAAAGAAAAAAAGGGCTACATGTAAGCATTATGGAAAGGTAAGGCATACATCAAACAAGTGTTGGAGAAATGTTAAATAAAAATTTAGTGGAAAGTGTTACAGTTGCAACAAACTAGGACATAGAGAAAATGAATTCACAGGGAAACCTAAGTTTGAAGGAAAGTGTCACAATTGCAAAAAAACAACAGAACAAATCTTCTAAGTGTAAGACAAGGAACTGGGACCCAGCAAAACAAATTGTCAAAGCTATATTTGGTTGGGATTACAATGCATGGTGTGAATGTCACTATTGTGGTGAGTATGGGCACATTGGAGTAAATTGCATAAAACATCACACAAGGAAGAGAGATACTATATAGAGATGTTTTGCATGTATAGAACTTGGACATCTTGCCAAGAACTAAATGAACCAAGGAAGAGTTGAAGATGAAAAGAAAGCAAAGGCTAACAATATTAGAAGTTAGATGAGGTAGAAATGGTTAAGGAAATCTCCTAAGGATGCAAATTAGAGTAATGAAAGTGTTAACACCCAAGTCAATGAGTTAGGTAACTCAACCATATCAACTTACTTATCTATGAAGATTACTGGAACTATGATTCAGAAGGAGTTATCTCACATCAATTACATTTAGCAAGAAGAATATCTATATCAACATTTTAGATGCACAAGGATCATCGAGTTGGAATGACAATTGAAATAATATCCAAGACCTTACCAAGAATGGTCAGGTTGCTAGACCTTACTAAGATGAGACTCGGATGGCAAGATTGGAGTTCATGTTGAGTCAGACTTTGCTGAGTGACTCTACTAAGCTGAAAGTATCTTCTAAGCATTGAAGACTTAGTCGAGTGGAGGATAGCCTATCATGAAGCACACTATTTTACAATTCATTTATGAAGACTTGAAGAAAAAATTTCTTTAAAAGGGGAAATTGAATGTTATTGTTTCACTGTGATTTTTAGAGCAAAGAGAGTGAAGAATAGTCTAGAGCCCCTAAGAAATTTAGAGCTATTTCATCCAATTCCTTCCAATATTTATATTTTTACCAAGTGGTATGGAATCCTCTAGCAAAAAAGTTAAGAAAAGTTTAGAGATGTTAGTTTGAGGAGTTGATTGCAAAGCCTCAATATTCAAATTAAGTCCTGTAATTACTGAAGAACTTGACCCTGTGTGAGCACAATCATGAATTCCTCCCAAGGTTCTCCTTATTCATGATATTCTCTCATATTATCACTATTTAATTCAAGAGTTGGGAACCCTAGAAATGAACCAAACATACAATGAGTTGTGTTTGGATGGGAGCTTGAAACTTGAGCATAAGCTTTTCGAGATGAAAGGGTAAACGCATATCCTACATATGCTAAGGGATTTCTAAGGGAAATCGATTAGGCTAATCCTCAACCAAGCTCATGAAATGCATTTTTGGTTGGATCAACCTATGTAGATCACTAACAAGATGATTCATAGAATCACAAGCTTGCCAATGTTGAACAAGGCGAAGACCACTAAAACCCAAGGTCAGGTAGAACTGGTGAAGAGGACTCTTGTTGAGTGGGATGGCAGAGGGATAAAGATAAATGGAGTAACTAACATGGAGATTAAGTTTGGAATCCATGTCATTTCCCATAAGATCTATATCTTGAGTAGACTGAACAATGTTTCATGTGAAGATATTGACCTAGCATACAAAGTTGTAAAGTACAACCTATTTTTCAACCTTACCAAGCTACAACTCAATCAGCTTAGAAAAAACATGGAAAACATTATGTCATCAAGAATAATCCATGTAAGTTTGGATCTCTATTGACTTGTTTATTCTTTTATCTAAAAAAATTCTTTCCCTCCAAAGGCACTGTAGTGTAGAAGAAGGATACACCAATTTTGTATCAAATCAATGAATTCATAGAAGAAATGGGTGATAATCTTGAAAGCATTATGGAAGCCTACTTTGAGACTTTCATGGAGAAAATGTAGAGTAGATATAGGATTCCAAATAAATTAGTTGAAGACTTTGAGCAAGATATTTGTTTTCTGGTGGATTGTGACAAAGTACATATTTAGGCAGTAAGGCCTAGAGTGGCATGGATTAAGCCTCTTGGTTATGAGGTTAACATAGATGAAACAAGAGATATAATTGAGGCTCTTATGAATGAGACAATAGACCCTAAGGAACCATACTTTGCTACCTATGAGGAAGCCAAGGCTAGGATCTCATTGGAGATTAAACTTCCTTGGGCTATGAAGAGAGGAAAAAAGAAAGTGGAAAAGATTCTAAAAAAAACCAAGAATTCCAGCTCTCCTCTTCTGCTAATAGAGGGAAAAGGAGATGACATTAAGGAAGAATAATTTGAGGGGGGGGGGGGGGGGGGGGAACTACCCAAGAAGAAAGGGAAGGTTATCATAAACAAGCTTGTAAACTCCTCCCCTTTTGTAATCACCAAAAGATTAACAAAATCTAGGAAGAAGTTGAAATTAGGTTATGATGATGAAGAAGAAGGTCAACAGATAACATTGAAGAAATCATCTCTCACTTTTGAAGATATATTGAAAATAATTCAAGAACTTTGAGGTATGACTGATTTAAATTTTTTTAAATACGAAAGAAGGACCAAGGTAGAGAAAGAAACATGTTGAAAAAGCCCTAGTAGGTAAAATGGAAAAGTGGAAGTATTCTCCAAATGAATCGACAAAGAATTTTCCTAATATCCTACTAAAGACAATAAAACATCATTTGGAGAATGCATTAAATATTGTTAGAGACATCAGAGAACATAATCTTAGACAACTTATGTTGAGTCTATCTAACAAGGAACTAAGGGAATCATTGAAGGAGAATGAAACATAGTTGACCCCCATAATTAATGTAGTCCTAATCCTATCAAAAAACATTGAAGCAGTTGTGAATTCTAACACAATTGGATGGAAAAACATCTATGGGTTTGTTAGTGAATATATTGTCTTTTCCTACTACAACAACAATTTATTCTATGTTCAAGGTTCGAAAAATCTAATAAAGTTCATAAAAGTTGGGTAAATGTTGAGTTATTCATTTCCCTCTAAATTTTCATAGGTACAACTCCCTTTACAAAAGATTTATCAATAAATTCAAAGATTGAAATCAACTAAAGACACACTTTTGCTAGAAAGTGCATAATGAACACTCATATACTCTTGGGTACTAAGGTAATAACTTGCATATTCAAATATTTAATGGATGAAAATCTCATAGTCTTTTCACAAATAAGTAGTATTAATTAAGAGATTGAACTCTACCATGAATTCAAACTAAAACTAGGAAAAGATAAATGAGAGAAGACAAAAAGAAACAACAATATAGATGTCATACAAAAATCAATCACCAAAGCTCACAAAGTAACTATGATTCAACCACTTTAAACACTAAGTTTATACCACAACAAAATGTGATAGATATATATTCCAAAAAAAAATTTAGCACTATGTCTTTTAAGAAATTATTCTCAAACATATCACTAAAACAATACTAGTTTTATCAAAGTATAATTTTGGCTGCTTAAAATATAATCCCTAACTAGCTAAATGCTCCAACATTTATATTTTATTAAAAATATGAAAAGGACTCTATTAAATAACAAACTTTTGGTTAGAAAAAATTGAAAAACCAAGAAATTATTTTAAAAACAACTTGGAAAATAAAATAGAAAATAACTACTCCTAACTAAACACTTTTTCCCTTATTCCCTCCATCCGACATAGTTTGTTTCACCAACTTCTAGCTCCTAAAGGTGTTTGTGAACTCCTATATAGAATGGGAGTGATGATTCTTTAGACTTAGTAACTTTGATATGCAAGCATCTTTTTTCTATTTTAGCTCCTTGATTCTTCGGCTTTGCCTCATCATGAGATTCTTGTTTAGATATAAAATCAATTCAATGTTTTCTAGGGTAGTGAAGTCTCTAGGGGTAGGAGTGTCATTTTCTTTGATTCCTGTCACCACATCATTGAAGTTATTGATCAAGGCCTTGGAGTCCATATTACCATCTTTGAACTATAGGATTCTAGTAGAAATGACAACCTGCATTTCCTTTAGGGGTTCTTTGTGCTTTCCTACAATTTTAGCTTGTACAAATCACATTTCTTCAATGGCCCCTTTATAAATTGACTCCTTTCATCCCATATTTCTCTTAAGAATAAAAATAATTCATGAATCCATGGTATTCATGGGATTTTCATTTAGAAACTCCATTACTGAGTATCTCTCAACTTCATGAACCTCAAATGTAATGGCTTGGCAATGATTCTGATCTGCTTCCCAAACTTGTACAAGGGTTTGAATTTCACTGAATAAGACTTCTCCTTTAGTGCATGTGTTGGTAAAATATAAATTGAATTTATTGCATTCCCTCACAATATATGTCACCCATTACTAAACTACATCTGAGAGCAATTTACCCCTTTTCATCTATTTATCTAACTACTGGCTATCAGAGGAATTGGGATCAAAAGACTGTGGGGTTTGGAGCAAGGGAAGGACACCTAACTTCATTAGTGAATCTATATAGGCCACCATGTTGATTACCAGTGTCTTTCATTCCTTTTTCTCCTTGTTGTCCCTTTCTGATTGAGTTAGCATATGGTTAGCAAAGGATTTGAAGAAATGATTACCAGTGTCTCTAGTAATAGCCCCTAATTCCATAGTGGTGACCTTAAAGGCCTCAACATCAATTTCCATAGATTATTCTTTCTATTTGTATGTGACCACTTCTACTATTACCCTTTTGGTCACTAGATCCTTGATCAGTCAAGTGTCACTCTTCATCTTTTTACTTTTAGAACCACCAACCGCATACTTGGTAACAATATCCTTATTAGGCATAGACACAGGCTGTAGGGTTTGCTTCTTGCTAACATAACTAAATAGCCATAATGGTATAGAAGAGGTAGCAATTATTACTTGAATTCCTCTGGGAGGAGTGATAAACTTATGCTGATCTAACCTAGGAGCTTCTACCAATTGTACATCACCATCCTAAGTGTCTGAGAAACTAAGTTCTTCTCCCAAACCTTGACCTTGAGACATCATTTTCCATTTTTGAATCTCTTTCTGCATGAGTGCCTCATACTTAGTCTTTGACCTAGTTCTAAGGGTCATACTTTTCTCAGGGGAAGGTGCTCTTTTCTACTTATTATTAGCAAAAGTACCACCTACAACATTAGAGGAAATTGATATGTTAGAGTTCAATATCTCAGAGAAAGAAACCTTCTTTGGAGATTTTCTAGTTTTTTTTTTTCATTGGAAACATTCATGTTTCTTCTTCTTAATCAATTATCCATGTGAGTAAAGATAGATTTGGTTCTCAAATTTATATCATCATATTCCCCTCAATTCCAATCTACCTCCAATTATTTTAGCTCCCTCACTTCTTCCCATCCTAGCTCAATAATATCTAAACCATCTTCAACTACTCCTTCCAACTGAAACTTCAATTTGAGAGAACTTATTTGTGGGAGTGTTACTCTTGAATGGTATTTCTTTATCACTTCTTCTTCATCATGACAGTCTTGCTATAAGTCTTCTAGAGGTGGAACTATGGGTGATTGACCTCTAAGACCAAGTACTTTAGTTGTGAATCCTTTGCTATCAAAATTTTTTCTTCCATAATAGGATCCAAGATTAAAACTAAGCAAGTTTCTCCCAATGACTGAACATTAACCATGTTGCCACAAGTCAAATGAACAAGTTTAATAGGGAAAATAGACTCTCAATTTTCTTGGGGTAGATTATCTTTAAGTACTATAAACAACTATCTACAAATTTTAGCTATGAAAAAATAGTCTAGAGCATAATGAGGCAATTTTACTAATTCTTCCTCAAATCCCCCTATTCTCAAGTATGTGAACTTAGTAAATTGAATAAAATATATCCCACAAATCTAAATTAGCTTTTGGGCCTCTTGAGATAATCTAGGCATGGGTGCCTTTTTGAGATTTAAGTGCACACTTTCTATCAGCACGTCATGCATTTTCCTAAAATCCTCCAATACTTTATGTCTTTGGAGAAAAGGACAATATTGGTAGATAATTACATCTTCGCTCCAAGTTTCATGGGGGAGAGAAGTAATATTTTTGACAAAACCAATGCAATAGGTCAGGTAGGAAGACATGTCAAAATCTTCTCTAGACATCTTAACATGTTTTAGCTGATTTCTCATTGAATTGGCTATCAGTTCTACCCAGTCCAATTGGTGTTCTCCCTTTAGGATGATTTTTTCATATCAATACATCCACTCTTCAAAAAGAAAGACATCTAAAGAACCCTTGACACTGTGTAGTAAGACCATGAGGTTGTGGATATCAGGTTTCATATAGTCTTTTGTGGAGTCTTGAACTACCTTTATAATGTGTTTTTGTCCACTTCCTAGCAAAAATGTTGTGGTATTTATTTGGGGTTTCTTGATACTCAACCAAGGACTGGGTAGGGCTAAAAGTGGCAAAAGTGCATTCAGACAAGCACAAGACTGATGAAATGGTCTCTCTAGAGATGGATAACATTGTTTATCCATCTTTATTCAAAATTCTCTTAGTCCTCACATCATAGTGGTAAATACACAACTAGAGTAATTTAGGACTCAAAAGGGTAGGGGGAAAGGTCACAGCTTCAACTAAACCACTTGACAAAATCTCCATACAACCATTAACTTCATCTGCTTGTTCAAGAAAATTTGCTTCTATTTTCCCAACCTTGACACCCTCTAAATTAGTATCAGTAATAACATGCCTCCTATACTCCAAACTATAAATATTGCTAAATAAATTTAGAATAGACTTCATTTTAAATGTAAAGGAAATTGAAAACCCAATACTTCTTTGTTCTTTGAACACACTCAAAGGAAAGAACAAGGGGTTTCTTGTGTTCTCACCTATGATTTGCTAAGAGAAAACTAGACCTTTTTCCTTCGATTATGGCTGCTCTTTCAATTCACACTTTCGCATAATAAAGTAATGAAATAGGAAACTCATACTTTAAAAGGAAAGAAGATGTACTAGTGAAAGAACTACCTCATTATGAGGAATTTATGGTGATTTCATTGCGACTAGATTTGCACGCTTGAAGCAATGATAAGACACCTTCATTAAATGAGCATTTTCTATGGGTGTCCTTGCAATAATAAAAGGTTTCTGACAAATAATCCAACTACTAGGTGAAATATTTTCCTTTTTGAATCGTGATGATGACTGATCTCATGCCTTAAAAAAAATTTAAATTTGACACAACCCCTAATAATTACTTTTGTCACTTCAAATAATTTCTTAGAAATTGGTTGCCCTTGAAAGACCATTAATACTTGCTCCCAAGTCTTCAGCAATTGAACTAGTTTGAACCACTTTAAATTGAGGTTTGAAGATGTTCAAAGAGGTTAAAACAAACATCCTCATTATACTTAGTGGATCCCACCTGTAGAAAATAGTTAGTATTGAAAAATCTCTGATTGAACTTCTTTGAACTACTTCAAATTGAGGTTCAAAGTGGTTCAAAGAGGTTCAAGGCATGAGAATCATGATGGATGACACAAGGATAGTTTCTATATGCAAGGGTCAATGATATTCATAAGATATGCGACTAATAAATGCTTGTGTAATGGAAGAATTCAACTTTCAAGGGAAATGAGTGAAAATTTAGGATATGACAACTCAGATTAAGGCTAACATGGTTGCATAAACTTACTAAGGAGGTTGTGCAAATAGATAATGAAGTAAATGTTGAGAAATATGATGAGGAAATAAATGATGATGATATTGATAATGTAGAAGGAGATGATGTAAAGGATCAAGAGGATCGAGAAGCATTAGGAGGCGATCTTCCTAAAATTCAGACTATTGAAGACTCAGATACTAAAAAGATAGCGGCAAAGGTAATGGCTTCTCTCCCTCTCTCTATAAGAAAAGGCTTAGCAAAATCCATCTTAAAGAAGACTCATATTGAGTTAGTTGAGGTAAACACTACTTAACCAAACACCCAAATAACTAGTGGAGCAATCCTATTGAGTGTAATGATGAGTGAAGTCTCCATCACTTCATCTATTGAGTAACAGGCTCAAATCATCTTAGTAGCAGTTTCACAGCTAGCACAAGTAAGTTTTCCTATTATATCTTTCATTGATTCTATTTCTACTATTTTTTCCTTACTAAGTACATCTACAATGAGTGCAATGACATTTGAGGTAAAGCCTCAATCGAGCACTAAAGTTTTGAGAAAAGACAAGGAAATTGTTCTTTCAGTTATTCATAAGGAAAATGGTAAAGAAGTAGAAGCCTATATTAAAGAAATTGATCTAGAGGAAGATATTGTAATACTAGATTGGGATCTTTCCAATCTAACTCTTAATTAAATGGATACCCTTGGTGAGCTATGGATGAAGAGGGAAAAAAAGAAAAATCTCAGAGAGGAGAAGAAAAAGAAGAATCAAGTGCTTGTAGACATCAAGAATATATTTGTTGATGCATTGCATATTGAGGTTGATGATAAACAACCAATTTTGGATCAACTTCTTGACATCTTTCACAAGTATAATGAGGAAGTCGATGGACAAGAAAAACTTTCGTAGAGGGAAGAAAGGAAGTTTGAGAACAAAGTTTTGGAGAAGGTAACTTAGAGAATTGCTATTGACCATATGGACTTGTCCACCATTCTTGCTAAATTAAATTTTTTTGTAAATAATGTTATTTCCTTATTTTTAAAATTGAGTCATACATCTAACTTCACTAAGAAAATAAAGGAGAGACCATCTAGGATATATGTTGACATGAAGGCAAGTGCACATCAGTTGTCACTTGATCCTAGTTGTAGTTCTGCACATTTCATAAAATTAAGCTATCTGAGAGATCTTCAAGGAAAATTATTGAGGAAAGAATCTAGGATAAAGGCCACACTAACAAAGATATAGGGCATGATACTTCCTAACATGGATGCAATGCAAAAACATTAATCTGTGACAACAATTTCTCTATAGCAGATCACATGATGGAAGTGTCAGCAGAGGTGCAAATAGCTTTGAATGCATCAAAAATTTTGCAAGATAATTGGGACAAGTCAATGTCCATAATTTTAAAGGTAGACATTTATTTCCTTTCACATTTTGGTATTACCTTGTAGTTATGCATTTTTGACATTTGTGTCAAAAAAGGGGGAATGTAAAATGTATATCATATGTAAGGGGGAATAAATATATTCAAGAAGAAAATATATATAAAAGATGAATATACATAGAAGATAGAAGAAAATATGTTTACAAAAACAATTTTGAAAAAAAGAAAAGTCAAAGGTTATTGAGTAGCAATAGCAGCAAATAAAAATCAAAACTAAGTTACAGACCCAGACATGTTGATAGGGGGATTTTTTTAATTGAATTTTGAGTATTCAGATTTTTGTATGATAAGTGTTTTTTTACTAATGCCAAAGGGGGATATTGTTGACCTAATGGTCAAATCATTTTTCTATTAGTGACTCAATACTTAGTCAGTTGGTTACATTGCTATCGATCTCTATAGTTGCTATCGAGCATATCATACTTCTAGCAATGCAAATCGATGCTGTGATGTGGAGCCTAATCAAACTTAGAGATTTATTTGGCATGGTTTTCTCCCTATATAGCACCCCAAGTGCACTCCCTATCACAATACAGGTTGGGGTCAAGGCACAAGGGTTTTTTATGGCAATACCCCCAAAGCCAAAAATGCCTTTATATTGTAAAAGGCATCGGTTGCTATTTTTCCTATTGGACGACTTATTCTAGCCCTAATTTTGTAAGCAACAAAATCTTGTATAAAGAAGGCTTAGGGTTAGGGATTTCATAATGTAATGGTGATATTGTAGCTTCTTGCAGTGGTTTTGAGTTGTAAGGGATTGGTGATTATAATCACTGGATAAAAATAATATTTAAATTTCAATTATGGAAGATGCAAATGGAGGACTATCTTTATCAAAAGAATTTATAGAAACCATTGGAAGGAAAAACCAAGAATTAGGGAACCATGAACAATGAGGACATGGAGATTTTAGATAGAAAGGCACTTCGAAGCATTTGATTATGTCTGGCACCCTCGATGACATTTACTGCTACAAAAACAAAGATGATGGAAGAGTTGATGCAAATCCAAGAGAAACTATATGAAAAGCCCTCTACTTCAAACAAGGTATTTCTCATGAAGTGTTTATTTAATATGAAGAGGATAGAAGGTGGATCTATTACATATCATTTAAATGAGTTTAATATTGTTACTAGTTAGTTATCTTTTATGGGTATTAATTTTGATGAAGAAATTAGGGCTCTCTTGATTTTGTGTTCTTTGCATGAAAGTTGGAATGGCTTGGTAATGGTTTTGCATAACTCTATTTCCGGCTCTAATACCCTAAAATTTGATACGTGACCAATTTTATTTTGAGTGAGGAAAATCATAGATAAGCCTTGGGTAGATCTACGTTAGGAAGTGCTTTGAATGCACAAAGTAGAGGCAAGAAAACTAAGAGAGGAAAAAATTTCAAAAATCATGGGAAATCAAAGAGGAAAGTAAAAGGGGAAGTGGTCTCAATCTAGAGGACTGAGAGATTGTTGGTACTATGGTAAATTGAGGAATGAGAAGAAAGATTGCTAGACTTGAAAGAACAATGAAGGAAGAGGTAAGAGAATATTTAAAGCCAAATTAGTGGTAAAAGGATTTGCATGGAAAAAAGATATTAATTTTGATGAGATATTTTTTCATGTTGTTAATGTTGGAAATATTCAAGACTAGCTAGGTTATTGAGAGGGGAGGGGTGAATCAGTAACCTAAAAACCTTTTTAACCAATTCAAACTTTAATTGCAATAATCCAATTACCATAATATATTTGATCTACTGCATTCATGAGAGACTGAAAGCATAAAATATTAAAAATACATGATTGCAACAATTTTGGTCACCCAGAAATATATCAAATAGAAAGTAAAACTAGGGTGGGGATGATATCCACAAAACTTCAATACAACAGCATAAAGTTGGTTGGTTAAGGCTTACATTGATTAGTTTTGATGATCTTCCCTATTAGGAGCAATTAAGACTGCTAGGTCCATCTTGTTAGAGGTTCTATAAACATACAATGAAGTATGCACTCAATAAAGAGATTTGAGAAAAGAATGTTAAGTCTACATTGCTAAAGGATTTGAAGCTGATTCACCTGTTAGGATTTAAAGCTGCTACACAACATCCACTATCATTACTTGGCATTATCATGCATTTGGTAGAAGTAGAAGCTAGGTCCATACTAATCAACTCAGAGCAATCTCAAACTTAGTCTTCACTAGTGACTTGGTAGATACTATGTAACTTGGTAGAAACTGAATTACTCGATTACCATGACTGCACTCGGTAAACACTAACTTCACTCAATAACCACTGGGATGCTCAATAGGAACTGTAAAGCTCAGTGGCTACTGAATTACGTGGAAAAAAGTATAGACTCTTCAATTAGCTTAGTAACCATATAGAATCTGAATAAGTGTTGTCACTAATAACAAACTTGACTTAATGTCAACAATCTCCTCCTTTGGCATTAGTGACAAAAACACTTATCAATTAAAACTTATATACCTTACATTGTGATACTGGCTTGGTACTATTTTTGAGATTTTTCAAAAAATTTCTTTGTAAGTATATACAATATACTTTCCTTTCCTATTCATGAATCTCCCCCATATAATATTCATACTATTTCTTTCCATATATACATACTGTCTCTCCCCCTTTTTTGACAATAATACCAAAGATTTACTCAAAACTTATTTATTTAGAGATACCAATATAAGAAAGAAACTCATAATGTACCTTAAGTATAAGTGCTAAAGTCTTATCCCAAATCTCTTGCAAAACTTTGCATGTATGTAGAGAAACTTGGACTTTTGTAGAGAGTTCTATCATGTGATCTGTAATTGAGAAGTTGTTTTCATGGATCAATGTTTTTGAGTAAACAATGTGCTTCTGCATTGTTTCGATGATGGGAAGGGTCATATTTTGAATATCTATCAGTGAAGACTAGATCCTTTCTTCTTCTCTCAACAATTCTACCTACATATTTAACAAGAATTTGATTTTCATATGATGTGCAGAGCTTGAACTAGGGTCAAGTTGCAACTGTTGTGCACTAGCCTTCAGATCTTCATCAATCTTTTTCATTTTTCTCTTTATTTCCTTTGTGAGCTTGGTAACATTACATAATTTTCCAAAAAGGGATGTTACATTTGTGCAAGAGTTTTCTATATTGGTCAAAATTGAGGAAAGCTCCACTTCCTGGATGGAAATTTGTTGAGAAATGTGCTCAAGCACTTTATTATCAAATTTCTTCTCTACTTTCTCAATCAATTTGTCTTGACCACTGGAATCCTCATTAAACTTCTAGACTACTTCTTCCAATTGAAACAAGATGTGTTGAGAAGTATCAACTTCAACACCTATTACCTAAGTCAAAATATTCTTAGCACTTTCTATGATTTTATATTCGTTATCTCTTTCCTCTCTCAATTTCTTTTGTTTGAATTTCTTATGGAGGAGTTGACTATCTATTTGCATTTGATCTGTAGTGGCATTATCAAAATCCTACTTTGGAGTTTCAATCTCTAGATCTAGTTCAGTATCCTCCTTTATCTCCTTTCCACTCAAAATTCTTGTACTTGGTTGAGCCTTAGGTTCAACTACCTTTGTACATAATGTGTTAGAATCTGGAATGGAAATAATAGTGGAGATAGTAAGGCTAGCTATAAAAACTAATATGGTACCAACAGATGGAATACAAACTGGTATGTTTGCTAAATCCAAAACTGATATACTTACAAAAGTATCCAAAGCTGTAGAAAACAAAAGTATAGAATCCAAAATTGTAAAACTTGAAACTGTGCTTACTACTAGAGAATGCAAAATTTTAGAACATGTTGTACTCACTGCTAATGAATCTAACTTAGAAATTGAAGAAGAGGGAGGCTATAGTTTGGTAGAAGAAGTGATAGACACTTCCATTAGTGATATGCTGAGCTATGAGGGAGCAAAGAGTGATTGGACACTTGATGTAATTGCTGTGGTCAGAATCAAACTTGTTGAAGCTAACTCTAAACTTGATGTAGCTACTAATTTTCTTGGAGAATGAGGAAGTGAGCCAATGACTATGTTTGATATCTTCATAGGATTAGTCTCCTCATCATCTTCTTTGACTTCCTTAGTAGCTTCTTCATCTTTGTCTTCTTCAACTCCTTCATTGTCAAACTATATTGTCTCAAAGTATGTTCCTACTTCTCCATCATCACTGTCATCGTCCTTGACTTCTACTAGAAAGTTACTCAGTTTATGCAAGTGATAAATATTCTTCCACATATCTATAACATTCTTGGCTACATGCTCTATATCTTTAACAAAATTAAACAAGTATGGAATCTGAGAGTCATCTTGTCTTCATTTTTCTTCATAGACTCTTTTACCTCAGCATCTATGATTTTTAGTAACAACTACCTCAGGGTTTGTTCATAGATATATTTTTCTATTTGCATAGTTGAGTCCCATCTTAGCTTCAATATCTCTAATAGATCATTAGAAATCTAGGAGGCTATTTGATCAAGGGAATACTTCCATTTACTCATCTTGGTTAGTACCAATTCTTTGATCTGCTTCTTCTCAGCCTCTATCCTAGTCTCATAATTTAGTGATTTGATGTTGGTAATTCCTTCACCTTCTTCCAATTGTTTCAATTTTTCTTGGAAGGTGGGAAGAGGCTTGGTAAACACAACTTCACTACCTTTCTTCCTAGATCTCGTAGTAAACATTGTAGTGAATGGCTTGGTGATGATCTCCTCACCTTTCTTTTTTACTAGCTCTTCTTCCTATTTTGACTCTTTTTAATCCTCTACTTCATCATTTTCTTCTCCCTTACCTTTTTTCAACATAAGAGGTGTGCTAGTTTTGAGCTTTTCTATTCTCATCTTGCCTTTGTTAACTACCCGTAGAAGCTTTATTTCAAGCTCTATTCTTTCCTTGACCTCATCATATGTTCCAAAGGTGGTACCTTTGGGTCAATAGGTTAGTTTATCAAGGCTTCAATTATATATTTTTCTTCATCAATGCTCACCTCATAGGGAAGAGGTTTTACCCATACAACTCTTGGCTTTACTTCCTAAATGTAGACTTTTTCACTATCTACCATGAAACAAACATCATCTTTCTAATCTTCAACCAATTTCTTGGGAATCCTAAATCTATTATTCATTTTCTCCTTGAAGACATCAAAGTAGTTATCCATTATGTAGATGAAATTCACACCCATTTCTATAATATATTCATTAATCTAATACAAAATTGGAACATCTTTTCTCCATACGATTGTGCTTTAGAAGGGAAAAAAATTTAAATATAGAAAAATAGACATCTCAATAATGAACCAAATTTACAAGGATTGTTCTTGGAGGTCCTGATACTTTCCATGTGTTTGTTCAACTATTTCCAAAAAAAATTGGCTAGGTCATATGGCATATTATTCTTCACTACCTTGTAGGCTAAGTCAACTGCTTCACATGAGACACTATTAAGTCAACTCAAACTATAAATCTTGTATCTGATAAAATGGATGCCAAATTTTAATTCTACATCGATCACACTACTAATTTTCATTCCTCTACCATCCCATTTGGCTAGGGTTTTCTTTTGTAACTTAGCTTGAACTAGGGTTTTAGTAGTTTTAGCTTTGGTGAGCATGGGGAGACCAGTAATGCGACGTATCATTTTCTTGGTGATCAAGACTGGTTTCTCTAACCACAGATTACCATTGTGAATTCAACTTAGAATATACCTAATCCATTTGATTTGGAAGCTCTAAGGTGGGTGAGGAATATGAGTCAAACCTTTCTCTTCCAAATGTTTGTGCTCGAACTTGAGAATTCCATTCACATAGAGTTCACCTAGGGTATTATTCATTTCAAGGGTACCTATCTCCTAAATTGCATAGTTAAAATGAGTTTAGATATCATTTATGAGAACTACCTTTGGTGGGATGTGTGACTACACTCTATTTGGGTTGAGGGTTTTGGTGATTGCTAGCACAAGTTTAAAATCGAGGGCTTTCCATTCAACACATTGCATCAACATCTCAAACCATTTCTTCACTTTTCTACTATTGCTGGATGCCATGATGACTTGGTAAGCTAAGAAAATCTTTGAGAAAATTCACTGCAAATTCCACTTAAAGTCACTTGGATGCTCTGTAAATCACTTTATTTGCAATAATACTTGAATTCTTGGTGAAAATGAAGTCAATTTTATGCTCTTTTGATAAAACTTATCATTAATGCTTATACAATAGTTAGCTATGATGACAAATGTGTGATAGCCTATCATCCACTACCTATACATATTGCTCAAAAAAAGGTTCGACAACTTGGCAACTAAACATACTATGTTACTCCTAACTTTGCTCGGTAGAGAAGTCAACTCGGTGATAACTGTTATCAAACTTGATGATGATCCTTTTGTAACTTGAATACCAATTTGGATCTTTACTTCTTTTCAATTGGAACTATTAAGATGTGACCTTGACAATGTAGTTCCAATTATTTCTTAAGAACTTAATTGGAAATGCAGGAATCACCCCCTTCTTGAGTAACGTGACTATCACCACTTAGACTAACACACACAGTAGACTTAGGAATCCATTCATGTCTCATCTACTTCCTGATGTTATCACCTTTTGTTTTGTTTTCATTTTCAATTCTACCTATATTCATGTAATTTTTAGCTATATGACCAATTTTAGTGCATGTGTAACATCTTATGGTGGTATCCTTTCTTCTCATGTGATGTTTAACACAATTCATGCCAATATCTCCATATTCTCCATAGTAATGACATCTACGCCAAGTGTTGTAGTCCTAACTAAATATTGCCTTCACAATTTGTTCTGCTAGACTGAATGACTTAGATCTGCATTCAGATGCCTTGTGAACTTGTTTCTTGCATTTATGACACTTGCCCTAAAATTTTGGTTTATTTTTACTTTCATTAGCCCTATGACCATGCTGACTACAATTGTAGCATTTTCCATTGAATTTGGCATTACCATTACTCCAACATTTATTTGATGCATGACCTTGTTGGATACAATTGTTCAAATTGTGTGTTGTCTTTGATGTCGCAAAAATGTCATATTAGTTATCAGAAAAAGTCTACCGAGCTCAGAAGGTCACCAAGGAAAAGGACAGAGTCTCCCAAGCTTAGAAGGTCAGCAAGGCAAAGGATAGAGTCTACCGAGCTTAGAAGGTCAGCAAAGTAGAGAAGAAGTTATTACCCAGTTCACTCGGTCACCAAAGGTAATATAGAAAAACTTCTTCTCAAGCTCACTCATTCATCAAAGGGAACTTAGCAGAAGTAGTTCTTACCGAGTTCACTCGGTCACCAAAGGTAATATAGAAAAAGTAGTTCTTAGCGAGCTCACTCGGTCATCAAAGGGAACTTGGTAGAAGTAGTTCTCACTGAGCTCACTCGATCATCAAAGGGAATTTGGAAAAAGTAGTTCTTACCAAGTAAAACTCGACAAACAAATGATTTTAAGGATATTGCAATGTTAACCAAGTCAAGAAGGTTAACTCAGGAAATTCCATAAAGCAGTATTTACCGAGCAAGGTTGGCCAGTAAAGTATTTCATTATTTTATGAAATAATATTTAAGAGTAATATCTATAGCTGATTGATGTATGGTTTATTGGTAAATGTAACATGTAAATGGGCTGACTTTACATTCTAAATGGTATAAGTAAAGGGTCAAGTTGTGAACTCAAAAAAAAAAGTGTGTGTTGTGGTATGAGAAGTTAATGTGACATTAAGACTGATTACTATGAAAGAAAATTTGAAGGATGATCAGAGATTATTGAGGAGCAATAGAGCCATATTTGATCAAGGAGGATCTAATAATGCTGAACAGAGACCTGTAGCTAGAAAATTCAGTTGCATCTTATTCAAGTCAATTCATTGTTGCTTTCTAACCATTGTAGCAGTGATCTCAAATCTCTTAACAGAGTTGGTTTAATAGCCATTTTGTAAATCCTCTAACTAGGTGACAGTTCACTTGAATTTTTTCAAAGGAGCTCTAGCAAGGCCACTCCTAATAGGGTGATCAAATCCTCTAACAGGGTCACACCTAACAGTGTGTATTGTAACCTTTAACAAGGTTGGCTCCTAACATGGCTCACTTTAGAAGAGTGAAAATTGGTGACTAGTTACTTGGTGGTTTTCCCCATATTGATTTTCCACATTAAAATTTTGTGTCTCTTGTGTTCACTTTATTTTTAGTTACATGCATGAATGTTTGAAAAAGAAAGTAATAGTTTAATTTACCAAGTTACAACATTTTTTTACTGAGTAGCACCAGTAACTAGATCTTTAAGACACTGAAGGGATTTGTGAATTATTTTTGGGAGAACTGATTCACACCCCCCCCCCCCCCCCCCCACCCCCCCTCTTAGTTACTCCATCTATAATTCCAACAATTGGTATTAGAGCTTTTGGTGCTTACAGGAAAATATTTTAAGGATCTAAGCCAAAGGTTAGGATGTCTTATAAGAGGGAAATTCCAAAACTTAATATAGACAACTTCTCAGCATGATAAGGGTTGATGAGACTTCATCTAGCTTCTATTGGAGATACGGGACTGATGTACCTTGATGAAAAATATGCAGAACTAGCTAGTACATTATCTGTTAATGATATTGCTGAAAAGAAGACCCACAATATTATGATGATCAATATAGCATCTGCTCTAAGTTATGAAGAATTTGATGACATCAAGGACTACAAATCCACCTTTGAAATGTGGGACAAGCTAAAATAAATCTATGGAGGAGATGATAATGTAAGAAGAGCCAAACTAGAAGGTCTGAGAGGACAATTTGATCAAATGAGGATGAGAGAGGATGAAAACATTGCAAAATTTGTTGAAAGAGTCAAAGCTTGTGTTAGTGCAATCAAAGCATCTGGAGGAGATATCAATGAGGAGACAGTTATAAGTAAAGTTCTCAAAACTCTACTTCCCATTTATGCAATCAGAGTCTCTACAATTCAAGAAAGAAGATGTGAAGAAAATCACAAGATAAATCTAGAAGCCATAGTTGGAAGATTGACAGGATTTGAACTAGACAATTATGCCAATTATGTTCCTGCTACCAAGAACATTGAATCAGCATTTGAATCCAAGCTTTCACTCAGAGAAAAAGGGAAAAATATGAAGGATTCACAATCAGACAGTGATGAAGAATCAAAACAAAGTTTAGACACTGATCTTGAGGTGGTTGAAGCTCCACTAGCAAGAAAATATTCAAGAGGCAAAGGGAAATATAAAGGTAAAGTTCCTCTAATCTATTTTTCTTGTGAAGAAGTTGGACATATTGCTGCTAGGTGCCCAAATAAGTAGAACAAGGATCAAAATAAAGGTTACAAGCTCAATGGAAAGAAAGACTTTAGATCATTCAAGGATAAAGGTAAGAAAACATGTTTTATCGCTAAAAATTCTAATGATTCTGATAATGAAGAGGAAGATGAAATTGTCTACATTGCTATGAAAGATGAGTTTGATAATGATGAAGAAATGGCACTCATTTCTCATATGGGTAGAAATGATACATGGATCATAGATAGTGGTTGCTCTCATTACATGACTAGTGATAAAATGAAGTTTTAATACTTTGAATATTATGATGGTGGAAGTGTAAGATTTGGTAACAATGAACCTTTTTGTATAAAAGGAAAAGGAAGAATCTCACTAACCAAGGAACTTGTATGTGATAATGCATATTGGGTACAAGGACTAAAGCATGAATTGTTGAGTTTGGCAGAGCTACTCAACAATGGATTCAAAGTAGAATTTATGCATGGAAAAGAAAGATTGGTGGATAACAAAGGAAAGCTGATTGGATCAGGCACTCAAACAAAAGGTAATTTATTTTATCTTGAACTTGGTGAATGTTCATGTTTTATTGCTCAAATTGAAGAAAGTTGGTTATGGCATAGGATTTATGTCATATAAACTTTGAGAACTTGATAAAGATCAATAAATTTAGGAAAGTAGGAGGTATTCCTAATATCAAGAAACCTAAGGTTGGTCTATGCAAGAATTGTCAAATTGGTAAAATGGGAAAAACTAGTTTTAAGAGCAAGAGCTTTCAATTTGAAGAAGTTCTAGAAATTGTGCATACCGATTTATGTGGACCCATTGGCATTGAAAGTTATACTGGTGAAAAATTCTTCATTCTTTTTGTTGATGATTACTCAAGAATGATGACTGTCATGTACCTAAGAGAGAAATCATAAGCATTTGAAAAATTCAAATAGTATTTTGCCAGAGTAGAAAAGGAAACAGGAAAGAGATTGAAATGCTTAAGATCTGGCAGAGGTGGTGAATTCATTTCACATGAGTTCAATAACTTTTGCATTGAAAGGGGAATCAAAAGACAGGCTTCAACACCTGGAACTCCTGAACAAAATGGAATAGCAGAAAGAAGGAATAGATCCATCATGGATTGTGCAAGAACCTTAATGATTGAGAAAGGCATTGCTATCAAATACTAGACGGAAGCTATACGCATTGCAGTTCATACCTTGAACCGAGTGCAGCTAAAAAAGGACTCATTCAAAACACCCTATGAATTATTGTATGGCTACAAACACAATGTTAGTTACCTAAAAGTATTTGGAAGAAAATGCTACATTTTGAAAGATTCAAGAAAAGGTAAATTTGATGTAAAAGGTGATGTAGAAATATTTTTGGGATATTCTTTCAAAAGTAAAGCATATAGATGTTTGAATCTGTCTACTCATAAAATTATAGAAAGTGCACATGTGAAAGTTGATGAGTTTGCAGAAAGAATAGAAGAAGAAAGCAAGAAGGAACTTGAAGACTGCAAAAGATTTGTTTTCATTGAACTTGATACAGTGCCAAGTATACCAGTTAATTAGGAAACCACAACTCCAATGTCTTCAGTTACTGAGACACAAGAAGTTCAAACCAAGCTAATGCCTCCTGAGTTGCAAGAACATGAGTTGCAAACAGAAGCTACCGAATCAAAATCTACCGAGCCCGAGCAACCAAATCTAGAACAAGAAGTTGAGATGTAGAATGATAATCATGGATGTCATTCAAAAGGCAAGGAGACCGTGTTAGCCAACTATGTCAGAAAACATCATGCACCATATTAGATCATTGGAGATAAATTAGAAGGAACAATGATAAGAAGTAAGTTAAAGGCACTTTTTTACTTGCTAATTTTGAAGCTAGAAATATCAAAGATGCATTAAAGAATGAAAGTGGGATTGAAGCTATGAATGAAGAGATAGAACAAATAGAGAAAAACAAAACTTGGACTCTTGTACCTAGACCTAAAGACAAAAATGTGATTGGAACTAAGTGGGTATTCAGAAACAAGTTGAATGAATATGGTAAGGTATCAAGGAACAAAGCTAAACTAGTATGTAAAGGATACTCTCAAGAAGAAGATGTAGACTATGGAGAAACTTTTGCTCTTGTTGTAAGATTGGAAGGTGTCAGAACCTTACTTGCATATGCTACATTCAAAGGATACAAAGTTTATCAGATGGATGTCAAGTCAACATTTCTCAATGGCATATTGGATGAAGAGGTTTATATTGAACAACCTAAAGGTTTTGTTGATCCAAACAAGAAGGACATGGTCTACAAACTACATAAAGCATTATACGGTCTGAAACAAGCCCCTAGAGCATGGTATGAAAGATTGCATAACTATCTTATTCAGATTGGTTTTCAAAGGACTAATGATAAAAATTGTTTGTACATAAAGGAAGGACCAGAAAATAAGATTGTTTTAGTAGAGATATTTGTAGATGATACTTTGTTCACAGGAAATGACAATCTTTGCAAAGAATTTTTAGAACAAATGAACAAGGAATTTGAAATTTCAATGTTTGGTGAAATCAAATTCTTTGTTGGTCTTCAAATTCAACAGAGTAAGAATGGCATCTACATTACTCAATCTAAATACATCAAGGAGATACTAAAAAAGTTTGGTATGGAAGACTGCAAACTAGTTGGGACTCCTATGTGTACTAGATTGAAACTTACCAAAGATGATGAATCTAAGGATGTAGATTAGACATTGTACAGATCTATGATTGGAAAGTTGTAGTATGTAGTACATACAAGACTAGACATTGCGCTTGTAGTAGGGATTGTAGCAAGATTCTCAGCAAAACCAAAAGAAAATAACATGATGGAAATCAAAAGGATCATGAGATACTTAAAAGGAACTAAAGAATATGGATTATGGTATAAACTTGGAGGAAATCTAAATTTAAAGGTGTTCACTGATGTAGATTGGGCAGGAAATATTGATGATAGAAAGAGCATGAGTGGAGGATCTTTCTTTCTTGCAAATGGATTAGTTTCTTGGACAAGCAAAAAGTAGAATTGTACATAACAATCCATAACAGAGGCTGAATATGTTGCAGTAGTAATAAATTGCTCAAAAATTGTATGGTTTAAACAACTATTAAAATGTATGAAGCAGGAAATCAAAGAACCTTTTGTTATGTTTTGTGATAACACTAGTGCAATTAACATCTCCAAGAATCCAGAGATGCATTCAAAAACTAAGCATATTGCCATAAAATATCACTTTGTTAGAGAATTGGTACAAGAAAAGGAAATAAGATTGGAATATGTGCATACAAAGGAACAAATTGCTGACATATTCACAAAGCCTTTACCTAAGGATGCATTCTTGTATCTAAGAGGAAAGTTAGGGGTCATTCCCCTATTTGAAGCTCACTATAATATAGTTTTAGTGATGCATCAACAAGAATAGAATTGAAGATCTATCAGTTGATGCAGCAAAGTAATGAAGACATTACATATGAATCAGTACATAAGGTACAATGCTATTCAGTTGTTTTGAGTTGTCTTTGGCATGTGTCGTCAAAGAGGGAGAGTACACTATATATTCCTTCCTTTCTGAAATTTGTAAAATAATAAGAGTTTGTATAAAAGGGTGAGATTATTATTAAAGAGGGAGTTTGCTGTATTTTTAAGAAGAAAGTGAAGTATTTTTTCATTACAAGACTTGTTTTCAAATTTCATTCTGCTATGACATTTTGTGTTGCCATCAATTGCAAAGAGGGAGATTGTTGGATACAATTGTTCAAATTGTCTGTTGTCTTTGATGTCACACAAATGTCATATCAGTTATCAGACAGAGTCTACCGAGCTTAGAAGGTCAGCAAGGAAAAGGACAGAGTCTATCGAGCTTAGAAGGTTAGCAAGGAAAAGGACAGAGTCTACCAAGCTTGGAAGGTCAGCAAGGCAAAGGATAGAGTCTACCGATCTTAGAAGGTCAACAAAGCAGAGAAGAAGTTCTTAACAAGTTCACTTGATCACCAAAGGTAATATAGAAAAAGTAGTTCTTACCAAGCTCAGTTAGTCATCAAAGGGAACTTGGCAGAAGTAGTTCTTACCAAGTTCACTCGGTCACAAAAGGTAATATAGAAAAAGTAGTTCTTACCGAGCTCACTCAGTCATCAAAGGGAACTTGGCAGAAGTAGTTCTTACCAAGATCACACGGTCATCAAAGGGAATTTGGCAGAAGCAGTTCTTACCCAATAAAACTCAATAGACAAAGGATTTTAAGGATATTGCAATGTTAACCGAGTCAAGAAGGTCAACTCAAAAAATTTCCGAAAGCAGTATTTATCGAGCAAGGTCCGCCAGTAATGTATTTCATTGTTTTATGAAATAATATTTAAGAGTAATATCTATAGCCGACTGATGTATGGTTTCTTGGTAAATGTAACATGTAAATGGGCTAACTGTCGAGTTGCAAACTCAAAAAAAAAAAAGTGTGTGGTGGTATGAGAAGTTAATATGACATGAAGACTGATTACTGTGAAAGCAAATTTGAAGGATGATCAGAGATCATTGAGGAGCAGCAGAGCCATATTTGATTAAGGAGGATCTAATAATGCTGAATAGAGACCTATAGCTAGCAAATTTAGTTGCATCCTATTCAGGTAAATTCATTGTTTCCTTCTAACCATTGTAGCAGTGATTTCAAATCTCTTAATAGAGTTGGTTTAATAGCCATTTTGTAAATCCTCTAACAAGATGACAGTTCAGTTGAATTGTTTCAAAAGACCTCTAGCAAGGCCACTCCTAACAAGGTGATCAAATCCTCTAATAGGGTCACACCTAACAGTGTGTATTATAACCTTTAATAGGGTTGGCTCCTAACAGGGCTCACTTTAGAAGAGTGAAATTTGGTGACTAGTTACTTGGTGGTTTTACCCATATTGGGTTTCCACGTTAAAATCTGTTGTCTCTTGTGTTCACTTTATTTTCAGTTACATGCATGAATGCTTGAAAAAGAAAGTAATAGTTTAATTTATCGAGTTATAGCATTTGTTTACTGAGTAGCAGCAATAACTAGATTTTTAAGACACTGAAGGGATTTGTGAATTGTTTTTTGGATAACTGATTCACCCCCCTCCCCCCCCCCCCCTCTCAGTTACACCATCTATAATTCCAACACACCTATCTTACCATAATGGTTGCAAGTAGGTTTTTGATTCTATTGTGCACCTTGTTTAGAGGACTCAGCTTCTTCTTTGTATCCAATTCCTACTCTTCCATTTTGCCTATAAAGATTCTGCTAATTCAATTGATCCATATCTATTTGAGATTTCATTATCCTTTCAATGAGTTTCTTTTCAGAATTTAGATCATTCCTTAACCTTTCATTGATTTTTCTTTTAGAGTTTAGATCTTTCCTTAACCTTTCATTGATTTGTCTTTTAGAGTTTAGATCATTCCTGATTCTTTCACTTTCAGACCGCAGACTCATGATTTCTTCATTTGTATTGAAGAGTTGATCAATAAGGTCTTCTTGCTAAAGGGATTGGTTTTGAATTTCATTGTTCCTTCCATCCAATTCTTCTTTTGCCTTATTTCTCTATTCCAAGATTTCACATAATCTTACTAACTGAATTTCTTGCTCTCTTTTCAATTTATTTACCTCTTCTTGCAGGGAACCATTCTTCTCTAGGAGTTCTTTGATTGTGTCAGTTGCTTCATCTGAATTTCTTGAAGGGAGAAAATATTCAATCTTCTCTTCAATATACTAGTGGCCATTCATCTGATCTACAAGTTCTTTTCTTCTTCTTAGAGATTGGGAAAGATGCTCCTTTGCTTTCTTGAGTTGAGCTATGGCCATTTCTAAATCTAGCTTTTTATTGTCAAGGGCTTTGTGAATTTTGAATACCTCCATTGTCCTTGATCTTCGCTCAAGTTGTCAAACTTTATCCTGAGAACCACAATGCTCTGATACCAATTGTTGGAAATGTTCAAGACTAACTAGGTTACTAAGAGGGGAGGGGTGAATCAATAACCTTAAAACCTTTTTAACCAATTCAAACCTTAATTACAATAATCCAATTACCATAATAAAGCTAATCTACTACATGCATGAGAAACTAAAAGCATAAAACATTAACAATACATGAACACAACAATTTTGGTGACCCAAAAACCTTCCAAATAGAAAATATAACTGGGGTAGGGATGATATCCACAAAACTTCAATACTATAGCATAAAGTTGGCTAACAAACATGTTGAATACAATTCAAGACCAAACCTCAGAATATAAGAAAAAACATTCACAAGAAATGTGTAAAAAGTAAAATTAATTTAATAATATGGATTCAAATTAATCCCACTCTGATGAGAAAAGGGGTTTTGAAATGATGAAAATATTAAACACTTTTATAGAGGAAGAAGATTGAAAGGCCACATGTAAGCATATGAACTATTAATCTTAGTAAAGATGCCTTAACATAGATTAAAGCTTGTGATTTAATAGAAATTTAGATTTAATAAATTTAATTCTTAAAACATTTATATCTAATAAATTTATTAAGCACGAACATGCTAATGCATTTCAAGACCAAACCTCAAAATATAAGAGAAAAACATTGAAAAGAAATGTTTTAAAAAAGTAAAGTTAATTTGCAACTATGGATTCCAGTTAATCCCACTCCAATGAGAAAAAGGGTTTTGACATGATGAAAATATTGAACAATTTTGTGAAGGAAGAAGATCAAAAGGCCACACGTAGGCCTATGAACTAATAATCTTAGTAAAAATGCCTTAAAAATTATAGTAAGTCTTTAATTTGAAATTATTAAAATATATTTATGATGTTTGGGAAATCTTGTGTAACTTATAAAGACGATTCAGGTGATAAAGTAAAAATTGTATACATACATACATACATACATACATACAGATGTATGTATGTATGTATGTGTGTGTGTGTGTGTGTGTGTGTGTCTATATATATATATATATATTTATATATTTATATACATATATTTTTATATATTTATATACATAGACACACACACACACACACACACACACAAACACACAAAGTTAATGTTTGGGAACCATATTCCTATTCTTATGTTCCAATGCCTTCCTAAAAACTGATCCCCCAAAAATATGTGGAAGAAAATGAAGCTCATAAGAATTGTATTATATTATTACCATTACTTCAATTTTTTTAAATGTTAGAGAAGGAATATTAATATATTCATATTAAAGTAGAAAAACTAGTCTATTGGTTAAGTTTTTAACTTATTAAATTATAATTAATAATAAACTCATAATACTTTCTAAATATTAAAATATTGGTGTGATTACACTTTTTTTGTGAAGTGTAATCTTAGTATATTAATTATTAATAGAAAATGACTATTCATAAAAAAATATCTATTTGATCATTTTTTCGGGTCTTTTTTATTTAGTCACATTTAGTTACTTCTACAAATTGGATTTTGCTTTGTTGCCTTCTGTTCATACATTTAATATTGACAAGTTGAGAGGAAAAAATGATTGATAAAACAAGTTACATTTCAAAGCTTGTAAGAATTTCAACAAAATGAATGTTACATAATGACAAAAAGGATGCTTCAACAAACTATGATAATCTTGTCAACAAATATATGACCAAAAGGCACAATCTAACACATTTGCAACAAGTAAAAAATAAAACCAAAATCCAATTTGTATAGATAAATGAATGGCACTTATCTAGTATATATAATTTGATAGAATAGTAGATATATATTTCTCATCTATAAGAACTTTTGTGCTTGATCATGTATAGTTTTCTATGTATAGAATCATATTCTATGCTCCATCATCAAGGATGGTGATTTGATTGTCTTATAATTTTTTGCATCTACAACTCTATTATCCATCATTAGAATGATATCAAACATAAGAAGTTCTTACATATAATTCTCATAAATTGAAGATATTTTCTCTCTTTGAAATATATATTCATGAATTATTTCTTCTAGATATGATTATGTAATAGTCTTTTAGGATTGCACTAGATGATCTATCATTAGATTGTAAGAGGGTAAAAGTATGTAGAATGATCTAAAACAATAATGGTTAAAAACTATTACACAATCATATTACAAAAGAAGAATTCATTGATATGAATTTTGGAAATTTGATATTAGAATTCATTAATATGGATTGTAGAAATATGATATTGCTAATATGAAATGATATTTTTACATACTTGAATCTACACAGAGTAGCTCAAACAAAAATAGTTCACAGAGTATTTACTCATCCATTAAATCATCTCACAGAGAGGCATAAGATGAAAGAATTTACATAAAACATAGATAGGCATAATACAAGAGATTGTACAAAAAAAATTTGCAAGCATGGACAAAATGCAAGAGGTGTATCAGTTTCAAAAGACTACATATGCATTGAACAAGTGGCTATTATGTTGTGGCCTCAGTTATAAGCATTAACTACATTCAGTTTTGAATTTTAGTCACTTTTTCAAGATGATTGCTAAGAAGCATACCCTCTACTTTACCTTCCAAAATCCTCACAACTTGGGCCATGCTCGATCTCTCATTCTCATCATTTTGAATGCAGAGTATTCTCACCACACCTGCTCTTCTCACTTCTTCAACATCTACCTTGTCAACAATCATTTCATCCAAATTACCAATTATGTTTCCCTTCTTGATCTCACCTATCACCCATGTTGGAAAGTAGTTCTTTGATTCATCCATGCTCAAGTTGCTATTTCCTCACCTTGAGATTATTTCTAGTAGTGTCATGCAAAAGTTGAATACATCAATTTTCACTATTATTACCATCACCTAGGCCTTGCACTTTCATTAGATATGAAGACAATGTGAAGGCATACAGACTTATGGATCCTGAGACACATGAGATCTTTGTGGAGAAGGATGTACACTTTGAGGAAAGTTCACTAAGATTATCCTCTAATCCTCTCCACACATCATACATTGTGGAAACTGATATTAACACCAGTGATAGTGCTTCAACATATTCAAATACATGGGGTTCTATCGATAGTTTTCATGACATCAACATACTCCACATGCCTATATAGCCATAGTGATAGGTCTAGCATAGTAGGGTACACCTAGTCTTCCAGCTCCAACATTAGTGGATGACTTCTTGGAAGACATTGCAAGTTTTTTTATGGAGTTAGACATCACAGATTTGGGAGACAACATTGATCATTTATATCTTCTCTTTGATGAAGCAAGATCTTCTTCAATTGTCACAAGGGTTCACTCTGACCCTCCTATCCATTCTCTACATGATCAATCTTCATAGGTTGATATGATTGTGGATACTTATGAATAGCAGTTGTATGAGGTCTCTTTATCATTTGAGGAGATAGTTAGCTCTTTGGGATAAGTTCTACATTCATCCTTGATAGGGACAGTTGAGTAGGTTTCAATGACTACACTTATCTATGGGATTCTTTACACACATAGTAGAAGCATCTCATCTATACATAAGGAATTGTTTCTTCCAAAGGGGAGGAGCACTATTTAGTAGTCCTAGATTAGCTTCTACATTAGAGAAACTATCATTGGTCAACACTCTTCCTTTTGGTGGGGGGAGACTACCTTGTCTCTCTTCTTCTTCTCATATTTCTCCTTTGTATATACCCAATGTATGCCCTAATTAGGGGGGTATTGATCACTCCATCCATCCATCCATAATGTCTTTTTCATATCTCTTTTTGGGGAGGGTTTTTCCCATGAGGTGTTCCCTCTTTCTTTGCTTTATGAGAGATTGCATTTCATTATGTACATGGATACCTAACATGGCCTAGTAACTGGGACCCATTATGCATTTCATTCTAGATTTTGTAAGCTTAAGGGCATTTCCCAAAGTTTCACTTAGGGGGGGATGTTGGTGTAAGGGTATGTGCAGGATCATGGTCAACCAAACTATGACCTTAAGTGGTGGTGAAAAACCAGCAAAATAGGATTATGTCAAATTGACAAGCGGTTCTATACTTTATTACTAAGAAATTGAATGTAGTTTCTAAACTACTAGGCCTTATTTAGAGAAAAAAATATTTGATTGGTCAAAAGTTTGGATTTTAATGTAGTACTATGAAAAATTTAGGGCAAAAAGAAAAAGTAGGTGTATGTCTAACCACCTTAATCAAAATCAAATGATAATATTTTTAAATATAATTATAGATATAAAAAGTAGACTCATGCCCAGATGTGACACACATTTTTGGGTATTTTTATTCCAAATAAATAATTAAATATGAATTTTTTACTAAAAATTTTTCACAAAAAAAAAACTCCCATGTCTGACCACCTTAACTAATTGAAAACTTTACCATTTTTTTTTTTCCCTTATACTAGGTGAAGCATAGAATGTGACACAACTTTTGGATTTAAATTTTTTTATACCATTTGAAAGTTATAGCTATGTTTTAATTAGTATGTCAATCAACACTTTACAATCATCTTCATTGAAAATTAACTAATAAATACTTATCAAATTTAGAATTTGATAGCAATTATACCAATGGAATCTCGAGTGTGTTATAAAAAAAACCTTTTCATTTCATTTAATTTCAATGAAAATAACATTGCCATATGGCTACTCAAAGTTTGAGTGTCAGTGAAACTCTTCTCATACATGTTATTTGGGTTGACCAAATAGGCTTGGTAAATATCGAGCCTAATTAGATACCCAAACTCAAATCAGGTATCCAATCTATAATCGAATACTTGATATGAAATTAGGTATCTGATCACTGCAACTTTTCCAATTGCAATTTTGGAGGGAAAATTGAGAGGGAAACTTTAGAGGATTTTAGAGGGAAATTTATTTTGGGGAAGTGTAGACATTAATATTATTATTACATATGATAATGATTATTATTATTAACTATTATTATTATATATGATTATAATTATAATTATTAAATATAATATAGTTATAAATATAATAATAACAATTATTTTTTGATCAGTAAATGGCCAAGGCCTTGATTAATTTTATTAATTTAAAAAATAAATTACAATAGCTTTACTCTATTCAAATGGGCACTGGTAGGAAAGAATAGATAAGAAAACCTCTAGTCTAGCCCGAAACAAATGTCCTATATTATTTCATCTTAAAAGGGGCATTCCCTAGTTAAATCACCGCTTATCAATACATAATTTTAAATTACAACATTTAAAGGGGCATACCCCTAATAGTTTGCATCAACTTTGGTTACATTAATCAATACATTTGTCAAGTTCCACCTAATCTACAGTTGAAAACCACCTATGTGTTGGCATATCTCCCACACCAAACACACATTCCTCCTACTAAGCTTTATCAATCAACAAGGTTAGAAAACATATTAAATTGAAAAGAGAAATTCAACCATCCAGGGACTCCAAGAGGATCTGATTTCATGTCTTAGTTAATATTAATTTACCAATATAATAAAGATCATAAAACTACAAATAAAATATTAAATAACCAAGATGAAATTAACCCTTAAATTATTCCTACAATAAAGAAACTAGAAAAGAATACACCTCAATTTCCTCTTAGTAGCTTAACCACATTATCTATAGCACAATAAAATTGAGAACTAATAGAATACATCGAGCTCCATCATATACTATCATCCTTCAAATTAATGCCATGTAGATTATTAAACCATGTTCTAAATTTAAAATTTGCAGATAGATTTTAAATGTAATAAACTCGAAAGAATAGATGCACACTCTATCAAGGCCAAAAAATCATTACATACTTTGACTAGAGCATCCAATATGGATGAAATAAATATAAATCCACAAAAAAACTACCTAACTAAGATTCTTATCTCAAGCCATTACCCCATGATAAACAAAATGAATTAAAACCTACAATTAAAATCATCCAATACCACTACTAGCTTGGTACCCATGAGAACCAAAGTCTAATACATCTAAACTAAATAAAAATTCTTCTAAAACTCTGGCTTGAGGAGATTTACATTCACTGTAAAAAATTGAGATGACAGATCTCATAAGAAAATTACCATTATAAATGAAATGCCCATACCAGATCATCAAAAACTAGAATAATCCTTTAACCTCTTAATAGCTCTATGAATGGTAGGTTAAATCCATCCAAACCCAACTTGGAGCACACAGCTCGAAGGCCAAACCAGTGAGTCCAAAAAATAGAGCACTTGAGGGAGAGAAATAACTTCATAGAAAACCAAAAATATAATAATTCTAACCTATTTATATTAATATTTAATAATGTTTAAATTGATATATAGCATATGTAGAATTCATGTCTTGAATTACTTGAAAAGAACAACTGTAGTTGTCCAAATCTACCTATACATCAGATGCATAACCATATATGACCAAAATACACAGTTGATGAAACACAACCTATACAATAGAAACACCAAAACAATACTTATTTAATGAAAAACCAAAACCTAAAAAATTGGGGCATCATCTGAGATGAAAAAAAAAAAATACATCTTGCCCCATAGAACCATATAAGATACTATGAAGACCAAAATTAAAAATTACAAAAAACCAAACTCACTAAAACAACCTTTACTTTTTCCAATAGATCATAACCACTTCAACAACATCACTTGGATTATCTACCTTGAAGAAAGGAGGGAACTCAAAAGTGGATTTTTCCTTGCTTGTCTTCTCAATATTAAGTGTGTAGAAATCCAAATTGTGAAGATTATCAAACATCACTCTAGGGTGAATGTATGCCTTATGAATTTTGAGATAATTAACTAGCCACCCATGCCCTATAATAGGAGAAATCTTCATCTAGCCCATTAAAAAGTGGAAGCAGGGTTCCATCTTGGGCCAAGACATGTTAAAGGAACCCCTATCTTTGATGATTAGGGTCAGGCACCTAGGAATATTAGCAATGATCAGACTCCCCAAAGGGTGCTCCATGTACATTTTAGGGAGCAAAAGACATAATTCCTCATCAAGGCCCATAATGTCCTCCTTAATGCCTTTGCACTAGGTTGATTGGAAGATATTCAAACACAAACATATCATAGCCCACTTTTTGAAACCAATTCCCTCCATGCAACCTATAAAAGTTCCAATAACATCACTATTAGTCTTCCAATAGTGGTCATACTTGAACACTCCTCCAATTTCGTGACTGACAAATTTTATTATGCCATCTACTGCCTTGAGAATATTGTTCCACCTTTCTAGATTTACATTCCCAACAAAAGCCATCATTCACACTTTAGAAATATGGAATACAAAAATATTTGTATCCATATTCCACTGCTACAAACCCTTCTTGATAATGACAATGAAGGTAGAAATAGACAATGATCCAATAGAAAAATATCTTGAAAGAACTAGAAGCCAAGATTGATAGATAAAACTTCCAATTACCAACTTATAATGAGGCGACAATCTATCATTTACTTAAGTATTAATAATCACTAATACTAATGAATAATCTATCCTAGGTTCATGGATCCATGTCCACCTTTTTTAGTTTATGATGGTGCTTCAAAACCTCTAATGTCAAAACATTATCTTGCTACATAAGAAACCCTAAGTGCCCATAATTCATTACCATTAAAATGTGCAAGCTCTAATAACAAGATAAGAACACCTAAGATACACAAAATTGAAGGTAGATTATAAATGTTACTTGGTACCCTCCTTTATACACTTAATAATATAGCTTCAAATTAGGAAAGTCTAATAAAAAATGGAACCTAAGATCTAAAATTGGAAAAATTTATACCATCAACCCCTACATTAGCTAATGAATCAGCCTTTGAGTTACCTTCTCTATAGATATGAAAAATCCTTATATCTTCATATTTGTCAAGAAAAATGATAACTTCCTGTAATCTTGAATTGAGCATCCAATTGGGAGTTGATCGCTTACTAATTGCTTTTAAAACAATCTGTAAGTCACCCTCAATAATAAGCTTAGATATACCTAACTAAAGAAAAATATTTAGACCTTCTTTCAAGGCTACAAACGTAGCTAGATTATTAGTGGTAGGATTAATGGACATAGCCTTTTTGGCTAGCCATTTACCTAAATCATTGTTAACGATACATCCAATACCAACCACCCTTGGCTTGCCTCTTACAACTCCATCAAAATTCAGCTTTGTTTAGCCCTTCAAAGTGGGAGACCATTTGCAATTTCTCCTAGCCTCCTTAATCTCCTTAGGGTAAAATAGTAGAGGATTAATCAATTTGGGCCAAAGCTTCTTGATTGAACAATCCCAAAAGGAAAAAGAACCTTCTACCATTCTAGATTTCTTGAGGTAGGAATCAACATTTTCTACTAACCTCACTTCTATCTTTAGAATCAATTCTTCTACATTCATCTCTTTATTGTAGAAAATCCTCCTATTTTTTTCTTTCTAAATTTCCCACATGATATAGTATAGTAATATATATGATAAATATTATTATTATTAAATATATATAGTAATAATATATGACTATTATTATATATAATAGTATATATGGTTATTACTATTATTAAATCTATAATCTAGTAATATATATGATTATTATTGTTATATAATCTAAATAATATATTATTATTACATTAAAATATATAGTATTATATTATTATTAAATATAATATTGTCATGAAATGCATCAAAAGGGGTCATAGGTTAACCTATGACCCCTTTTGATGCATTTCATGACAACATATGTCCCTAAGGCCCCTAGTGACCCCTTTCGACACATTCCGAATGGGTCACTAGGGGTCTTAGGGCCCCTAGGGACATATGTTGTCATCAAATGCATCGATAGGGGTTGTAGATTAACCTATGACCCCTGTCGATGCATTGGAACCAACCAAATGTGTCTCTAGAGGTCGTAGGGACTTTAGGACATATGTTTTCATGAAATGCATCAAGAGGGGTCATAGGTTATCCTATGACCACTCTCAACACATTAGAACCAATCAAATGCATCTCTAAGGGGTCTTAGGGCCCCTAGGGAAATACATTGTCATGAAATGCATCATGCAAATTGGAGCGAACAAAATCTATTCCTAGGGGCCCTAGGGTCCCTAACAACATATGTTGTCATGAAAAAGGTTGTTAGGGGTCATAGGTTAACCTATGACCCCTCTTGACACATTGGAACCAACCAAATGTATCCCTAGGGGCCCTAGGGACATACATTGTCATGAAATGTGTTAATAGGGGTCATAGCTTAACCTATGACCCCTCTTAATGCATTATAACCAACCAAATGTATCCTTAGGAGTCCTACGGCCCCTAGGGACATACGTAATAATGAAATGTATCGATAGGGGTCATAGGTTAACCTATGAACACTCTTGACACATTAGAACCAACCAAATGCATCCTTAGGGGTCCTAGGGTCCCTAGGGACATATGTTGTAATGAAATGGAACTGCCTCCCTAGGGGTCCTAGGGACCTTAAGGACATATGTTGTAATGAAATATGTTGAGAGGGATCATAGGTAAACATATCACCCCTCTCAGCACATTAGAACCAACCAAATGCATCCCTAGGTGTCGTAGGGCCCTAAGGGACATACGTTATCATGAAATGCATTCAAAGTGGTCATAGGTTAACCTATGACCCGTCTTGATGTATTAGAACCAAAAAAATTCATCTCTAGGGTTCCTAGGACCCCTAGGGACATAGATTTTCATGAAATCTGTCGAGAGAGGTCATAGGTTAAGCTATGACCCCTCTTGACACATTGAAATCAATGAGATGCATCAGTAGGGGTCCTAGGGCCCCTAAGGATATACATTGCCATGATATGTATTGAGAGGGGTCATAGGTTACATTGAAACTAAGAAAATGAATCCCTAGGGGTCCTAGGGCCCCTATGGACATACGTTGTCATTAAATGCATTGATAGGGGTCGTAGCTTAACCTATGACCCCTCTAGATGCATTGGAATCAACCAAATGTGTCCCTAGGGGCCCTAGGACCCTAGAGACATAGGTTGTCATGAATTTTTTTGATAGGGATCATAGGTTAACCTATGATCCCTCTCAACACATTGGAACCAACCAAATACATCCCTAATGGTCCTAGGGCCCATAGGAACATATGTTGTCATGAAATGCATTGAGAGGGGTCATATGTTCTCGATGTATTGGAACCAACCAAATGTGTGCCTATGGGTCATGGGACCATAAGAACATATGTTGTCATGAAATGTGTTAGTATGGGTCATACGTTAACCTATGACCCCTCTCAATGCATTGGAACCAACCAAATGCGTCCTTAGGGGTCCTAGGACCCTAGGGACATAAGTTGTCATGAAACGCATTGAGAGGGATAATAGGTTAACCTATGACCCCTCTCAACACATTGGAACAAACCAAATGCATCCCTAGGTGTCCTAGGGCCCCTAGGGAAATATATTGTCATAAAATGCATTGATAGAGGTAATAGCTTAACCTCTAACCCCTCTCGATGCATTGGATCATGAAATGCATTGAGAGGGGTCATTAGTTAACCTATGACCCCTTGATGAGACTAAAATTTACCCTTATTTTGTTGTGTTTAAGATACTTTTTTGATACTTTGTTTATCTTTGTTAAAACACTTATGAACCTATGTTTATTGAACCTTTCATGAACCTATGGGGTAGAAAACTATGTCATCTTTTGCTCATATTATATCTAGTATGTAGTATTTCATATAGTTATAAAAATGTGTGTTCTTATGTTTGAATTTAATTTGATAAATTTTTATTTGAAAACATGTTTTGTGACATAACTAACGTATTAATGAAGATTGAAAGATGATTGGAGGAATTTAGAAGTTAGGCATCAACAACATTCAAGGAGAAGCAAGCGCTAAGGAGCAACCATAGTGGAGAAAGTTGTAATGGTTTCAGAAAACATGACAATGACTAAGGAGGAGCTTTAAAGATTCATTGCCTTCTCTGCATTTACTCTGTGGTGAGCAGATGTTAAGACTTTATTATTTCTGCCTTAAGCAATTATTTCTTCTTCCTACCTTTAGTTGTTCTTCCTATATTCTCTCCTCCAGATTTAAAGCTAGGACATTTACTTTTCTATTATGTAATAATGTGTTGATCTCCTATATATGTAGGAATCGACCCCAATGTGTTATGTTTTTTGACAAGTTTTATCAAGTAAGAAGAAAAGTTCTAATAACAAACTATTAACTTTTACAGTTGTGTTTTACAATTATGTGTTATGTAATGAATATCTAAATGGAATGAAATAGTTTACTTCAGCTTCTATCCTATGTTAGTAGTTTAGAGAAGCTGACCAAGGGGGCCCACTTGGGAGGTGGATTGGATTAGGATAGAATAGATTCATTTTCCAAGATTAATAGTATCTTCAGTAGAAGTAGTAAGTTCCTTCCTGTAGCATTGCACTCTGTGAATGTTCTTGTAGCATATGTGAGAAAAATTTTAGTGGATGAGCCAAGTTGGAATATCTGTTATCTTTTCCTTTATATTTCCAGTATTCATAAAATTAAGTGTTTTACTTTTCTACAATAGTAGTGTAAGTTCTTTTCCTTGCATTTTTACTTTCCTATAGCATAAGCATAGTGACTCATTAAGTGACCTAGTGCACATACTGTGCCGACCATTTCAAGTATATGTCCTTGGGTTGATAAGATTAAATGCACCTCACGGTGGAAAAAATAGTCCTTAGTTTAAATATATTATTCCTAAGCAAGGCCTAGTACATGACTATGATACACTTATTATGAAGAGGTTCATTTTTGGCACCGTTGCAGGAGATGGTTTCAAGCTAGGAGCATTTTTGAGTCATAGTTTTTTAGTTTGAGTTCTTTTTACCAGTGTGAAAAGCTTAATTGCATGCATCGAAGAGGAAGATAATGAGATGAACATGGCAGATTTATTTTGTGAGGATCTATTAATTTGAATGAAGAAGTTGAGTTACCTTTCGAAGACACAAGTCCTATTTTTCCTATAGCATCATCATCAAGAGTTGAACCCATAGATATATCTAGTCTCCAACCTTTCACTGAAGTATTGACTAGTTTCCTTGATAACACTACCCTAAATCCACTAGTTGTTAATCATTTAGTGCCCAATGTTCATTTTTAGTAGAAACCTCAAAATCCATTACCACCAATCATGGCACAACCTACTTTTCCATTTCCACTTTCAAGTCTTGTAACCAACGCCAATATCAAGAACATACCTCCCACTACTCTTCCAAAGTTCTATGGTCTTGCAACCGAAGACCCTAATACTTTCTTGTTTGAGTTTGACATAATTTTTCATAGATTTGACTACAACACTAAAGCTCATAAGCTTAAATTGTTTCCAGTAATATTGAAAGAATCAACTCTACAATGGTTAATGGGCTCAGGAGCCAATGTAGCCACAACTTGGGATGAAATGCAAGCTTTGTTTCTGGAGAAGTATAAAGAATATTGCAAAGCATCTGGTACAAGAGGGGATGATATCTTTAGGATATCACAGAAGGAGGAGGAGACATTGGAAGACTATGTTTCATGTTTTCTATATACATTGTAAAAGAATCCTTAGCACACATCTAAAGACTCACAAAAGCTAGTCTTTCTTAGAGATGTGAATGATGATTATTTGGAAGCGTTGAACCTGATGGCTAGAAAAGATGTATATCAAGCTTCTTGAGATGAACTCAAAAATTTTTTTTAGAACTATTCAAGGTCAACTATGAAGAAAGGTCGAGGACCTCATTCTACAGTCACTAAAGGGATCAATCAAGGCATTCCAAAGCTCGAGATATCCAATCTTTTGTTAGATTTCAAACAAGACATTATTAATGATGTTGCTACATAACTGGACACAATGATTGCAAAGAAGAAGCAAGTAGATGCTGAATTACAACTAGCTGAGTACTATCCTCATTGCCTAAAGCAAAAGAAGGATTGTCAATGTAAATTGGTTGCAAACATGGAGAACCAATATCTTCCAATTGAATACGTCAAGATAGATGGAGATGATGAGAAAGTATTCTTTGTTGCTCAATGCCGACCATGGGCCCAACATCAAGGTATGCCTCAAGACCCCTTGCAAAGTTCAAATTCATATGGTCGTTAATGGCAAAACTATAATACCCAAGGTTTTCCACAAAATCAATCCAATTGGAACAATGCTAGGAAAAATAACCCACAACAATCCCAATAGCCTTAGAATTCCCAAAAACCCTAGCCTAATCAATAGAATAACTAAGGGCCATAGAACAAACAAAACCAATAGAACTACTAGAAAAACTAGTAGAACCAATGGCAACCACCCTAAGGGAATTGGCAATCTACGAACCAATGGAAGGGATCTCAACAATGGCCAAACTAAAATATTGGTGCTCCACAATTACCCCCTCCAATTCAACAGCCTACTTTAATGCCACCACTTGCAAATCCTAAACCTCAAAAGCAAACACAATTACCTACAGAACCTCAGCCAAATTTGAATAGTCAACAACCATAGCAGCCCATGTATAGTGTTGATACCTAGTAGTATCCTACTTATGCTTTAGGTGTTGCAGATATACATCTAAGATCTAGAATGACTTTACTAGCACCTAAAACACCTCTTATAATTGAAATAATAGACTCTCCTATAGCATCAAAACATTTGGTTGCTAAACCTATTGACTCAACTAATGTTACCATGTCAATACCAGTTCAACTAGTAGTAGAACCTCCTTTTCTAGAACAACTAATACAAAAGAAACCTGAACAAACCTTTTGACATTGTTGATCAATTGAAGAATATACATGTTCAAATACCATTGTTTCAAGCTATTAAGGACATTCTAGTCTATGAAAAAGCTACTAGGGAATCCTACTTGAAGAAACCTAGAAAGAAGAAAAAGGACCCCACCACAGTCCATGTTGTGGGACAATTGGCTGACATTATGCTAGGGAAAGTGATTACACCAAAATATTCTGATCGAGGAAGTCCAGTAGTGAATGTCAGTATAAATGGTTACTTTGTTAGAAATGCTTTAATAGATCTTGGACCTGCTATAAATGTAATGACCAAGGACACTATGAAGTTGCAAATAGAAGGATTAAGGCCCACACCAACCATTCTACAACTTATAGATAGTTCCACTGTCACTCCTAATGGGATGATAGAAAATATTGTTGTGACCTTAGGCTCTCTAGAGTATCCTGGAGACTTTATGATTTTTTCCCCTAAAGTCAATCTATCTAGTTATCCTATCATCTTAGGTAGACCATGGTTAGCCACAACCAATGCAAACATAAGTTGCAGATCAAGGAATATGACCATATCAAATGGCCAAGCGACAAAGAAATTTGATCTATATCCTCCAACCCAACCATTACCAGACTTGAGTACATCTATTTGGAAAAATTTAGGAGATGAAGAAGAAGAATTAAATTCCATAGTACAACTCATGATTTTGCATAGACAGTCTTTTCTAAAATTGCAAGAAGAAGATTTAGTACTCTAGAGTATCCTCACTAACACTTGTGTGGTAGAGAAGGATGTATCTGAAAGTTATGTTTTAGAATTGATCACTTATGAGGAATGTGAAAAGAGTTGTACTTTTTTCAAAGAACCTGAAATTCTTTGTTCACTCCTTCCTTGTGAATTAGAAACAAGTCCAATATCTGAAGTTGTTATGATAGACTCCACTACTACTGTTGAGTTGACTAAAGGCCATAAATTGCATGTTAACCCCAAATTATCATCTACACAGATGGAACAATTAAAAGAATTTCTTTAGAGGCATGAGAATGCCTTTGCATTGGACTATGGTGATATGAAAGGATTGAGCCCTAAATTGTGCACTCATAGGATATACATTAATGAAGGTTGTCTACCACTCCGTCAACCCCAAAGAAGGATAAATCTAGGCCTTAGAGAAATAGTCAAAACTAAATTGCAAAAATTTCTTGATGCTGGTTTCATTTACCCTATATCTAATAGTAAATGGGTATCATCTCTAGTTATAGTGCCTAAGAAAGGAGGGAAATGGAGATTTTTTGTAGATTACAGAGAATTGAATAATGCTACTAAAAAGGATCACTTTCATTTACCGTTAATAGACCAAGTTCTAGATACACTAGCTGGAAAGAAGTATTTCTCCTTTCTAGATGGGTATAGTGGTTATAATCAAATCAATATTGCTCATAAAGATCAAGATAAAACTACATTTACATGTCCATGGGGTACTCTTGCATATTTTGTTTTACCATTTGGTCTATGAATGCTCCTACAACATTTCAATGAGTAGTTATCAGTATCTTTGCTGATATATCACATGATTGTATGGAAATCTACATGGATGACTTCACAACATTTGGAGTTACTTTTGAAGAAGCAACAATGAATCTTGAAAAGGTTTTGGTAAGATGTCAAGAACATAATTTGGTATTGAATAGTGAAAAGGGTTTCATGCTCATGTAGGAGGGCATGGTACTTGGTCATTTCATATCCACTACAGGAATACAAGTGGACCCAGCTAAGATAGAGGTAATTCAAACATTGCCTATACCTACAAAATCAAAAGATGCAAGATCATTTCTGGGACATGTTGGATATTACAAGCATTTTATAAAAGATTTCAATAAAATAGCCTGTCCTTTGTATAAGGTACTTACCAAAGAAGCTAAATTTAGTTGGACATCTGACTGTGATGAAGCCTTCTTGTAGGTTAAGAAACATTTGACCAAAACCCTAGTTTTACAAGGACCTGATTGGAATTTACCTTTTCACATACATATAGATGCCTCTAATTATTCGATAGGTGCAATCTTAGCACATAAATCCCAAAATATTGAAAATTCCATCTATTATATCAGTAAGAGTCTTCATGGCCCAAAGATGAACTACACCATGATTGGAAAAGAATTGCTAGCAGTAGTTTATGCCCTGAACAAATTTTAGCATTACATAATTGGTTATTCTTTCTATGTTCATACTGATCATGTAGCAATCAAATATCTCATGAAGAAACCTACTATAATAGGTAGGTTAGCAAGATGGTTACTATTGTTGCAAGAATTTGACAGAACCATAGTTGATAAGCCTGGGAAAGACAATGTTGTAGGTAATTATTTATCAAGAATCAATCATGATGATACTGACACTACTTTGGTAGATGATGCATTTTTGGATGAACATTTGTTTCATATTGCTATTCAAACTCTATGGTATGCAGACATTGCTAACTATATTGCAGCCAATAAGATACTAGAACATTTTTCTTACAAGGAAAAAAAGCTGCTTGTAGAGAAAAGTTTATGTTTCTCTTGGATAGATAATCTCTTGTTCTATACTAAACCTGATCAAGTTATTAGAAGATGCATGAGAGAAGATGAGACATATGACATTCTACATGCATGTCAGAATGAACCATGTGGAGGACATTTTGCAGCCAAAAGGACAGCTTTCAAAATCCTAAGAACTGGTTATTATTGGCCTACACTTCATAAGGATGCAGTCAACTATACAAGGAAGTGTGACCAATGTCAAAGGATGGGTCAACCAAAAGGAACAGATGAAATGCCTCTTAATCCTCAAATGGAATTCACACCATTTGAAAAATGGGGAATGGACTTCATTGGTCCAATTTATCCTCCATCCAATGGGAAGTCCTATATTATGGTATTCACTAACTACCTAAGAAAATGGGTTGAAGTTAAGGCTATTAAGCATGCCTGTGATGAAAAAAATGTTGAATTCTTGTATGAAGAGATTTTTACGTGCTATGGTGTCCCCAAAGAGCTAGTTACTGACCAAGGTGCACAATTTACTTCCAACTTGATCTTGCAATTGATGAAACAATATAACTTCAAGCACCAAAAATCCAGTCCCTATCATCCACAAGCTAATGGACAAGTAGAGGTTACAAACCATGAGCTAAAAAATATTCTAAGAAAAATAGTCCATTTGCATCATCGGGATTGGAGCAACATATTACAAGAAGTTGTTTGGGCTTATAGAACAACCTGGAAGACTACTACATGAATCACACTATTTGAGCTCCTATATGGAAAGGTGGCAATGCTTCCAATTGAATTTGAACATAAAACTCTAAGGACAGCCTTGGCATTAGATATTGATCTTCCTGTAGCACAAAGAGAATGCCTTTTGCATCTTAACTATTTGGATGAGATGCGTAAAGCCGCTTTGGAACATACTAAACTAGTACAAAAATAAAGGAAACAATGGCATGATTCTCATATTATCAGCAAACAATTCCAAGTTGGTGATTGGGCATTATTACATGACTCCTGGTTCAAGGATATGGCAGGGAAGCTGTAGACATGATGGTTAGGACCATATGAAATTAGCCATGTCTTTGACAATGAAACAGTTCAACTAACCACAATTGATCAAGTGCCTTTCAAATTGTTAGTTAATGGTCAGTGACTCAAGTTATACAAATAGCCACAAACAAAAGCCAATTTCTAGTAGCAGTTCCAATAGCCGGATTCAAATACAACTCAAGTACCTCTTCCTATAGCTGAAGGTGTAAACCTTCTCACTGCTGCTCTTCAACATTAGTTTTTAGTTTGCATGCTCATAATAATAACTTTATGTTTGCATAAATTTCACTTTCTATTCACTTTTTTTTTCCATCTCATATCTTTATCTTCCACCCATACACCTCATTTCATTTCTTAATGTTCCATCCACCCACTATCCACATCATCAAATTTTCATGTTTTCAATAAAATCTACAAATGCTGATGGATACTACTACTGACATTATTTCCGCCACCTTTTTGGTACATGTGACAATCAACTTGAAAGGTATAACATTTTCAAATTATCATTCATTTATAAGTCCATAGATTTCATATTTAATACCGCATGATATATATAAGGGCAGTGTATGTCAGTCCCTCACTCGTACTAGTCTAACAAGTGAGGATACTTGTCTAAATTAGTAGGGGGTAGAGGAAGGTCATACTATCCAATGTCATGTTTGATTATCCATGTTGATTTTCCAAATCTTTGCATTAGCCCTTATTAATGAAAATTTGTTGCCATAAGTATGCCAAGTAAGGTGTTGTAATCCGTATTTTTGAATTATTTTTTTGTGTCAAGCTATGATGTGACCCATTTAATTTTTTTTTATCATTTGAACCCTGTTTTTAGATGATTCCCACACAAACTTATGATTTACCTTCATTCAAAACTTAATTATTGTACATAACAATCTGTTATAGCAATTAATGCTTCCTAAAGTAAAGTAGTGTGATGAGTCTGAGGAATAACATAGAGTTTGAAGCTTGAATTCAAAAAAGGGGAGAAAATAGAGTAGTAGAGGAAGTGTTGAAAAATGGATGGGAATTTGCAAAGAAGAGAGCAGGTAGAGCACATTGTGTTGCTCTTTGATGTAGAAGCTATGAGAAGATTCAATGCATGTGGATGGTTGGGTTATTGTTTAAGTTTAATAGCATATGATGAAGAGGTGGCTATAGAATTTACCAAGACATTTGATGAGGGTGAAGCTTCTATTTGGGCCTTGACAGAAGTTGCAATAGAGGAGCGCATCGCAGAAGTCACAGGGTTGCCTATGGTTGGAGAGCACTACCTGAGCACGCATGACACTAGGTCAATGAGGGCCCAATTTACTAGACTGCATGACCCTCGATTGAATGTCATGAAATAAGGATGTAAGAGGTTGGCACTTCCATCACCATACCCTAAATTAGCGAGGCACATTATCAGGTATTTTACTTGTGAAGGTAGATTTTCTCACTTGCATGCATATCATTTCGAGCTACTTAGATGTGTAAGGCATAATATTGCTGTGACTATTCCAAATTTCTTATTTAATATGCCTTGAATTAGTCTAGAGGAGACTCAGAAAGGGAAAGAGAATTTTGTTACTCACCATGATTTAATTAAGTTGTTAATAGAGAGGTCTCTTAGGGATGTATCCCCTTCAACATGGGATGAGCTTGTGCAACCTAAAACCTTGCAACCCCAAGTTGGTCCTAGCAAACAACATAGTGAGGAAAACATAGCTCCCAGTAGTGAGCCTGTAGAACAAAATGTTCAAGGAGTTGAAACTAAAAAGACATAAGGAAATGAACAAGAAACTACCCCTATTCAAGAAAATGTAGCTCCACTTATATAAGAAATCTCTAAGCCTACTACTAGTAAAGCTAAGAGGAAACAAAAATTACTAGAAGAAACTTCTATTCAGAAAGAACCAAGTCCTACAATTGTAAAAAAAAAGAGAAAAAAGAAGGGTCCTACAGTAATTGATCCTACAACAGTGACACTAAAGTAGAAAAGTAGGCAAAAGGTTGTAATACAGGAAGAGACCCCTGTATGGAGAAGCCCTAGAATGAGAGGGCAGGTTTCTAAGGATCCTATACTGTCTAAAACATCCACCAAGGAATCTCCGATGAAAATTGTTTTTGATCATTCTCCCCCTTATCCTGAGATAACAAATACTCCTGATAATCTTACTACAGAGTGTAGAAAAGAAATTAAAGAAACTTTCAATGATACCCCAATAGATTTACCAGACACTTCGAGCCATAGGGATGAAACATTTCTTGAATATGTTGATCCAAATACTACCTTAGTTACACATGGATCAACATGGATCAATAATTTGGTAGAGCATTTATGGAAGGAACAAAGAAGGAGGAAAAGTGATCATGAAGGAGAAGACAACAGTGTTGTCACTCTGTAGAAGATCCTTTTTCAACTGTATGGATAGTATTTGTTTGTTGAAGCATTGTGGAAAGAAGAAAAGAAGAAGATGAATAAGATCATAGTATCACAAAATTAGGAAATTGTAGAATTGAAAGAATAGCTAGAAAGCCAAAAACAATGCATGGACCATGCCCTTAAGCTAGCTAACCAAGCCCTTACTTGTAGGCCACCACCTAGAGTCTATGCTCTCTTCTTGAAAGAGCAATTTCTTTTGTTTCAGTTAATGTTAACTCTCAAGAATGTCAATCCAAAGTTTAAGTCACCATGGGATTTTTATGGGTTGTATCAAACTTTACCACCATGGCAATAGAACTTATTGTGTGAATTATATGTTCATAACTTTGTTATTCCTACAGAGACCAAGTGGAATCCTTTTCTTTACATAGGAGATGTATATTTGAAAGCTCTCATGTCATGGATGTCTAATGAAGTGAATTATGATAGGTAGTTGAATGACTATAGAGAGGAGGAGAGAGCATAACCTTTACCTTTAAGAGTAGAAAGTAGTAAGCTAGATGAGATGCTCTAGGATTGGTTTACATTGCCCTACGGAAAGAGGAATCCAAAAGTAAGAGAGAAGATTTTTTTGCTAGAACTGAGGTTTATGCCAAATATGAGAATTTTACCTACTTTGCATTTCAGAGAGCCATGACTGGTGTAAGGAGTAGGTGGGAGAGACTACCTGAATCCCTAAAGAAATTAGAACCACATAGCCTTATTAACTTGGAAGCAACACTACACAGAGTTCCAAAATATATAGAATTGGGAAAGTAGCCAAGACCAGAGTTCTGGTGTCCTTTAGCAATGAAACTTATAATGTTTCTATGGTGCTTGTATGATATCAATGTTGATAGACTTGATAAGTTGTAGGAAGATCATTAGAGAGAAGTGTGGGAGAGAACCAGAGGATTTTACTACACTTTTAAGAGCAACAGAAAGGGAAAGATAGAAATTGGAGAGTTCAGGTCTCTAACAAGGAAGTGTAATGCTTGAGGACAAGCATTAGTTTGGCAGGGGGTAGATGATGAGACTAAAATTTGTCTTTATTTTGTGGTGTTTAAGATACTTTGTTGATACTCGATTTATCTTTGTTAAAACACTTATGAACCTATGTTTACCGAACCTTTGATGAACCTATGGGGTAGAAAACTATGTCATCTTTTGCTCATATTATATCTAGTATGTAGTATTTCACATAGTTATCAAAATGTGTGTTCTTATGTTTGAATTTAATTTGATAAATGTTTATTTGCAAACATGTTTTGCGTCATAAGTAACCTATTAATGAAGACCAAAAGATGATTGGAGGAATTTAGAAGTTAGGCATCAACATCATTCAAGGAGAAGCAAGTGCTAAGGAGAAACCACGGTGGACAAAGTTGTAACGGTTCCAAAGAACATGGAAATGAGTAATGAGGAGCTTTAAAGATTCATTGCCTTCTTTGCATTTACTCTATGGCGAGTGGATGTTAAGACTTTATTATTCCAGCCTTAAGCCATTATTGCTTCTTTACACCTATAGTTGTTCTTCCTATATTCTCTCCTGCAAATTTAAAGCTAGGACATTTACTTTTCTATTATGTAATAAAGTGTTGATCTCCTATATATGTAGCAATCAACCCCAGTGCGTTAAGTTTTTTGACAAGTTTTAGCAAGTAAGAAGAAAAGTTCTGATAACAGATTATTAACTTTTATAGTTGTGGTTTACATATCTATGTTATGTAATGAATATCTAAATGGAATGAAATAGTTTTCTTCAACTTCTATCCTGTGTTAGTAGTTTAGAGAAGCTGACCAAGGGGGCCCACATGGGAGGTGGATTAGATTAGGATAGAATAGATTCATTTTCCAGCATTAGTAGTATCTTAAGTAGAAGTAGTAAGTTCCTTCCTGTAGCATTGCACTCTATGAATTTTCTTGCATAATATATGAGAAAAATTTTAGTGGATGAGCCAAGTTGGAATATCTATTATCTTTTCCATTGTATTTCTAGTATTCCTAGAATTAAGTGTTTTACTTTCCTACAACATAAGCATAGTGACTCATTAAGAGACCTAGTACACATACTGTGTTGACCATTTTAAGTATACATCTCTGGGTTGATAAGATTAAATGCACCTCATGGTGGCAAAAATAGTCCTTAGTTTGAATATATTATTCCTAAGCAAGGCCTAGTGCATGACTATGATACACCTATTGTGAGGCAGTTCACCCCTCTCGATGCATTGGAACAAACCAAATGCATCCCTAGTGGCCCTAGGACCCCTAGGGACATATGTTGTCATGAAATACATTAAGAGGGGTCATAGTTTAACCTTTGACACCTCTCGACATATTAGAACCAACCAAATCTGTCCCTAGGTGTCCTAGGGCCCCTAGGGACATATGTTCTCATGAAATGCATCGAGAGGGGTCATAGGTTAACCTATGAACCCTCTCAATAGATTGGAACCAACCGAATGCATCCCTAGGGGCCCTAGGAACCCTAGGGACATAGGTTGTCATGAAATGTGTTGAGACGGGTCATAGGTTAAACTATGGCCCCTCTTGATGCATTGGAAGCAACCAAATGCATCCCTAGGGGTCCTATGGCCCTTAGGGATATACATTGTCATGAAATGCATCAAGAGGGGTCATAGTTTAATCTATGACCTCTCTCAACTCATTATAACCAACCAGATGTGTCTCTAGGGGTCCTAGGGCCCCTAGGGACATATGTTGTCATTAAATGTGTTGAGAGGGATTATAGGTTAACTTGACCCTCTCAATGCATTGGAACCAACCAAATGTGTCCCTAGGGGCCTAGGGCCCCTAGGGACATATGTTATCATGAAATGCATCAAGATGGGTCATAAGTTAAGGGTAAAAGCACATATCTGTGTCACCATTTGTGATACAAAAACCTATTTTGGTCAAATCTCATTTCTCTATCAAAATTCAATTTTTAAAAAGAACTAAAAATACCCTTTAATAGATTTCAAATTCAATATCATTATTATATAAATTTTTGAGTGTTTTGATTATTTATAATATGTTATAATCTCAAAATATTATAAGTCGATATTTCAACATTTCAGAAGATGCTCTCTCAAAAAATAAAAATAAATAGTAAATCATATCAAAAAAATAAAAAATATATATTTATCACTAGAGGAGAGAATCCTCTTCACGAATATGTAATTTTTTTTCAAGAAGGTATAGATTTGATAGGGAAGTTTTGACGGGAGGAAAAAATTGTTGTATTTTGATAAGGTCGAACTTGAGTACTTATAACAAAAAAAATATACATCAAAAATAATTATTTCTTTTTTCGTGCACTAGCTATACATGTCATCTATAAAATATTTTCAAATCAGAACAAAAAAAGATGATTTGCACATACTTGTTTGACGAGAACTACATCTTATATTTTTACAGTTAAAAAAGGGACTGCAAAATAAAATAAAATGAATAAATTCTTAGTGAAAAAAATAACAAAAATTATAGGCATAAAATTCATACAATTCTACACATTTCATCAGTTTACATCATCTTCGTGTTTTAAACACAAATACCATTTTTTTTGTCATTAATGTTGAACTGTCACATTCTGATATCACGTTTCTTTATAAAAGGTGACATAGGTATGTGCTTTTACCCTTAACGTATAACCCCTCTCAATACATTAGAACCAACCAAATGCATCCCTAGAGGCCCTAAGACCCCTAAGGACATAAATTGTCATGAAATGCATCGATAGGGATCATAGATTAACCTATGACCCCTCTTGATGCTGTGGAACCAACCAAATGTATCCCTAGCGATCCTTGGGCCCCTAGGAACATAGATTGTCATGAAATGCATCAAGAGGGGTCATAGGTTATCCTCTAACCCCTCTTGATACATTGGAACCAACCAGATGTGTCCCTTGGGGTCCTAGGGCCCCCAAGGACATACATTGTCATAAAATGTGTCGATAGGGGTTATAGGTTAACCTATGACCTCTCTTGATGCATTGGAACCAACCAAATGCATCCCTTGGGGTCCTAGGGCCCCTAGGGACATACATTGTCATGAAATGCACCAATAGGGGTCATAGGTTAATGTATGACCCCTCTTGACTCATTAGAACCAACCAAATGCATCCTTAGGGGCCTTAGGACCCCTAGGGACATAGGTTGTCATGAACTGTGTTGAGAGGGATCATAGGTTAAGCAATGACTCCTCTCAACACATTGGAACCAACCAAATGTGTCCCTAGAGGCCCTAGGACACCTAGGGACATAGGTTGTCATGAAATGCATTGATAAGGGTCATAGGTCAACCTATGACCCCTCTCAATGCATTGGAACCAAACGAATGCATCCCTAGGGTTCCTAGGGCCCCTAGGGACATACATTGTCATAAAATGCATCGAGAGGAGGCATAGGTTAACCTATGACCCCTCTCAACACATTATAACTAATCAAATGCATCCCTAAGTGTCCTAGGGCCCCTAGGGACATACGTTATCATGAAATGCATCGATAGGGGTCATAGATCAGCCTATGACCCCTCTCGACACATTGGAACCAACCAAATGCATCCCTAGGTGCACTAGGACCCCTAGGGACATAGGTTGTTATGAAATACCCTCTTGACACATTGGAACTAACCAAATGCTTCCCTAGGGGTCCTAGGGCTCCTAGGGAGATATGTTGTCATGAAATGCATTGATAGTGGTCATAGGTTAACCTATGACCCCTCTCCACTCATTGGAGCCAACCCAATGCATCGATAGGTGCCCTAGGACCCCTAAGGACATACATTGTCATGAAATGCATTAAGAGGGGTCATAAGTTAACCTATGAATCTTCTCGATGCATTGGAACCAACCAAATATGTCCCTAGGGGCCCTAGGACTCCTAGGGACTTAGGTTGTCATAAAATGCATTGATAAGGGTCATAAGTTAACCTATGACCTCTCTTGATGGATTTCATGACAACATATGTATTTGGTTGGCTGTAATTCATCAAGAGGGGTCATAGGTTAACCTATGATCCCTCTCGATGAATTGGAACCAACCAAATGTGTCCCTAGGAGCTCTAGGATCCCTAGGGACATAGGTTGTCATAAAATGTGTCGAGAGGGGTCATATGTTAACCTATCACCCCTTTTGATGCATTTGATCCAAAAAAATGCATCCCTAGGGGTCCTAGGGCCCATAGGGACATACATTGTCATGAAATGTGTCAAGAAAGGTCATAGGTTAATCTATGATCCCTCTTGATGCATTAGAACCAACCAAATGCATCCCTAAGGGTCATAGGGACCCTAGGGACATGCTTTGTCATGAAATGAATCAATAGGGATTATAGGTTAATGTATGAACCATCTTGACACATTGGAACCAACCAAATGCATCCCTGGGGACATCATGAAGAGTAACCATGCATGAAGATTAAAAGATAAATAAGGTGAATAAAAATCTATTCTATGTTTGACACTATGATTTTTGACAATACTTTAATTGCTACTATGATTTTTGACACTACTATTTTTGACACAATGATTTTTGGTACTTTTCTATTGATGTAATAATGATGAAACACTTGATTTGTTGTAAATGTAAACTTTTTGGTTTAATATAAGAAACAAAGTTGATTTTACTTAATGCAATTTATGTTGTGGGACCTAAAAAATGATGATTTTAATACATATGAAAACCAAACTTGCATTGTGTCAAATGCCAAAAACTTGAGGTAGAAAGTAATGTTTTTTCTTTTAATACTAACCCTAGTGACACCCTTGTTCCAGCCACGGAGACCCTATACTAAGGAGTCTCTAAAGTTCTCTAAGTGCATTTTGAGGTCAATCTTTCAAGGGTCATAACTTGGAGCTTATGAGGGCTATCAATGAAATGTCAAATTTTACAAGACAATGATGCCGAGGCCTAAATTAACCTATCTCATTTTTGAGAGATCACATTTTTTTTGGATTTAGTACAATGATCTTGCTTGATGCCAAAACTTGCAATATGCCTTCATTCATAGGTACACTACAACATAACTCTGAAATTGCTGATCTTGGCATCAAATCATCAGTGCCATTAGCTCTAGATGGATGGGTGAACCTTAGTGATACCCTTTTTCTGACTGTAGAGACCTTCCATCATCCGCAGTCACCCCATACTAAGGAATCTCTAAGGTGCTCTAAGTGCATTTTGAGGTTGATCTTTTGAGAGTCATAACTTGAAGCTCATGAGGGCTATCAATTAAATTTATAATTCTATAGGATACTAATGCGAAGGCCTAAAAAAACCTATCTCATTTTCAAGAGATCACATTCCATTTAGATTTGGCACAACAATCTCACTCAATGCCAAAACTCCTAGTGTGCCTTAGTTCATAGGTGCACCACATTGTAATCTTGGCATCAAATAATCAACACCATTACTTTGGATGGGTAGGTAAAGCCTAGTGACACCCTTGTTTCAGTCACGGAGACCATCCATTGTCTGTGGCCACCTCGTATCGAGGAGTCTTCAAGGTGCTCTAAGTGCATTTTGAGGTCAATCTTTCGAGGTTCATAACTCATAGCTCATGAGGGCTATCAATGAAACATCAAATGATACAGGATGGTCATGCCAATGCCTGAAATAACCTATGTCATTTTTGAGAGATCACATTCCATCCGAATTTGAGATAATGATCTCACTCAATGCCAAAACTTATAGTGTACCTCAGTTCATAGGTGCACCAGAGTGTAATCTTGGCATCAAATTGTCAGCACTATTAGCTTTGGATGGGAAAGTAAACCCTGGTAACACCCTTGCTTCAGCCATAGAGACCATCCATCGTCTGTGGCCACCTCGTATCAAGGCATCTCCAAGGTGCTCTAAGTGCATTTTGAGGTCAATCTTTCTAGGTTCATAACTCGAAGCTCATGAGGGATATCAATGAAACATCAAATGCTACAGGATGGTCATACCAATGCCTAAAATAACCTATGTCATTTTTGAGAGATCACATTCCATTTGGATTTGAGACAATGATCTTGCTCGATGCCAAAACTTGCAGTGTGCCTCAGTTCATAGGTGCACCATAGTGTAACTTTAAAACCACTAATCTTGGCATCGAATCATCAATGCCATTAGCTCAAGATGGGCGGGTGAACCCTATTGATGCCCTTATTCTAGCCATGGAGACCATCCATTGTCCATGGCCACCCCATACCAAGGAGTCTCCAAGGGGCTTTAAGTGTGTTTTGAGGTTGATCTTCCAAGGGTCTTAACTCAAAGCTTGTGAGGCCTATTGATGAAACATCAAATGCTATAGGATGGTCATGCTAAGGTCTAAAATAACTTATATCATTTTTTAGAGATCACATTCTATTTAGATTCAACACAACGATCTCACTTGATGCTAAAACTTGTAGTGTGCCTTAGTTCATAGGTGCACCATAATGTAACTTTGAAATCACTGATCTTTGCATCGAATCATCAACAACATTAGCTCTAGATAGACTGGTAAATCATAGTGACACCCTTGTTCTGACCACAGAGACCATCCATCATTCATGACCACCCTATACCGAGGAGTCTCCAAGGTGCTCTAAGTGCATTTCGAGGTTGATCTTCTGAGGGTCATAACTTGAAGCTCATGAGGGCTATTGATGAAATGTCAAATTCTATAGGACGATCATGCTAAGCTCTAAAATAGACTATCTCACTTTTGAGAGATCACATTCTATTTCAATTCGGCACAATGATCTTTCTTGATGAAAAAACTCACAGTGTTCCTTAGTTCATAGGTGCACTACAACATAACTTTGAAACCATTGATCTTGGCATCGAATCAAAAGTGCCATTAGCTCTAGATGGGTGATTGAACCCTAGTAATACCTTGTTCTAATTGTAGAGACCATCCATCGTGCCCAGCCACCCAGTACTGAGGAGTCTCCAAGGTGCTCTAAGTGCATTTTATGGTTGATCTTATGAGGGTCGTAACTCAGAGCTCATGAGGGACATTAATGAAATTTTGAATGCTATATGATGGTCATGCCGAGCCCTAAAATAACCTATCTCATTTTCAAGAAATCACATTCTATTTGGATTCAACACAATGATCTCGCTAGATGCCAAAACTCGCAATGTGCCACAGTTCATAGGTACACCACATTGTAACTTTGAAACCACTGATATTGGTGTCAAATTGTTAGTGTCATTAGCTCTAGATAGGTGGGTGAACCCTAGTGACACCCTTGTTCTAGTTGTGGTGATCCTCCATCGTCTACAGCCACCCCATACCGAGGAGACTCCAAGGTGCTCTAAGTGCATATCGAAGTCGATCTTGCAAGGGTCATAACTCAGAGCTCGTGCAGGCTATCAATAACCCCTATCAAGTTTGAGGAACTCATCTAATTAATAATTTAAATTTATAGTAAAAATTTCTCAAAATTGCAATTTTGTAACTTTTGCAGCTTTTTCTTGTAAAGTGAAAATAAGTGCAAAGAGTTAATTAGGGATTTGAGCATGACCATACAAGATTGGAAACACCTATATAAGGTGTGAAATGATAGCATGCATTAATAAAGCCAGTTTACATAATGATAGAATGCATTACTTGATGGTTGAATTGAGGAAATGAAGTATGGTTCAAAAGTTATGAATGATTGTGTTTGGGTCTATACAAAGTACAACAAGAAGGTATGTTTTGGATGATTTGGTTCCTAATTTTTGTTAAGTGGATTAGTATGGGTAATCTAATCAATGTGAGAACATATAGATGTTATGCATGTATGGATATGGTATTGGAGAACCAAGTTAAAAAGGTTTGATCCAATCAAGTCTCTTAAGTTGGGATATTTTGAGGTTATGTTGAAATTAAAAAGTTGTAGTATGAGGATAGTAACAAAGTGCAAAGCTAGTTATCAAAGATTACAAGTGTAGGAATGAGTTTGTGGTTGGGAATAGAATCCATGGTTGAGGAGTGGATTCCTTAAGTGTGTTGAAATTGGATTTGAAGCCAAGAGTTAGTTTCAATGTTGAAGGTAGAGTTTAAAATCAGATTTGGCGTTATGTGAACCTTGTGTAGGAGATTAACAAGCATATTTATGTCATGATAACACTTCAAATTAGACATTGCATCCAAATTTGATAATAAATATTTTTTTAATTTTATTCACAAATTATTGCATTTGAATCGAATATAACAAACATGATCAAAATTAATGATATTCCATAAACATGAATAATACACATGATCCATGATGAATTGAACAATACTAGATACTAAATTAATATGTATATCATTGTGCACATAAATGAAAAATATATATATCAAAATAAATGTATCCATAGACAAATTATACAAATATATATCAAAGTTCATGCATCCATAGACAAATTACACAAATATATATCAAAATACATAGATCCATATACAAAATGTGGATGATCATGCCATCAGAATGTGTATAATATCAATGTTTCTATAAACAATGTGGCACATACCATCTCAAAATGTCTCATGATGCATCCTATGACAACTATACTATCCTAGGCTGCTGGTGGATGATCAAAATGTAGCCTCTTCACTACACTAGCTGGATTGGATGCCTCCTACATAAACAAAAAAGGAAAACCCAAAGTTAGACTACTAAATTTATATAATTCTTTGTATCTAACATTGAATTACTCAAATGCACAATGATCTTTTTTTAATGAAGATTTACTATTTAAATTTCATCATAAATACCTCTCTCATCGACCTCCTATGTCAGTCAGGAGTCCTCTCATATGCCCTTGACAATGATTGTACCTTAGTGATTATGGCCTGTCTATGTTCAAATATGTTTGTCAGATGAATATACAACTTAAACTATAACATTATAATTCATAGCATGCTAAATTGATAACATATAATCAAGAATTCAAACTACAACTTACTAGTGTAGGCTCCTTAGGATATAGTGGTTGCATCATCAAAGATACAAAACTCTCCTATCCAATCTCATGTGCACTAGGAGTTTCCTGTGAGATACAAAATAGTAGTTGTTAATATCACAAAAAATAGTTTTGAATTTATTTATTACGATAAGGAAAAATAAAAAATAAATGATACTTAGACATACAATGGGGCTCTCAATGTGAATGGAAATGCCTGAGCATCTATGATAGAGAGTCTACATGGGCTCATCGCCAGTAGCTACACCCTATACAATAAAGAATGAAATTAAATTTCATTACCACAAAATTTTTACAAGAATGAATCAAGATTTAATCAAATAGAAAGCACCTAATTACCTTTCCTTTGTCAATGGATCCTAGCTCGTCCCCCACACTTCGTCCCCTAGGGATAGGTGGTACCTGCAAGATAAAAGAAAGATTAGAAACCATATGTGCTACAAAATCAAATAGAGAAAACAATGAGAACAAAAAATAATGTACCGTAGGTGTCTCAAGGCCCAATGAAATAGCCTAGAGCATGGCATCATCAACCTGTCTCAGCTCCTCCTTAGTCATCAACTAAACATGAATGAAGATCACATACACATATAAGTCAGTATGGCTTAAACATGAAAATTACTCTATTATAAAGATTAACTTTAAATTGCATATTTCATAACAATAGAATGTATACACATATCGACACAGAAGGAGTTCATGCCACTGCATGCCCTCCTCTCTTGCATCAAGATCTGTAGTCTCTACACCTGTGTCTAATGTATCCTCATCTAATATAAATTGATACTCAGCAAGATCACTTATGGGACTTAGAAAAATTTTCTTTCACGTAATGCAAGTATGAGGCACACAAATGTGTGATGAGATAGCCAATGATGAACTTGTGTAAGCATTATCAATACGGGGAGGTAGGACTAACCTAGCCTATGATATCAATAGGCTACTCAGTCTATGGATGGCTCTAATGGTCTGAGAGCTAGCCTCTATGATAACTTTAGGATTTTGCACTTGAGGAGGTGGGGAGACATCAGTAGGGGTGACAAAAGTACCAACTTTCTTCCACTGGGAAGAGGGTCTATGCTGAGGAGCTCCTCCTCCTACACCCATGTTGGGCTCCATGCTCCAGTAGTTCACTTTGAGGCCCAACACAAATTCTACATACAATTTTCTAAGGAAATAAAATGACACCTCTAAATTTCTATGTGGAGGGATATCAAAAACCATCCACCAATGATCCCAAAAGTTCGCATGTATGGCATCAACTGCACACCATTTAATCAATAGTTTGGGTTTTTTGTGGTTGACTAGTAAACCAATTTTTGAGTTTGAAAAAAGGGCAACCAATTCATCTTTACTTATATTGAGTGTCACAACCTCATCATACTCCAACCCATCATCAAACATCTCACGCATTTCGTCACACCATTGAAGAGTAACATTTTTTTCATTACTAAGAGTTACAATGTTATCCACTATGGTGTTTAACATGGATAACATAGGAGCCAATGCGAGTACAACATTATATGTTGTTCACAAAGCCCTCAATTTGGTGAGATTTTCAAAAATCAAATCCTTGATTCAAGAGGGTTTTGAGGGGGTAAAGGATCATTTGGTGGATGATTTTGAGGAGGCACTGGATCGTTTGGTGGGGGGTTATGAGGAACAATATTCCTTGCCTCAGTATCATCATTTTGGTCAACCATACCTATTAATTCGCAAAACATAATTTATATTTTTTTAAAAACCTAAATTTTAAAAATTTCTATAAAAAAACCTAAATTCTAAAAAATTCAACTAAAACTAACTAATTTATAATAAAATTTTATAAATTTATACTAAAATTGAATAAAAACATTTTAAAAATACTTATTATTGCGTGTCTAATTGCAAAATGGATATTCTATCTTGAAAACAATATATCACTGTCAAAACAACAACCCTCGAGTTGGGTTTTTTAAAGTAACAATACAATTATCGGGTATCCGATTTGATATCTGATACCCAATATTATTGAATATTTGATTAATATCAAATAATCAATAATATCGGGTATTCGATATCAAATCAAATACTTGATAAGGGTTGGGGGCCTACTTTTCAGCTTTGGTATCAAGATGGGTGAAAAAAAGTCAAAGCAAATTTTGAAACACTTTTAGATATTTTCAAACTCCTTTTTTTTCACATTGCCACTTTTTGGCACACCATGATCCTACACATACCCCTAAATAAGTATTTACTATTTACACTTTACTTAAGTTTACTTAGGTTAATGCATTAATTTATTATTTATTAGTTAGTCACCTAGGAGTATGCATACTCTTGTGAGTTGTCATGTTGACAACACAAGAGTTAGCACTCTAATTATGCACATGGTGTCTACACATCGGAGTAGGCACTTTATTTGAGCACATGGTGTCTACAACATCTCCACACATGAGACACCTCATCATACTTATCCTCTCACTGATGCATGTATATTCATGCACATTGGAGGAAGTATGCTTAGTTGTCATGCTTATCTCCTAGTTCTTTCTAGAACCATTCTAGATGCATCTTAGAGGTATTTATATATAGGAACTCCTCATGTGTATGTACATGCTTGAGATACTATATTCTCATATTGATCATACTCTTTTGCTCTACTGTTTTCCTTGTGCTTGAGTTCCTTGATCTTGGGTGAATTTTTCTATAAGGAAAATTCTTATAGTATTCATATATTCCAATCTAACTTCTTTATCTTGTACCAATTATCTCAAGAAATGATATTTTATAGAAATGTGTTTTTTTTTTTGTATGCATCACTAAATTCTTTGATATATTTATTGCATAGGTGTTATCATAGTATATGACTACTGGATCCTTGATCTATGTCTTCAAAGTTGCCAAAAATTATTTGAACCAAATAATATTAGAACAATTGGCTATTGTTGCCACATATTCTGCTTCTGTTATGGACTGAGAGATACAATTTTGTTTTTTACTTGTCCAAGCCACTAATCTTTTACCAAGAAAGAATGCTCCACCACGAGTGTTTTTCTATCATCAATACTTCCTGCCAAATAGGCATCTGTGAATATTTTTAAATCTAAATTGTATCTTATTTTGTACCATAAAGCATATTCTTCAATACCTTTCAGATATCTCATGATTCTTTTGACTGCCATCATGTGATTTTCTTTGGGATTTGTTGAGAATCTTGCAACCATACCGACTACTAATGCAATATCAAGCCTTGTATGCACTACATATTGCAATTATCCAATTATTGATATGTATGTGGTCTGATCTACCTCTCTAGAATAATCAGTCTTGGAAATTTTATATCTAGTAGTCAGAAGGGTTGTAACTAGTCTTGATTCTTGCATTCCAAAATTTTTTAGTATTTCCTTGATATATTTAGATTGAGTAATGTAGATACCATCTTTCTTCTGTTGGATCTACAATCCAACAAAAAAATTATTGTAATATGTTTCTGGATTCGATTGTGTTAAGATTTTTATCATCGATGTTTCAAATCACACTATGTGATCTATCATCAAGATGAAGAGCAAGAGAAGCAAAACACTATTTTCTTCTCTCACTCTTCATCCTAATGATGGATCACGTAGTGTGATTCAAAATGTCAATGGTAAAAATCTTAAGACAATCAAATCCAAAAACATATTACAATATAATGGATTGTGGAAATTTGTTCTCTTTAAAAAAAATTATCTCACCAAATATAGACATCTCAAATTCTTTACTCATTTCTTCTGAGAATGCCTTGCACAAGTCATCATTTCTTGTGAATAAAGTATCATCAATGAATATTTCTACTCACACAATCTTCTTGTCTAGTCCTTCTTTGATATATATACTACTGTTATCATTTGTTCTTTGAAAACCAATATGTACTAACTAGTTATGAAGTCTTTCATACCATGCTCTGGAAGCTTTCTTGAAACCATATAATGCCTTGTGTAATTTTCAAACCATGTCTCTTTTTCTAGGATCTAGAAAACCTTCAAGTTTTTTAATGTACACTTCCTCATCAAGAATTTCATTCAAGAATGCAGATTTTACATCCATTTGATAAAATTTAAATCCTATGTGTGTTGCATATGCTAGTAAAGTTCTAACACCTTCTAATATTACAACAGGAGAAATTTTTTTACCATAATTAATACCTTCTTATTGAGAATAGCCTTTACATGCTAACCATGCTTTGTTTCTGGAAACTTTTCCGTCTTCATTTAGCTTATTTCTAAATTCTCACTTTGTGCCAATTACATTTTTATCCTTAGGCCTAGGAGCAAGAGTCTAGGTTTTGTTCTTTTCTATGTGCTCTATTTCTTCATTCATTTCTTCAATCCAACTTTCATTAGCCAAAGCATCTTTAACATTTCTATGTTTAAATTCAGCAAGAAAACATGTACCTTTCAATTTGTTTCTTGTCATTGTTCCATCTAATTTGTCCCAATGATTTAATTAGGTGCATGATGCCTTTTGAAATATCTTGCTAACATAGGCTCTTTGGATTTAGAGTGTGTTTCACTGATTTCATTATGAAATTTAGTATTAAGCTTGGGTCCCACTATCTGTGACTTGGGTCCATCAGACTAAGTTTGTTCTAGCTTGGCAGCTTATGACTGCAACTTGGGTTCTTCAGACTATGACTTGAGTTGCACTTTTCGCAACTTGGTAGCTGTTGGAGATTTTTGGGACTTAGGAGGTGAAGCCTCCTTTATTCTAGATAGATTTGGTGGGGTATCAGGTTCACAGTAAACAAATATTTTGTAATCCTTTGGCTCTTTGTTGCTTTATTCTTCACATTTTTTTGCAAACTCATCAATTCTCACATGTGCATTTTCTATGATTTTATTAGTAGATGAATTCAAACATTTGTATGCTTTACTTCTGTAGGAGTATCTTAGGAATATGCTTTCGTCACCTTTAACATCAAATTTACCTTTCCTATATTCTTTCAAGATATAACATTTGCTGCCAAATACTTTCAAGTAACTTACATAAGGTTTGTAACCATACCATAGTTCATAAGGAGTTTGATTTGAGTCTTTCTTTAGTTGAACTCTATTCAAGGTATGTACTACACTATTGATTTCTTCCTTCCAATATTTGATTGCAACATTCTTTTTTGTCATCAATATGCCCAATCCATGATGAATATATTCCTTCTTTCAGCCATACCATTATGCTAAGGTGTACCAAGGGCTAACACTCTTCTTTTAATTCCTTTTTCAATGTAGAATTCATTGGAGATTAATTCACCACCTTTGATTGATCTTAAACATTCCAAATTCTTTCCAGTTTCTTTTTCTACTCTTGCTAGATACCACTTGAATTTTTGAAAAGCTTCTAATTTTTCTTTTAGATACATTACAGTCATCATTCTAGAATAATCATCAACAAAAAGAATGAAAAACTTATCTCCACTGTAACTCTCTATTCCAATAGGTCCACATAAGTTTGTATGAACAAGCTCTAAGATTTCTTTAGAATTATAGTTCTTGCTTTTCAAACTAGTCTTTCCCATCTTACCAATTTGAAAGTTTTTGCATAGACACATATTAAGTTTTCTTAAGCTAGGAATACCTCTTACTCTTCTGGGTTTTCTTGTCTTAACTATATTATCAAAGTTTAAATGACATAATCTTTTGTGTCATAACCAAATTTCTTCTACTTGAGCAATAAACCATGAACTTTCACTTAGATCAAGATAGAATAGGTTACCTTTTTTTGTTTGCCAGATCAAACCAGATTTCCTTTTCCATCTAGTACTCTAGCCTTCCTATTCATAAATTCTACCTTGAATTCAATGTTATTCAACTATGCCACACTTGCTTTTTAGTCTTTCAACCCAATAAGCATTATCACATATAAGTTCATTGGTCAAAAAGATACATCCTTTTCCTTTTATGCAACAAGGTTCATTATTTCCAAATCTCACACTATCACCATCATAAGATTCCTTCGCCCTGAGATTATTTCCTGCAGTGTCATGCCGAAGCTGTAAACATCTGCCTTCACTATTATTGGCAATCTTGAAAGCCACTCTGGAGCCAAATACCCTCTTGTCCCTCTTGTAGTCAAAACTCTACTAAAGTCTCTGCCAAGAAGCTATGTCGGTCTGAAATCTGCAACTTTTGGGGAAAAATCTGCATCAAGAAGAATATTTTCAGGCTTAATATCACAATGGATGATGCGATCTCTACATTCTTCATGGAGATAGAGTAACCCCCTTGCAGTACCCAAAGTGATCCCAAATCTAGTATTCCAATCCAACACTCTTCCCACTTCTTTGGCCTTGCGAGATAAGAAAGAATTCAGAGACCCATTCTGCATGTACTCGTAAACAAGCATTCTCTGAGACCCCTCTACATAGAATCCCATGAGTCTCACCAAATTCACATGATGTATGTTCCCAATCGTGCTTATTTTAGAGTAGAATTGCTTCTCTTCTTGTCCCGATCCCTCTAATTTCTTCACCGCAACAAGAGTTTTTTCTGGTAGAGTTCCTTTGTAGACGGATCCAAATGCCCCCTTTCCCAATTTATGGGAAAACTTGTTGGTCACAATTTTAATATCTTTGTAGGTGAATGCTCTCAGTGATGTTGTTGCACCATTGTAGTTGCCTTTCTCAAGTAGCCTTTGATGCCTGCACTGAATAAACCATGCAACAATCAACAAAGCTCCCAAAAGAACAAACCCCAAAGGAATTGAAATGGATAGAGCAATTACTCTGCTTCTGTTGTTGCTACCTCCGTCAGATGACAATGTGGCACATCAGAAGCAGCCAATCGAAGGAATGAAGATTGGTTTTCAGATGAAGTGGCCTTAGTCTGCATTCCTAATAAATTGCCAAACCACAACTTACAAACAACAGAATTTGAATCAGTGAAAGCAAAGGCCGTGCAGGAACAATTGTTGAGACAAGCAATTTTGCATCCTTGTAGACTCAACGACTCTTGTGCAATCTGAAATGTCGCTTCGTCCTCTAAAAAGGAAATATTAGTGAGTTGAAGAAAACCATCTATGGAGCAGTTTAATGGACTACGCTGGATCTAAAAGAACAAAATTACCAGAGTCCAGTATGGTGGCCATCGACACCCCTATTTTTTGAGTATCATTACTTGACTAAAAATGATATTGCCTTTCAAATCAGATACTGTGAGATAATCGGATTTAGACACAGAGAGAAGGCCTGGCTAGTTTTTAATGGGAGTTTCTTTGTTAGCCACCCAAATGATGGTGTTGTCAGGGATCTGAGCATACCAGATTCCAACATACGAATTGTTGGTTCTGTTGGGATTGAAAAACCCCAATTCAAAAGTACCTTTTTTAGAAATGATGGTCTGGTTTCCTCTCAGAGAAGCCCCCAAAGAGATGTTGTCTTCACCATCAACAATTGAATTGCAACTCATAAGCAAGGCAAGAGACAAAATAAAATGTTTCAAGAAGTTAAATGCTACATGATCTATTTTATTTTTCCTATGATTGCTTTCTTATTTTTAGTACAGACACTTAGCAATGGAAGAAACATATCTCATGTGGCCATGAATAGCTTTCATTGATATTCGTTAGACGATCGGATTCAGTTCACCAAACCAAAGAACTTTATCTAACCTGCCTTTTTAAAAAGATTTTAAGTCAAGATTTTACAGATTCAAGAGTCTAAAAATAAAAATGTCAGGCTGCCTTAAAGAATACCCACTCGATAATAAACTTTATTTCAACTTTTCTACATTCACCACTACTTTTTCTAACTTTTCCACATTAAGCGTAAGTATACTTACAATACGAAGGGATGTGACCATAGGTCTTTAATGTGAAAGCACTCTCTTTGATGTGAAGCTTTATATAATACTAGCACTTTTGAAGGGCACTTTTGAAGGGTGCATGGTTCAGCCAATAGTCTTGTATATTTTAAATGATGTTATTAAATAGTTATCTATAGACTTTTCTTTTCTGGTTCCCTATCCCCATATTTATATCTTTTTTATTCACACACAGACACACTCATTTCTCCCTCCCTCTCTATATCTTATCTTATTCCTAGTTACATTTTTTTTCCTATGTATCTGTGTATCCATACTTGATTCCCCCTAATTTTCTTTGATCTACTCTATGTATGTGCTCTATTTATCTATATGTCCAATATTTTTCTATCACCTTGTACATATTTAGCATTGTCTCTCTTTATCTACCTCCTCACTTCTTACTATTTCTCTCCATCCCACTCCTCTCCTCTTTGTCTCTCTCTTCATAACAACTATCTTACACTTTTATATCCAATTCTTATCTATCTATCTATACACTATCTCTCCTTATGTTTCCCGATCTACTTTTATGTAACACCCCACCAAGGGATTCAAAAGAACTAACCTAAAGTTTTACTAAATTTGACAAACATTTTTTTAAAAAAAATAACATTTAACAATAATCAGAGTAGCGAAAGCAATAACATACAATCAAACATAGGCAAACATAACAAATTACATTCCTTAAGGATCCCAAGACATTGAGTCACATTTAAACTTAATTAATACTAAGTCAAATAAATAACACATCCACATGAAGGAATAACTACAAGTCCAATCCATTTAAATAATATACATTTGTTTTGAATGCCACTTGGCAATAAATTCAGAATGCACAATCATCCATTATACATGTCACAAGGTATGAAAGGCTAAAAGAATAAACATTTATAAAATAGATTACATCATCCCTTTTGGATCCATGAAACAAGATTCAATACAATAAGTAAAATCATACATCATATAGATATAGCCATCCATCATAATTCACAAGATAGAATGAAAGGAAATGCAAACAAGGAACTCCAGCCACAACATTAACGGATGGATCTCAATGGTAAAAGTAAAAAGCACTACCACCTAACCTCACATTAACCCAAAATAGTCCACTCCCACTACACTGAGGAGATAGTCTCAAGTCCCAAATAGGATATCAATTCCAAAATCAAAAGTAATATCTATGTCAAGGAAAACCCTAAAAGTAATCTAACTCAAACATTCCAAGATAATACGACATCTAGACGTAGAGGCAAACAAAGACACATAGGAAATCTATCTTGCTAGTGGGAAAGTGCCATCGCATGAACCAACTCTAGTGTTACTTGGCAATTCTTTTAATCCTCTGGCCCCCTAGTGAGTCTATGCGACACTAGTATCCTTTCATACTGACAAGGCATACTAACAATGCATGGTCACAACCAAGCATCCTCTTTATTCTCATCCTAGTCTGTACTAGCACTCAATGCATGGGCGAGAAAAAACAAGACTCTTATTAGGTTCATTTTATTCTTATTTAGTGTAGTGTTATCACTTATTAACTGCTTACAATGGGTTACCCTAGCCGCCACTTTGGGCCTTGACCTCCATTGCAAGCCACTTCCCAACTTAACATACATATTACCTACCCTAGGCTCATAAAAGTACAAATAAAAAAATCACAAATTTCACCTTAGTCCTATACAAGTGACTGGAAAGCATCAAAAGTTAATCCACAGTAACACCTCAATTCCTTACAAGTGCAACTAAAAAGCATCCAAAAAATAACTAATTGAAGACTCAAAGGTTAAATCAAATAGATCATACCGTCCATCTTAGTTTCACATAAGAACACTAAAAGAAATAGCGAACAATAAATCCAAACTCATGATAGACCATACTAGATGTTGGCACTCAAAATTGTAGCCCTAATTTTGACCACCATTGAAAAACTAAGCCCTATAAATGTTTTTTAACACATTTGTACCCGCTTGTCTATTTGAGACCTAAGAGGTGTTTAATATTTCTAGCACCTTTCATTAGTGCATCTATGTGTTTCATGAAGTTAAATTGTCATTCCGAGCCATTTCGTGAGGTCTCATTTTGAGCATTTGTCAAATCTGCATTTTTCACCCAAGTGTCAAACAACGATAGGAGCCTATGTTTGCAACTAAATATCTTGCACCCAGTAATGTTTCATGACTTTCTACTTTGGTAATATTTAGTGTCCATACCTGAGACCCTATGTTTCAAATTTTGAGTCGTTTCAAATTCGTTTGACTAGGTTTTGAACCCCTCAAAGTTGGTCATTTAATATTGTCATGCTGATGAAATTAGTTCATAATTTTGGGAAGCCTTATTTGACAAGTTATAATTTTCACCCAGTTGACCAAAATGCTGAATTTCCTTTTTCATTACATTTTAGAGGTCAAAGATATGTTATGTTTCAAGTTTGAGCTTATGAGGAATCCATTTGATCATTTTTCAAATGTGATTCCAATGCAATTTCTGATTTTTTAATAGTGTCAAAAGATATAGATTTGTTGGAACCCCTGTTCATGATTTCATATCTCAAAATCCATGATAGGTGATATCAAATGGATTGTACCACTGAGTTGTACTCCAAAAATACTTGAAGTGTGCCAATTTTCACATCTTGACGAATCTATTTGCACACTTTTTCAGGTCAATTCCATTTGTAAAAAATGCTTTTTTGCTATTGTTTCCGGTCATCAAATTTTGAGTAGCCCACTTTGACTGCTCGCCATTTGTGCGTAGTTATTCATCATGAGCCCAAATCACAGATCTATACTCTCCTCATGACAGTAAAACAACACCCCAATTTTCATTTTCCCAAGAACACAATTTATTGTTTTCTGACATGTTTTCTTGTAGGCAATCCTGAGAGGTCAACTTTGACGGTCAATATCTTTTGACCCTAAATTCATCATGAGATAAGATTCAACATGGTTAAAGTATATAGAATAGATAATCAATGTGTTGGATTTTAGAGCCTGACCAGGTGTTTGGATTAGTTTTCAAAGCTGTTCAAAGGACCTTCTGGCACAAAGTTGACAGTCTGCAAGAAAGCGATAAAATGAGTTAAAATTGGTAGTTCAGTGATCAAGTTTGATTTCAATCATTATGATGTTTTCAATAGATCAGTTTTTCATATCAATTATTTGAAAACCAAATTTATATTAGTCAGACCCACTTTTGGGGGTCCGACTAATTACATCCGACTAATTAGAAAAGTGGGGTTTAATAATATTTTAACAAAGATCATTCCATGCAACATCTAGGGTTTACAAATAACAAGGAAGAGTATTACAATCAAAAGATATTCTCACAAATATGAGAATCAAATCCCTAAAGACATCAACCTTGAGGATGAAATAGAGATCCCTCACTAAAGAAAGCCACCTTGTGATTATTATAGCACAAAAGATGGTATAAGCTACCTAGATGCGAAGTATCTGTTGCTTTCGAGCTATTGTTAATCTATTTTGTACTATTTGCTTTGGAAAACAGAAGGTTCTTTCATTCAAGAACACCCAGTAACAATTTTTCTTGTTGAAATTAGGCTATTCCCAGAGAAGATACAACTAATCGATATAAAAAAAATCAGTATCTAATCAAGAAGCTTTCAAGGGTGGATGCTAATATTCCTACACAAGTAACTGCTAGCAAAAATGAAGGCAATTTCAATATTCCTCTAGAAGGTGCATTAAAATATAGGCCAAATCCCTATATGCTTGTCTTTGAGTTGGATTCGATTGTTTACGATGGTGAGGATATCTATGGATGACTATCAAAGCCATAGGTATAAAAGTTTATAAGAAAAAAAATCTTTTATTTATAAGATGTTTTATAATCTATAAGCATTTAAATACTTAGTCCAACCTAACTACTAGACCTACCCACTATTAAAAGTTAATTTGCATTGATGAATCTGGGTAAATATCAATTGTAATTGTTCTTGCTAGCAAGGCAAGCAATAGATCTAAGTGTGCTTTAAGAGCATTGTACAGATCATTATCCTTTTAAGAGGACTATCAAAGCCATAGATATAAAAGTTTATAAGAAAATAAATCTTTTATTTATATGATGTTTTATAATCTATAAACATTTAAATACTTAGTCCAACCTAACTACAAGACCTACCCACTATTAAAAGTTTATTTGCATTGACATATCTGGGTAAATATCAATTGTAATTGTCCTCGCTAGAAAGGCAAGCAATAGATCTAAGTGTACTTTAAGAGCATTGTACAAATCATTGTCCTTTTTAGAAAAGATGTAAGAAATTAACTTGAATGATGAACAATTATAATGGAAAGATATAAGCATCAAAGTTTTTATGATTCTACCAAGCCTTATGATCTCATGATATTGCTTTTATACAACACTAGAAATTGAAGCAAGGAATTCACAAGTTTCAAAGTTTTTTAAAAAAAGAGTATTTGCAGGGGAGCCCACCTAAAGGGGAAAAGGCTATGGCAGTGTAGAGAGCCGCCTTGCAAGAGGAATGTGCCATAATAGAGGGTCAAAGCATGTACTCATTGAGGAAGTAGGGAAAAGGATGTAAAGAGCCCCACACAAAGCATAAAGGAGGTGCCATGGCATTAAAAAAATCATGCTAAAGGCAAAGAGATTAAGGAACCATGGTATTCAAGGAATTTCTTTGAAGTCAACACTAGTTAAAGTGTAGAGAACCCACACATGTGAGAAAGGAGGTCACAAGAAGCTTTCTCCACAACTAAATTGGAAGGTTTGCTTGAAAAAGAAACCAGTATCTCACGCTAAGAAGAAAATAAAGACATGGAAACTGGGGTACACTGGCCAAAGGTAGAAAGTAGATGTTGAAGGGAAGAGGAAGGTGAAACTCATCAATGGATCCTCCCAAAGCTACTGCAAAGAAGGCTAACCCCGAAGGATAGGCAAAAAAGACCGCTAAAGCTATAAAAGTTGGAGAAATTACATTGAAGAAAAGAACCAAAAAAATTTCCAAACACCAATAACCTTTCATCACTTGTAGACACTTTAAACACCCCAGAATCCTAAATACCCTTGTCTCAATGCACTTTGCAGGAACAAGCTTGACTAGTCTGAGGTTCTCAAGTATCCTTTAACTATGAAATTTGCAATGAAAAGGATAGAAACAAAGTTTTGATGGTGGAGGTGAAATACTGAAGATGTTTTTAGAGTTATCAACCATAGCAACATAGGGAAAATGTTAAGAAAGCTTATCCCACATTGAGTGGATAATAACAACATAAGCTCTTTAAATTCTCTTGGGCACTATATTTTAGTTGTCTTAGAGATAAGGGCTTTTTGGAGGCTATAGCTTACATAGTGAGAACCCACCATTTTAGCTAGCTGGAGACGACACTACACAAATTTTGAAGGAATATTTGCCAGGAAAAAGGATAACATCAGCATGATCAAAATGTCATCAAAAAGAGTTTTCGAAAAAGCTAGGAACATTCACCGAAAAAGTGGAGATTTTCACCAAAGGTAAAATGAAAATGTGGGTCCCGCTTCTAGATGCAGTCAACGAACCAAAAATTGACAAGTGGCAGTATGTGTAGTAGTGACCATGAAATGGAAATGATGTGGAGTTTTAGACCAACGACAAGGTACCATGTGGCATGGATATCAAGGCAAGCTATGACATGGCAAGCAAATCTCAATGAAGCACTAGATCGTGCCATGTGGAAAATCTAACAAATGTCACTATGTCACTAAGGTGAAGTTGCATGCCAATTAACATAGCGACATAGTGACCATGACATGGCATGATGAGGTGGTGTGCTAACACAACGATGACAAGGACGAATCAAGTGATGCCATGTGGCATCAGCTGTGCAGGTCAGAACCAATGCAGATGTGATATGTGGTGCATTATGGATGAATAGGTGGTAGGTTTTGGACTAATGAGATGATGCCACATGGCATCTAGGTGGTAGGGATGGATGATTGTGTAGGCTTGAGCCAATAATATGTCGACACATGGAGAGGATGGTCAAACTAGCTTTGACCTACATTGAAAAGTAAAGGGAATTTTCAAAAGCAAAAAGGTTTATTATTATTTTATGGTTTTTCATGAACATGCAATCATCAAATTTTAAAATAAAGTCTAAAATTTTTCTATAGTTTGAAACTATATAAAAGGATAAATTTTTGAAATAATAAAGTGTTGTGTAAAGCCATGAGATGAAAGCTTGAACTTCAAATGGGCATAACAGGGGCAATTTTTGCTCAAAATAGGTGCTCCAATATATCGTTGGAACTGGAATGATCCAAAATTTTCATTTATGAGACCAATTTTTGCACAAGTGCTCACTCGTTCGTGCTATAAATGAATTTGTAAATTCTAGAGCATTCTTAGCAGAATGGGTGTTTTTCACCATGGAGCATCAAAATTGGTTAAAAAGTAGATGTAAAAGATGGTTGAAGCCTGAATGTGTAGAAAATTTATTTTGATAAGTTTTTATTTCCTTTAAAGGTCATTTTAACTGACTTTTTCCTTGAGTTCATTTGGACATCAAAATCAATTATGATGTTCAATCAAATATCTCAGATATTTCTTGCTTTTGGAAACCAAATGATGAGGATTTGATTTTGGTAGTTGATGAGAGAAGGTAGAGAGAGGTTTTTTAGCTTCTTGGGAAAGATTTCTGATGGGACACTTGGTCATTTTTTGATCAAATCCATGAATTTCTTTCTTGATACATATTGTTTCTTCTTCTCTAGGAAAAGGTTGTTGGTTGGCTTTCAATTTCCAGTTCTAGGAGCTCTGCTTAGGCTGTGAAAGCCACATACCCAACATTCTCTTTTGGTATTGAACAATAGTTTAAGTTTTATGCAAATAGTCCTTACTTGTTAGGTGATTTGTGAGTTATTTTTTGTATTTCTTTCATGTATTTGGTTTCAAGGAAAAAAAATAAAGCATAACAGAGGGACTTAAATTCAGTTTGAATCTTGTCTTCTGTTCATGGATCTATGATTTCTTCTAATTTGTGTGTAGAACAAGATTTAGTATGCAAAGAACATTAACAATAAGAAAAACATTCACAAGCTAAAACTAAATTCCCATATAAGTTTAGACAAAGAAAACAAAACAAGAGATGCAAACCTCAAAGGATGAAGCACTTCATTGCTTTCTTGATTTTGTAGATGTGTCCTTTGATGTGGATGTATGCTCAAATGCTCAGAGTTTTCTTCAATAGTGGAGATGGATAATAGCAAATTGGTAGCTTTGTGAGCTCCCAATTTGGCATTATAAGGGAAAGATTGATGGCTTTGGCTCTCAAAAGGGCATGGTAACTTTAGCTCAAAGATTGTTGATTGAAATGGCTTGGGATGGGATTCAATTTATAGGCCAAGGGGTAGAGGGATGGAGGGCTTAGATGCAAGGATGTGGAGATGGTTAAGGAGGGCTAAGATGCACTCAAAGGGGAGCACATGGGTTGTGATTGTTTAGCACCAATGGAAAGGTGAAACTTTTCACAAGGAGGATGAGTGTGAGAGGGTAGGGTAAAGGGTTGGTTAAAGGCATGATGTGTGGGGTTGAGTATGTAAGAGAGATGTAAGAGGAATGAGTGTGAAAGAGGGAAGAGTGTGAAAGATGGATGTAAGAGTCATGAGTGGGCTTGTAAGAGTCTTTTATGGTTTGTAAGAGCACTCATGACTTGGTGGTTGGGATTTTTGAGGGGAGACTTTGATTTGGTTTAGGAAAGTCTTAAACTTGTTTAGGGAATGTGACAATATTAGGGGGTGGATTAGGCTTGGGCTTAGGATTAGATTAGGGATGTTAGAGATGTGCAAGTGGATGGCATTAATGAGGTTGGGTGAGTTAGTGGCTAAGCTTGGTTAGGATGGGGTGGATTAGGCTAAATGGAGGATTATGGATAAGTTAGGCATTTTTGGATTTGAGGATTTTATTTATCAAATAGATTTATTTAATAAATGGGGATTTTTGAAATTAGATAGAAGAACAGGATTTAATTGATAAATGATAGGTTATTTGATTTATCAATTAGGACTATAGATGATTAATTAAATTAATCAACTAGGAGATGACAAAGGATTAATTAAATAGAAATTTAATTAATGATGCCTTTTTAGATAACTAAATAGGATTACCAAAATAGTGTAATCAAATTTAGGTGTCTACATTGTGAACCAAGAGCATAAATTAGGTTGCATTTCATTTAGTAATTTATGTGATTGAAGTATCTTTTTGACAGAACAAAGAGCCATGTAATTTCTTGATGTTTATCATAGGGTTTGCAAATTTCATGATGGGATTGTCTAAGTACAAGATTCATTTTGAAGAAAATGCTTATTCACAAGGTGAAAGATAGATTAGGGATTGTGATGTAGGAAGTTATGTCAAATATTTCCATGAGATGTATGGTTGTAATTCATGTAATTGCCTATTAGATAAGACACTGATAAGAGATAGGATCATTAGGTTTTGTTGCTCATACCTGGGTCTTGTTTATATCAACATCATTAGTCAAATGTTTTCCCTTTCATGTTGAAAGTTATTCAATGTTAACCCACACTTAGCTTACTAGTTTCATGAGTTATGTTTGTATCTATTTCATGCTTGTGATTTAGTGGTTAAGTATAGAAGATTTAGGGGTTTCATCTCTTATTCTAGATCTTGATTATGCTCATTGCACTAGTCACATTATAAGATCTTAAGAGGTTCACCTGCCTAGGTTTTATAGAGCCTGAAGTGAAGGAGTGAAGCCTTATAGTTGGCCCAAGTTCTTGGTGAATTGTGTCCATTATTAGAGATAGTTTCCCATAGATGCATTCTTGCCTTGCATACTTGTTTATTCAAACTCTGTTAAATTGGGAGCCAACACTAGACACATTACCATGGTTGAGTTTAAAAGATTAGAATCAAAGGATCATCATGGCATCACAAACAAAGAACTCCCAATCCTCTAGTAAAACAACCTGATTGGTCAACACTATAGTCCATCTCCAAACCTGACATACAAGAAAACACTTAACAAACAGTGTAATTCATAGTTTCAATTGATTTTGAAGACACACAGTCTGAGTTTATAGTTAAGTTTAAGTCTCCATTTCATTGTACATTTTTTGTTCTAATAAACTTTACTATATTTCCCATAAGCTTAACAAATTTTCACATTTAAGAATGATTACATTGTTACCATAACTGCAAAACAACATTATCTCAAAAGGGATGTTAAATTTTATGTAATAATTATTAAATAATTAATTGGAAATTATTTAATATTATTATTAAATTTTAAATAGAAAATTTCCATTATCAATTTATAACATTCTATCAACAATTAATTAATTAATAACTAAATTAATTAAATTAATTGTTTATAACTATTTTTCAATAAAAACCCTTTTAAATTATTTATCATATATTAATAAATAAATAAATACATTAATAAATATATTAATAAAATCTTATTAAAATTAACATTTAATTAAATCATATTTAAACTAAATTAAATTTTAATTAAATTAAAATTTCAATAAATTAATTATAATATAATTAAATTTTTTTAAATAATTTAATTTTCAAAAAAAAAAAAGTCTTTTCTTTTTAAAAGACCCACAGGCCTTTGACCCGTGCAATTGCAAGTGTTATTGTTGCCGTAGGCAGTAGTACTATGTATTGTTGCTACATGCAACAGTACCACCTACAGCATGCAAAATTTATAAAATCTGCAACAGGGAGGTTGGAGTGTGGGGATTAATGGCCCCACCCCCACCTTAATCAATTAAAGTTTTTTTTTTTTGAATTCTTTTTTAAAAACAAACAAACCCCCTCCCAATTCATCATCATCATCATATATATATATATATATATATATATATATATATATATATATATATATATATATAATAAAAGTTCTAACAGTCCTTTGATAGGGAAAATACAATGAACTAATCAAATTTTCATTCTAAAATCTCCATTTCTTTCAAAATCCTTCCCAAAGTAATTTACAACTTTGAATCTATAGAACGAGGGTTTTTACAAATTTTCAATCCTCACATATACAGAAGAAATTGATATGAATACTAGTAAATTCAAATAAAAGATTGAAAAGTTCATCACAATGCAATTTGGAAAACAATTCAAAAATCACGAAGAAGATAGGAATATTAAATTACATAATTCACTAGACGAACAAATCACAAGGCTCTACCTAGTTTTGATGCTAATTTGCAATCACCTAAAGATTGTGAGAGAAATCTCTTCTCTTAAAACCTTCTCTCTGAAAATTCTCCTCTCCAAATTTCTCAGACTCTGAAAAAATGAACTCTAAATCTCTGATATGGAGTTCTCTCCTAAATTTGGGGTACTAATTGTGCAATCACATGAGGGAACTCATTGATCACAATCCTTTAACTCTTTATTATCTTTTCTTTTATGTTTTCATGCACACTCTTTTGCAATATAAAATATCTTAATAAAATTGATTTGCTTTCTCTTTTTATAGTAATTTATTATATTTTAATTTCATGCATAAACTTTATGCAATTTAATTGAAATAAACTTTATTAAATAATTGCTTACTCTTTCTTATTAATTTTTGAAGCATTTTTAATATAATATTTATTAACTTAAGTAATAATAACATTTATCATTTATTTAAAAATGATCTCCAAAATATATTATTATTAAATTAATTAAATATTATTGTGAGCACTCAAATTAGAACTATAATTTTATCTTTAAATTTAATTATTTTTATTTAATTCATTTCTCAATTAATTAAATATAATTAAATATTAAAATTTTATTAATAATTTTCCATTAAATTAAATCATTAATTAATCTTTTAATTTGATTTAATTAATGGAAAAATCACAAAAGACCTACAAGATGAAATATGCAAACCCATTATAAAATACCACATACAAGATCAACTTAAAAGTTATAATCACAAATTTGCATCATATGATGAATTCAGAAGGGTAGTCATCATATATACTTGTCCTAATTTTCTAGGACAAATGGTTAAAAATGTTAAGATTTGGACTCAAGAATTTATCTCTCCTCTCTTACCATTGAGATATTGTGATAGGGTACGCTCATCCTAGTAAATCAAGGAAGTCAATACCTAGTACTTGCAATCTATAAAAAAACCATGCTTGCAAAAACACATATATTCTAAGCTAAACAAGAAATGGAAGGAAGTGGTGCATCGTGTAGATCATGACTAGCAGGTGACTACGACTCCCTTCCTTAACCACATGAGAAACTTCATACATAAAGAAAATATACATGCACCTCATACACATGTAGTATGGGGTAGGTATCCATAGAAAGCACATATAAATAATCTATCTAACTAACATCATCAAATAATTGAAATCACTGTAAATAATCATCATCAAGGTATAATCATGCATACATGAAGTAACTAGTACCAAGTAGTCTTATCATATAATCAACTGAGTATGAAAACAATACACAATAATTTAGAAAATAATGCTACTAATCATCAAGCATAAACATAAATTGGCCTAAAAAAGTTTGGCAATAATAATTGTATGTAAACTAGGGGTAGACACTACATCTTATCTTTACCAATCTTTTCACCTCTCTATCGATTTGTGTTCTTTATATTATTCATCTTACTCATTTTTCTATTGTCCCCTCACTCTCTCCTTATCCTTGAATATAACTATATATCCATCTAACTAGATCATTTCCTATATGAAATGGACAACGTAGCTATTTGAAATCAGTAATTTAAAATTGTCTCTATCTGATCCTATATATCTCTTCCTTTCCATTTTACTCTATATTTATATATCTCCCTTTTTTCATATCTACATGTCTCCCTTTAATACACACCCCTTCCCTATCTACCTCCATATACTTTCTTTTATATCTTTCTTCTCCACACATGCACTCATTTCTCCCCCCTTGTCTTCATTTATCTTGCCCCTATCTTTACCATTCACCTCTCATTATCTATATTGTATTTTATCTACTTCTCTTTGATCTTTTGTATGTATCTATTTGTATACAACCTATTACATCACATTTCTTTACCACTCTATCTCTACATCTCATATTTTCCTCTCTTCTCCTCCTATTTCTCTCCCTCATATACATATACTGTAATGTCCCCTTTCTAGCATTCATAGCATGATGTTGTTGTTAGCCTATTTCTCCATAGTCCCATAGGCTAACTAGGACATCAAAAGGGCTTAGAGGCCATTTGGTCTAGATAGTTTTAGTTGCAGGTCTTTCTAAGGGATTTCGAGGCAACTTTGGGCATACATACTATTTATAGTAAGTCATCTTGGGCATGGGTGGACATCCAGTGGCAGTGGTATGTCGATGGTAAATGTTTAAAATCGGCAAGAAGACTTGTTTATCATTGATAAGATTTGTTTTGCATTGATAAAGCTATTTTATAAAGTTAAATTTAAATATTTAACTTTATTAATACATAGACTATAGTTTGTGGGAAATATTTAAATTAAAAGAGTCCCTTTTATTTTATAACACATTGGAGACATAAGTTACATAAAGGGAGTTATGTTTTATCCCACATTGAGAAAACGAAGGATGGAGCTCTTATGAGAACACTATAAAAGAAATGGAAGAGCTTCTTTTAAGCATGGTTGGAAATATCAAAGAAATTAGAGAATTTTCTGGAGGTTATGTCTCAATAGTTTGAAGGACGAAATCCCTTTAAGCTGAAAATCTTGACGCCATTGAAAGATATGGTCTTGAGATTCAACAGGGTAGCAATCCGAAAAGGCAGAAATGAAAAAGCAGTCCGAAAAAGCAAAATCGAAAAAGCAGGCGAAAAAAGAGGAATAAAAAAAGCATGCAAAAAAAGTGGAACCAAAAAAACAGGTGGAAAAAGCGGAATCTAAAAAGCAAGCGAAAAAAATGAAACTGAAAAAGTAGGCCGAAAAAGAAGTTCGAAAAAGTAAAGCAGAAGGGGCAGCATTGAAGGAAAATTATTACAACCATCTACAACCAGGTTCCTTTGTTAGTATTGTTTTTTTTAGTGTATTATAAGTTTCAGCTATAAGTGTGCATTATACCGGAATTTTCATTTTGGTAATTCATGTAAATGCCAAAGTCTTGGCCATATTTCATGAGCATTGTATTAGAAATTTGTTTGCAATCAAAAAGATAATAGTTGCTGGTGTCATTTAAGCAATTCCATCTCATTATTTATCAGCTAGTTAGTTTGCATACCAACTATTTGTAAAAATGCCAGTTGGCTGTAGTTGTTCATTTCTCATGCTTAGATCATATATATGCACTGAATATCGTCAAAATTAGTAGCACACTCATGTTAGGTCATTGTGTAGTCCATTGTAGTCTTCTAGCACAATATTCTCATTGATGCAAATTGTAAAAAGAGTCATTTAAAGCCAGCTAAAAAACTATATTAGTCATATGCCCCTTGCATGTGAATTGTTTCATGAAATTCTTTGAGTTTTCATCAGCATTTTTTGAAGGCAGATTTGAGGAGGGTTATTACAGTGGTATCAGAGCTTGCTTGCAAAGTGTTTGACAAAATGTCAAACAACTGAAATATAAATATTTTTGGTGTTTGAAGAAGTTATAACCTATTGGAGTTATTACAGTGGTATCAGAGCTTGCTTGCAAAGTGTTTGACAAAATGTCAAACAACTGAAGTATAAAGATTTTTTGGTGTTTGAAGAAGTTATAACCTATTGGGGTTATTACAGTGGTATCAGAGCTATAAGTCCTGCCATCTTGTGGAGGTCTTATAGGGAATTTGTATTAGCCAGAGAGAGAAAAATGTTTGACAAAATGAATGTCGGTCTAGATCAGGGAAAGGAAAGATTCTTAGAATTATTAGACACCTTAGCACAAGGACAACGATCAGTAGAGCAAAGAGCACAGGAATAGAGTCAGAGATTTGAGCTTATGATGCAGGTGATGGCTTGTGAAATGGGGTTGAATGCTAATGTGGTTGGAGGAAATAATCAGAATGGTAATAATTAGGATGGGGCACATAATGGAGGCAAACAAGTTGAGAACAATTTTGGTCATGCACTCTAGCAAACTAGGATAGTGAGTTCAAGGCCCATGGTTCCAACATTTCCTCCTAGAGCTCCAGAGCAGCCCATACTAGAGCCCCAGATCACTGATATACAGGACCAGCTAAGGAGAGATTGGGAAGCCGGAGGTCCAAATTTTATAGCTTCAATTACCTTTAGGGAGTATATAGATGTGCGGATGAAGCATATGCCACATGGACATGACAAGAACCAAAGCTATGAGCTACGAAAGAAAGTAGGGAAACTTGATTTACCATATTATGAATGCTCGGGGAAGTCTACAACAAGAGCTTGGGTTCAAAAGCTTGACACATATTTTCAAATGAACCCTATGCTTGAGGAAGAAGCTATTAAGTATGCAACAATTCACCTGGATGGGTTAGCACACAAGTGGTGGCATCATGGTATGGTCACTATGGGTCATGCACACATTACCTCCTATGTGAAGTTTAAGGAGAGACTGATTGAATGTTTTGATAGGCCTAAGGATCGTACCTTCCCTGTGACAGGCAAAAATTTGTATGAGGAGTTTAACAGACATGCTGATTCAATACAGGGAGACATTAGCACATCTTTAGGTAATGGTTTATTTGCATCATCTTCACAAGTAGAACGGGTTACAGACGTTGTGCAAGTTGAGCCAGAAGGTGATATCACAGGCACACTAGATTGTGCGATTGACACAGATAGTGATTCCAGTATAGTTGGTCTAGATGAAGTTACAGTAGTTGAGGATACTATCATGTTTGAGGATAGTACAGTTGATGAGAAAGTGAGCATTCAGGACTTTGCAGAAAATGAGTATCAAGCACAGTTGGATGCTTCTTCACATGAGATAGAGGAGAGATAGAAAGAAGTCACAATAGGTTCTTCTTGTGATGACTTACAACAAATCAAGGAAGATGCAGTGAAGAAGGAGGAGAAGGAGGTTGATTGGCTTTTTCATGAGCTGGAGGATACTCAAAATTCCTTGGCGTGTACTCGGTTGGCTCTCCAAGATTCTGAGAGACACATGGACGAGCTTTGTCTTGAGGTGATTTCAATTCGAGAGTTAGCGCGTATAGTAGGGACTTAGTTTTCTTTTACAGTGGAGTCACATGATGATGATATGAGTATGTCTAACATTCACACTCTGGATTCAAATATTGTAGATAGGTGCATGAAGTCAATTGGTATTGTTCACATTACTCAGGTGAGAAGTTTACTTGAATTGCCAACTAGTTTTCGTTCATTGATTAGATGTTGGGATCCTTATCTTAGTACTTGGGATTGTTTTGACCAGAGATATCTATCATGCCTTGGTAGTAGTATCTATTGCACCATCATAGACTTGATTAGTAGTTTTCCAAGTGTAGTTCTCATCCATTTTAGCAACTTGGTTGATGCTAGATTTAGTTTTTACACACCTGTGTTGGGCATTGTTCATATATCTAGTCAACCATTCTTGTTGAAATGGGTTGATGATCTCTCAGATATGATAGAGTCTATAGAAGAGTCCCAGGATCTGAGTATTACAGATGATAGCTATTCTAAGGTTACTCCTTTGGACAGTGTACCAAGGATAGAGTATAGAAGTTTGACCAGTCGGCACAATCATGTGTCTAGTCAGCTGATAGTTGGCGACTGGGACATTTCTATCACTTGCAAGCATATCAATGCTACTCATCAGTTGTTAGCAATCTATGGATGGGGTTCTCCTACTAGTGATGAGTAAGGAGGAAATTATCTTTCCTTGATAGAGATCCACTCTTTATGGGAGGCTATCTAGATTCCGAGACAAAATTATATGCAGTTGGTAGCCGATAGAGATTATCTTATGGAGTGGGGGAGTACAACATACGATGCATTATTGGCCATGGAAGATGAGGTGAGTGAGCTTACTCAGTAGCTCAAGGTGACTTCTGAGATTCTTAAGAGTACACAGTTGGCTTTCGAGGAGTCACTTTTTCATTTGGCTAAGGTGACCATGGAGTTAGAGTGACTTCAATCTTTACCAGATTCTGTACAATCACAGACTGTGGTATCTAGTGATCCATGGATGTCCATGGTTGAGGTTGATAGATGTAGTGGAGATGAGGATATATCTATCCATGACACTACTATTGGCATATTTGGTCCATTTCCACTGGAGGCAGGTTCAACTGAGTTGGGCACTGCAGATGAGCATTGTGATATGTTTGACTTGGAGGGCACAAAGACTAGTGATGTTGTTGTTGATTCTGCACTCTTGGCTATATCATCCTCTAACTTAGCTGATGATAAGTCATAGTTGGTCATATCACGTCTGCAAGATGAGTCTTTGACTGAGATTGGTTCTTTTTACTGGCATTATACTAAAGGATATGTTCATTGGTTTGCTTTTGATCCATGTTTTGAGAAGTTGATGGCAAACAAGTTTGGACTGGGCTCTCATTTTTTCTATCTACTATGTATTTACTATTCACCATCATCAATGCATGGGTGTTATGGTTATGAGGTAGTGGCCATTAAGCTACAGAGTTGTGTTAACTATAGCAGATGTATAGTGTGTGGATTGTCTGTATTTGGTGCATTTTCATGTGGGAGTGGTCACTATTGTAGCAGAGTTGGAGTGTGCATTCCACATAACATGGTGGGTTGTGTGGATGGTGTTTATTATGTTGATAGTTTGGGTGATCTACTCTACTTGGGGTTTAATATTTTGAGAGTTTGTGCCTCATGGGTCCCTGAATGTGGCAGTAGTGGATTTGGAGTTCAGTTGCACCATGATTCACAATTCATTTATGGATTGCTCTTGGTTAATTATCACAGGTTGTTGCAGGAGCCTATGTTGACTGACATCACTATAGTTCACGACTACATTTGGGATCCAGGTGGATTGATTGGGTTGTTGTTCGACCATTGCTTGGGGACAAGCAATTTTGGGAAGGGCAGACTGTAATGTCCCCTTTTTAGCATTCATAGCATGATGTTGTCGTTAGCCTATTTCCCCACGGTCCCGTAGGCTAACTAGGACATCAAAAGGGCTTAGAGGCCATTTGGCCTAGATAGTTTCAGTTGCAGGTCTTTCTGAGGGGTTTTGAGGCAACTTTGGGCATACTTACTATTTATAGTAAGTCATCTTGGGCATGGGTGGACATCCAGTGGCAGTGGTATGTCGATGGTAATTGTTTAAAATTGGCAAGAAGACTTGTTTATCATTGATAAGATTTATTTTGCATTGATAAAGCTATTTTATAAAGTTAAATTTAAATATATAACTTTATTAATACATAGACTATAGTTTGTGGGAAATATTTAAATTAAAAGAGTCCCTTTTATTTTATAACACATTGGAGACATAAGTTACATAAAGGGAGTTATGTTTTATCCCACATTAAGAAAACAAAGGATGGAGCTCTTGTGAGAACACTATAAAAGAAATGGAAGAGCTTCTTTTAAGCATGGTTGGAAATATCAAAGAAATTGGAGAATTTTCTAGAGGTTATGTCTCAATAGTTTGAAGGACGAAATCCCTTCAAGCTAAAAATCTTGACACCATTGAAAGATATGGTCTTGAGATTCAACAGGGTAGCAATCCAAAAAAGTGGAACTGAAAAAGCAGGCGAAAAAAGAAGAATCAAAAAAGCAAGCAGAAAAAGAAAAACTGAAAAAATAGGCGAAAAAAGCAAAATCGAAAAAGCAAGCAAAAAATGAGGAACCGAAAAAGTAGGTCAAAAAAGTAGTTCAAAAAAGTAAAGTAGAAGGGGTAGCATTGAAGGAAAATTATTACAGCCATCTACAACCAGGTTCCCTTGTTAGTATTGTTTTTTAGTGTATTATAAGTTTCAGCTGTAAGTGTGCATTATACCAGCATTGTCATTTTGGTAATCCATGTAAATGCCAAAGTCTTGGCCATATTTCATGAGCATTGTATTAGAAATTTGATTGCAATCAAAAAGATAATAGTTTCTTGTGTCATTTAAGCAATTCAATCTCATTATTTATCAGCTAGTTAGTTTGGATACCAACTATTTGTAAAAATGCCAGTTGGCTGTAGGTGTTCATTTATCATGCTTAGATCATATATATGCACTGAATATTGTCAAAATTAGTAGCACACTCATGTTAGGTCATTGTGTAGTCCATTGTAGTCTTCTAGCACATGATTCTCATTGATGCAAATTGTAAAAAGAGTCATTTAAAGTCAGTTGAAAGACTATATCAGTCATTCGCCCCTTGCATGTGAATTGTTTGATGAAATTCCTTGAGCTTTCATCAGCATTTTTTGAAGGCAGATTTGAGGAGGGTTATTACAGTGGTATCAGAGCTTGCTTGCAAAGTGTTTGACGAAATGTCAAACAACTGAAATATAAAGATTTTTGGTGTTTGAAGAAGTTATAACCTATTGGGGTTATTACAGTGGTATCAGAGCTTGCTTGCAAAGTGTTTGACGAAATGTCAAACAACTGAAGTATAAAGATTTTTTGGTGTTTGAAGAAGTTATAACCTATTGGGGTTATTACATATACAATATCATCCTAATTTATCCTCATTTTTTAATCAATATCAATCTCTTCATCTCTTTATCTCTCTTTTCTCTTCATATTATTCATCTTATTAACTTCCCCAAGTATCTCTTCTCCTATCCCTCATTATATCTCATTACCCCTCTAATTATCATTTCTTTTATGAAATAGACAATGTAGTATTTTGAAATGCACCCAATTATCATCTTATTGGAAAATAAAAATAAAAGAAGACACCTATAAATTTCTATTGACTAACATAAGTTAGACTAGTTGTAAATGCATTGAATATTTACTTTGTAAAAATATTTCATCTTATTCTCTAGCCATATTAACAATTGGTTGGCTGGTATTTAAAATTTATTAGGTTTACAATATGTTTGACTAGGATTTGTACATATAAAATTTTAATATTGATTATTCTTACCTTTAATTTTAGTTAATCTCATTCACAAATATAAAATATAATATAACTTTTAATTACAATAATTATACAAAAGTAATGATCATAGTTATCTCCAACAATTTTGGTAATAAACACTTCTAAATTTTAACACTCTCAGTGTAAGTTTGTATTTTAGATAGGAAAACAAATTTAAAAAACTCTTGCATTTGACAAAACAAAATTAAATAACATTTATATAGAGAAACATTGAATAAATGCATATGTTCTTCATCTTTGTCAAATTATGTGTATATGAACTATATTACTTTGGTTTTTGTAGAGTTAAAATATAATATCGCATTTCCATTCCAAATGAACCTTTGTTTAATTTTATTTTTTTGGAAAATGCCTATTCATCACCTAAAATGCATTAATGCACAAGTTAGCTTTAAATATGTTATAAATGTTAAGTACTTTTGTAAGCTGAAAAAAAATCCACATATTAATTAAAACTTCCAACTAACAATATTTTGTGATGTACAATTGATGATGTTTTGTAAACAGCTTAATAAGACACCCAAAGTGTAACACCCTACTTAGGAACCCAAAAGAAATAAATCTAATATGTTACAAAGTTTACTGAACTATATTTTTTGAAGTTTAAACAACATTAGAGTAACAATAATGTGGAAGCAATATATACATACACATCAAAAACATGTAATCAATTACAAATATAGTTTTAATTCCTCAAGGTTCCTTCATGTTGAGTCACATTTAAGAAAGTTTTATTAATAAGTTTAAGTCTCAATTAAAATGTCTATAATCATAAAATGAATAAACACATACATAGTCATACAAGCGAATACATAAATACAAATAATAATATGAAAGCATGTCTAATGAATCAAATCCACTGCACATGTCACATAGGGTATGTGAAAATAGATACAAGTACATCAATATACAATATAAAATATCTCGTATGATCTTAAAACACAAGATACGTAGATACATCAAATGAATAGAAGTCTTCAAGATAAGAGGAAGAATGATAATGGTACCACTGTATCAACGAGCATCCAACATTTGTCAATCTAAGGGGACCCAAATGGTAAGGATGCACTACCTTCTGAGCATGTGGTCACCTAATTAGGCTCCCACTCCCACCATGTAGGAGAGATAATGTATGATCCACACATAGATAATCAAATCATAAGATAATCCTAGGCAATGAATCATGATAGCCAAAACTACCTCAAGGGTAACACAAGCTAGCACTCAAGAAAAAAATATAATTAAAATTGAAAAGACACTCACTCCAATACTAACATCTCATACCAAGTCATCATACAAATACCAAGACCAAAAATATACCACCACCTCAAAATCAATGTCAAGTGTCCCAAGCACAGTGACCAATAGATAACAATTATCATCGATAAAAGTAAAGCACCAAAAATTAACTCCAATAATAAAAAACGTGCCACCAATGAATAACTGATGATTCATTAATAAAAGTCAACTATCAATAATAAATAACATCCAATCAATGAGTAACAACTCACAATAAAAACACCATCAAAAGTAATATCCAACAAGTACACTACTAGAGGCAAATATTAAAAAACTAGGAAAGACACTTAGGCTACATATTATGGAGTTTCATTACATGAGCCAATACTAAGGTTTCCCTGGTAATTTCTCAGGACCCTGACCCCCTAGTGACTCTATGTGGAACCAAAACACCCTCTCATGATGACGAGGAAACTAGTCATACCTCTCAAGGTATCATCTCTATCTCATCCTTAGTCTATACAAGCACTCAAGGTGTGGACAAGAAAAAATCTCTAACTTAAATTTTTAATGTATCTTAAGGAAAAGGGCTAGGCAATTACACAATTTACAATAAGTTACCCTAGCAACCACTTTGGACCCCGACCCCCATTACAAGCCCTTCCCATAGATACGCACCTAGACTACCTTCCCAAAAATCACAAACCACAATAGTGTACCATGCCATGAGATTAATATTGATCAAATTTGGTTCCTTAAGATGCATCACAAAAAATAACATTGGTTCTTGAAACCCAAGTTGTCATAAATGCTCAATAGTATAAAGCTTATAAAACATAATTCTCAATTCAAATCATAAATTTCATCATGACATCTAGTCAAATAATCATAAAAGAAATATCAAAAATGCCTCTAGTGCACATCCTAACTTGGCCAACTAAACAACCCACAAAGAAAAACTATCAAGAAAATAAACATCACAAGACTATAAATAGAATATTAGAAAACACATAATTTTTAGCCACATGATTTAATTCCACCAATTTCTCTTCTTTAGTTTGGGTCATAAGGATGTGTTTATAAATAAATTAAGAATATACATGTTAATGTAAATTATTATGCTAATATACTTATTTAAAACAATAAGTATTTAAATATCCAATCTTTTTGTGCATATAAAACATCATGCAATATTATCATATTATTAATTTAAATAATCTTAAATCATAAATGATTTAATTAATAACATAAATATATATTATTATATTACATACTAATATCAATTTCATTTCTAAAATATTAATTTGACTTTTATTTAAGTCTCATATTAATATTTACTTTTTCTTTAATTCATAATGCAAATAGAGATAAAATTATAAATTTAATTTAATTATTTATAATTTCTCTTATAAAGTCAAATAGTTATTAGCTAAATGGTTACAAAGTGAACTCTACCAAAAATTCTCTTAAAATATAATAAAATTCTAAATATTTATTTATTAACTTCCCTCTTGTATTAACAATTATAAAATTATTTATATGCAACAAAGAGTTTAATTAAACTTAAGGAATCACTAATACTAACATTCACTTTATAACTAGATTAGTTGTATTAACTTAATTTTTGAATTTAATTTATAACAATAATTACTTTTATTATTTTTCTAAAAAATAGTTTAAAAAAAAAAAAAACCTAAAAATTATATTATATTTTTATAAAAAAAAAACATGTAATTAGTATTTTTGTATGTATTTGATCATTCAAATAATGCAAGCATACTATATTTAGTTTTCTATTTTTAACATATTTATTTTTCACACGCATATAACCATACTATACTTAGCTTTCTATTTTAGCATATTTGTTTTCACATGCATGTAACCATACTATACTTAGCTTTCTATTTTTAGCATATTTGTTTTCACATGCATGCATAAGTTTAGTTACAACATACTTTCCCCTCAATTAATCTCTTTTTTTTTCCAATAAATTTTGCAATTAAATTATTTTAGATATAAAATAATATTTATCTGTCATGCCCAAACTACGAGGGCAAGAATAAATTTTATTTTTTTGAATAATAATTAATAATTTAAAATGCTCTAGATTCGATATGGTTGTGATCACAGTTTAAGTACAGGTTCTCTACACTGTTAAATTTTACTCTCATTATTAAGTTGATATCGACAAAAGTTATGTTATTACATTAACTTTCCACCAAATGTGCAAATTATTTAAATAACAATTTAAATGAGTTCGTTCCAAATTATTTTAAGAATATCAGATCAAGGTCTCATTAAAGAAAATAATAATTAAATTATGTCTAAATAGAGAATCTAACTTAATTAAGATATTTCCATTAAAGATAACGATTACCAAAATCAAACCAAATAATAATTAAATAATTCTTATATATACTTGAAATTAAATAATGCTAACTACTAAGCAAAAATTAATTAACTAATTCAATAAATCTATTACTAAACTAACTAAAAAAAAACATAAATTTAAAACTATTCTAAATTTCATAAATTTAAACAAAACTTAACTTAATTACATACTAAATTTAACTAATTATTAAATTAAAACTAACTAATCTTAAACTTAATAAAATAACAAACTAACATCCATAACTAACACCTATTACAAACTAAATTATAATTCTACAAATTATACTAATAACTTAAAATACATTTACAACTAAACTAAGTAATAAAAAATTAACATGGTAACTACCTAATATAACATATTCTAAGTTATTTAAAACTTTGCAAATTTATACTAACACAACTTAAAAAAAACTAGTCATAATCTAAAACTTAAAAAAAAAAACCTAACATATACCTAATGCTAACTTTCCCTCACATCCTAAGCTACCCCTACAACCCTATTCTATCCTACACCCTACTTTAACCCCCCTACACCCCCTACACCTCCTACACCATGGGCAGCACTTCCCAAGGAGTGCTTCCCAAGAACTATCCTTGGGACAGTGCTCTACCCAACCAAAACTCAGTGCAGACCCACAAAAAGGTGGCAACCAAAGAGTATGGGAAGACAAGGATTTTAAAAAGTTTATAATGCTTGTTTTAAAAAAATAATTTAACTCCCATCCAAAACATGAAGTAAGCACTCAGAAGTAAAGGAGAAGATGGGGGATGTGACATGGGGACAAAATGATGTCACCCTCCCATAAATACAAACTTGACTTTGATAAAACTTAAATACTTTTAAAAACCTATCCCACAACTGATGTCCACCATGGGGAGATGGGTATGTATTAAACCCATAAAGTTTTATAGGTGAGAAGGATATTTAATTGGTAAGATATATATATATATATATATATATATATATATATATATATATATATATATATATATATATATATATATATATATATATATATATATATATATATATATATATATATATATATATATGTTTCCTTTCTATTTTGTTTTACTTCAAATTTAAAATATAAGAATATTCTCTGTTGCAAGGAGGCATTTAAATCTTCAAACCCATACAAAAAACAGAGAGTTTTTACTCTCTTGAGACACTTTGTTTTTGTCAAATTTTTTTTTCTAAGTATAGATTTCAAAGCAATGTAATTTTTTTTCAAGGTGTATTATTTATTTTGATGGATTTAAAACATAGATTTAATCACTGTGACACAATAATACAAGATTAATTGATATCTTAAACAACTCGAATTGAACTATCAACCATAACCATTTTTATTTCAACATAGTTTTTATATTTAACATATAAGGAAACTTGAGAATTTTTCTTAATTAAACCATCATCATTTCATCCTATTTTTGATGTGCATCCATCTGATTTAAAATTACAATTAAATCACATGATAAACAATTATACTCGATCACCAATTTTATTGGCAAACCTAATTCAAAGGCTCAGCTGGGAAAGAACCATGAAGAAAATCCAGCTTCATTGCCATTACAACAAAGTTTGAAATACAAATTACATAGGATTTCAATCTCGAATTACAAAAATTTAATTGAATTTCCTTCATGACCCTCATTAGGGGTTCCATAACAATTTCTGCAACACATTTCTAAGAATCGTGGAGAGAATAGAATTTGATCAGGTGACAACAAGCATGACCAAGAAACAATTCAAACATGCATATTCATACAAGGTTATCACAATAGGATTCACAATGAATCAAAACTAGGGAAACGTGGATTTTTTCAATAGGAGAAGTCAAACACAACACCAAAATAGATGCCCAATCAGGGCTATAAACCAAGAACTTCCATTCTTTCATTTTAACATGCCATACTCATATGAGGTTTGTGCTGACAAGTAGGGGCCAATAACACCCTACCCTTTCTCCTCCTTCTCATCCTGAGAAGAGACTCTACACTGGTTGGAGTCCAACTAAAAAGATGTTTCCCAAAATTGGTTACTTCTGCCCTATCCAAGGGTGAGTAACACCAAAACACCCATGAAAGAAAATCTCAAAATTCAAACATAAACATGGAAAGAAAACATTCAAGAACATGATTTTCAATCCTTCCCAACATACCCACATTCATACAAGCGTTCAAACAACAACAAGGTAGCATAAGCATGAAACAAACATGAAAATATAAACAAGGGAGATGAGAATTCCTACCTGCACAAAGAGGTAATGGAAAATAAACAAGTTTGAGTAGAGCTTTTGCCTTCCTTGCTTCAATCTTCCAAGACTCCTCTCTAAATGTAGAGATTGGGTAACAACCTCCACTACTCCAAGAAGGGCCTCTAAATAAGCCTCAAACTCAACCACCATAAAGGCAATAACTTCACCCACCGACCTACAAATCTAGAAGTTCCTAACTCAACCCACACTATGGTTAAACACTAAGTAGAGGTGGGGTGAGGCAACTCATGGTAGCCATAGTCAATTTTTGCACAAAGGCAAAAAGAGACTTTTTGAGTTACCTCAAAAGTCAATAAAAGGGGCTTAGGGCTTGGAAAAGACCCCCAACCCATACCCATACCCCTTGGGTATAAATATTTCATGTTTTGAAGCTTTAGGAATAGGTTTGGAACCAAACAAAAGCTAGGAAATAATTTAGGACCATCTAACAACTCTAAAAATGTAGATTAAGCACTAATCCAAATTAAGGGTGACTAAACTCGATTAAGAACCAAATTAGCAAAAGATACTAACTTAATCTGACTTAGGTCCAAGGGTTACATAACTAATCCTAACTAGCATGCTGAAGAGCATAAACAATTTATGAGTGTCAAGCGACACTAAAAGAACACAGTTACGAACATTAACATTCACTGATCATAGAAAAATACATACATACATCTCACAATTAAAATACTTGAATTATGAACAACAAGCTTTCCAAAATTAGCACATAGAGATCAGTTCTGTTCCTCCGTCGGTTTTCTCAGCTAAAATATCTACACACTCATTACACACATCAGTAGTCCCATAAAATCACATGTATATAAATATATGTATACACACACACACACACACACACACACACGTGTATCAGAAATTCACATAAATTGAAACATACATTAATCAAGGTTTCTTTCATCCTACTTAATTCTTAATCATTTAAAATCTCTTAAATCAAAGTATCAATCCTACATTTACTGATTTCATAAACATACATATACATAAAATATTCAATGACAAACATCAAATATCTGAAAATAACATCACACAACAGAAAATAATATAATATGTTCAAGTATCTAATAATGTCTCGACATCTCGAGTCGTGAGTATCAAAACAATAAAGTAACAACTAAGGCTACAAAGGGTCGGGGTGAGGCCTCACATTATCTATATTTAAAAAAATTATGATAATCTTGTGGTTCTAATGACAAATTTAAAGTTGAAACCCTAACTGTTCAATTTATTATTTTCTTCAAATTTTTAATAATCAAATTTTTATTATATTAGAAAGGGGTTTATAAGAATACAATCACAACAATTTTCTACAATTTTTCTATAATTTTTCTCATTTTGGTTTTCTTGATTAATAAGTTTTCCTTTTTCAAAATTTATAACATAATTATTTATTCAACAATCAATACAGTAATTAACAAGTAATATGGAAGCACCTACGAAGACATGAAGTAGACAGATCTTTCAATAAAATTCTACGAGTTTTCAAACCCTACTTCAAAACCACATCTAAAATCTTAGACAATTTGTGAATGTATGCGAATCCAAACCCTTTGAAACTTTCAACAATTCTTTTTATCTAGTTATAAATTTTCGGTCCCAAAATCTCAAAACCACAACTAAAATTTGAGACAATCTATGAATGCGTGCAAATCAAAACCCTTTGAAACTCTCAACAATTCTTTTGATCCAATTCTGAATTTTGCTCCCCAAAACCTGTGTAATTGCAAAATGAGTTCTAAATCTTTGATAAAGAGTTCTCCCCTAAATTGGGGCTCTAATTATGTAATCATGAGACGGAACTCACTGATCAATTACTGTTTATTACGTTATTACCATTTACCTTTTCATGCACAACTCTTTTAGATATTTAATTACAAAATATCTTAATTTAAATAATTAGCTTTCTCTCTTTAATTAACTTTTGAAGAATTTTTAATAATATATTTATTAATTTAATTAATAACATTATTTAGAATTTTTTATTAAAATAAAACAAAATAATTATCATTAAATTAAATAAATATAACTATGTGAGAATTAGAACTATAACTTTATCTTTAAGTCTCATTTTTTATATTCTATTTTCCTCCAATTTATTAATTAGTGCAAGCACTAATTAAAGCATAATTTATTATTTAAATTAGTAATAATCAAATATCATTATTTAAATGCAACTCAAATTTAATTATTATTAAGAAAATAATTATAATAAAGAAATATTAAATCTTTAATATTTTAATATTTTAATTCTCTTTTTATCCAACATCTTAAATTAAATCCTTTAAATTGAAGCACATATTTAATTAATTTGTAATTAATTATTATTTAATTAAATATCATCATATTCTAATTTTTCTTTAATCAATTTTCTAAATTTAGATTACTACTTTTAAATTAAAGCTCATATTTAATTTTTTTTTAAATAATTAAATATTCTCATACTTTAATATTCTCTTTTTAAATCAAATAATTTTTAATAATTCTAAAATATTATATGATTAACCAAAATATTATAACTAAATTATTTAGCAAATAAATCACATATCGTAGTCCACATAAAAGCAACATTACCAAAATAAATCAAAACTCAAAATCAAACAACATAGACAAAGATAAAATCACATGTTTTAAATAGGGTGGAAAGTCAGTTACAAGTCCTCCTTGCAAGACAAGTATTTAGGCTATAGTTGGGACTAGACCTGAACATTATCTCCCTATTCTTACCATTGAGTTATTGTGATAGGGCATGCTCATCCTAGCAATTGAGAAAAGTTGATGCCTGGTACCTACATTCTACATAAAAGATGAGCATGTACATGTATATAATTATATCTAAACTAAAAAAGCAATGGTATAGAGTGGTACATCGTGTAGATCCCAACTAGTAGGTGACTACGACTTCCTCCCTTAACCACAATAAACAAGACAAACATAAAGATAAAATAGACACACGCACCATACACATCCAAGTATGGAGTGGGTACCATAATAATTATAAGTCAAACATCAAATGGTCAGACAAAATAATGCATCATTACAAATATGAAGTAATCATCATTAAAGCATCATCTGACATTGCTATGAAAGAAATCATATTTATTAACTATGAATCATTAAAGCATCATTAACACACTAGTAACCATAATCATTAAATAACTCATGAAATATCTATAGCCAACTAAGTAATCATCATTGATATATCTCTAGTCCAAGTTATGAAATAATATCCTTGAAACTAACACATTCATGACATAGGCATAAAAGAGTTTGGTAAATATAATGGAAAGGAAAACTATATGTGGGCACTACACAAAGTGTGTTATATACGACACAACATCAAACACAACAAGTTGAACAAAATGAATTATCAGCTTTACATTGCTTGAGGAACAAGTTGAAACAAAATGCATGACATAGGGGGATAAAACAATGCCCTTGGTTGTCTAATAATCAAGATCTTGAATTTCTAAAGATATACTTTTATTTATTTATCCACAAGTATTCATCCTCCTGAGGATTCATATCTACCATGAATATATCTATTATCTAAAAAAATCATATAATCTAAAGCTTATGAAATAAGTATATTATGTTATTGCCCATTTCTCTTACTGAATTGTACTAGTCAAAATTGGTTGAAAATTTGACTAAATTATACATTCTTGAATATATTCAATACAAATGCTAGTGTTGTTGGCAAGAAGGAACAAATAAATAATTTAAAAAATTGATCTAGTTTTATTAATATAAGGAAATGTGTGAGGTCTCACCCCGACCCTTCGTAGCCTTAGTTGTTACGTTATCTTTTTGTTACTCACGACTCGAGATGTTGAGATATTATTAGATACTTGAACATATTATATTATTTCATGCTGTGTGATGTTAGTTTTAGATGTTTGAGTTTGTCATTTAATATTTTATGTATATGAATGTAGATGAATTATAAAAAAATGTAGGATTAACACATTAATTTTGGAATCTTTATGATGAAGGATATAAGTAGGATGCAAGAAACCCTAATTGATGTATGTTTCAATTTATGTGAATTTCTAATATGTATATATGTGCATGTGATTTTTGGGACTACTGATGTGTGCAATGAGTGTGTAGATATTTTAGCCGAGGAAACTGACGAAGGAACATAACTGATCCTTATGTGCTATTTATGGAAACCTTGTTGTTCGTAACTAAATTTATTGTGAGATGTATGAATGTATCTTTTTGTGTTCAGTAAATGTGAATGTCTCGTGATTATGTTCTGTTAGTGTCGCTTGACACTCGTAATTTGGTTATGTTTTTCAGTATGCTGGTTAGGGTTAGTTGTGTAACCTTTGGACCTAAGTTGGTTTAAGTTAGTGTCATTTTTCTAATTGAGTTGTTAATCGAGTTTAGTCATCCCTAATCTAGATTAGTGCTTAATCTGCATTGTTAGAATTGTTAGTTGGTCTTAATTTTATTCCTAGCTTTGTTAGGCTCTAAACCTATTCCTAAGGCTTCAAACATGAACTAATTATACCCAAGGGGTATGGTTATGGGTTAGGGGTCTTTTCCAACCCCTAAGCCCCTTTTTTTGACTTTTGAGGTCACTCAAAAAATCCCTTTTTGCCTTTGTGCGAAAATTGATCATGGTTATCTTGAGTTACCTCACCTCATCTCCACTTAGGGTTTAACCATGGTGTAGGTTGAGTTAGGAGTTTCTAGATTTTTTAGTAGGTGGAGATAGTTATTGCTCCTTTTGGGTGGTTGAGTTGGAGGCTTATTTAGAAGCCTTCATTGGGCTAGTGGAGGTTGTTACCCAATCTCTACATTTAGAGAGAAGTTCTTGAAGATTGAAGGAAGGCGAAGGAAACTCTACTCAAACTTTTTCATTTTCCATTACCTCTTGGTGAAGGTTGGAATTCTCATCTCCCTTATTTAGATTTCCTTCTAGTTTCATGCTTATGCTACCTTGTTATTGTTTCAGTGTTGTATGTTTGTGGCTATGTTGGAAAGATTTGAGAACCATGTTATTTTGGAGGTTTTATTTTCATGTTTATGTTTGAAATTTTGATATTTTCTTGCATGGGTGTTTTGGTATTACTCACCCTTGGATAGGGCAGAAGTGACCAATTTGGGGAAAGGTCTGTTTAGTCAGACTCCAACCAGTGTAGAGTCTCTTCTCAGGATGAGAAGAGGGAGAAAGGGTAGGGTGTTATGGGCCCCTACCTATCAGCACAAACGTGGTATGATTTTGGTATGTTGAAATGGAAGAACAGAAGTTCTTGGTATATAGCCCCGATTGGGCATCTGTTTGGTGTTGTGCTTGGCTTCTCCTAGTTGGAAGAATCCACCTTTTCCTAGTATTGACTTATTGTGAATCCTATTGTGCATACCATTTATGATTATGCATGTTTGATTGTCTCTGGATTATGCTTGGTTGTCACCCGATCAGATATTTGTTTCCTCCATGGTTCTAGAGATCTGTTGCAGAAAACATTATAAATCCCTGGATGAGGGTCATGAAGAAAATTAAGTTATATTGTTGAATTTGGCATTGATATCCTATGTAAATTGGTTTTTCAAACTTTGTTGGATGGGCAACGAAGCTGGGTTTTCTTTCTGATTCTTTCCCAGTTGAGCCTTTGAATCAGGTTTGCCAATAAAATTGGTGTTTGAGCATATTTGGTTATCATGTGATTTAATTGTGTGTAAAATTTAATATGGTTGCACATTAAAAATAGAATAGCGGATAATGTCATGAATTATGATATTTCAAGTTTTTAAATTGTTAAGGAAGAACAAATTGATAGAATGGAATTTCCAAGTTGATGTATAAGTATTAGATGAATTAGGATTCCTACCTTGAGAACTCAAATTATCTCTTCTTTGTTAAAATTCCTTATGAACAAATCAATTGGACTAAGAGATTATGTATCTCCTTAAATTTTTAAAGCATAAATCAGTTAGTTTATCTTTAACCTTGCCATGTATTGTATATCGGCTCCATTAAGTTTTATGTTGATTGTTATATGAATTACCATCCTAAACTATACTTAGTCCAATGAGTAACTCACGCTATCATTGTAATAACTTATCATGAGTAACTTAGACTATTGGAGTAGGAAACCAAATAGATGGTGTCGATTGTATAAGATGTAATTGTAGTTGGCTGTAGATGATTGTTCCTTGTAATGTAGGTATCATTGAAATACATAGCATCTGAGGTTCATGAAAATTATTAAGCAGGAATTCATAAGAAATTTACGTAGATTTTGATGATCTTGCAATAGTTGATTTTTGTTGAGCATAATGCATAAAAAAGGTGGTAGATTAATATCATTTAAGAATTAAAACACCAATCCTATAAGCCTACATAGTAAGACCTTAACCATCAAGTAAGTTTCAAAAATACATATAAAAGAGGCCTGTAGAAGCACATTTTCATTCTGGAAATTGTATGGAAAACTCAAAATTTGGTTGATGCTATAACAGACAATTAAAATGTTCACATCACAATAAAATAAAATAAAACCTATAACCACATTCTATTCATTATGACAAAAATATTATAGTTTTAGTTGATATCCTTAATATCCTAACCCTCACCTATAAAACTTTATCAATGAATATTTGGGGCAAGTCAAACTGTCATCACATATGATGATGTCACCATGTCTCATCCCCATCTTCCTCCAAATTGGGCGCTCAACTTGGAGGGAAGACATTAAAGTTTTGTGTTTAAAAAACAAAATTTTCAAGTAATTTAATCTTGTTTTCTTCCACTTGCTATCCACATTGAACACATGTAGTGGAGAATGAATGGTAAAAAGTTTTGTTTGTTAGTAATTACTAATGGGAGGGTGACGTCAGGTCTGTCCCCCATCCCATCATCCTATCTCCATCTTTTCCTTGGAGCGCTCACCTCATTGTTTTGGATGGGATGGAAAATTCAAACTTTGGTTTAATTTGTTTTGATATGCCCTTCACCCTAGGTCACCACCTTGGGAATCCGCCTGTTTATTTTGGTAGGCGCGCTGGCTCATGGTGCACCCAATTAGCACTTGGGCAGTGCGCCAGTCCTTGCCTAGGTGCAAGTGGGCATAGAGGGGTAGTTTAGGGGTGGGGAAAGATAGGTGTTAGGTTGTGTTGTTTTAGTTAGTTTATTTTGTATTGATAGTTGTTAATTGTTTTAGTCATAGGTTGTTGTTGGTATAGGTTAGTGTTAGGTTGTAATAAGTGTTAGTTATGTGTTAATATAACTTGCATTATTAATTGTGTTTTATTTTATGTTTAATTTAGTTTGTGTTAGTTTAGATTTGCATAGTATTAAATAAGTTAGAATATGTTTAAATAGGTAGTTTCTATGTTGATTTGTTATTACTTTTAAATTATTTAAGTTAGTATAAGTTATTTAATTATTTCTTTAATCTTAGTTTAAAATTATTTTAATTTAGTGTAAGGAATTAGTTTATTATTAGTATTTAGTTTTAGATATGAATTGATGAGTAGATAATATTCAAATATCTATATTTGTTAGTTTTCATGAAATTTTAATTTGTTAATATAATTAGTTTAATTTTTTATTAAAGTTTTAAGTTGGTATGTTAGATTGTATGGTTAGTTTTAGATTATAGATTAGTTAGAAAGTTTAAGTTTAAGTTAATTAGTTTATATTAAACTAGATAGTATATGTTAAATTTATTTAGTATATATATTAAAGATTAGTCAGTTATAATATATGATTAATTTTCAATTTAAGATAGGTGTTGAAATGTTAGCTTAGGTTTGAAATATCGTAAGTGTAAGTTGTCTTAGTATGAACGTTTGATTATTAGCATCTTAGTATGTTTTAGTTTAAAAATTCCTTCATTCAATCTTTTAACAAAAGTTCCAAAATTTTAGCAATGTATTCCTTCGCAAATTTATAATTTTAGATGCATCATAGTGAACCTTCAATTTTCTTGCTAGAAATCAATTTTAAACTTAAAGAACTTTAATTATAAAATAAAAATAAAAATTCAAGTGTGTGTGTTTTTGCCTTCGAGTTTTGGGCATGGAATTTTGGTATCAGAACCCGTGTTTCGAAACTAGGAACCTTAAACCCTTATGCTTCTGAAACTTAAAACTAAACATTAAATTTTGTAGGATGCATCCGATTACTCGAAGCAACCCACGAGGCAGAGGTCACAGGGTGAGAGGTGGTAGAGCGGGACAGGGGGATGGACCACCTCCACCACCACCACCTCCACCTCCACCACTACCTAACCCAAATTAGGACATTATTGATGCACTCCAGACTTTGATCGGTGTAGTTCAACAGAGGGTAGTACCGATAGTTCAGCCAGTTTAGCAGATTCTAGTAGTGGAAGCAGAGGGACCCGGAGGAGGCGGGCCTAGAGTCAGAGAGAGGACTAGGAGTCCCCCACCGAGGCAGTTAGAGGGTCAAGGTGAACACGAGGAAGAGTCCATACACCAAAGAGGACCCCCTTTTGATAGACCACCTAGACATGTAGGAGATGATATCAGGGAATTGATTCGACTTGGGCAACCATTATTTACGGGTTCCACTGAGGGAACAGTAACAGAGGCATGGTTGCAGAGCCTATAGCGGTACTTTGGATTATGACCTTATGGGAGTAATCTAAAGGCATGCCTAGCAGTTCATTAGTTGAGAGGGGATGCCTCCAATTGGTGGCATCAGGAGGAGATCATAGGTGGAGTGAGGATGGATACCCTCACATGGGAATCATTCTTAGAAAGATTCTAAGAGAGGTACTTATCAAAGCATTTCCGACAGAAGTAGATAGAGGAGTTCCATTCTCTTTATCAGAGAGGTCTTACAGTGGCACAATATGAGAGCAGGTTTCTCGAGCTCCTTTCTTATGTGGAATACATGAAGGACGAGAAACTGCGGGTACATCACTTTATCATGGGGCTAAATTTCTCACTTTAGGGTCTAGTTTGGATGGCCTTCCCTACCACCTTTAGATAGGTAGTGGAGATAGCACTAGTGGCAGAGGATACTCGAGGCAGATAGGAATCATGAAACCCCCTTGGAAACATGAAACTTTAAAACACCAATCCTATAAGACTACATAGTAAGACCTTAACCATCAAGTAAGTTTCAAAAATACATATAAAAGAGGCATGTAGAAGCACATTTTCATTCTGGAAATTGTATGGAAAACTCAAAATTTGGTTGATGCTATTATAGACAATTAAAATATTCACATCACAATAAAATAAAATATAACCTATAACCAAATTCTATTCATTATGACAAAAATATTACAGTTTTAGTTGATATCCTTAATATCCTAACCCTCACCTATAAAACTTTATCAATGAATATTTGAGGCAAGTCAAACTGTCATCACATATGATGATGTCACCATGTCCCATCCCCATCTTCCTCCAAATTGGGCACTCAACTTGGAGGGAAGGCATTAAATTTTTGTGTTTAAAAAACAAAATTTGCAAGTAATTTAATCTTGTTTTCTTCCACTTGCTATCCACATTGAACACATGTAGTGGAGAATGAATGGTAAAAAGTTTTGTTTGTTAGTGATTGCTGATGGGAGGGTGACGTCAGGTCTATCCCCCATCCCATCATCCTATCTCCATCTTTTCCTTGGAGCGTTCCCCTCATTGTTTTGGATGGGATGGAAAATTCAAACTTTGGTTTAATTTGTTTTGATATGCCCTTCACCCCAGGTCACCACCTTGGGAATCCGTCTATTTGTTTTGGTAGGTGTGCTGGCTCATGCTGCGCCCAATCAGTGCTTGGGCAGTGTGCCAGTCCTTGCCTAGGTGCAAGTGGGCATAGAGGGGTAGTTTAGGGGTGGGGAAAGATAGGTGTTAGGTTGTGTTGTTTTAGTTAGTTTATTTTGTATTGATAGTTGTTAATTGTTTTAGTCATAAGTTGTTGTTGGTATATGATGGGAACACAACCCAACAACCAGAATAGACACAATAGAAAGGGGAAATTATATTAACTGAGAAAATAAGCTGGTACAAAAAGTGCAGAGAAAATAAACTCAAAACATGCCCTGTGGGCTTACAATAGCATAAATCTGGAGAATATTTCTCCTTTTAGCACCTCCTCTCAAGCTCTAATCCGAACTGCCTTTTACAATGCCAAAAATCTCCTTAAATAGACCCCGGAGGGTTAAGGACTAGGAGTACATTCTAGAAAGTGCTAGTAGGCATCCACCGACAAAATAGAAGGTTCCGGAAGCTACGTTAGAAGTTGGTGCAATTCTAGAAGAATCCAGAAACGGTAGCCGAACTTCCGGGAGGCATAACTTTTGAACCGTAACTCCGATTGACAAATCGTTTACATTTTCAGAAAGCCCTCGAAGCGCTCTATAGCCCTATGGACAAGCTTTGTTCGTCCCCCATTTTTCGACCCTTTTTGAGGTCATTTAATGCCCCAAACTTGACTTTGAAGCATTCTTAGGGGGTCTCCAAAACCCGAAAAACTGCAATAACTTTCAAACCGTGGGGCCTTTTGACCTGATTCTTTTTTTGGAATGCTCTAAATCTTGATTACATTCATCTGGCCAAGTCACACCTTCTAGGTCACCAAAATGATGGTCAAATTGCATGCTCCTATTTTTCGGGATTTTTAAATGCACTGATAGTTGAACTATGAGAGTTGGAACCTTTATTTGAGCCAAATGGGTATCCAAAAATGCAAAGACATAAAATAGAAACTAAGTATAAGTACATTTTTTTGGGTGACACAGGATTGCCCTTATACCTCTGGATGCTCCTGCATCAGACACCCAGGGTAGATTGAAAAGTGACCCTGTCACTTTATGGATGGTAGAGGAAATCCCAAATGGGAAACCTCAGCTGCTGAAATCCAAGTTGAGTCTTCGATCGGTCGTCCTTTCCATTTGACCAAATACTCTTCATACTGCCTGTTTCTGGTACTCCTACCCATACGATGATCTAGAATGTCTTCTATCTCCTCCTTCTTAGAAGCAGGAATTGGACATGGCTCTAAAACCAGCTCCTCATCAGTACCATCATCATGATACTCTGTCAAATCTGCAATGTTGAAAATGGGAGAAATGTGAATACCATCAAGCAGCTCAACCTCATATGCATTTCCTGAGTTATGTTTCTTCAAAATTTTGCAGGGACCAAATTTCTTCATTTTCAGCTTGTTGTAAGTACCGACTGGAAATCTTTCTTTTCGTAAGTGCACCATGACAAGATCCCCTACTTGGAATTCCTTATGTCTTCTCCTTGCATCAGCCCTAGCTTTATACTCTTGATTCATCTTGATAATGTGTGTTTGAACCTCCTCATGTAGACGCTTGATGTGTTCAGCAAATTCCTCAGCTTCAGCACTTGTTCTCTCCCCTTGCTCTACCTTCCTTAATTCTGGTGCAGTCCTTGGGCTATTTCCATATACAATTTGAAATGGTGATTTTCCAGTACTCCTATTTACAGAGTTATTATAAGAAAACTCTGCCTGTGGTAGAATCAAATCCCATCCCTTGGGCTTATCTCCAACTAAACATCTCAGCAAATTGCCCAGACTTCTATTTACCACTTCTGTTTGGCCATCAGTCTGTGGGTGATGCGTGGAACTGAATTTCAAGTCTGTTCTCAACTTCTTCCACAATGTCCTCCAAAAATACCCCACAAATTTAGTATCTTGGTCAGAAACTATACTTCTTGGAAGACCATGTAGTCTTACCACCTCTTTGAAAAACAAGTCTGCAATATGGACAACATCATGAGTTTTGTGGCATGGAATGAAATGTGCCATTTTGGAGAACCTATCAACCACCACGAATACTGAGTCATTACCTCTTTGTGTCCTTGGCAATCCAAGAACAAAATCCATACTTATGTCCTCCCATGGCCTTGATGGAACAGGCAATGGCTGATATAGGCCAGTATTTTGACTAAACCCCTTGGCAACTTGAAAAACCTGGCAACTCTGTACAAACTTCTTCACATCCTGTGTAATTTGAGGCCAAAAATAATGTTCTCTAAGAATGGCAATGGTCTTATCCTGACCAAAATGTCCTGCCATCCCTCCACTGTGTTTCTCCTTAATCAAATTTTCCCTCATGGAACTCCTTGGAATGCACAATTGACTACCTTTGAACAACATGCCATCCTGAATCAAATAGTCTAACCACTTGGTTCTATCTACAACAACAGGTTCTTTACAAGCTTTCCATGCTTCAGCAAAATCAGGATCCTCGGGGTACAAATTCTTGAGTTCATCAAACCCAACTACTTCAACCTGCATTGTTGTAAGCAACAATTGTCTCCTACTTAATGCATCTGCAACCCTGTTAGATTTTCCACTTCTATGCTTTAACACAAATGTATAACTCTGCAAGAATTCTACCCACTTCATATGCCTCTGATTCAATTTACCTTGGCTATTTAGGTACTGTAATGCCTGATGATCAGTATACAAAACAAATTCCTTTGGAAATAAATAATGCCTCCATTTCTTTAAGGCCTGAACTATTGCATAGAACTCTTGATCATAAACAGAATACTTCTTCTTTGCATCATTCAATTTTTCACTAAAATATGCAATAGGCTTACCTTCTTGGCTTAATACAGCCCCAATAGCGCTACCACTAGCATCACAATCCACCTGGAATACTTTTCTAAAATCTGGAAGTGCTAACACAGGCTGTTCAGTCACCTTCTTCTTCAGCAATTCAAAACTTCTCGCAGCTGCTGCAGTCCGTTTGAACTCTTTCTATCCCCTCTTATTGTATCAGTTAGAGGTGCACATATGCCACTGAAATTCTTAATAAACTTTTTGTAAAAGCTAACCAGACCATGAAATGATCTTACCTCAGTAGAAGACCTTGGAGTAGGCCATTCCAAGATGGCTTTTACCTTCTCTGGATCCATTTTGAGACCTTCAGGTGATATAACAAATCCCAAATAGACTAACTCCCTTTTTGCAAAGACACACTTCTTTAGATTAATTAACAATTTCTCTTCCCTTAGCCTTTCAAAGATACTACGAATATGCAGTAAATGCTCTTCCAAGGTCTTGCTGAAAATTAAAATATCATCCAAATAGACAATAACAAATTTTCCCAAGAACTTCTTAAGTACCTCATTCATGAGCCGCATGAAGGTGCTTGGGGCGTTTGTCAATCCAAAGGGCATGACTAACCACTCATAAAGACCCTCCTTGGTCTTGAAGGCTATTTTCCACTCATCTCCTTCTTGAATCTGTATCTAATGATAGCCACTCTTCAGATCTATCTTTGTGAAGTACTGAGCTCCACTCAAGCAGTCCATAAGATCATCCATCCTTGGTAAAGGAAATCGGTACTTGATGGTTATCCTCTTTATAGCTTGAGAATCTGTACACATCCTCCACTCTCCATCCTTTTTTGGTGCAAGTACTGCAAGTACTGCACATGGACTCAGGCTCTCCCGAATCAGGCCCTTCCTCAACAACTCCTGAACCTGTCTATTTAGCTCCTCTGTTTCAGTAGGAGTCATCCTGTGAGCAGCCTTGTTAGGCAAACTAGCTCCTGGAATCAGATCTATCTGATGACTGATTTGCCTTACTGGTGGCAATCCATCTGGAACATTATTAGAGATAATATCTCCAAATTCTCCTAGTAAATCTGAAACTTCAAATGGTATTTCACTACTACCTTCTTTATCTTTCCTAGGAATCAAAGCATAGCACATACGCTGATGTTTCATGCCATCTAAAAACTTCCTTCCATCAACAAGACAAATCCTAGCACTGCTACATACCTTTTCACCTTCCTTTTTCATGGGCTTCAATTTGTGGCGAACTCCATCCTTTATCAGAGAGTATGTGTTTGCATGTCCATCATGTATTGCATGTCTATCAAACTGCCATGGTCTACCTAACAATAGATGGCAAACATCCATCGAAATAACATCACAAAGAACTTCATCATGGTAACTCCCAATTTTGAATTTTACTAAACATTGTTCACTTACCAGGACCTTATGATCATCTTTTACCCAAGAAATCCGATAGGGATGGGGATGTTTCTCCCTCTTGAGCTTCAGCTTAGAGACCATCTCTTCGGATACCAAGTTATCAGTGCTACCACCATCAATGATCACATCACAACATTTATCCTCACACTTGCATCTGGTACGAAACAAGCTCCTCCGTTGTCCTGGTTCATTTTCACCACTTAGTAGGACTCTTTCATTTACCAAGGTCTCTCCTCTTTCTGCATCCTCTGAATGTGATGATTGTGCATCCTCATCCACATGAGCAACCCTAGCTTGGCCCTCAGCTCTCCTATCTATCCTTCCTTGTCGTTGAGGGCATTCAAAGGCACGATGACCTTCTTCATTGCAATGGAAACAGGTACCACGGAAGCCTCCTCTTCCTTGCCCACGTCCTCTACCTCTTCCTCTTTGATTTCCAAAGTCTTGATCACGGGAGCGGTTGAAACCCTCATTCCTCTAGTTCCTGCTAGTACCCTCATCTTCATTTTTCTTTTGAGTTTCATTGCGGCCTCCAGATGATCTATCGCTTCCCCTTCCTCCTTGACCACGCCCTCTTTGTCTTCCTTCAAACCTTTTACTCAGCTTCTCTTCAACTCGTAGGGCAAACTGGTATGCTTCTTCAACGCTGGTCATTCTTACCAGACTTAATTCCTCCTGGATGCTAGGTCGTAACCCACTGATATAATGAGCAACCTTCTCCTTATTTGCCTCTGCATGCCCCGCTCTAATCAGGAGTCAGTAAAACTCCTCTGTATATTCTTGGACTGACCTTCCTGCTTGCTTTAACCCATGCATCTTCTTAAACAGATCTAGCTCATAGTCCACAGGAATGAACTGCTTCTTCAATTTGTCCACCATGCGATCCCATCTTGTGATCTTCTCCTTTCCTCTTCTAAGTCTTTCCAGTTGAATCTCTTGAACCCAGATTTTGGCATGGCCTTTTAGTTTGGCCTTTGCAAACTTAACCCTATCTGGGTCCCTTATATCCTCATATTCAAAGTATTCGTCCAGTTCATTGATCCAATCGATCAACTCATCTGGTTTCAAATTTCCCGAAAATATACCCACTTCAATTGTAGGTCTTTTCCCAAACCTAGAAATGGCCCTAAAAAGCCTTTCCTCTACAGGGTTCAGAACTTCCCCGTCAACTTCCATTACTTCCTCTTCATTGTCATCCTCACTATTATCATCTGCGGCAATATTTGCTCCTCTACGAAGCTCCTCTTGCAATGCTTGTACCTGTCTCTGGAGGGCTCTAACCTCCTCAGGATCAACAGCTCTAGCCCTTCCACCACACTCTCTTCGTGGAGACATCTTCTAACTCGAACCCACAACCACACAGTCCTGGTGCAAACTGCCTCACAGTCGGCGCTTTGTCTACACACTCAGGAAAACCCGCTCTGATACCACTTGATGGGAACACAACCCAACAACCAGAATAGACACAATAGAAAGGGGAAATTATATTAACTGAGAAAATAAGCTGGTACAAACAGTGCAGAGAAAATAAACTCAAAACATGCCCTGCGGGCTTACAATAGCATAAATCTGGAGAATATTTCTCCTTTTAGCACCTCCTCTCAAGCTCCAATCCGAACTGCCTTTTACAATGCCAAAAATCTCCTTAAATAGACCCCGGAGGGTTAAGGACTAGGAGTACATTCTAGAAAGTGCTAGTAGGCATCCACCGATAAAATAGAAGGTTCCGAAAGCTGCGTTAGAATTCGGTGCAATTCTAGAAGAATCCAGAAACGGTAGCCGAACTTTCGGGAGGCATAACTTTTGAACCGTAACTCCGATTGACAAACCGTTTACATTTTCGGAAAGCTCTCAAAGTGCTCTATAGCCCTATGGACAAGCTTTGCTCGTCCCCCATTTTTTGACCCTTTTTGAGGTCATTTAATGCCCCAAACCTGACTTTGAAGCATTCTTAGGGGGTCTCCAAAACCCGAAAAACTGCAATAACTTTCAAACCGTGGGGCCTTTTGACCTGATTCTTTTTCTGGAATGCTCTAAATCTTGATTACATTCATCTGGCCAAGTCACACCTTCTAGGTCACCAAAATGATGGTCAAATTGCATGCTCCTATTTTTCGAGATTTTTAAATGCACTGATAGTTGAACTATGAGAGTTGGAACCTTTATTTGAGCCAAATGGGTATCCAAAAATGCAAAGACATAAAATAGAAACTAAGTCTAAGTACATTTTTTTGGGTGACATAGGATTGCCCTTATACCTCTGGATGCTCCTGCATCAGTATAGGTTAGTGGGTTGTAATAAGTGTTAGTTATGTGTTAATATAACTTGCATTATTAATTGTGTTTGATTTTATGTTTAATTTAGTTTGTGTTAGTTTAGATTTGCATAGTTTTAAATAAGTTAGAATATGTTTAAATAGGTAGTTTCTATGTTGATTTGTTATTACTTTTAAATTATTTAAGTTAGTATAAGTTATTTAATTATTTATTTAATCTTAGTTTAAAATTATTTTAATTTAGTGTAAGGAATTAGTTTATTATTAGTATTTAGTTTTAGATATGAATTGATGAGTAGATAATATTCAAATATCTATATTTGTTAGTTTTCATGAAATTTTAATTTGTTAATATAATTAGTTTAATTTTTTATTAAAGTTTTAAGTTGGTATGTTAGATTGTATGGTTAGTTTTAGATTATAGATTAGTTAGAAAGTTTAAGTTTTAGTTAATTAGTTTATATTAAACTAGATAGTATATGTTAAATTTAGTTAGTATATATATTAAAGATTAGTCAGTTATAATATATGATTAATTTTCAATTTAAGATAGGTGTTGAAATGTTAGTTTAGGTTTGAAATTTTGTAAGTGTAAGTTGGCTTAGTATGAACGTTTGATTATTAGCATCTTAGTATGTTTTAGTTTAAAAATTCATTCATTCAATCTTTTAACGAAAGTTCCAAAATTTTAGCAATGTATTCCTTCGCAAATTTATAATTTCGGATGCATCATAGTGAACCTTCAATATTCTTGCTAGAAATCAATTTTAAACTTAAAGCACTTTAATTATAAAATAAAAATAAAAATTCAAGTGTGTGTGTTTTTGCCTTTGAGTTTTGGGCATGACAAAATTATAGATGAGATATATTAAGATTTAGTTATATGAATAATTTGTATTAAAAATCTATTTATACATGTAAGTTATTTTTGTTAATAACACTATGAATTCATATTAAAATGTATTTATACATTTAAGAAAAAAATTAGTAACAATACCATCTTATTAATATAAGGAAACTATACAAAAAAATATATAAAGATTTTATTATTTAAATAATGTATAACACTTTTTTCATTGGTATATTAATAATGATTACAATTAATTAATAATGATGCGCTTAAAATTGTATAATAAAATAATTAAGTATAAAATTTAAAGTTATTTTCTAAATAAAGTAGATAAATATAATAAAATAGATATAATGAAAATTTCAAACTCCAAAGTTTGTAGAATGATGCATGTTTTCCCTAAACAATAACATAAATCTATTATAATTTATTTAAATATTAAATATACATTACAAATATACTTAGTCAGATTGAAATATAATTTAATATAAACTAAAATACAATAGGACTCATTTTCACTCATTACCTACCATTTTCATAAAATAAGAATTAATTATTGGATATAAAAGTCTCCATTATACTTATTTTATCCAATACATGTCATCCCAAACAAGAAAAAGAGGTGAATATTTATCTGGTAATCATAATTTAAACCAATGCAATAAATAATAAATATATTTAATCTATTTGAATTAAATCATTAAATTTCGTATCACCTTTATATACATTTCAATCACTCTATTTCTAAATCATCCTACTGGTTTTAACAAGAAGTAAAAAAAAATGGAGAAGAAAGAACATGTTTCTAAGCTTGTGCTTCCCATTGCTATTACCCATTATGGGCTTCTTTAGTTGCCTTTTTTGTAAACATTTTTTTTTTCCTTTATGAGGATTCATATTTCAATTTTTTGGGTAATATTTTGCACTCACATTGAACTAGACGAGAGCCAAAAATTGGCGAAATGAAGCAGCAACAATTATTTTTTTCCTCCAAACACAAAACTTTGAAATAGTTTCCAATAGTATTAATCCCCAATTTCTAGTAGCGAGGATGAGGAACACCTTTGCTCACATCAAGTGAATGGAAGCATTTAAATGTTGTCAATGGTGGGCAACGTGCATTCATTTAATTTTATATTGATAGAGATAAATGAAGGCTAATATGTTTTCTTAATTGAATAAAAAAAAAGAATATATTATATAGGGTAAGCCAAATTTTTAGTTTACGAGAATCTATTTCTTCTTAGAATAATTTTAATACTATAGACTCATGAAATACTGAGGGCCTGTTTGGGCATGGAAATATGAATTACAAATAGGCATTTGTTATTCTAGATTTGATATTGGTGCATTTGTTATTCTAAATTTGTTATTCCAGATATGTTTGGAGATCTACAAAAGCCAAATTAAATCAATATGTACATAAAACTTCCAAATTCAAGTGGATCAATAAGAGAGACGATGAGGCATTTTACAAAGTAATCTCACAAATTTAATGTAATACATCATTTAAAGATAAAAAAATCTACTCATGTGGAACTAGGGTGATAAGTAATTTATAGTAAGATATCATAGCTCCAAAGTTTTACTTGAATCTCTAAAAGGCATGAACAAAAATATATTGTCATTAATACTATGATTTGATCTACATAGCCTAATTTGGACTAGTGTTGGACAATTTATACTCTTGAAAGAGAGGTCAAGAATCCCACAAGCAGATAGGGTATGTGAAATTTGATTGTATCATAATTAATTACAAGAAGTGTGAGGTAGTCTATTAGGAAATCTCGAGTTGTAATGCCTACCCCTACCTTACTTTTCTGATATTAATGCCAAACTCTTTTAGGCTAGCTTTATGGTTATTCTTGATGATTAGTGACATTTGATTTCTAGATTGTTAAATGTTATTTCATACTCAGTTGATTTATGTAATGAGTTAGTTATTTCAGTTATTCATGATTATGCTTTGATGATGGTACATATATGTCATTTAGTGACTTTTAGTTATTTCATGAGGATAGTTAGATGTATGATTTATGTGTAGTTCTTCTGGTTACTTACCCCATACTTGCATGTGTATGGTGTACCTATCCATTTTACTTTATGTATGATGTTTCCGATGTGATTGAGGAAGGGAGTCATAGTCACCTGCTAATCGAGATCTACATGCTGCAACACTTCCAACGATTGCATGTTTAGTTTAGAATATGTGTTTGTACATGCATGGATTGTACGTAGATTACAAGTACCATGTATCAATTTCCTTGAATTGCTAGGATAAGTGTACTTTATCACAATATTTCGATGGTATAAGTGGGGAGAGAACTCTTGAGTCCAAATCCTAACCTAAGCCTATTTTCCTAGAAAATAGGACAAGTATCTAAGTTAGTTTCCCCTTCTGAAATTATCAAGTGACAAGAATTCATGATTTTGACCCTGGAGTTTGTTTTGGTATTCTGTATTGTATGATGGGTTTTTGTATTTCATTTTGTGGGTTTGTGATGAATTTTTGTTATAATTAAATCAAATTAAAAAAAAAATTAATGATTTAATTTAATAGAAATTTCATAAAGATAAATCAATATTTAATTAATTAAGAAATTAATTAAATTAAATAATTATATTTAAAAGATTTCATTAATGTCTAATTTAGGGCATATTTATATTTATTTAATTTAATAATTATGATTTAGGAGTTTTTTTTTAATAATAAACTCTAATTAATATTATTAGTTAAACTAATAAATATTATATTAAAAGCGTATCATGATTTAATTAAAAAGAGAGAAAATTATTTAATAAAGATATTTTAATTAATGAAAAAAAGGTTGTGCATGAAATTAAAATATAATAACAAGTAAAGATCAACAAGTCTTCTCATGTGATTGCACAACCAAACCTGTAAATTTAGGGGAGAAGTCTTTATCAAAGATCTAGAGCTCATTTTGTAAGAACCGGGGTTTTGGAGGAGCAATTTCAAAGAAGAAGAGTTTCAGAAAAAGGGGATTGTTTGCATGCTACATGCGTTGTTATATTAGCATCATATTCAAGTAGAATCTTGTGCGTTTATTTGTAAAGCAGTTTTTCATTCTTCAAATTCATATCTTCTTCATGTCTGTATATATCTGTTTTAAGAATTCTAGATTTGGTTCAACCCCTTGTGTTGAAATTTGCTATTTCTTTGTCTTGATGTCATCTATGAATGAATTAATTAAATTGAAGCCATTGTAGGTGAATTCATTGTTCTTCATTTTGAAATCACCTATATATGGATTATTAATTTGAGATTAGAAACCATCATTTGCTTTAAATTGGGTGATTGGTTATGGATTTGTTAAAATCAGGATGTGCGTTTTGAAATAAAAATGAAGTTTTTTTTCTATCAATTTTAACTAATTGATCTGGGTTTCTATATTAGGTTTATATTGGAAAATTATCATATATATATATATATATATATATATATATATATATGTATATATGTATATATATATATATATACATATATATACATATATATATATACATATATATACATATATATATATATATGTATATATGCATATATACATATATATACATATATATATATATGTATATATGCATATATACATATATACATATACATATATATACATATATATATGTATATATACATATATACATATATATATATGTATATATATGTATATATATATATGTATATATACATATACATATATATACATATTATATATATATATATATACATATACATATATATACATATATACATATATATACATATATATATGTATATATGTATATATACATATATACATATATATATGTATATATATGTATATATATATATATATGTATATATATGTATATATGTATATATACATATACATATATACATATATATACATATATATACATATATATATGTATATATGTATATATATATATATATATATATATATATATATATATATATATATATATATATATATATATATATATATATATATATATATATATAATTGCAAAGTAATTTGTAATTACTATGTAATTACATTATTAAATATAAAAATAAATTAGGGGGGGCTTGTTTTGGTTTTGTTTTGTTTTTAAAATAAAATATAAAACAAATTTATAGGTTTGGAGGTGGACAGGGCCACCAATCCCCCACCCACCCCTATGGCTATAAAGGCAGGCCACACAACAACTTGCTACTGTCGCAGCAATAGGTACTACCGCAACAGTACCTTGCTATTGCTACAACAATAGTGTGCCGCAACAACACCTCCTAGTTGGTGGGCTTAAAGTGTACATAGGTTAGCATTTTTTCCATAGTTTTTAAATTTTTTATTTATTAATATTTTAGTTAATATTAATTTTATTTAATGTTATTTAATATATATTAAATATTAATAATTTTTAATATATTAAATATTAATGACTTTTAAAATATTAAATGTTATTAATAATATTATATTATTAAAGATTATCATTTTATTAATAGATTAATAATTATTTATTGATAATTTAGAAGAAATTATTTTTAAATAAATAATTATTATCATTAATAAATTGATGATTATTGAATTTTAATAATATTTAATTAAAGTATCTAATTAAATTATTATTAAAATGAATTAGAATTGTAAATTGTGAATGGTTAATGGGAAAACTCAAGTTTTTCTTGATTGTCTAATTTTAAAATGAAAATGATTTTTTTATTAAGGGAAAGCTATTACATCTTTTGATAATACGAAAACCTTAGAAAATTTGATACTTTGGAAAGACAAAAATTGAAACCCTACTTGTATATCGAATCTTGTACTTGAAAATGAATTGAACTATGAAAACTATGTTTAAACAAATTTATATGAACTGAATCATCTAGGATTCTAGTGAGCTCGAAAACTGTTAGAAAGGTTAATCTTTCCTTGGATATATTTTAATTAGGATATTCCAAGGGTCCCTACATGTAATTTTTCCACTTGTACACATGTGGAGGACATGTCATTATTTGTCCATTATTCCACATGTAAGGACAACTCTTGTTTATTTCTTTATTTAGTTTATCCTCCTTAAGAGGATTGTGACACTTTGCACACACCTATTATGAATGTGGCATTCATAGAAATGGGAGTTACAAATGCAACTCCTCTCTCATCTCTATATAAGAGATGCTCCTCCTTCTTTCTTCACAACTACACACCACTCTAAGCACTTGATGTTATTGTATTGAGCTACCTTTGCTCCAACACTCTCTCTCTCTCTCTTCTTTAGGCATTTACCTTCATTCATAATAACTCACAAGGGGTTTTCTTTGCTTTCCCCTTATAAATCCTTGTCTCCATTGTTGAACCATCTTGGTGTATGCTCTTGGAGTTGCTTATCTCATGGTAACATTGTTTCACACTTAACTTACTTGGATTGTTTCTCGTTCCTTGCTCAACATTATTCATTTCTTACATGGTATCAGAGCTTGGTTATCTAATCCTTGTTTTAAGTTTTGTGGTGAAGGTTGCCATTCATTGGAGCACACCTTATTTGGAGACGTTATTGAGAGAAGAAGATTGTGTTGTGATCTTAGCTCGTTTTAACTAATCTTGTGCATGCAAGTTTTTTTTACTAACCCTCTTTGGAAGGCTTGCCGCCAAAGGGTTTTCTTGCAAAGCTTTTTTTTACTAACCCTCTTTGGACGGCTTGCCGCCAAAGGGTTTTCTTATAAAGCTTCTTATTCTTTTCTAACCCTCTTTGGACGGCTTGCCGCCAAAGGATTTTCTTAGTAGTTTTTTTTGGTTTGTTTTGGACGGCATGCCGCCAAAACAAAACATATTACAATAGTGAAGCTTTTTATCTCTTTATTTTTTTTCCTCTCACTTTATTTATCAAAAATTTTTTTAGGAAAAAAAATATATTTTACTTCTTTTTTTTAAAAAAAAATATAGTATAAAGTTTTTATATATATAAAAACAAATAAAAAAAAATTTCTTTTATTTTTTGTTTAAGGCGGCCGCGCCACCCGCGCGCCACCTCGTGCCTCAGCCACCCACCGAAGGCACTGTTACATATTTTGGCCCGGACACGCTGCAGCATTTTCGACCGCGCAAATCTCGCCGCCGCGCAAACAAATCGCGCCGCTGTGCCAACAATCCCGCCGCCGCGCAAACATTTGCGCCGCCGTGCCAACATCCTCGCCGACGGTTACATTCCGCCGCCGCCACCTCTGCACCCTTACCGCGCACTCTGTGTTTTTAAAACCCCCCACCACCGCCCGCGGCTCGCCGCTCCACACACGCGGCAACCACCGACGTTGGCCGCTCTTGCCACGCGGCAACCACCGCCCGCGGCTCGCCGCTCCACACACGCGGCGACCACCGACCGCCACTTTCTCTTGCCACGCGGCAGCCACCACTTGCTTCCCTCAATTTTTGATTTAAAACCGTTTCCCCCTCTCTTTTTTTCATTTTAATTAAACTTTAATTATTTTTAAATTCCACTATCACTATTAATTATAATTAAAATAATTTAAAAAAAATCAAATATTCTTAAAAAAATAATAATAATAATAACATAAAATAATAAAATATAAAATAAAAAAACAAACAATTTTGTTCAATTCATAAAAATTTTAATTTTTTTTTCTCCAAATCATTTGATTCTCAAATTAAGGTTTTTTTTTTCAAAAAAAAAAGAAGGAAAGAATTTTTTTTTTCCAATCATGTCAACATTAATTCCAGAACTCAAACTTAATTATTCAAATTATCATTCTTGGAAAACCCATATCTCATTTATTTTTCGTTTTAAACATCTCTTTGAAATAGCCACTGACCCTTCTCTTGAGCCTGGTTCAGCAGCTACTCAAGATGAGAAAGATACCTGGAAAGCTAAAAATGAAGAAGTTTTAGGGTTAATTGGTATTTCTATTATTCCAGATTTATATGTCTTAATTGCTCACTGCTCTAAAGCTCATGATGCGTGGTCCATCTTGAAGACCAAGTATGACAGTAGCGATGAATATCGCAAAATACAATTACAAGATCAACTCGAAGATCTCAGGTATGTAGATTTTAAAGGTATGGATGAATTCCTCTTAAAATTTGATTCTCTTAAAAGTCAAATTATGGCTTTAGGTATTCAATTAGAGGATATTCGTTTAATCCATCTTATTCTTAAAAAATGTCTTCCAAGACAGTTGCAACAGTTTATAACCAATATTCATGCACAACTTGCTATTCCTACTTTATCTTCTCAGTTAACTTATGTTATTTTCCAAACTTTATTGAGACAAGAAGAAGCTAAGCTAATCTAGTTTGGTACTCTCAAATCAAATGAACATGCATTTGTCTCTAGAAATTCAACTAATAATTCTCGTTCCAATAATCATAATTACAAGCCATCTAATTCAAATAACACTAACAATAAATTTCATCCCAAATATAATAATACCCATCACCCTAATAATACTCGTAATCCTAATCAAAGGAACCATTCCAATCCCAAACCTCATTGTTCTTATTGTGGCAAAGATGGTCACCTTGTTAATAATTGTTTTAAAAAACAAAATGATAAAAAACCTATGAATCATAGTACCAATCATCAAACCTCAAACCATAGAAAAGGTAATTCAACTTATTCTAATTCTCGTCAAGCTTTTACTTGTAGCTTTAATCTTTGTAAACCTCTAGAGTGGATTGTTGATAGTGGTGCATCCCAACATGTCACCTCTCATAAAGAAATTTTTGATTCCTTACAACCTGATATTGCTAACATTCCTATTCAGTTAGCTAATAATCAGACTTGTAAAGTTGAAGGACTAGGTGATGTTACTATTCCTAATGGTAAATTGCATAATGTTCTATATGTCCCTGACTTGAAAACTAATCTAATTTCTGTTTCACAGCTATGTCAGAACTATAAAGTTGAATTCTACAAAGATACATGTTATATTATAGATCCTCAAACTCTTAAAGTAATTGCTTATGCTAAAATGGATAATGACAATTTGTTTAAATTCCATGAATTTGCTAGTTCACGATATTCTTTACATACTTCTATTGATTTCAATATATGGCATGAAAGACTTGGTCATTTAAATTCTGATTATATTACTTTCATGCAAAAGAATAATATGGTTGATGGCTTGCCTAACATTATTCCTTCCAAGATTATCTGCACAGGTTGTATGAGTGGTAAGATGCATAGGGAGCCCTTTCCAAGTGGAAAATCATGGCGAGCAACTCATAAGTTGCATCTTGTCCATAGTGATCTTTTGGGTCCCATGGAGAATACCTCCATCCAAGGTTCTTGGTATGCACTTACCTTTGTTGATGATTTTTCTAGACGAACTTGGATCTATTTTTTGCATAGCAAGGATCAAGTTCTTGATATATTTATTGAATTTCAGTTATATGTGGAAAGGCAATCTGGGTATAAACTTAAAATTCTTAGAACTGATAATGGGAAAGAATATGTGAATAATGCTTTTCATTCTTATTTGAAATCATGTGGAATTAAGCACGAGCTTACTATTCCTTATACACCACAACAAAATGGTGTAGCAGAAAGAAAGCATCGGACCATTGTTGAAATGGCTCGAAGCATGTTGCATGCTAAGAATTTGCATTATAAATTTTGGGCTGAAGCCATGTTTTGTGCAACTTATATTCTTAATCGGACTCCTACCAAAGCTCTCAAAGCTATCACTCCATAAGAGGCTTGGTCTGGTAGGAAACCAAATTTACATCATTTACGGATATTTGGTTCTACTGCTTATGTCCATACGCCTAAACAGAAAAGGCATAAATTAGATGCTAAGTCATCTCCTTATATGTTTGTTGGCTATGATGAACACACTAAGGGTTATCGTGTTTATGATTCCACTACTACCAAAGTTCAAGTTGCTAGAGATGTTTGTATTGCAGAAACTGGAGTTCATGATTGCTCTACTACAACGGATGAAGAATTCAGTGGCACTAAAATTGTGCTAGTGGAGGACCAACCTCCCTCTCTTAACCCTACTCTTTCTTTTAATCAAGTACCACAGGTTATTTCTACTCCTACATCTCATGATACTCAAATAGATACTAATGATACCGTTCTTACTCATGATTCTTCCTCTAGTGATAATTCCATTACAACTAAACGTAAACCTAAATGGGCTCAAAATCTCATCAATGAAGCTGATGATTATATTTCTAAATCTGGTGGAATTAAACATAGAAGGATTAATTATTGTAATTATGCTTTGATGACTACTATTATGAATTCTAACGATCCTAAGTCTTTTGATCAAGCTAACTCTCAACCTCATTGGCAGAAAGCCATGCAAGAGGAATATGATTCGTTACTTGCTAATCACACTTGGGACTTAGTCACATTACCTCCTGGCAAAAACCTAGTTTCATGTAAATGGTTATATAAAACAAAATTGAATACTAATAATTAAATTAGTAAATTTAAAGCTAGACTAGTTGCTAGAGGCTTTTCCCAAATTGAAGGCTTAGACTATAATGAAACCTTTGCACCTGTTGCTAAAATGCCTACTATCAAATTAGTTCTTGCTTTAGCATCTAAACTGAATTGGCCCATTCATCAAATGGATGTTAAAAGTGCTTTTTTAAATGGTGAGTTACATGAAGAAATCTATATGGCTCAACCTCCTGGATTTGTTAAGAAAGGTAGTGAAAATCTAGTTTGCAAATTGAACAAATCTATTTATGGCCTTAAACAATCACCTAGAGAATGGTATTCTCAAATTAATTCTTTCTTCATTTCTCAACGTTTTACTAGAAGAAAAAATGATCCTAATTTGTTTATTAAACATACTGCCGATGATATTATCCTTATTATTGTTTATGTAGATGATTTAATTCTCACTTCTAGTTTAGACATTTTGATTTCTGATATTAAATTCCAACTTAAACAAAAATTTCAAATGACCGACTTAGGTATCTTACATTACTTCTTAGGTATGCAAATTTTTCAAACTCCTAATGGTATATTTGTTTCTCAAAGCAAGTATGCTTATGATCTTTTAGAAAAGTTTAAGATGAATGACTCTAACCATGTTTCAATTCCATGTGAATTAGGAACTAAATTAATAAATGATATGAATACTCCTTTTGTTGATGAAACTTTGTATAGACAATTAGTACGAAGTTTAAATTATTTAACTCTTACTAGACCTGATATTGCTTATAGTGTTGGTTTAGTGTCTCGTTTTATGTCTAAACCTCAACAAACTCATTTTAAAGTTGCTAAACGCATCTTAAGATATATTAAAGGAACTATTAATATAGGCTTATTTTATGATCCAAACTCTGAATTCATTTTATATGGCTATACTGATTCCGATCTAGGTGGAGATCCCAATGATGGGAAATCCACTTGTGGTTATGTTTTCTTTGTTGGTTCAGGTCCAATTTCTTGGAAAAGCAAAAAGGAACACTCTATTTCCCTATGCTCAACGGAAGCTGACTACAAAGGTTGTACCAATGCAGCTAAAGAAGCTGTGTGGATTCGAAGACTTCTTGATGATTTTGGTCTACTTCAACAATCACCTACACCTATACATTGTGACAATCAAAGTGCTATTGCCTTGGCAAAGAATCCAGTATATCATGCTCGCACTAAACATATTTCACTTCAACATCACTTCATTCGAGAACAAGTTGAAGACAATCAAATTATTCTTCTTTATTGTAAAGGAGAAGATCAAGTGGCTGATATCTTAACCAAACCACTTTCTAAAGAGAGATTTCAGTTCCATTGTAAAAATTTGGGTTTGCAACCCGTTGAAGTACACTCCCCAAGTAAAGCTTAAGGGGGGGTGTTAGAAAGGTTAATCTTTCCTTGGATATATTTTAATTAGGATATTCCAAGGGTCCCTACATGTAATTTGTCCACTTGTACACATGTGGAGGACATGTCATTATTTGTCCATTATTCCACATGTAAGGACAACTCTTGTTTATTTCTTTACTTAGTTTATCCTCCTTAAGAGGATTGTGACACTTTGCACACACCTATTATGAATGTGGCATTCATAGAAATGGGAGTTACAAATGCAACTCCTCTCTCATCTCTATATAAGAGATGCTCCTCCTTCTTTCTTCACAACTACACACCACTCTAAGCACTTGATGTTATTGTATTGAGCTACCTTTGCTCCAACACTCTCTCTCTCTCTTCTTTAGGCATTTGCCTTCATTCATAATAACTCACAAGGGGTTTTCTTTTCTTTCCCCTTATAAATCCTTGTCTCCATTGTTGAACCATCTTGGTGTATGCTCTTGGAGTTGCTTATCTCATGGTAACATTGTTTCGCACTTAACTTACTTGGATTGTTTCTCGTTCCTTGTTCAACATTATTCATTTCTTACAAAAACCTTTGTGAATCTGGCAACTAGAGAAATAGAAACTGAAACCTAGTTTGAGATTGAAAACATTATGATCTTTAATACTTGAAAATGAAAATGAAAACTTGAAAACCTATGTAGCACTGCTACTAACAAAATCAATAAATATGAATCCAATAACAAGTACAAAGTACACAATTTTTTTTTTATTAACTCCACTTAATACAAGTACAAGTACACAGATTGAACCATTCTCAATCTGAAAACCTCAAAATACAAGTAAACATCATCCAAATATGATTCCAAAAAGACTCTAAAACATATTGAGTTCAGTACAATAATGGAGTACAATCTCATCTTAAATGTCTATGTCCAAAATATGGACCCTACAAGGAAATGAATAAAGATTCAAGAAGAACTTCAATAAGAATCTTTAGCTACTTGTAAACTCGAAGCACTTGGAAACACATAGGATGTAACACAAAACAAAAGAGGGCTCGGTACACACTGAGTAGAAAAATGTAATCCATTTGCAAGCACGTTAGTCCAAACATAAACAAAACCATACTACAGATATCTATTTAACTATAACATAGTGCAATTCCAAAATTAATATGCAAGAAGTAAACCTTTAATCATTATTGCAAAATTAAACTTGCACTAAGAATAATATGTAAATGAAACATATATACTGAGGTGTCATCATTATGGCACTAAGATACTGCATCCATGTATGGTATGCTCATAGTCAACACATAATGGGTTTCTCTATTATACTTGTCAATGACAGAATAGAGAAATGCCTTGTTCTTCATACTTAACCATATAGGTTTAAGTCATAGGTAAGGCTACTTATCTATTAATATGTAATTAACCCACTCAATTTCATTTAATATTATCACTGAATTTAAATTACTAAATAGGATAAACCGTATTCAGCCACCTCGATAAATGTTCATCACAGCTATTCTTAAACACACTTCAAACAGAGTTTCTAAGAATGTACATGCTATAGATATAATTTAGTATTCAACATGATACTACATCCTTTAATCTATTCGAACACATCTAAACTTTGCCTATTTCCAAGGTAAATTTTAGACTACTATAACAACAAAATCAAATACTATAATATTAAGAATTCATAAATACAATTAAACTGACATCTTAACTTAATGATATTTACTGATCTTAGTACTATACTATTTAACCCTATTGTTATAACAATCTATACTTATCCTTTGGAATAGCAAGATAGTAAAATTAAAGTAATTATGATAACAATGAAATTTCATCAAACATATATCATAAATTCACCTTTTATTTGAAAACAACTTTTCTTTTCAATAATGAACTCTAAATAGTTCTGAATTCAAATATATAATAGAATACATCTTTTGAATAAAAGATTTCTATTTCATAACATTTTATTTCAAAGAAATGTATAAATGCTAATTAAATCATTCTTATTAATTATAGCATTATTGATACATTTCCTATTGTCTAGATTCAGTCAATGCCTATATAGAGATCAATAACAATGATGCCATTTTAACATCTATATATTACATTATCCAAATGTAAATTATTTTATTTTATGAAAAGCTCTCATGTTATATTTTCAGAATTCTACACAGTTGTTTAACAATATGTCATTACTCTGTTCTAACTGCACTAAGCTTTCGAAGATACAAATTAGACACCATATCATAATGTTATTCTCTATCAATAATAAAAAATAATCAGATCACAAAATCCTTTGAAAATGTATAATAGGAAACGGCTAATACTATTGACAAGTTTTCTACCGTCTGTTCACACCAATCAAATTACAACCTAAAGTTTCATATCAATATTATAACCAATTGTTTACAAAATGCGTTGAACAACAATTGTTTTAAAACAGAATTCCAAATTCACATTAAAATCTTTCTTCTCAAGAAATTTTGACTATTCAATTTAAGTCTCACAATAAGATCATTAACATAACAATAGTTATGCTGTTACAACACAAATCTATCTTCATTTATATTTCAAGGTAATTTTTTAACAAAATGTCAAAGGCATCAAATTATCCTAACCATTGCTACAAGGTTAATATCTTTAAATTTATTGTTTGATATAATCACTATAACTCATATTTCGACATCCAAATACATACTTAGAACAATGAAATTAGTTATGTAGGAATAACCCCAAAACTCTACTAAGTACAACCCAATACAATTACTTTGTTTGATTTCAAATTGTATGACAAAATGTCTATGTCATAGATTAAAGATGTTATACCCTAAACTTGTATAATGTTATTACCCTAAACTTGTATGTGATACTAGGGTAAATAACTGTACCCAAATCAAATGCAAACCATTTGACTAAAAGACCAGACCAAACCTCATTAACACTGTTCGAGACATATTCTCAAAATTGATAACATCCACAGGTACACAATACACAGTGATCTCCAAGATGCATATAACATAGTAAAAACCCATTTGCACACAACATAACCAAAAGAAATTTACATTCTCATATTAATTAATCACAGTGATATGTTAAACACAGAGTTTGGCTATATGAAACCGACAACTGTGGGCTATTTGATAATAAACAACAAAGCCCAAACATATCCATGTTGCCCAAGCATAGTTCCATAACCTTCCTCGAGTATGGGAACAAACATTACTCAGAAAAAACATCTCCGAACCTTGCCTACTTCTAGGCTCGAGAGTTTATTACGCAAATATACTTCAAAACATTATTGAATCATACTCCTAACATTCCTATTTTAAAATTAAATACAGTAGTAAGAGAGCAAGAAGGGATAGAGAATGCCCCTACTTGAGACATAGTAAATGGCAATGCTTGACACAAAGATCTTCAATAGCGCTTGCTCCAAAGCTTGAAACATCAAATCAAACCTCACTTCCAAACTGAGAACACTGTCTAACCAGCATACATCTGTGATACAGAAGAGACTGAAATGAAAAGAAATGGAAAATCTTGCTATGAGAAAATTAACCATGCTCATTTTTTCATAAGAAAGTTTCTCCTTCCAACTGAAACCCTTCATGTTTCCATCTCTTCAGCAGCAGAACATAGATGTAACACTTCACAGAGCAAAAAGGCCAATTTGTCGGCAATACTTCTGTAGAAACCAAACTCACAATTGACATGGACAACCAAGAACTTTAGTGCCTTAATGGCCTTACTATAATGCGCATTCAATGCACTTCAATTCTTCTCAGAGTCGTGTATATGATAGATTCAAAGCCACCGCCAAAGTTGGCTTTTAAAAATAATGCATAATTCCCTAAGTTATTGCATTCAAAACCCTTTAGGGTTTTAGGGAAATTAAATCCTTTAATCAAAAAAATATATGTATTCTTTGAAAGCCACAGGTTATTAAACCCCTTTTAAAATAAATGGAATTTTTTTTAACCGAATCCAACTTAGTTTTATTTTTTATTTATAACACAAGTGAAGATAACATATACAACTTGACATCATAAATTTAGATGAATGAAGAAGTATATACATTCTTAACTCCTATGCAACAATGCTAAACTAAACTTAACAAAGAAAATGCATTAATCATAATTAAATCATTCATAAACTCTGCTAATGTCCAATAAGCCATGTACTAACATTAATGTTGTCATAAAGAATTTGAATTATGGTAACATAAACTATTTCCAATCATGAAATATAATATGTAAACTTGTATTTAATTTAAAACTTTTCAAATGCTTTATCCGAAATATTTTATCTAATGTCTTTACACAAAAGTAAAAAAACTAGAGAATTAGACATTTCCTTAACCAAGTTCTGCAAATGAAACAACATAACATCTGAAAGATACATCAAACAGTAAAATTTTAATATGCAGAAAAACCCTAAGTAGTGGTCAGGCATGACAACCTATAAGTGAAAATTAAACCTTTTGTGTTTTCAAAACATAATGAATTATGAAAGTTACATTGTATGTACTATATGCAATGTGTGATTTGCTAATGTTGGGTTTTGAGGTTGACTTAGCTTTGACTAGTTAGGATGTTCGCTAGAGGCTTGAGAGTTTTGTTTTCTGATGATGTTATGGATTTTTTTGTATACAATCTTTTATACCCAACCATGGTAATGTGGCATGTGTGTTCTATGATAAGTTTGGTCTATTGGTGGTTATTGCTTTCTAGTGTTCTTGTGTGAAACTACGGTGAATGGTATGACTTTTTTGATATAACCTTTGATTCTTTGATCATTTATCTTTGGATTGTTTCCTACTTGGTTGTGTAGGACTAAGGTGATTATATTATTTTTTCTTGTTGATGTCATGTTATTACTTGAATTTGGTTTATGTATACTTGATCAGTCTTGTTAGGATGATTGTATTGGTAAAATTTGTAATTTTGATCAGTGATATTTCAGTGATTTCTAGGTGCTTGTTAAAGAATTTATGTGTGGTTTATGATCATTTGATACCTTTTTTCTTTTGCTAATCTTAAGAAAGGTTATCTATATGTCATGTTGGGAAGTGGCTTGCAATGGAGGCCAAGGCCCTACAGAGATTGATGGGTAAGAGTAGTAAAAGTAAAAAGTTGTGTCATCTTTCAAGCTGACTTATTAGAATGTCTAAATTTGAGTATTTCTATCTAAAACTCAATTTTATTCAAACATATGATCAAAAAAATTTCATTCTAGCTAACTTATATATGGTCTCATACTTTTCCAATTGGAAATGTCTATTAAATGCATGTTTTATACTAGTTTGTATCCAATTACTAAACAAATAAAATTATTTCAGAAAATTGATGTTACAATAACTCTTATTATTTTTTATGATGTTTTTTTAATAACATACAAACACCATTTTATAGATCTCAAAGTCAACAATATTCTTATATAAAGCCTATAGTGTTTTAATTAGATATAGTATATTGTAATTAAAAAATTCTACAAGTATGTATTTTAATACTCGAGAAGATGTCAATTTTGAGAAAGGAAAAAATATTAAATCATGTCAAAAAAAATTAAAAATCATGTAATGTTCTAGAGGAGAGAGTCCTCTTCAAGAATGTATAGTTTTACTTTTGGTTAGAATAGATTTGTTTTGAAAAATGTGGTGGGAGATGAAAACTATCGATTTTAGGTGAGTTGATATTTGAATCATTATAAAAGATAAAATATAGGTCTAAAGCCAAATTTTACTTTTGTTTGTTCTAGATATATATGTTATCCATAACATAATCTAATATAGAAGGTAAATAAGTTTATTTACATATAGTTTTGTGGTGGGAACTATACCCCTAATTTTCAAAAAATTTCAACAAGTTAAAATTTGTCTTTAAAAATTAGGAAAATATATCAATTCTTATTCCAAATCATTATTAAAAATTATAATACTAAAATTCATCCATTTCTACACATTCCATTAGTTTACTTCATCATCAAATTATAAATAATATTGCTAGTTTTGTGTCATTGAAGATGAATAGGTGTACTTTTGTTAGCCTTTTCCTTTATAAAAGGGTGACATAGGTTTGTGCTACAACCCATTGTAGGTTATTTTAATAAGCGATAACATTTCATTAAATGGGTTTAAAATGGAAGGTCACTAGGGGGTCCAGAGTATTAAAAGACTACTAGGGTAACCTTAGAGCCCACTTGTTAGTATGCCTTTTCTATACAAAAGTATACTGATGCTGCATAGAGACACTAGGGGGTCTAAAGTCCATAATGGCTATGAGGGTAACCTTAGAGTTGGCTCATGAGATGACACTTTCCCACTTGCATAGTATATTTCTTACATGTCTTTATCGCCTCTAGGATTAGGTGATACTTGTGTCTTGGTACCCTTTGAGATAGTTTTCTTTCAGGTGTTTCCTTGACCTAGATGTTAGTTGTGATCTATGAGTTTGATATTTGTATGGGACTTGAGTTTATCTCCTCGACACGATGGGAGTGGGCCATTTGGGTTCCACAAGATCAGGTGGTAGTGCATTTTCTTATACCACTGAGATTCGATAGCTAGATGTTGTTAGTGGAGGTGCTTGTGCAATTTTATGCTTCATTTTGATCTTGTATTTATGTCGAATGATTATTCTCTATTGTACTACATTTGTTTATCAGAGATCTTATGAGATGTTGTATATTATTATTGATGTATATTCTTTCAACCTTTCATACCCTATCACTTGTATAGTGGATGGTTGTGCATTATGATTATTGCCAAGTGGCATTCTATAATTGAATATTATTTATATGGATTCATGCTTAAAGTTATTCTTTGATGTGTATTTATGGTATATTGGATTTAGTATTAATTAAACTTAAATGTGATTCAACATCATGGTACCCTTAGGAGATGTAATCTATTTATGATGGTTGTATATATGTGAGTTATTACTTCCATTGTATTATATCTATTGTTGTTTATTAGCTTTCAAAAAAAAAATTCTCGACAAACTAAGTGAAACTTTAGGTTAATTTATTTTGGTTTCCCTAGTAGGGCATTACAAAATTTTCATCCTTAATGTAATGGTATATCTTCTTATTTTTATAGGTATTTCTATTAGTAAATCTCAAATTTCATCCTTCATATTAGTATTAATCCTTGACACAATGATTATTCAAAGGAAAAAATTCTCATAGGCTTGTGGATTTTATATGAATATGAATAGAAAAGCACTTAATTAACTCTTTCCATTTAAAAAATATTTTCTTAGGATTACAAATACTTTTGATTAAGAAGAATCATCCATTAAATAATTTCTTATAGAATTAATATATTATGCATAGGTTATGTCACTTGTACTTAACCACAATAACTTAGTATAATAAGATATACAATCAATAACACTCAATGTAACTTCCTTTAATATTTAATTTTATACATGCCATATATGTCTAGTCCAAATGGAATAACCCTCATCATAAATGAGGAAATCAAAATTCTCCACACTCACCATGACCTTTTTATAGTGTTCTCTTAATAAATGCAACACAGGACATCATATTGTCATCATGCGAGTAGATGCATATTGACAAATTTCCCAAAAAATACTAGCTTATTTTCTAGATAAATATATACTTGCATTCTATATATTCTATAAGGACTTTAAGACTTTTCTTACTTAGCATGAAGCCAAGGATAAAAGATTTAGTTTTCCAATATTTAGGACCTTAACTTTCATGTTGTTATTTACTATATGGCTCAGTATAAAATTTGCAAAATTTAGCTATATTGTTTCAAGATCAAATGGAAAATTTGGAAATAGTACTAATTCACCATTTCATCATTATGAGTTTTGCAAGAGTTATAATAAGAGCTCTCTCAATTTTTCTATGGTTCCTATTTTAAAGTAGATATGATTGTCGCAATCCTCTTTAATTATTTGGTAGCACTCATTTCAAACTATTTGATAAAATTTTCTAAAGGAATTTTTTTCCTTGATGTATTTTTTCATGGTCTTCTAGTTGTTGCTAGATTAGCTCTATTGAGAAAAATGGTCCTTAATGCATATTTTGTGGTCATTAGAAAACTATTAAGTGCATTTCATGTTTTCTTTCTTTAGAGCTTATACTACATGGTGTTAGTTCTATGATTTTATTGATCACTTTTGAGATAATCCATTCTTATGCATTATGATTCTGTTAAGAAAATAACCTAGAACACCCACTACATGGTATCTGTCATTATTATAAGGTGAAAATTCATGTTAGTTCTCATATGGGTGAAATGAATTCTATTTTAATTTATAGATATCTAGTTGATATAATTTCTCACTTTATATAAAGACAATGATTTGTTCTATTACTTTTAGGGAAATCTACACAAAAATAAATAAGGTTTCAATTGAGGCACTAGTACATATTTTAGGTACTTGTTGAACTATTGGTGAAATGATCCATGAATTTTTACCAAGGTCTCTCTACTGCTTGCCTCTATTCGAGGTCATTCTTAACCTCATGAGTGGTGTCGCAAAGACAACCAATTTTCTCATTATAAACAAGATGCCTTCTCTCATGCTTCTTAGTCTTGTGTGCAAATATTCAAATAATAATCTTGGAGAGGATCATCCTTGCCTATTTTCCACTTCTTTTAGACTATTTTATAGGACCTTGAGTATGGTTTTGGTGGTTCTCCAAAAAATCATAAATTTTCTCACATTGTTCTTGATATATTATACATGCTCATGATATTTAGCTCCCTAATATTAAAGATAATGAAAAAGATAATGATGACAATGATGGTTGGTACACTCTCACAAATATTATAAACCTCATTCATAAAAGATAAACATCACCACTTCCTCGTTACCTATTAGGTCTTACCAAATAATAACTTATTATTATTTTTATTTTAAATTCAATCTACTAACCTTTAAAATGACTTCTTCTACAACCTTCTTTTATGAATACACATAGCTCATTTTACAAATAGTAGTCCTAAAACATATTAACAAAAATTACAATGATATAAACTCAACTAGAAATAACTATTTTCTTATATATTAAAATTATTAAAAAAATAGTCAATGATGCATAATCCCTAAAGTGATATTTATAGATTATAAATAAAGGACAATGAATAATCCCTAAATTGACAATTGAAACAAATCTCATTCCTCCCATATTATCTTTTGTAACTATGCAACTTGGCACATACACTAAAATTGATTGGACTTGTGTTCCATAGACCTTCTATGAACCCTTTGACATACAACACAAGCTGGAAGTTTTTACTTTCCACTAGATTCTTCTGGCTTAAATACAAATAGTTCAGTATCCATTGAATAAATGCCATTTTTGAGGTGATAGTTCAATGCAAAATAGTGGACATGTCACCAACCATTTTTCACATTTTCTGACAAACTTTCTTCTCTTCAACATCCAACAATCCTGACATGTCACAACATTCTGACCATAACCCTCCTAGGAATAAGTCTATCATATTAAAATGAAGTGTATTAAAGTTTTATCTTATATACATATTTCATTATAAAAGGACGTCATGTATGTATTCATTTTTAATTAACGTATTAGGTCTTATAATTTGTGTCTAGTGGTTAGCACTATTTGGGTGTACTGTCTTCAAATCATCACTTCTTTTAAAATAGTTTTTCATTTTTGTTCATGGATAATTATAGCTATCAAATTCAACTACAACATATGCTAACAATTTTGGGGGCTTGGCATCAAAAGGATATAAGTACAATATATGATCTCTTGAAGCAATTCATTTACAAGACTAGGTTTTATCCACGGACTTGTAGTAAACATGATACATTGAAATTTACCTAATAGGACTCTTTGGAAAAGTCGGTCATCATTATTAACTTCTATAGATTTACATTTTGTAGTTAGTGAGACACATAGACCAATAGGTACATGATGCATCAACTTTCAGGAGTCATACTTTTTGACTCGGATGTGCGTTTTGGCACAAATTTGATAGATAGTTGTGTGAGGAGTTATTTGGATCGTTGATTGAGATAAGCTCAATTAGTGGCCATTTCAACATTTTCTTAGGAGCCTAAAATATCATCTTGGCCTTTGAAATTAGATTTTTGGTTTTTTTCCAATTTTTTAGAAAGTTGGTTTTGAATAAATTAAAAATCATATTCTTGATTTCATAGATTAGTTGGCAATTCATCTTGCCTTAGTTGGGGGATTTTCTTGAGAAAAATTAGGATTCATAGGATTGGTTTTGAAAAGTACTAAAAATAGAAAATAATTTTTTTCTCAAAAATTTGCCAAATATGGTAGTTTTTAAAATTGTAATAAGTAGTTGTTTTCTTTTATTGTAGAGGTAGAGTAGAGTTGGAAATTTTTTAATGAAGAATCTAGCATTCTGAAACTTATGTGTTGTGTAATTTTATGAGTTATTGTTTTGAAGGGTTTGGGCTACATCAGTTCATTTAATTGATTTAGTAAAAAAAATCTTTGAAAGTTATATAATTTTAAAATTCTCAACTTTGAAAGTTGTCAAATTTGAAATTTTTATTATTTTACATTAAATTTTTGTAATGAAGATGTCAAATACTTTTCTATGTTGAGTGAAACCAATTAATCAAGTCTAAGAATTTATTCTCAATAGTTAAGTATAAGTGAAAGCTACGGAAATCTAATATAGGGTGGGAATATTGTAGGTATTTTATTTATCAGCCAATGTGATATCCCTCTCTCATGTACCATGAACAAAATATCATTAATAGAATTACAGAAGTGGCATGGAACAAGGAGATAACTTTGTGTGTCTTTAGAGCATATAATCTCATAAGAAAAACAACAAGTAATCTACATTCAATCAATAGACCAATATTAGTACAATTAATATCCAACTCAGTAAAATATATTTTAACTCAAATATTATGAAAATGACCACACTTCATTAAATTAGGTAGTTTACACACTTCCTTATGGCTAGACATGAGAATGCACATGTAATCCTTGTAATACCATATATAGAATTTTTAAACATGAACTTTAGGCCTTAAAACTCTATTGACATGGTCATTTCTTTTGATGGACAAGAGCAAGTCTTCAACTCTTGACCTACTACTAAGGGGGCAACTATAATGCACAAACTAATTTTTAATTTTCACTTGGGGCTACTCCCCCTTCCAAGCTTTAAAAACAAAAATCAACATTAAAATAAATTATTTTCTAAAATTTGAAATATTTTCTTATATTTTTAGTTATCGTTACTAAAGGAAGATATGGAATAGACAAAAGAAAATAGTTTTAAAAGGTAACGTTTAATTCTTAACATAATCAAGAATGAATCACTAAAGTTAATGATACCTACAAAAAATGGGCTAGTTCAAAGTACTATTAAAATCTCTACAACAAAAGCCATGCTCAGAAAACAACACCAACTTAAAATTAAAAAAATAAGCACAACAATGCTGGCAAGTTGCAATAATATGGGCAATAGACTAACTTTTTTGAGCATGTTTGCCTTCATTTGATGTCTTCTTAACCACATGGTGGCATCCTTCTTTGAGGACTCCTTTGGATCGTGGATTTGGACAAGAACTAAAATTTGGAATTTTCAAAAATTCCTATTCCATTGTTTGGGTCTACAAAATTAGAATGGGAATTTGAAAAAATATAATTTGGTATCCTCGTTTATCCCCAAATCAAGGATTTGGTTTTCAATCTAAATAGGTGGAATTGCTCATATAGGTCTATTTTAATTCCAACTTGAAGAAAACAAGCATTCCAAATTAATTAAAAGAAAAAGAAAAAGAAAAAGTTTGCCACAAACCTATTTGGTTTACCACTCATTTTTTTCTACAAACATACATTGCCTCCTTTTCTCATCATTGCTTCTTCTCTATAATATCCAAGAGCATCCTAGGCTGCATTGTAATCTTACTAATTTTGGTCATTCTACGAGTTACTGATGAGTGCCAGTTATAGTCAAGTACCAGTTACTGCTAAGTGTTAGTTATTGCTGAGTTCTAGTTGTTGCCGAGTTCCAATTACTACCAAGTTCCAATTACTGCTGAGTTCCAGTTGATGTCAAGTTGTCTAGTGTTGGCCAAGTGTTCCTTCATGTGCCAAGCGAACTTGATATTTGTTGATGATTGATTCCTTCTTTGACCAAGTTTGTCTGTGATTGGTTCCTAGTTTGAGTCAACTTATGTATTTAATTTCGATCATGAATTTAATGTTAGGATCTTGTCTTGGGATGTATGTAGACCATTTCAAGGTCAACCTTTCTATTATGTAAAGATCTATAATCTTCTATAAGCGATTTTGGTAAGGATAAATAAGAGTGTTTAGGTTTGGGTTAGAAAAAGAGTTAGAGAGTTAAGAACAAATATTCCTAGAAGAGAAAAGTTGAAGCTAGATCATGGATTCTGAAGTTGTATTTTGTATTAGTCATAACCCAGAAGGCCTTACAACTAGGCGTGTATGCTGATAATTGGATCAATCAATAAAAGTGTTGTTGTTTGATGTAGCCCAAACCCCTTTCAAAATAATGCTTAGAACATTATCACACAACACAGATTTTAAAAATACTGGATTCTTCATTAAACTTCTTCAACTCTATTCTACCTTAAAATGAAAGAAAATGCCTACTTATTACAATTGTGAAAATTACCATATTTGGAAAATTTTTATAGAAAAAAAAAAGATTTTTTCCATTTTTGTTAATTCCAAAAATCCATCCTATGAATCTTGATTTTTTGCAAGAAAATCCCCCAACTAAGGAAAGATGAATTGCCAACTAATCTACAAAATCAAGAGTATGATTTTGGATTTATTACGAAAAAAACTTTCTGAAAAATTGGAAGAAAACACGAAAACTCAATTTTGGAGGTCAAGATGAAATTTTAGGCTCCCAAAAAATGTCAAAATAGTTTCCTATTGAGCTAAGCTTTATCGACAATCCAAATAACTCCTCCTATTACAACTACCTATATAATTTCAGCCAAAACCCATATCTGAATCAAAAGTTATGACTCCCAAAAGTTGATGCATCATTCTCCCCTTCTTGAAAGAAACACAACTCGTACAAGTGGCTACCTATGAATTGCTGCAATTTTATTGGATCCAATTGCATTACTGCCCACTCAGATAACCATGAATTCTCTATTTTAGGTAATCCATCCCACTGTATTAGGTATCTTTTATGATGGCCATGCCTTGTGGAGGTAGTCTGCTTGTCAAGACTTTTGGAAATCTTTTCCTTCTTATTAGAGAGGTGATGTTTCCAATCCATTCCTTGACCCTAATCTGCATTGGTAACATCTCCATGGAATGTGTATAAATTAGAAACATTAAAAATAGGGGAAATGTCAAGTTTTTCTTGTAAGATGACCTCATAAGCATTATCATTAATCTTTTTGATGGTTTTGCAAGGCCCAATCTTTTTACACTTCAATTTGTGATAAATTCTTGTAGGAAACCATTCACACCTCAGGTAGACCATAACCAAGTCCTCAACCTCAAATATTTGTTGTCTTCGAGTAGCATCTACAAGAATCTTGTAATTCACATTACTATCCTATAACTTTTGTCTGACATCTTCTTGGAGTTGGTGAAGGTGTTAAGAAAGGCAACTCCATCATCACTAATTCTATCTCCCAAGGGAAGTGACACAAGATCTAGAACACCTTGAGGGTTTCAACCATAGACAATTTGAAATGGAGATTTTTTGGTGGATATGTTAACATAACTATTATAGGAAAATTCAGCCTAGGGCAATGCCAAGTCCCATTGTTTAGGCTTCTTCCTCACAATGCAACATAATATATTTCCAAAAATTTGATTGACTACCTTTATTTGTCCATCTATTTGAGGATGATAAGCACTACTAAACTATAACTATGTTCCTAATTTCCTTGGGAGAGTCCTCCAAAAATGGCTCAAGAACTTAGTGTATCTAAAAGAGGTAATGGTCTTTAGAAGGTCATGTAAATGAACAACTTCTAAGAAGAATAGTTTTGGTACTCTAGTTGCATTGTTGGCCTTTTTACAAGAAATAAAGTGGACCATTTTGGAAAATCAATCAAAAACCACAAAAATAGAATCATTACCTTACTAAGTGTGTGGGATACCCAATACAAAATCCATACTCATGCCAGTCCATGGTTTAGTGGGTACTGGTAAAGGCATGTATAATCCTATATTCTATGAATGTCCTTTAGACACTTGATAGATTTTACACCTTGCCACATATTTAGTGATGGCCCTCTTTATCTTAGGCCAATAATAATGATCTTCAACCAAGTTTATTATTTTTTCCTTTCCAAAGTGTCCATCTTTTCCACCATTGTGAAATTCCCTGATAATACTTTCCCACACAAATATGCCTGGTATACATAGTTGTTTAACCTTAAAGAGGTAATCGTCTTGTATAAAATAGTCACCTTTGACATGATCCAACTTATGAGAAGATGAATCCTTTAGCTATTCTACAATTTCCCAAAAAATATCATTAGTTTCATACAAGGCCTTAATAGCATCAAAACCAATGACCTCAGTTTCCATTGCGGTTAATAGTGTAGTACACTTGCTCAAGGCATCAGAAACCTAATTTTGTTTTCCAAATTTATGATTCAAGGCAAAAGTATATCCTTATAAGAAAGATACCCACTTGGCATGTTGACTATTCATCTTCTTTTGTGTGTTGAGATATTTTTGAGTAATATGATTAGTAAGAAACACAAACTCATGTGGGACCAAATAGTGCCTCTAATACCTTAATTCTTGAACAATTGTAGAAAACTCTAGATCATAGGTAGAATAATTCTTTCTTACTTCATTCAATTTCTCACTAAAGAAGGCCACAAGCTTACTCACTTGGCTAAGAACACCACCTATCCCAACATGTGAAGCATCATACTCTACCTCAAAAAGTTTGTCAAAATTTGGAAGTGTCAATATAGGAGCTTATGTTACCTTTTATTTTAAGAATTTAAAACTCTCTTCAGCATCTGGTTATACTAGAAGGACAGGGTCATTCTATGATTGCTCTTACTTTTTCTAGATTCATTTGAACACTAGCTTGAGAAATGACAAAGCCCAAAAAGGTCAAACTAGCTTGCATGAACTTACACTTATTCAATTTTTCAAAGAGCTTCTCCTTCCTTAAGACACTCAAGATGATCCTCAGATGTTGTAAGTGTTCTTCCTTCTACTATAGATCATAATATCATCAAAGTAAACAACAACAAACTTACCAATGTAAGGTCGCATCATTATATCCATCAACTGCATAAATGTGCTAGGTACATTTGAAAGCCCAAAAGGAATAACCATCTCTTTTCTTAAATTTTGTCTTCCATTCATCTCCCTCTCAAATGCGGATTTGGTGTTAGCCACTTTAGAGATCAATCTTGTTGAAGTACTTAGCCCCCACTAATTCATCCATCATGTCCTCTATCCGAGGAATAGGGAACTGATACTTAATGGAAATCTTATTGATTTCTCTACTATTAGTGGACATCCTCCATGTGCCATCCTTATTTGGAGTCAACAATGTGGTTACTTCACATAGACTCATGCTTTCCCTAACTAAACCCTTTTGCATCAAAACTGTCACTTGTTTATTTAACTCTACCTATTGTGTTGGATTCAACTAATAGGCTACTTGATTAGGCAAAGTTTCTCCAGGAGTAAGATCAAGATGATGTTGAATATCTCTTTTGGATGGGAGACCATTAGGTAGTTCCTTAGGAACAACATCAACAAACTCCTCTAGTACCTTCATTGTCTCAGGTGGCACCATGTTTTCTTGTTCTTCTCCTCTTTTTAGTACTAGTGCATAACAACAACCTGTCACTTTCATTTCTTTGATAAATTCTCTTGTAGACAACATGGTTTCATTCTTCTTTTCATCCTTAAGAGGCAATAGAACCACTTTTGAACCATCCTTCCAAAATGTGTAAGTATTTTTCTCCCCATCATGCTTGACCTTCCTATCATATTGCCATGGTCTTCCCAACAACATATTGCAAGCATCCATAGGGATAAAATCATACCATATCTCATCCTTATAAATTTTTCCTATGGTAAATCTAACTAAACATCTTTTATCAACTATTACTTCATTTCCTTTATTAAACCATGCAATACGATAAGGGTGATGGTTCTTCTCACATTGAAAATTTAATTTCTCTACCATTTCTCTAGATACCATATTCTCAGAACTACACCCATCAACAATAACTTGACATACCTTTCCACTAGAAGTGCATCTAGTTCTAAAAATATTGGTTTGGAGCCACGAATCATCAGAGTTCTTTGTAGGAACTTCATCTTTTTTTGGGATGATCATTGATCTCTTCACCATGAGGGTTTCTCCCACATCCAGTGAGACTTCTTGCTCCTCCTCTTCTAGCTAAGCCAAGTTCACTCTACGTTGTCTTTCTGGCATGTTATTATTTGAGCATCAAAGGCTCTATGTCCTTCTTCTCCACATCTGAAATAGTTAAAGGGCCTTCATTGGTTTTCCCATCTTCTTCCACTTCCATAACCTCATCCTCTCTAAAATCCCCTCATTTTTCCTATTTTGTAGGATCCTCCTCAACTATAGTTAGAACTTCCTTGAAATGGTGTTGAGGGACCTCTTCTTCCTCCTCTATTCCTCTAATTATACTATCAATTCTAATTTTCTTCAACCTTTAGAACTAATTGGTAGGCTTCCTCCATACTATTAAGATGATGCATGCTTAGTTCATCTTGGATAGAGAATTTAAGACCATTCATATATCTAGCAGCCACCTGCTCATCATCTTCTTGATGTTCTATTCTCATGGATAACTTATAGAATTCATTTATGTACTCTTCTACAGAAGACATATTTTGCTTCAAATTCTAGAACTTATGAAATAGGGTTTGTGAGTAGTCTAATGGTAAGAACTTTTCTTCAATCTTTTTCTCCATCTTGTTCCATTTTTTGATCTTTTCCTTTTATTTCCTAGTTCATTCCTTCTAGAGCTGATCCCACCATATCATTACATGTCCCTTTAATTTTGTGCAAGCACACTTCATCTTCTTTCCCTCTACCATAGGCTTCCATTCAAAAGATTTACCCATCTCATTTAGCCAGTCTATCAACTCTTCTGGCTTAAGACTACTAGTATTGTTTGAGACTTCAATCTTGATCACTTCATTTTTTCCTTCTAAAGCTTGAAACACTTTATATTCATAGCTCAATTCTTCCAAGGGGTCCTCTTCATTTTCTTCATTTTGATTAACACCTCTTCAATTTCCCTCTTCATCTGATTCATCATCTCCTTGTGCTATTGGTATTCTTTGATTATCCATTATATCATTCAACCATTCAATCTTCCTCTACATATCCAACATAAATCTTTGCATTGGAGTGACACCTCCTCTTCCTCTCCCACCATCTTCCTACTTTGATATGAAATGATGTAGCCCAAACCCCTTTCAAAATAATACACAAAAAATAATCACACAACACAAATTTTCAATACCATATTCTTCATTAAACTTATATGAATCCATTCTACTTTACAATGAAAGAAAATACCTACTTATTACAATTCTGAAAATTACTATATTTGGCAGATTTTTTGAAAAAAATAGAATTTTTCCATTTTTGGTAATTTCCAAAATCCATCCTATGAATCTTGATTTTTCCCAAGAAAAGACCACCAACTAAGCCAAGCTAAATTTCCAACTAATATATGAAATCAAGAGTATGATTTTGGATTTATTACAAAAACAACTTTCTAAAAAACTTAAAAAAAACACAAAAACTCAATTTCAAAGGTCAAGATGAAATTTTAGGCTCCCAAAAAGTGTCAAAATGACCACCTATTGAGCTGAGATCTATCAGAAATCCAAATAACTCCTCCTATCACAACTACCTATAAAATTTCACCCAAAACCCATATCCGAGTCAAAAGTTATGATTCCTTAAAGTTGATGCATCATTGTTTCATTATCTCCTTGATGTTGTTCTCTTCAATGTTTTCTTCCATTGTATTAAACCTAGCAAGGTGGTTGGCTAGTTAGGTGTGCCTCTAGACCTAGTTATTCAAAACCCTCCTTGTGTCACTTCTTTCCTATAATTGTTGCTAAATAGTGTTTTAATTCTCAATTATGCCATACCAATGTAATTTGACAAGTGGTTGCAGCATAATAGTGCTCCCCACAAACTTTAAATCCTTTATTATTCTATCACTTTCATTCTTGTGGTTGGATTTTATTTTAGCTAGATCTTTCATAGCTATGTTAGATGTTTGATCTACTGGTTAAGTGAAAAGTGTAGAATGACTTACATTTGTCATAATTTATCATGCCTAAAATTAGAATGATTCCCCATAGAACATGTAGATTTATAAAACAAACCATTTTAATTATGAATTTTGAAGAACTTATGATTTGTGTGTATGCATAGTTAAAGGTTATTCCTACTCTAGTGGATTACTTTTGCATAGTTTTTTGAAGAATTTATGCTCTATGGCTGATTATTCCTCTATATTAATAATGGCTATAGGTTTTGCACAAAAGAAATTTATTAACTCCTAAAACTTTCATTAGAAGAGCTATAATGGTTTCTAAGATTTTCAAACCCTATATCATGCAACAAGACAAATAGAGGATTTAAAAACTATTAACATATTTTGAGTTCTCAAACTTCTAATTAATATTTTGTTCCAATAACATACAAAGTTATAATCATATTATCAAATCAGATTCCAATAACCAGATGGACCCTAAATACATTTTTTATCCTAATTGTAATTTTTTACTCAGAGATAATTGCAAAGGGTCAAGTCCACAGGCTTCACTTCTGATGTAATTAAATTGTAGTCAAACACATTAACCATACAATTTTTTTTTCATCAACAAATTCAAAATAGTAAAACTAGAAATAACTACAAAGTAATGGAAGAAAACATTACTATATAAAGTAAATTGAAAAACAAGACACTAAAGGTATTAACTTCATATTAATTTGTCTATGTATCATTGATTATGCCTAGTGGCATAACTACTAGTACTTAAAAGACAAGTGGCATAGCTTATTCTAATTACATTGAGTGGCATAATTAACAATAATAGTATTTAGTGTCATCACTTAAAATGAGAGGAGGGAGAAACATTTGATATCATGACACCATATAAAACGCTAAAGAAATATATTAATATGAATGTATTAAAAGATAACATAAAGATTAAAAGTAACTCTAGAAGAAGATAATGAAAAACTAAAAATAGTGAATTATAAATAACTATTTAATAATTAAATAAGAAAATACTATTAAAATAAGAAAATTGTAAAACAAGATACTAAATATATATAAACCTTATAGTATTTTGCCTTAGTTCTACTGCTTTGCAAGACTTGATGTACTTATGTGATTTTATTACAAATTTGTGTGCTTGATAAAACTAAATTTAGTTTTATTAATGCATAAATTTCCACTTAGTATGTATTTTTGCACCAACTTAAGTGGACATGGCTAGTGCTTGCCATTTTGTGAATATTTAAAAATATGACAATCTCACTGCCCATATTTCAACACATTTAAAACCTCGTCTCATGCATATATTTATATAATGTTTGCAATCAAACTTTCAAAATTGAAGTATAGATGAAACCAAGAAAACTATATCATTAATTATTTATGTAAGGAAATTCATGTTCTATGAATTCCATTTCTAAAATTCACAAACATGTTGTATAAAAAAATTCATAAACTATACTAATCTTTGAATACATATGTAATGTTTTTAATCGTAAGAAAATATATATTGACATGTAACAACAAAGATAACTTCATCCACAATCAAGAAAAAACTAAAAGAGTAAAACTTAAATGCTCATAACATCAATAGTGCAAAACATATGTATAATATGGTTTACTTATAAGGAATAATCATCAAGAATTGTTCATGTAGACCTCAAATGCTATAGGTCACAAATAAATCAAGATTTTTGTTACAAAATGTGTAATTTCATACCAAGTTACAAAAAGCTAAATTATAATTTAATAAAAATAAATTTATTAAATACAACTATGACAATTTATAGGGTATATAAAATCTATAGAGTGTATGGTTCTTGCAACTTAAGTTTAGAAAATTTAAAGTTAGAGTATTCCACTCTTATCACAAGGGACTTCTCAACAATTAATTTGGTGGGAACTAGATGATATGTGCCCCTTACTTTATACTGGGAAAATAGGACAAGTAGTCAAGTTTGTGGTTAGAATGTTTATTAAGGTAGTTTATGAACAAATTGATTGATAATTCATTTTTTAATATAAATTTATCAATACATGGATGTATAATTAAAATATAATTTGATCATGAAATTTTTTTGTATATAATATAGATTCATTTTTTTAATTATGATTTTTTGAAGTAGTTGATAGCAACCAAAAAGATGGGGGCTTGACCTCAGAGTACAAAAAGGCCAAGAATTTAGTCAAAGGTTACCTACTAGTTATCTAACCTATACCAACTTTAAACATCTAAAGCCATAATTTTTTAAGAGTTCAATTGTCATTAGCCACGGTCCTTAAACTACTATGCACAAGAAACTAAGTAATAAACCAACAACATTTAAAGACATCACTCCCATTGGTCCACTTAATCGACATAGTCCAAAAAATCTCGTGGGGTGTAAAGTTTAGAGACATAATTATAAAAATAGAAATAAAGAACAATAGAACTTGGGCTAGATGCCCTCTTCCTTATCCTAGTTACCATTCTTCTGCTCCTTAGGAACTTCCCTCATCACTTCCTCCTCCTCCACTTTCACTAGTTTGTCCAAGATGGTTTTTGGCTAGTCCTCCACCAAGAACCCATATATGGATTAGGCTATCTCAATTGTCTTTCCCAGGTCCTGTTCCTCTTTATTAGCCTATAGGAAGTAGAGGGTTGTGGCCATGGAGTGCATAACCTTGGTGGAGAACTCAACCAATGTTTCAAGTATGTGGCAGATAGTAGTATGGTTATTTGCCAAGTCCCTCATGGTCTTCTCAAGCCTCTCCATCTGCATCTTGGTGTGGCTATGTTTTCCTTCCTAGGAGAAGTGATGTCTCCCCCCCCCACTATGAGCCAAGGTATCTTCTAGGGCATCAAAGGCATGGGATGGGCTGATAGAGCTAGGGCTAGGTTTAATGTTCTACTAGAGTCTTTTCTTTTTAGCATGTTTCTCCTCACTATTAGAGGAGTCAGAACTAGATTCATTCTTCAAGGGGGTCTTAAATTTCTCCATCTAGAGATGCTTGCCAGTTCTCCTAGCACATGATTTTCCCTTCTTGGTGTCTGAGTCTGACTCAATAATGGTAGCTTTAACCTTAGGGTTAATTTTGACCTTGGTGGCACGACCTTTCTTGGACCTCTTAAGAGTAGAGCTAGGGCTTGGGTCTAGGGAGGTCTAAGGGGTGATAGAGGACATGGGGTTAATCAGGAGAGGCAAATTCTAAGCCAGGTGTTGGATGCAAAGTTTATTCATTAGGCCGTAGTGGATAAGGTAGAAGGGTTTCCTCTCCTTGTGTTTCCTTCTAGCCTTAAAGATGCTATCCTCCAGTGAATGCAGTAATAGAAATGGAAAGGAGATAAGGTTTAGATTTCTAAAATTATTTAGGATAGGGAAATGATAATAATATAGTACTTGATATTGGTCCTCTGAGGTAATGTATCTAATAATCGCATAGCAAATGGTATCCCATATCTTAGGAAGGGCAACTCGCACAAACCCACCATGCAATCTCATCGGTTCCTCCTCGAATTTGAAGAATTTTTGCAAGCTCACCTCCTCATTATCCTTAGCTTGTCTCCACTATTTCTCACCATCTAATGGAAAATTCCTAGCCCTCAAAAATTTTTCTTTGGAAATTTTAAAGCTCATGTCATTGATAGTAAATTTTCTATCCTTCCAAGTTTGATAAAATTACATCAAGATGACCTTATTGTGTTTAACCATACCCTTCATATAAGGTAAAAGGCCCCTCTCCTAAAATTAGATGATTGTTGCTTCACTGCTCCTGATACGATCCTCCACACTCACTAGTTCAATACAGTCATTAGTGCCCACATCATCGCCTAGGCCAACAACTAACTCCTTCGAGGACATAGCCTTGCACCAAGTTTTGGAGTTGTAAAATATAAAATGCTAAGCCGCAATGGTGAAAATAGAAAGGCATTTCATGGTCATCATGAATCTACAATGTTTTCCAAAAAACTAAAAATCTCCCAACATAGTACGTGTGGCCAGATCCTTTCCATTTGCAAATGACCATCACCAGCTGTACCAAATGTGGGAATTAATCAACCTATCTTTATGATCATTAAAAAATCATTCTTTAAATCTTGTCAAATCCCATATCTATGTCCTTTTATTATAGTCATTAATATTCATGGTAATCAAAATATAAATATTAATCAACATCCAAACATGTCAAAAAAACCCTTTATTGAGCACCACATTCCTATGACCACATGTAGAAAAGGAGATTTACCAGTTAGTTTGATAGTTCATGTGTTATTATTGAAGGTACACTCCCTTTCCATTATAATTTGAGTTGATGATGGCAATAAACTAATGCCATCCCATTCTGCTATCTGTGTGACATTGTGGCCAGCTTTGGCAAGGTCATCTGCCACACTATTTCCTTCCTAATATATATGTGCCTCATGGATTTTTTGATAATTTTCCATCATCCTTTGTATTTCATTGATAATGATTTTAATCGACTTGATTGCATTTTCCCTTGCCCTTAGCAACTTTGATGATTAGCACAGAGTCCCCCTCTATGACTAGCTTAGTGACTCCTCAAGCTCTTGCAATTCTCAAACCCCATAGAAGTGCAATCACCTCAGATTTATTATTAGAGCCTACACCATAGTTACCTAAATAAGCAGATCCCAAAATTCCCATACTATTCCAAAGGATAGCCCCCATAGTAGTGTTGCCCATCATGTTTGACCCATCAAAATTTGATTTTATCTAAGACCCATCATGGTCGACCCATCAAAATTTAATTTTATCTAAGACTCCGGGGGGGGTGGGTGGTTGCTTAACCATCTCCTTTCTTGCCTAGATTTTGTAATTGTAAAACTATGGCCCACACTCCAAGCCAAAGCCTAGTTTCTATTAGTTTCACTCAAGGGATGGTGGGGGGGTTTCTAGCACTAGATCCTGTTGCATTCCTTTAGGAGCCTAATAAATTTTTGAACCACCCCCAAGCTAGTTATGGCTTGCTCTCTAAAAATCCTATTATTCCTCTCCTTCCAAATTTTCCATGAGACATAAGGTGGGAGAATCAACCAAAGGTTTCCAAGATAAGGGTGGGAAGCTAGGGTATCCTAATGGACAAATTTCTTCAACTCCTTATCCATACACCAACTGACCTCCCATAAAGCAAGAACTTCCCTTTAGATATTTGTGGCAGAGGGATAGTGGATGAGCAGGTGTGTAATAGATTCAACATCGTCAAGGCATAAAATGCAATAGTTGGCAAGTTGGCAACCTTGACACTGGAGGTTGTCAATAGTTTGGATGGACCCATGTAGAGCTGACCACCAAAAGAAGTTTATTTTAGATAGTATCCAAGGGTGCCAAGTTTTTTTCCAATCATCTTGTGCCCCTTCCCCCACCAGCCTACTAAGATAAGAAGACTTGATAGTAAACTCCCTTGAAGGTGTGAATTTCCACACTAAGGAGTCCTCAACCAAGATGAGGGGAATCCTACAAGTATGCAAGAGATTCTATAGTTCCTGAGCTAAACTCAACTCCCTTGGCTAAAGATTCTAAAAAGTGATCCATTTCCTATCAGGGGTGATAAAGTTATGAGTCCAATGGCCATACATTCTAGTGCTCATCTCACATAGAGGGGAAAACTTAGCTTTCCTATGGGGGTCCTCATGGATCCATTGATCTTTCTAGAAGTCTATTGAATTACCATTCCCCATGATCTAGTGACACCCCTTTCTTAGGATCATGATGATGTTCTAGATCTTAAAGCCCTAGGGTAGAGCCTATGCCCATATAAATTGGTCGGAAGACAATCCCCCAAATTATTTATCCATTATGATGTTACTCCATCTACCTTGGGAATTAACCAATTTCCAGTCAATTTTTGTTAATAGGGCCTTACTCAAGTGTCTCATTCTTCTTAGATTCAATCCTCCATGATCTTTAGGTTTGCAAACTTTCTCCCAACTAACTAGGCTCATTCTATCCTTTTATAATTAAGTTAGTTTACAAGGGTCCTAAACCATAACATAAAGTGATATTATAGATCAAAAGAGTGTTTACAAGGATTGAGCTCAACTAGAAAACGTCCTATAAAATAACTTAATTGAAGAATTATTTAAGAAAATAAAAATATGAAAACCCATAGAACCCCAAAAACACAAAGGCCTAAAGACTAAAGGTAAGGGGCCTTAACCTCCTTCCTCTCTTGAGTTAATTTATTTAGTGTGTTCAATATGGAGCCTTTCTTCACTATTTGTTTCACAGAGGCCAAAATAGTAGGACCTTCTATCTCCCTCATCATTGCCATTTGTTTTCTCTTCCTTTTGGATTGTCTATGTAAACATTCATCTTGTAAAATTTGGAGAGAACACAAACTCCTAGATCATTATCTCCTTTCTAAAATTGACAATATCTTTGGCTTCTTGATAGCTTGATCCTAGTTTGTTTTACATTGGTAATATCATACAATATATATATATATATATATTTTTTAATTTTTTTTTTCTTTCAAAGGAATTATATTTTGGAATTCCCTAACTCGCTTCTCAATAAATTCTCATTTGTCCAATCTGATAGAGGGCTCATTCATGACTTTACAAGTTCTAGCATCTTTGACATCTTGAGACCAAACACCTACACTAGAATCGAGTTCTGTAAGGGCATTAATCCTATTAATCTTCTTCTTGGTAGTGTGGATCCATTCCTACAACCAATTAATGATTATGATTAGTATATAATAGATAACACACAAACTGTTTATTATTTTCAATAATGTGGAAGCAAATAGTTAACTTTTCCTTAGAGAAAGGAGGTGAGAGTAGAGGGGAACATTTTTAGAGGAAGATGACACAAGGGCCTCATTATGAGACGAGGGCTTAGATGCACAATTTTGGTAAATTTTTAGAGGTATTTTCTAGGGTCTAGTTCAACTTAGTAGAACAAGAGGAACAATAATCATCTAAGACTTCAAGAAATTCCTCAACGATGGCATTCTTTTATTAACTCCTATTGAATCCTAAAGGATTAGTGTTATTCCTAATATTTAAATATTCTATACTAGGGTAGGATAAATTATTACTTTACTCCTATTGAATCCTATAGGCTCTTTTTCATTCCTATTAAATGATTTTTATAATTAGTTAGTATCAATTCTAGATTGTAAGTCTCATTGAAATCTATACTATTAATTTTGGTTATTTATTTAAAGGAATTTTCATTTGCAAGTGTATACATGTCCTATTTTATGAATGTATCAGTTGTTGATAATTTTTAATTCTTGAAAATGTATGAGAGGAGGTACCAAGAAGATGATACTTCTTGGATTCAATACATTTCTAATATCTCATGATCAACTTTAATACAATACTTTTTATTTTTGTACTTTTATCTCATATATCTTCTTCTATGAGTTGCACATCTTCATAATAAAAAATGTTCTAGTTATTGGATTACAAAATTTATAACATTTTGTTTCTTTAATATATCATACATAATTAAATTCTTTTGTCCCTTTTGTCCAATTTTATGAAGTTTTTCTAGGACATGTGCATATACTATATGTATCCAAAAACTCTAAAAAGAAAAACTATATGTTCTTTTCCACTCTATGTATTACTTCAAAAAAAATTGCAATTCTCATTTGGATATTTTATTCAATTATATGTATGAGATAGACAACAAGTCAAGTTGTGATATTGCTATCAAGATTTAACTCTATAACAATCTTGATAGCAATATCACTATTTTATTCATTATTTAGACTTTAACCATCAACATAATATTGGCCATGTCCATGAATTCTCTAATATTTCTATTTTCCATATCATTTTCTAAAGGTATGTACCTAAAAGTAAATTTATTGTTTATTCTATTATCCTTGTATATCATTGGCATACCATTTGAATTATATTCAATGACATTACTTGTTCATTATTATAATTTTGATATACTATCCACTTTCTCCTCAACTAGATCTTTGTATTGTTTTAAAATCAAGCCAACATATCATGCTTATTTTTTATTAAAACAATCATGTATTCTAATATAGTTATCAATGAATGTTAGAAATAAAAAATAGTCATCAATTGATGTAGTTTCCATTCATTCATGGACATATTGGAGTAAAACATTGCTAGTGGTGCCTATACATAATTTCCCACTTAAGAATGGTTATCTATGCTACTTTTCCAACCTACATCTTAAAATGTTGTATTTTTCTTTTCTATGATTGATAAAAAAATTTAACATATCCTTTTGTATAAAAATTTTAAAGCTTCAAAATTCATGTGTTCTTATGATTCAAATCCAATTCCCATCTTGTATTTCTAATTGAAAAGTTACTCAAGGGATATTTTTAAGGATAAATGTTGGAATTTCAAAGGTATCACTAAATCATGTTCATTCACTAATTTTTAATTTTTTTAATCTTGATCCAAATTTAGACTTGTTGATGAGTGAGCTTTAGATTATTTTGCTTTCAAAAATGGTTTCAACCATGAAAACCCATATTTTAGTTTTCATTGTTCAAATAAATTTTATAAGAGGATTTATTAACTCTATATTTTGAGAAACACTCTACACTCTTTCCAAACAATCCTCTTAATTCTCATCAAATGATTCTTTAACCCCAATATTTTAAATAAATGAGATAAATAAGCCCTCACCCCCTCCCCCCCACCCCCCACCTTCCAACCCTTTAGGTAAAATAGATCACTATTTAGCTTTCCTGTGATTGACATTTAATTTTCATATACCAAATTAACATAGTATTCTACAAATGTATCCAAAATGTTTTTATTATTACTGAATTCTCTATTATGGGTTCACTACAATGTCACTTAGTAGAGGTTGTAGATTTTGCCAAGGGTGGAGTTCCATCTACCCTACATCATTGCATTGTCTACTACACAAACTCATAAATGTAAAATATTCAAGAAAAGGTTAATTTTTTGGTCCTTGGAATACTATCAATATCCTAAATTAGGTAATGAAAATATCTCTTGAAATGTTTATTTCCCTACAATTCTATGGGCCAAGTTCATTGTTTATTGACTTGCCTGGTTTATTTCCCTACAATTCTATGGGCCAAGTTCATTGTTTATTGACTTGCCTAGCCTACATCTGAGGAGTGATAGGACTCATAGCCCAATATATCTTATTCTTTGCACCCATGTTTTATCATGTAAATGATGTACACAATTATAACCGTTTATTGATGATGTTATAGCTTCTATGACTAATTCATCTTGACAATATTAAGGGCCCCATATACATATAAGGTTGAATTTTCTCACTTGAACATCCCTTTATGTAACACCATTGATATTATCATGATATAATATATTTATGTTATCAATTATTCTACTTCTCTAGCATGTAGCTAAACATCTCATTTTGGCAAGGATAGTGATGTAGATGGCCACTGTGTTTCTAAGTCAGAGGCACATCATGGGACTATATTAAAAAAAATTATAAACATAGATATAATGGAAATGACTTGTAGTGTGCTAGTTTTTTGTCTCCTAGTTTAGTTGATAGATATTTTTTTGTAGACTTAATTAATTTTTCAAATCACTGGTTGTGAATTCTTTTTGTGTTGTCTTTAAGATTTGATGTTATTTTAATTGTTGAATTCAAATCCTATTCCACCTTAATTAATAAAAAAATAATGTCTTTCTTTTGATATAAGTGTCATCACTATTTCTTATTCTAATTCATTTTCCTTTTATAATACAAAACATTGAAATTCACCTCTACATTGAAAATTAATAGAAAATAGGACACAAAACAATTTCCAATTATCATAAAATATAAATTTACTATTAAACAATCAAAATATAACAATTTATACAACAAAATAACCTTCAAATATTTCAACTAATAAATACTATTATCTAAACTATCTAACCAATATTAATACTAACTTGTTACTATGCATTATTCCTTGAAAACAATAATAATAGATCTAGATTTTTTAATAATCACAATGATAATTGAGAAAGGCTTGGAGTAACCTCTTGCATTGCTCCATGCCATAGTCTGATTTGCCTTCCAATATCCTCACAACTTCAGCCATGCTCGGCCCTTCAATCTCATCCATTTGAATGCACAGAAAGCTTACCACAATTGCTCTTCTCACCTCTTCAAAATCTGCCTTGTTAGCAAACCTTTCATCCACAATATCAATTATGCTTCCCTTGTTAATTTGAGTTGATGCCCATGTTCAAAAGTAGTCTTCAGAGTCCTGCATGCTTAAATCACTATTCCTTCACTCTAAGATTATTTCCAATAGTGTCATGCTAAAATGAAATGTTTTAGAGGATAAATTTTTGTTTGCCTATTATTTGATGCTTATAATAAAATGAAGTATATAAAACTGGTTTTCTATAGATATGAATTATTGAAGTAAGAAGTCTTGTATCAAGTTTATAAAGACTATTATACCAATAAAATATGTTTTAATGAAATAGATTCATTTATTAGTACTTGTTGGTAGGCTAGGCACTATTGTGTTACTTTTTGAATTTTATACTTTAATCAGTGATTAAAATTTTTGGTTTCTAAGTGTTCAAATTAATCATTTTTAAAATTTCTTTATCAAACTATTACATTGATATTATAGATGCAAGATTTTTAACTATACAATTTTTAGAAAATATTTTTCTATAATTTGATTGGGTGAACTCATTTACCTCTTATATTAGCCTCATGGATTTTAAAAACTAATATTTCCTATTTTTTTATTAACCTAATGTGATTCATATTTGTTTGATAAAATTTTAAATGCAAGTACGTTGATTTATATATTTACATTTTAATACTGTATTATCTTATAATATAATCTTTATCATTAAAAAATACTAAAAATGTAATATTATTTATATTATATAATTGGTTAAGAAATATTATTTTATATTATTATTATGAAAATATTACTATTCTCATATTATAATTTATTAATAATATGTCAATAATTATATTTATTAAATTTTTTTCTTAACATATTATAATAAATTATTAAATTAAAATTAGATTTATATAAAAACTAAAGGCAAGTACCAAGGCACTATGTGACACTTGTTATAATTAATGTTATAGAAAGATTGTTTTATTAATAGTACTTTTTTAATCATACATTTGTTTCTTATTGTTATTGTGAGTGTTTATTATAAATTTAATACAAGTAGTTCGAATTTTTGTTATATAATAATGTGTTAGGAAGTTAAATAATATATATTTCTTGGTGGTTTTTCCCTTGGAAAGATGGAGCTTATTCTACATTAAATTTTTTAATGTTAAAATAAGGAAACAATTTAAACATCACACACTAAGGCTTCATTCTTAGGCTAAAAGTGTTAAATAGTCAAAGTTGACTTATTTTTTCAAACTTAATTTTTTCGTTAGAGTGTGATGTTTAAGGGTGGTCGAAAATAAGAAATGTAAGCCACATTATTTCTTAGATAATGAAGGCACATATCTATTTTATTTATTTTTAAATAATATTTATATATGAATTTAAAGAATAAAAAATACAAGCACCTATTAACTGAATACTTTAAATGTCTAACTATTGAACTAAATAACACACAAACACACACACACACACACACACACACACACACACACACACACACACACACACACACACACACACAGACACACACACACACAATTTAAAATAGGGTTCTCCATGTAGCGTGTTATTGGTAATGTTTGAAATTTTAGGAGATATATAATTTAAAAAATAAATTTAAAATTCATAGTACATACGTATTTTATTAGATACATATAAACCAATAAAATATTAAAATGGTAATTATTTTTCAAATTTATTTTAATACTAGTTCTATATTAAAATTTAAAATTGAACCCATATTATCATAAAAATAGAAGAAAAATAACTACATAGGGTATGCCATTGAGATTCTTTGACGGATCATAGAGAAATATTCTCACCTATAACTTGTTATTGTTTCCTTGTTCCATAAAAAATGAAACATAGTACAACTTTATTCCTTCTTTGTTGCATAAATGGAAGTGTTTCCTCCTAGTGAATAGAACCACAATCATAGAACTACAATCATTCAATGAAAATCATTTGATGAGAGGCCAAATTGGCTCATGAATTTTTTATTTTTATTTTTTATTTGTGCTCCTGAAAACATCAAAATAGCGACAAACACAGATGCTAAAATAGCAATGAAAGCCAAATTATCTTATGAACTTCTTCTTTTTTGTTTATGCTCTCAAAAATGTCAAAATAGTGACAAACATGGGATGTCAAAATAGTGATGAACATGGGATTATATTAGAAAAATGAATAAAAGTTTGAAACATAGTTTTCATTGTTTTGTTGTGTTGAAGTGCTTTTGGGTGGGAGGAGGCAGGTTCACATATATATCTTTTGGCATCACAAAGGTGGTAAGTTCTTTTTAAGTAAATGTGCTAATTGCAATACATGAAATATGGGGTGCTCCTTGATGTGTAGTGAATTTGAGGGGTGAATTTGGAAAGTTGGAGTAGTTATGCAATAAGAATAAAATTAAGCTCCCATTTTCTTTGTTGTTTCAAATGCCCTTCAATACTACCTCCAACAGACTTACTCAGCCAGTGTCAAAACCATAGAGGTTTGTAAAATTAGGGTAAACAATATTTATCATGTTCCAAATATCTATAGCCTAATATACTTGAAGGGATCACACACATTTTTTAAAACTTCAAGCAATATATTTCTTCTAAAAAATGATGTATTTTGGTCCCACAGATTTTACACATAGTTATGATAGAGCAAATTTTGTGTGTGCATATATACATGTGTGTGTGTGTCTATGCCCATTTTGCATCCTTATCCTTTCGCTCAAATTCCACGATATAAGGTCTTATTTTTGAATCTTCCCACAGTCAACGTACAAGTAGACTCCACTATACTATGAATTTAGCCAATTTTAACTTCACGAGTCACATCTCAAGTTTGAATCTCAACATTATCTACTATCAAATATGGTTAAAAGTAGTAAACCCTCACTAAAGTAGAATCCCCATAGTAACTTACACTAGACTTAAAATTTCAAAGGGGTGAGAATGAGAAAATGGGGGAAATGGATTTCGAAAGTGAGAATTTCCAATTCAAGAGTTACATAAACCAGTAGGAAAAACCAACCAGGCATCACAATAGTTACATAAACTAGGAGGAAACAACATATTCAATCATTAACCTAGATAATGAACACCAAAATATTAATTTTATTGTTGAATCTCATTTAATGACGTTCACATATAGATGCATTCAAAAATTTGTCCATGTACCTATTTGGCCAACCCTTTCCTCCTATATTCTTCTATAGCTCTCCATTATTCTTGTACTTCTTTCTTGACTCTACATACTTTCTTCCCCTTCAATTGGAAATGGATTCCTCTATTAGTTTTCTTGCCAATACTCCACAAAATCTTCAATGATGGGGTCTTTGGCTTCCATCTCACTCCAAGGAAATTTCCATTCCTTCAACTATGTTCATTGTATTTAACCTCTCTTCTATCGGCCTCAACACAACCTCATTGTACTTTTTCTTAGCCTCTCTCTTGATTGACCTACTCTCTTTATTCTGGATATCGCCTTCCTTTCTTCCATCATTCATAGCCAATTCTTTTATCGATCATGTTTCCCTCCAAAATTATCTATCTTCAATTTCTCTTCTTGTCAACCTTCCAAACATCAACCCCTTACTGTACTCAAATGCTCATTATGCTTTGCTCATTCATATTTTTGTCTGACTTTCTACTCATGTGTTCACAAAAACTATGTCTACTCAAAGTAAATTCTAGATACACACAACTAACAATATGAAGACTTTGTTTTACCTAGCCACAACTCAAGAAATAGTACATAAGGCCAATATATTTCATATCAAATTCAAATACCAACTCTTCCTTGCACCATCTTATTAGCTCCTAATCACTAATAAGAATAAGGTCATCCACACATAAGACAAAAATTAATAGATCAAATCTATTTAATTGATAATCGTGAATACAAGTTGCATGAGTTTTTCTAAGTACTAAACAAGTATTAATTGCTTCAGCTAGTATGAGATCTCTAGCTTACACATGTGAACAAAATTAAAATTTTACATTTAGTATAGTTGGTCCAAATAACCTATACATGTGATGCAGGAGCATCCTGGGTGTAAGGGCGGTCTTGCATCACCCAAAAATATTTTATTTTTAGTCTTTTCTATTTGAATAAGGAAAAGTAGATAGGGTGGTTAGTATTTATGGGAGCTTGTTATTTTTAGTAAGTTTTTCATATGAGCTCAAAATGTTCTCACTTTCTATAGGAAGGTTCATTTTAGAGATATAAGCCTACCATAAAAATCTCATTGCTCTAGCTTAAGTATTGGGAAAGTTATTGCAGATTTTTGGTGGAACAATTTTTAAAAAAATCTTCAAGCTCACCATTGGAAGCCTTAGAGTGCTAAGATGAGGTCCAAAAACTCAATAGAAGGACACTAGCATGGTTTCTAGCCTATGTATTAAGAGCTAGCATTTTCAAAAATTGGTTATAATAGCCAATCAGAGCAACGATTTGTGAGCTATGGCCTTTCGAAGTTGGGCTATGCAAAACTTCTAAAATAATTGTCAAAGATGTATTTGGTTAACTCTTTGTGTTTTATAAGGGTTTTTTGGCCCTCTAGGTATTAAGTTTGAGCATCTAAAACCTTCATAGGTAGCATAAAACTGCCTATTTAAGAAAGGCTTGAACATTGTCTAGAACAACTCTAGGTGATAGTTTGCAACACTGTCTTGTAGATTACTATAATGAAGGTGGCCATTTGGGTTAGCATATTGTAATTGAAAATTCTATAATACTGCATTTGTAGTGATAATAAGAAGTCCATATTTTTTTCTCATGTTTGTTGTTGTTTTTCTATTTCTATTATGAGTTTATGGTATTAAGGGGAGCCCCCTGCATCAAGTGGTATCAGAGCTAGAGTTCTTGTGTGTGTGGATAGATCACATACTATGAGGTTGTTCGCACTGGGATTGTGGTTTGGGCTGAGTGTGTAGATATATTGCCAATTGTGAGGCAATTTGCACTAGGGTTTCAGTAGAAGAGCAAAAATGTCTCCATGATGAGAGTGTAGTGGAAGAGCTGTAGGTGTTACACCTAAATGTTTTTGAGCCTTCTAAAGACAAATACAAGCATTGCAAGAAAATATGCATAAAGGAATGAATCTTCCCATAAGAGATGAAAGCAAAGATGAGGATGAAGTAGAAGAAAATGCTGAAGAAAAGGCAATTCTACACCCAAAGGAAGAGAGGCTTTTTAGGGCCATCTCCAAGATTTGAAAAAGACCTAACTTTGAGGTTCCCACATTTTTAGGAAATCTTAAGCTAGAAGAGCTAATTTATTGGATCAATGAACAAGAGGAGTACTTTGAGTATGAAGATATTGAGGATCTAGATAGGGTAAAGTTTGTGAAGGAAAACCTAAAGGGACATGCAAAGATCTGGTGGCAAGAGGTTCAGTTGGAATGAAATAGAAAGTGAAAGGAAAAAATCACTAGATGGGATTGGATGATAGCTAAGATGAAGCAACAATTTGTTCCTATGGATTATGAGCTTGATCTGTTGAAGAAGATGCATGGAATGAAGCAAGCAAGAAAAATTGTTCAAGAGTATACCAAAGAGTTCTACTAAGTTCTCATTAGAATTGTCCATGCAGAAGCTGATAAGGAGAAAGTTGCTTGTTATCTTAATGGGTTAAGGCCATGCATTTAGGATGAGCCGAGTTTGGTTCAAATGAATACTATTGAGAATGCATACTAGTTTTCCCTAAGAGTTGAGGAGAAACTAAACAAGAAGTTTGACAATAAGAATAGTGGAAGAGGTCATGGTGGAAGATCTAACAGATGATCTTATGGAGGTCCTAATGATGATTAGAAGAATAAGGATGAGGCTAAAAGTAGTAATTAGAATCAAAGGGGAAAAAATTCGAATCATTTCCATGATCAGAACAATAAAGAATAGAGAGGAAGAGGTAGAGGACAAGGATTTTGAAGAGCAGGCTTCCATGGGAAATGTTTTCAATGTAGAGAAGAAGGGCATAGAGCATTTGAATGTACTCAGTGCCAAGGAAGGATAGACCAAAGAACTGAAGGCTCAGCTAGAGTTGCACATGTTGATGAAGATGCCATATCCTCACATTCTAAAGATGCTGAAATATGAGAAGTCCTAGTTAATAGAAGATTCTTGTTGAGTGTTGAGAATAAAGTTGATCAAGGAAGGAGTTTATTTTGCACAAGGTGCAAATATGAAGATAAGTGTTGCAATGTGATCATTGATGGTGGAAGTACTGAAAATTTGGTGTCAAAAATGATGGTCACTAATTTAAAGCTAAAGAGATAGAAATACCTACGTCCATAGCATATTGATTGGGTGTAAGATGACCACAAGGTCATGGTCAATGAGCAGTGCTCAGTGAAGTTCAAGATTGGAAGCTACTAGGATGAGATACTATGTGATATCGTACCTATGGACATATGTCATATGTTGTTGGGTAGGCTGTGGTAGTCTGATAGACATGTTGTACATGATGGGCAAGCAAATAACTACACTCTAACTAAGGATGAAGTGAAACATAAGTTGAAGTCATTTAAGAATAAAGATGAATAGGTATGTATTGCTGCTAGAAATATATTTTCTTGGTGGAAAGGAGTTTCTTAAAGGTATGAAACACGAGCATATGTGTTTTTCTATAATTCCTAAAGATAGTAAAGAAGAAGTAGAGGAGGTACCTGTAGAAGTTCTAGATATCTTGGAAGATTTTTTTGATATTGTATTAGATAATGTACCTAGTGTATTACCCCTAATGAGGAAGATCAATCACTAGATGGATTTGGTTCTAGGAGCTAGTTTGCTAAACAAGGCAGTGTGCAGAATGACCTCAACAAAAAGTGAAGAGTTAAATAGATAAGTTCATGAGTTGTTGTAGAAGGGGTTGATTTAAGAGAGTTTGAGTCCATGTGTTTCACCAGCAGTGTTAACATGAAAAAAAATGGAGAATGGAGGATGTGCATAGATTCTCATGCTACCAACAAGATCACCATCAAGTATAGATTTCCTTTGCTAAGGATGGATGATATTATGGACTATTTAAGTAGAGCTTAGTATTTCACAAAGATAGATCTAAAGAGTGGGTACCATCAAATTTGTATTAGGGAAGGTGATGAGTGGAAGACTACTTTCAAGACAAGGGAAGGACTATATGTGTGGTTAGTGATTCCTTTTAGGCTAACCTATGCGTCAAGCACTTTCATGAGGCTCATGAATGAGGTACTGAAGGAGTTTCTAGGTAAGTTTGTCATTTTTTACCTAGATGATATACTAATATTTAGTAAGACATTAGAGGAGCATTTGATTCATATTCACAAGGTGTTTGATAATTTGAGGGAAGAAAAGTTGTTGATAAACTTGAAGAAGTGCATTTTTGTAAAGAAAGAGTTGGTGTATCTGGGATTTGTAGTCTAAGGTCTGAAAATAGACCTAAAGAAAGTGAAGGCTACCTTTGAATGGCCTACTCCAAGGATTGCAATAGAGGTAAGATCTTTTCATGGACTCGCTATATTTTATAGAAAGTTCATAAGAAGTTTTAGCAATATTTGTGGACCCTTGACTAAAATAATGAGAGGGGATATGAAAGAGTTTAACTGGACTATATGAGTAGATAAGAGTTTTAATCTATTGAAATAAAAAGTTATTGAGCAGCCTATTTTAGCACTTCCTAATTTTAAGAAGGTGTCTCAAGTAGATTGTGATGCTAGTGGTACTACAATAGGAGCTATTTTGAGTCAAGAAGGTAGACCTATTGCTTATTTTAGTGAGAAGTTGAATGATATAAAAAGAAAATATTCTAGTTATGATAAGAAATTTTATGCTATAGTTCAAGAATTGAAGAAGTTGAGACACTATCTTCTTCCTTAAGAGTTAATTTTGTATACTAATCATCAAGCTTCTCAATATTTGAATAGTCAAGGAAAATTGAGCCAAAGACATCACCTAAGGAAGAAGGAAACTACTGTAAAATGTTATACATGCACTGAACTCAGTCATATAGCCAAAAACTACATGAACATGGGAAGAGTCGAAGATGAAAAGAAAAATAAAGCTGATAACATTTGGAAGTAGATGAGGCAACAGTGGATTCCAAAATCTACCGAGCAAGATAGTTCAAATGATGGCAATGTCACTCAAGAAGTGGGTGACTCCACCATTTCCAGTTAGATTCATAAAGGAGAATATGGAACTACATATTCTAGTGATATCTCAAGCAGTTCCAAAATAAAATAAAGCAAAATGATCAAATCAGTATTCTAGATACATAAGGATCAAAGAAAGTGTATCTTTTTCCGAGTTGCATCTACCAAGGAAAGTTGGTTGAAGACCTTGCCGAGCTAAGTCAGGAACAGCAAAATTTTTATTCAATCACCAAGTTGCAAGCTTCTACTGAGCAAGTGAATGATAGCCTGTGAAGCACTATGTCATTTTGGCTACCTTTGTGCCAAGCATTTATGAAAAAAAAATTGTCAAAAGGGTAGAATTTGATTTCATTTTTCACCATGATTATAGAGCTAAGAAATTTCCAACGATTCCAAAGCAAATTCCAAAGCAATTTCAAGTGATTTTTAAGCGAATAATTTGTTCAAAATTTTCTTACACCTATCAAGTAGCAATGGCATCCAGGAGTAGTAGCAGTACCAAGGAAAAATGAGGTTTAGAAATGTTAGTTAAAGGTGTGGAGTGGAAGGTGGCAAATTTTAAACTAGTTCCAGCAATTGTAGAATCACTCGACCCCAATGGAGCTCAATCACAAACTCCACCAAAGGTACTTCTCATAAATGACATTTGTACTCATTTTAAATGTTTTGCTCAAGAGATTGGAAAACTAGAGATGGATAATGCCCTAGGAGAAATGAGTGTTGATAGTTTTTTGAAAGCCGAGCATAAGCATCTGGAGACAAAAGGGTTAACCCACATATTGCATATGCCAAGAAGTTTTCAAACTAAGTGGATCAAGTACATACTCAATCGTGTTCACAATGGTTGACTATGGTTAGAATAGCTAGTGTTAATCACCAAGAAGATGATTAATAAGATTACCGGTCTTCCCATACTAAGTAAAGTGAAAACTACCAAAACCCTAGGCCGGGAGGAGTTACATAAGAAAACCCTAACTGAATGGGATGGTAGAGATTTAAAGGTCAGCACTATGTCTGATGTTGAATTAAGGTTTGGCATTCATGTCATTTCTCAAAAAATTTATAGCTCCAGTCATTTGAATAATGTGCCCTATGAGGTTGTTGATTTGGCATTCAAAATTGTGAAGAAAAATCTTGAATTTGACCTGACAGAATTATTGTTGAAACAATTGAACAATAACATGGACAGCATAAGGACTTCAAAGAATAATCCCTTCAAATTTTGTTCCTTATTGACTTGTTTATTTTTTTATGTTCAAAAATTCTTTCCATAAAAAGGAACTGTATTATGGAGAAAAGACATTTCTATTATATATTAGATACATGAGTTTGTAGTAGAAATGGGTGAAAACTTTGATAACATCATGGATAATTATTTTGAAGATTTCAAGGAAAGGATGAATAATAGGTTTTGAATTCCACCAAAACTTTTTGAAAATTACAAAGATGATGTATGCTTCATGGTTGACTATGATAAAGTGTACATTCAAGTAGTCAGACCTTGAGTTGCATGGGTAAAACCTCTTCCCTATGAAGTTAACATTGATGAAACCAGGGACATTATTGAAGCACTGGTAAATGAGTCTGTAGATCCTAAGCTTCCTACCTTTGGGACTTTTGATGAAGCCAAGGCCAGAATTGAGCTTGAAATCAAGCTACCCCAGGCCATAAGCAAAGGAAAGAGGAAGATAGCCAAATTAAAAACTGAAATCGACCCTCTTATGATAACTAAAGGAAAAGGTGAGGATGAAGAAGAAGAAGAAGAATAAGGCATAGAACTTAAATCTAAAAAAGAAGAGGAACCACCAAAGAAGAAAGGAAAGGTGATTATCACCAAACCTAAAAAGAAGCCTTCTATAGTATTCTCTAGAAGAACTAGACAAGGCAAGCAGGAACCTGTACTTGTCAGGCCTCTACTCACATTTGAGGAAAAGCTGAAACAATTGGAAGAGGGAGCTGACATCACAAATTTCAAGGCATTGAAATTTGAAACAAGGACAGATGCAAAGAAAATGCAGATTGAGGAACTAGTACTCAATAAGATGGGAAAATGGAAATACTCCCCAGACCAGCTTGCCCCTCAAATCTCCAAAGAACTATTGGAGAGATTGCAACCAAGATGGGAGTTAGACACCCAATCAGCCAAGGACATATATGAGTAGTCCATGAGGAATCTTCTACCAAGTCTTACTGAAGTGGAAATAAAGGTAGCAATGAAGAACCATGAAGGTAAAATGATGATTAGATTTCACACATGTTTGATTTTAATTAAGGACATTGAGCATGTTGTAAATGATGCAACAAATATGTGGAAGAACATCTATCATCTGCAAAAGCCCAATAGTGATCTCGTTGAAATCAAGGATGATGACAATAGTGACAGTGATGATTTTGGTAGCATTGCATCCATCACAGTTACTCTAGGAGAGCTGCATGTACTAATGGAAGAAAAAGAGGAAGAAGACAAGAAGGAAGAAGCACATGAGGAAGAAATAGATGAAGAAGATCTAGTAAAAATTGTAGCAGAAGTTATTGCATCCCTTCCTCACTCTCCACCAAAGAAAGTTACATCTACTTTGGAGATAGCTTCTGCAAGTGGGATTTTGAGCACAATAGTCACATCAATTGCTCAATCTTCACCAACCTCCTCCTAGCTCTAGGTATCCAAAATAGATGTGCCAAGTACTTCATCTACCAAGTTGTCTGTCACTTCTTTAGCCATCGAGTCAGCCTCCTTAACTCCTTCATCATTAGTGAATGTAATAGTAAGTTCTACAATTTTGTTTTCATTAGTTCCAGTAAGTTCTATAGTTTTGTTTCCATTAGCATCATCTACATCCACTTTTACTCCAATCAGTTTAGATTCTACTATGAGTACTTTACCAAGTATGATACCATTTTTGGGAAGTGTTTTAGTTTTTGATCTAGTTAGCACTTCTATTGTCATTCAATCCTCAAGTCCTATCTCAGTTTTCACAACTAGCCCTTCTATCTCCACTATTGTGTCTATTCCTAAGGTCAAATCAGTTATCACAAAAGTCAAACAAAAGCATCCATTAAAACTTCTAATCATTGGAAAGGAAATTAGAGAAGACATTGACTTAGACACAAAGATAGTGATTCCAAAGATTGACTATAATAATGCTACCATTGAAGAGATGAGGTTAACTAGTCAACTCATAGAGATGAAAGCTACACAGAAATAGTTAAGATCAGAAAGGGATAAGGAATATAGAATAATTGAAAATGCCAAGAATATAATTACAAATGCTATAAATGTTGAAGTAGATTCTACTCAACACATTTTGATTCAGCTAGAAGAGGTTGCACAGAAATTTAATGAAGATTCTTCCAAACAAAAGAAACTTATTGAGAAAGCTGAAAACAAATTTGATAATAAGGTGCTAGAGCATATTGCTCAAAAGATAGCAATCAACCAAGTTGAATTATCAAAATTTTTGGGAAATTTTGAAAATTCTTTTAATAATGTAGCATCACTTTTTGCCAAACTTTGTGATGTTTTTAGTTTTACCAAAGAAATAAAGGATAAGTTAAATAAGATTGACATTGATATGCAATCAAGTGCTTCCAAGCTAAAGGTGGACTCCTCCTCCACAATCTCCCATCACACCAAAATAAGATATCTAGCAGATGTACAGGTAGAACTATTAAGAGAGGAAGCAAGGATCTGGTCTACACTCATAGAGATCCAAAACATGATCCTTCCTATCATGGACACAATGCCAAAACATATTACTCATTGCAAAACATTGGTCCAAGATTAGAACTTCTCAGTGGCTGATCACTTGATCCAATTATCAGTAGAAGTTCAAATTGCTCTGTCCACCTGTCAAATCTTGTAATAGACTTGGGATAATAAATTTTCCACCATCCTCAAGGTACATCAAGAATTTATATCTCACTTTGGTATAGTCATATAAACTATATATATGTAGTCCTTTGGCATTATTGTCAAAAAGCGGGAGAGATTTAGCATAATAAGTGAGGAGAGTTATCACTATGAGTGATAGGGCAAGTTAGCACTCAATAGAGTTAGCATGTGTACATAAGAATCTTTATATATACATTATAAGTCATCAAGAAGATATATAGAAATGTATATGCAGTAGTTCTACAAAGATCAATTTTGAAAAACCAAAATTCATTGAGTCAAGTTATGTACATATGTTTTGGCTTATAAGTATTTTTGTCACTAATGCCAAAGGGGGAGATTGCTGGAATTAAGTTATTATTGCCATTAGTGACAACACTTATCTACATCAATATAGCCACTGAGCATTCTAGTGTTAACCAAGCTTCGCAGTTCACACCAAGCATTCTAGTGTTAACTAAGCTTCACAGTTTACATCGAGTGTCTATAGTGTATACCGAGCACTCAATGGTTACCTTGTAGGTTCATCACTTAAGTAGTTCATATCGAGCATTCATGAACCTACCAAGTGAATGTGAAATCTAGCAGTGTCTACCAAGTTTACAGTGTTCACTGAGCTTCACAGTGTTTACCGAGGGATGGAAGTACAATGTTTACCAAGTTACAGAAGTATAGTGTTTGCCAAGTGAAATCAAGGTAAACGAAGGATCCAATTTTTATTGAGTGAAACTATATCTACGGAGTCTCCAATGGTTACCAAGTTCCAAGCTACATTATGTGGTTAATATGGACCAAGTGTCTACTTCTACTGAGTGCATGACAATGCCAAGTAATACAGTGGATGTCGAGTATCAGAAGGTCACCAAGTCAGCTTGTAGAACTCAAGATTTCTACTGTTTGGTTGACTCAGTAATATTTTTTTCACTTATGTTTTGGCCAACCTTGCAATTTTAGTTATTGGAATGGTATATATGTAATGTAATATATCATTCACAAAGAGAGATGTGTGTAAAGGAATGGATATGAAAAGATTTGAATGAAAGTGAATCAGTAGTAGAGCAGAGTATTCAGCAAGGTCTACAAAGAGCAGTAAAGATTCATCAGTCACAAGAGGTGATCTATATTTTAAGAATATAATCAAGTTGTAAATAGATCCACTATTTTATCCTAATAGGTGAATCTGTTTTGTAAATCCTTTAACAGGGTAGACTTAACCGTCTTTGTATAAATCTCCTAACAGAGTGCATACTTCAGTGCATGTTTGTAAATCCTCTAACAAGGTGGACCTAGCAGTCCTTTCTGCTCCTGATAGGGAAGATCACCAAAAGTGGTCAATGTAAGCCTTAACAGGCCAACATCATACTGCAATATTAAGAAGTTTTGGGGGTATCATCCCCACCCCAGTTTTACTTTCTATTTGGAAGGTTTCTAGGTCACCAAATCACTATGCACATGTGTTATAAATGTTTGTTCTCTCATATATGCAATAGATTAGATGAATGAATGGTGACTAGTATATATGGTTAAAGTGTTGAATTGTTTTAAAGTTTTGACGTTACTGATTCACCCCTCCCCTCTCAGTAACCTATCATATCTTGAATATTTCCAACAAAAGGTGTGAAGTAGAATACAAGGTTGTATCAACCATTACCTATACCAAAGAAGGTGTGGGAGGATGTCAACATGGATTTTGTTCTTGGATTACCAAGGATACAAAATGGGCATGATTCTATTTTTTTGGTGGTTAACAAGTTTTCAAAGATGGTACATTTTATTCCTTCCAAGAATACTAGTGATGTTCATGAAGTAGAGTTGTTTTTTCAGAGAAGTAGTGAGATTAGTATAGGTTCAAATCAAGATACCAAGTTTGTTGGGTATTTCTAGTGTACATCGTGGAAGAAGTTGAAAATAGATTTGAAGTTTAGTTCATCACATCATTCATAGATTGATGGATAGGCAAAAACTGTAAACTATAGTTTGGGAAACTTGTTGAGATGCTTGGTTGGAGATAAATTAAAAGGATGGGATATGATTTTACCATAAGTGGAATTTGTACATAATAATTCTATCAATAGGAGCACTAGTAAATCACTACTCCAGATTGTATATGGGAGTAGTCCTATAAATGCTTCTTAAATAAGGCAGTTGGATAAAGGAGAGATAAGTAGTGCTGAAGCAGTAGATTTTGCTAAACACTTGAAAAATGTCCATGAGGGGATAAGGAAGCACATCATAAAGATGAATACACAATATAAGGCTAAGGAAGATGTGAAAAGGAGATATAAGGAATTTCAAATTAGAGATGAATTCATGGTTCATTTGAGAAAGGAAAATTTTCCAGTGGGTACATATAATAAGTTGAAGATGAAGAAGTTTGGACTATGCAAGATAGTGAAAAGGCATGATTCTAGAAATGCGTATGAAGTGGAGTTGCCTACTGAATTATATATTTCACTAGTATTTAACTTTTTAGATTTGACAAAGTATTATGAATGAGGTGATGGAGATGAAGTTGTAGAAGTGTAGTGGAGTATTCTAGCAACTAGTTCAGCTACACAGGAGATTGAGGATATACTGGACTGTCATGTTAGAAAAAGTACCAGAAATAGAACTTATGAGGAATATCTGGTTAAATGGAAAGTGAGACTAGATGAGGATTCATCATGGCTAGCAAAGAAGGAGGTTAATCATCTTGGTTTTCCTCTGAACACCTGAGACATGATGGGGTCACTTCTCAAATTACCCTAGGTGTCTTGTGCAAGAGCATCTTGGATTTAAGGGCAATCTTGCATTACCCACAAATATTTTATTCTTAGTCTTTTCTATTTTAATAAGGAATAGTAGACAAGGTGGTTACTATAAATGGGAACTTTCTACTTTTAGTAAGTTTTTCATATGAGCTCAGAATGTTCTCACTTTCTACAGGAAGGTTCATTTTAGAGATATAAACCTACCATAAAAATCTCATTGCTCTAGATTAAGTATTGGAGAAGTTATTGCATATTTTCAATGGAAGAATTTGTAAAAAAATATTTAGGCTACTGTTGGAGGCCTTAGAGTGCTTAGATGAGGTTAGAAAACTCAACGGAAGCATGCTAGCCTTGTTCCAATCCTATAGATCAGGAGCTGGCATTTCTAAAAAGTAGTTATAATAGCCAATCAAAGCAATGGTTCATGAGTTATGGCCTTTCAAATTTTGGCTACCCAAAACTTCTAAAATAATTTTCAAATATGTATTTGGCTGACTCTATATCTTTTTTAAGGGTTTGTCAACCCTAGGTATTATGTTTGAGCATCTAGAACCTTTCCGAATGACATAAAACTGCCTATTTAATAAAGGTCCAAACATTGTCTAAGATAACTCTGGGTGATAGTTCACAGCACTATCTTGCAGATTATTGTAATGAAGGTGACCATTTGGGTTAGCATAATGTGATTGAGAATTTTTTAATACTGCATTTGTGGCAATAATAAGAAGTCCATATTTTGTTCTTGTGTTTGTTATTGTTTTCTTGTTTTTGTTATAAGTTTATGGTATTAAGGAGAGCCCCCTAGATCAACATGTGTTACACAAATCTTACATAGATCCCACTATAAACTATGATATATAATATGTTTATTAATTTTTTTTTGAGAAATTTGATGATAAGGTCATAAATTAGGTTTTGTAGGACTACAAGTAGATTAACCCATTTGTGATCATTTTGGTAGTTTTCATTATCTTTTTTTTTTTGTAATACTTTTTGAGAGTTTTAAACATGTTAGAAAATGATAAGATAAACCTAAGAAAATGTGGTGAGAGCCTTAGGTTGTGAGAAAACCAATTCATTCTATTTCAAAGGAAAGATTTAAGTTAAAGTTAGAAAACCTTGTGGTTTATTATACATTTCATAGAATGATTTGGTCAAGTGGTTGGATTGACCTATCTTTGCATCATATTGGTATCAAGGTATACAAGATGTATCTATGGGATATGTCTAGGCCTTGTGTGGGAGATATCTCAAAGCTAACATACTTATAGCTTAGTCTCAATTGTTTCTATTATGGTTCTATTATACTTTAAAAATTTTCAAAATTCTTTAAACCTGTAACTTTTTTTTCTAATATCTTAATCATTTTAACTTGTCTTGTATGAATTTCCATAAGTTTATCTTGAAAAAGGTTTGTCCTTCTTTTTGTCAAAATTCCCTCCATGATTCATAGGCTGGCATGATTTGAGCTTTGATACCATTTTAATAACATAGTCTGAATGTGGAAAAACAACAACTTATAAATGTTCATGAACACTATATTTTGTATATTATGTATTTGTTTGAAACATAACACAAGAAAATTAAGATTCATTAAACCATTATAACTTATTAAACATTTTTCCTTTCAGGAATGGACACAATTTTTGTACCAGATTTTAATCTAAATGGTGATCTGCTCTTAAGGGTGTCCCTTTTCAAAAAGCTTGATCTTTATGCAGAGAGGGATAATGTTCAACCCATGAAAAGTATAATTTTTGCTTTTCATATTTCAAGTGAATGCTTTCTCTTCCTAGCATATTATATAACTCAAGCTCTCATTTCCTAGAACATCTCAATCAGGGAAGACAACCCTCAAATGTTGACAATAACTGGGAAACTTAATTGACAAGTACAAGTGTACCTTCTCAAATTGCACTATGAACTGAAAAATCAATACTTTAAAATTAAAGTAGATCCAAAATTCTTCTTATCCTAGTTTAATTAACTATAAGCAATAGAGAAAATAAACTGCAAGCTTGATGGGCTCCTGCAATGCTCATAAAAGATGTCAATATCCAAACTCAAACACCATACTTCCAAACATTATGTATGAATTTTAAGGATTTTAAATGATTTTTTTTTTGGTTAAGAAGAAATTTAAGAAGCTCCAATTGTTTCTCAATTTCTCCATTTTGGCTAAGTGTAATATCCCCCTATCCAATCTTCTGCATATATAGACTCCCATGCTTCCATTGCTATGATAATGAATGTTGAGAATGCTTCTTCAAGATTCTTAATGTATTTAACACAATACATATGCTTTCCTTCACCTATTTATATTTTCTTTGACCTTTTGATATGGTGCTAGCATATGTTTAATTATGTCTATTGTAATTTCTTAGATTATGATTTCCAATTTTATTATATAAGAATTTGATATATTGAGCAAATATAAAAGGGGCCTTGCAAAGTGTATTAATATCCTTTGAGCTTAATATATAATATAGAGGTCATTATAACTCAACTACACCTTTGATTAACCTTTATGTCTATTTATGTGCGAGGCCTCGCCCCGACCCTTCATAGCCTTAGTTGTTGCATTATCATTTTGATACTCACAACTCGAGATGTCGAGACATTATTAGATACTTGAACATATTATTTTTATGTTGTGTGATGTTACTTTCAGATATTTGATGTTTGTCATTTAACGTTTTATGTATGTTGATGAAATTAGTAAATGTAGGATTAACACATTGATTTTGGAATCTATATAATTAAGGATATAAGTAGGATGAAAGAAACCATGATTGATGTATGTTTTAATTTATGTGAATTCCTGATACGTATATATACATCTGTACATGTGATTTTTGGGACTACTGATGTGTACAATGAGTGTGCAGATATTTAGCTGAGAAACCCTATGGAGGAACAAAACTAATCTCTATGTGCTAATTTTTGGAAACCTTGTTGTTTGTAGTTCAAGTATTTTGAATTGAGATGTATGTATGTATCCTTATGTGATCAATAAATCTTAATGTTCGTAACTATGTTCTTTTAGTGTCGCTTGACACTCGTGAATTGTTTGTGCTCTTTAGTGTGCTGATTAGGGTTAGCTGTGTAACCTTTGGACCTAGGTCAGATTTAGTCAGTGTCAGTTTGCTATTTGGTTCTTAATCGAGTTTAGTCATCCTTAATCTAGATTAGTGCTTAATCTACATTTTAGAGTTGTTAGTTGGTCCTAATTATTTCCTAGCCTTTGTTGGCTCCAAACCTATTCCTAAGGCTTTAAAGCATGAAATAATTATACACAAAGGGTATGGGTATGGGTTGGGGGTCTTTTCCAACCCCCAAGCCCCTTTTATTATCTTTTGAGGCCACTCAAAAAGTCTCTTTTTGCTTTTTTGCGAAAATTGACTATAGTTACCATGAGTTTCATTACCCCACCTCCACTTAGTGTTTAACCATAGTGTGGGTTGAGTTAAGAGTTTCTAGAATTGTAAGTGGGTGAGAGAAGTTATTGATCCTTTTGGTGGTTGAGTTTGAGGCTTATTTAGAGGCCCTTCTTAGACTAGTTGAAGTTGTTACCCAATCTCTACATTTAGAGAGGAGTCTTGGAAGATTGGAGCAAGGAAGGGGAAAGCTCTACTCAAACTTGTTCATTGCCATTACCTCTTTGTGAATGTAGGAATTATCATCTCCCTTGTTCAAATTTTCTTCTTGTTTCATGCTTTTTCTACCTTGTTGTTATTTGAATGTTTGTATGTTTGTGGGTATGTTGGGAAGATTTGAAAACCATGTTATTTTGGATGATTTCTTTTCATGTTTATGTTTGAAATTTTGAGATTTTCTTGCATGGATGTTTTGGTATTACTCACCCTTGGATAGGGCAGAAGTGACCAATTTTGGGAAAGGTTTGTTTAGTTGGACTCCAACTAGTGTAGAGTCTCTTCTCAGGATGAGAAGAGGGAGAAAGGGTAGGGTGTTATGGGCTCCTACCTATTAGCACAAACCTTGTATGATTATGGTATGTTGAAATGTAAGAACAAAAGTTCTTGGTTTATAGCCCTAATTGGGCATCTATGTGGTGTTGTGCTTGACTTCTCCTGGTTGGAAGAATCCACCTTTCCCTAGTGTTGATTCATTGTGAATCATATAGTGATAACCTTATGTGAATATGCATGGTTGAATTGTTCTTGGTCATGCTTATTGTTACCTGATCAAAATTTTGTTCCATCCATGGTTCTAGAAATGTGTTGCAGAAATTGTTATGAATCCATTGATGAGGGTCATGAAGAAAATTCAATTATATTGTTGAAATTTGGGATTGATATCTTATGTAAATTGGTATTACAAACTTTGTTGGATTGGCAACAAAGCTGAGTTTTCTTCCTGATGCTTTCCCGGTTGAGCCTTTGAATCAGGTTTGCCAATAAAATTGGTGTTGAGTATAATTGTTTAGTATGTGATTCAATCATAATTTTAAATTAGATGGATGCACATCAAAATTAGGATGGAATTGATGATGTTCAATTTGACAAAATTTCAAGTCTTCTTATTTGTTGAAAACGAAAATTATGATCATGCATGTAGATTCAGTTTTTATGATTATTAGAATCAAACAATAAATTACATTATTGAATTAAATGGATAATTCAAATCCTTGGTATGTTAAGGTTATTACAAGTCCTTATAGATTTTCTTTAAAAGGAAATTATGAAAAAGGTCAAATTATTTCAATCCAAGTTATATAGGAGAACAAATGATTATGGTTGATGATTCAATTTAAGTTGTTCGAGATATCAATAAATCTTGTATGTTTGTGTCACAATGAATAAATCTATGTTTTAAATCCTTCAAAAAAAATGCATTGCTTTAAAATCCATACTTAGAAAAATAAAGCTTCAAAAAAAAAAAATTTCCCCCAAGAGCAAAATGCTCTCTGGATTTTGCATGGAAGAAAGAAATAAATCTATTTGTGCAACAAAGAATATTCTCTTTGATTATTTGTTTTTGTATTTAAATTTGAAATTAATACTCAATAAAAATGATTATGAATAACTAAATAAACATTATACAAATATCCTAAAATATCTTTTGTGCTACCTATAAAACTTTATGTCATTAATGTAATTCCCTCACCTTGGTGGGCATCAGTTTGGAAGGAGGTTTTAAAAATGCTTTAAATCTTGCAAAGTCAAGTAGTCATCATGAAGATGACATCCTCTGTTCCCTCCTTATGTATTTTTTGACCTTGGCATTAGTTCATAAGTGTTTTTTAATTTTTTTGAAGTTTAAAAGTAAAATTGCTTTTACCTTGGGCGGCTACCTTGGTTTCCACCCAAGGCAAATGGGATGGAGAGGAGAATTTCACTGACGCAGGGTCAGTAATCTTGGTTAGCGCACAGTCTTGGGGTGTAGCACTGAATTTTCTTTCCTTGCTTTTATTTTGAGGTTTCTTCGTTAAACCTGCCCTTTCTTTTCATGGTTGCCACCTCATCTGAAAGGTTGTGTCAGTATGGGATTCGCTTGGGCAGCGAGTTGCTTTATTGGAAAGCACTTGGTTATTGCGTAGGTTTTCTTAAGGGATTAGATTGTGGCGTGGATGAGCTTCATTATGTTTCAATTTGAGATTTTGTGAAGGGTGAGGAATGATGTGGGTTATGGGGGTCGATTTGACATGTGGGGAGAGTAGAGTATAGGTATGGGGGTTAGTAATAGCTTAGTGTTAGGTGTTAGATAATTTGTAAGGTTAAAACAATTTTAGTATTTTTCTATGTAGTTACTTTTTGTTATTTTGTTAATAGCTAGTTAGTTTTATATGTAATTTAAATTAGTTTAGTATAAATTAGTTACATCTTTTATTATTCGTAATTATTAGAAGTTTTGTTCTTAAGAGTTAGTTAGTTATAAATTTAATTAAGTTTAGAGTTAGTTAGTATAGTTTTAATTATTTTAGAAACTGCTAATTTAATGATTAGTTAATTTAGTGGTTAGTCGTTAGTTGCTTAGGATCTACTTAAATAACATGTTTAGGATGATATAATTTTAGTTTAATGTTATAATTATGTTAGTTTAACCATAATTTAAATCAGTCTATTTTGTTAGTATTTAAATTTTAGATACAAATTATTTTAGATAATATCTAAATTAAATTAGTAGAAAATTTATGAATAATTTTAGAGTGATAGTAAGCTAGCAAGTGTCTCGATTATTATGTTAATGTTAGACTATTGTATAATGTTAAATAGTTTTGCTTTATTCATTTAGTCAGATTTTAAATGTTTTTTTTTAATGATTTTAAATACAGTGTGTTATAAGAAAGAAATCAACAAAACTAATGTTGATATCAAACTTATAACAAGAGTTCAAATTTAACGGTGTATTCCTCCACAAGATTATAACTTAAGATGTAATGTAGAGAACCTGTACTTAAACTATTATCAATAATTTCAACTTAGAGCACTTGAATTAATAATTATAATTTAAAAAAAAATGAGTGTGTGTTTTTTCCCCATAGTTTGGGCATGACATTATGATATCACCTAAAATGATATGTGGCACTTTAGAATATATTGGTTTGAAGTCATGTGTGGTATCTATATATATGCAATTAAAGAGTCAATTTTATATTCGACATGTATTGTTAATGAGAGTATTGGATTGTTCAATGAACATATTAATGGTATTTATTTTGCACCATCAAAATCCTGTCACATATTATGATAGCCATGTATGATGACTACTTCATTATATAACCACTCTGAGATTGTACTTGTATATGATAATTGTTACTTTTGGTGTATGCTAGAAGTTATAGGATAAAAATGATCTCAGGAAGGGATATGCCATCTTTGATATTTTGATATTATATACATGCAATTGCCTCTATTATAAGAATCATCTTTGATGTGTATCTGATGTTATATGCTCTTCAATGGATGTTGTCTCTGATATACAATTGTATTGCTTGCACTAGTAGTTGCTATTGCAACCTTCAATTCTCTATAGTTGAGAGATTCTATAAAGGGAATATATAATTTATAAAATAAATTCTTCTTATCTACCTTTGGAGAGTTGATCAGCTTATATAAATATGTGCTTTAGGATATGAAGAGACACAGTGGAAAGTCATCACCTTTCATAACCAGTTAATTTGGTCTTCATGATTATTATGAATAAATCATGGATGATTACCCAAACATTATGAGTCATTAAGGAAAATCAATAATGTAAACCCCATAATGTTGACTAGTATAACAACACAATAAAAATGTATAATCTACTACATGAATTAAAAGTGAGGCCAGATCATGTTGATGCATGGAAATACCAATGGTGATAGTATACACACTCATTAGCTTAATATTTGATAGAGGTGTTTATGAATGTGGTGCTCAATGCAATATGCCATGGGTGCCTCTAGTCAATTTATATACTAATCACAAATCCTCTTGCTTTATAGATGTGTGCATTTCCTACTCTTTCAGCAACCTCCATATAATATTCCACTTGTTTTGGTAGAGAGGATTTTTATGTGAATTGAGATGCCTATACATTAGAGTATTTTCTAGCGGAGACATTGATTTTTATCATTGATATTGCTATTTATTAATATTTTCCCTATTCTCATTATAGATCTATTTGTTTCATGTATTGTTGATTGATATTGGTCCCTACCTAATCAATGATTGTATTATTATTGGTGATGTAAAGATATTCCTGACTCATCTTGTAAAATAACTAAGGAGAAATAATGCAAGGTTAGATAATATATGATTAGTTTATAATGTGAATGTTAATGAGTGTTAAATATTAATAGATGTATATATTGTTTTCAATCCAACTATTACCCTACCAAAAGGCATCTTGATTATTAATGTTGGATGTTCTTTTAATACACTTGATATAGAATTTGCAGGTTGCAAACAAATCATCCTTCTTCCACAAATGAGTTATTCCATTCAAGAAAGACCATGTTTGACAATATAAATGTACAAAAAAATAGGTAGACAATTGCCAGACTATAGTCTAACTTAAAAAGAAAAGGTTATGTAAAATGTTATTGTCCTTGCAAAATTTGTAAGGGCTTAAAGACTCAAAGACATCTAATCAAAATAGCTGAGGAACATTGTAGGAAACATGTTCACATTGAAGGGGGAACCAAATTTCATCCATTGGTATGTAATTTATTAATTTATAAAATAAATAAGACATGATTTGATGATGACATCATGGTCATGGTTAATATAAGGTCATCATTTTGATATAGGCCAACCACCCTATGTAACAAACAATTTTTCATATCTAAATCAAGACATCTAATACTAATATTTCCCAATGTTTATATAAGTAACTAAATCCATTTCTAATGAGAATGACTACTTTCAACAAATAACATAAATAACTATAATCAGATTCAAGATCGACAATTAACTTTTCTTAAATTGTATCTTCATGTTTAGCTGAAATAAATAGATTAATGACTATCTATCATAACTATAATCATGATTAATTAAAAATAAATGTATCCCTATTCAAATGAAATATCAGTTAAATATTATAATTATAGTCACATTTAATTGAAATAATCGACTAACAAACATATATGCATTCATGACAAATAGATTAACAAGTAAAGTAAATGCTTAACAAGAAAGAAGGAAAACATACTAGTATTATCGAAGGATCTTTTACCTGATTGTGAAAGCTTTGGCATTGGTAAGAGGAGAAGCATTATCATAGGCTTAACCTCCCAAACTCAAACCATACTTATCCCCACACATTTTAACATATTAGAATGGCCCTCCCTACATCAGAGTTGGGCTTGGGATTTTCTTCAATCTAGCCATCCAAGCTACTAGGTGTTTTGAGTTCCCACTCAGTTATACCTATGTAACTAAGGTTACATTAAAAAGTGATAACTAGATGACACATATGCTTATAAACTTCCTTGGCCAAGGATTTTTGATGGGTACATTGACCTGATCACACACCACTCAACTTGACTATAGATTCCATTATAGGGATAAGCATGAACTATTAAGTATTTCATTACTTAGATATTCATATCTAATTTCATTCTAGTTTCTTTGTAGGTTAATTGCACCTCTTTACCATTTCATGGCTTCATCATGGGTGAATATTAGGTGCCTAGAAGATTATGAACATTTTGTTTCATTTACACCTCTTCACCATTTCATGGCTTCATTGTCAATGAATCCTAGTTGTTAGAGAATTAAGAGCATTTTGTTCTTTATGTCTTGGATTAACATTACATGGTTAATGTTATTGATATTCAAATTAATGGTGATGGTTTATATGATCATTGAAAAACCCCTAGAGCTACCTTTTTGACTTCTTAATGATAGTTGTAGGATTCAGTAATATTATAAAAAGATTTAAAAAAAGAAACTCTATGGAAATCACTAGAGCCATCAACAAGTAACATATAATGATCTCAATTTCAAATGTTTATTTTTCTTATACTTAGCTGGCTGTAATTGGACTTACAATCATAAAATATGGAAGTATAAATTCTAATGGAAAGACATTCATAACCTAATTGTATGCAATTGAGGATTTGACTTGAGCTTGGTTTCTTTCCATCCTCTAGCCAAAACTCTTACTCAACTTAGTTATATCACCCAATTTTGATTTTTTCATGGTTTGGATATTTGCAAGGGTCCAACAGAAATAAGAAGTAAATAGTATGGATTTGGTTTCAGTAGATAGGTTAAGTGGTAAATGTAGCAGAAATGATGGAGAGTAGGGCCTAAAATGTCTGATTCCTATCACAACTTCTTCAAGGACTAGCCATGGCTTCTTAGCTTACATTGGTTAAAATATTTTAAAACCATTTGGCTTCCAAGTGAATAATTCAAATTATGAAAAGAGAAAGAAGAAGGAAAATCAAAGAGATAAAAAGTTGAAAAGAGTAATTGAAAAGATTATAATTTTTATTCATTATTATAATATGTTCTTATATATGGTCATATAAGTATATTAATGGGGTGGTATCATTATATTATTATAATTTATTGGTGCCATTTCATTTTAATATTTATGTGTTCGTATGTAAGTATTTATGACAATAATATAATAAAAATTAATTAAAGATCTCTTAAGGTATGTCTCATATTTTAAATTAGATTATTTTATGTTTTTCCTATATTGTTTTTTTAATAGCTCATGTGGGTCCCATAATGTAACCTATGGTCAAGTTATTGTATCCCATTCCAAGGAGGCTTAAGGTCATACCAGTCAATCCTAATGATTGAACTAAGTGAACATCCCATTCCGATGATCCCATTTAGCAATGCTTACCCCCTCTTCATCCTCTCTTGCAATCACCCATGAAAAACTCTTTCACCATAATAATAGTTCCATAGTAATTCAACATATTAATTTTTTATTTTAAATCAAACAACTGCTAATCAACTAATATTAGTTATGGGTTTTCGTCCGTTTCATCAATAGTTAATACAATGTATATAAATAACTAACTATTTTACATGATCATGAAAGAATAATTTGTTAAATCCAACATTTATGAGAAAATTTAAAATTAGGGAAAAAATTGGGATGTAACACCCTAGGTTTCATGATATGGACCATGACAATTTGGAGAATGTGAATTTTGAAATGAGGGAACATGGAGGTGTGAATATAAAAGTAGAAGGTAATGATCCAATTGAAGAAGATCACGATGATCAAGATGATGATGATGATGATATTCGTGTAGACCTTGATGTACCTAGACTTGAGAATACACACAAGCCATTATATGAAGGCTCCTGAAAAACTCTTTTTGCCATCATATTGTTGTTGGTGAACTTGAAGGTTATGAATGCTTTATCCAATGTAGCAATGACATGTATGTTAAGGTATGACATCTTTTTTCATTTTTTTAGTCATAATTCCCTTACAATTAACATTGGGTGAATTATGTTGCAATTAATATTCTTTATATTAAAAAATTATATTTTGTGTCATAGGTTGATAGGTGAGTGTTTGTTACCACAATAAAACATTCTACCTCACTTGTACCAAGAATTGACTGCCATTATGAAAGATATTGGAATAGAGTATCAAAAAATACATGCATGTCTGAATTATCATATTATATATCATAAACAACATGAATTTGCAACACAATGCCTTGTTTTTCATATTAGTAGATATTGATCAGATCGAATAACATAAAAGGTACCTTGCAAGGTTCTTTAGGTTATTCCCATTATTGTATGTCTACAACAATTATTTAGGTGTAATAGCTTGGCAAATTTTATGGATTACCATGTATGTAAAGAAGTTGAGATGACATTATGTGAATGCCTGTGGATGGCTCATCATTTAAGGAAATAGAGGAAAAATGGCCACACCTTAAAGAAGAACCTTGTAATCTCAAATTTTTATTGGCAACAGGCAGTGTCAATCCATTTGGAGAGATGAGATCTGCTTACTCGGTGTGGCCTATTTTTGAAACCAACAATAACATTCCTCCTTGGATGACCATAAAGTGGGAGCACATAATGTTGGCACTGATTATTCTAGGTATTTTTTCATTTAATAGTCATTTAAATTAGTTTATTATAAATAATCCATCAAAATGGTCATAATAATTATGTAACATTTTGTTATAATTCTTTAGAATAACTGAGAGGGGGAGGGGGGGTGAATCAGTTATCCAAGGTCCAATGATTTCCAATACAGCTTTTCCTACAAATCCTTAAAAGAACATAAGTGAAATTATCATGCATGTAATTGAACATTAAACAACCATGAAAAGTAAACATGCATCACACCATAACACTAAGGATTTGATGACCCAAAAAACCTTCAAAAATAAGAAGGTAAAACTGGAGTGGGGATGATACCCACAAAATAACTATGCAATTGATTTCAACCACTTCTGATGGTTTGCCCTATTAAAGGCCTACCTTGTTAAAGGCTACAACACATTGTTAAATGTTCCCTGTTAAAGGATTTAAGAATATTCAACTTGGAATGTCACCTTGCTAAAGGATTTACATAGAGCTGTTAGGCTCACCCAAGTCCATGGGATTTTCAGTCACCTTCTCAAAAGAATCTTTCATCCCTCTCTAAGGATCTCCTATCCTCCTCCTAAGGATCTCTTTATCCTTCTCTTGGGGATCTCTTTATCCTTTTCCTAGGGCTTATCCACGTAGCTATTAAGCTAACCTAGAAATGTAGGGTTTCAATATCTAATACAATCGTAAGAAAGTATTAGAAGGGTTTTGACCTAATACAAGTTGCAACTTCAACCTTGAAAATTTTAGATCACTATTCAGTCCTTTTCTTTGCTTGGCTTTCCTCCCTTGTCATGCTGACAGCTTGTTCACCCTTCAAGATCTGTCTCCTTGAGTTTTTCCACTTGTTATGCCAATGCAATCTCTGGTCACTTGATCAAATCAGAGTTTTGATGCTCTATTCTTACTCCTCTAGACTTCTTCGCATTTCACACTTATGATCAATTCCCTCTCTTGCATGCACACTTGATCTCTAACGTGTAACTCCTTATAAAGAAGTTTTGTTCTTGTTTTCCTGCTCAAATCTCCCTCTCCAACTTTAGAGTTTTAATGGATTAGGTAGGATACAATGTATCTATCCCATATCTTGTTTCTATTTAGAAACTTCATGATAAATCCATTAGCATTTTCCAAAAAAAAATTACATAGTATTCGGTGTCACTAGCTCATCATTCTTATCTTCTATCTAGTTCACAAAATTCTAGATAACTATCATGTCAGCTCAGATCTGGCAAATCTTTGACTTTTCAAAATAATGTAGGAACTCGACATCATTGGTTTATTGTTGTTCGACACCTTCTATGTTACTCGGCTTTTTAATGTTATTTACTAGTGCTCAGCACCTAAAGCATTTTGGCTTGGCACCTACATCTTTCTCAGCACCTATATCTTGCTCAGCACTTGTATCTTGCTTGGCACCTGTATCTTGCTTCATACATGTATCTTGCTCAGCACCTGAAGACTAATCAACACTTGATCTTCACTCAACACCTAAAGGCTTCTCGGCACCTAAAGATCACTCAGCAAACACTAAAGTTGAACTTCCTCGACTTCAACTGAGAATCTATTTAGTACTAACTAGAACTTAGTTAATCCTTACATCATGTGTCTCAGTGTGTCCATCATCTATGTCTTAGAGTATGTCATCAATGCATTATTTCATCAATGGCTTAGCTGATCCTTATACTTCATTACAACATCTTAACTTCAACCTTTCTCTAGGTACTCTAGTTACATCTTATTGATTGTCACCTCCTTGTCAATCAACCAATTGATAATATTTGGATGACTTAAGCAATTGTCATTCTTGCAAGTAGCAATTTTGACATCAATGACAAAACAATGATTGAAACATTCTTTACTAATTCTATTTCTCTTCATTCATGATCTTTTCAATTATTTCCAACATGTTTTTGTTCATTCAACTAGGTAAGTACCAATTTAAAGATATCAATGTATATATTGAGCCCCTTGCTGATGATTTGATGGTGTTATGGAATGGGATCACTATGTATGACATCTCTAGATCAATAGGATAGAGATAATTTCAATTTCATGCAACACTTGTATGGACAATTCATGATGCCCCTGGGCTAACACATTTTTGTGCTATGTTCTCTTCTTAACACCTCTTTTTGGTATGTTACAGTGCTAACACAAATTATACATGATCTTATAGGTCTTCAGATAAAGGGAAAATTTTCATGTCAAATTTGTGGTCAAAAGATGAAATCTTGTCATTCAAAAAGTTTAGTAAAGTAGGTTTTCGATGAGAATAGACACTTTCTCCATAGAAATTATAAGTACCAAATTACTGAATTTTTTTTTCAATGGGAAAGAAGAGACTACATTAAGCCATGTAGAATAACACCTCACCTATGGAAGTTGGAATACAATAAAATAAATTGTAGAGGTAATGTAATTCCATCTTATTATTATTTTTTTGAAATTCATATTTTAATTCTTTTTACTCATGATGTAATTGATGCTTCTGAAGGTTGTCAAGGCATTAATGACCAACTTCCAAAAGGAGTAAAAATTTATCCTATGCAATTTATTAGGTTGATGAACTACAAGCAACTCCCAATCATGCATTTTTTTGATCCTATGTATATTACAAAAAATGTAATAAAAACATTATGTAAAATCTTGCATGGAAGGCATGACAAAGACAAAATTGTCAAAATTTGTAGTGACATTGAAGAATCCAACCATGCAATGAAAAATTTCATTCAATCAAATAAAAATCAAGACTAGATTGATACAAGTGCCCTTAGTTGGTTATTTTTGGAGCAACAAAGCAATGCTATAAAAGAAGTCATAAAAAAATATGATTTCCCACAAGATTTTTTGTGAACATAAACAATCTCATATCAAAGAAAAGTGAATTTGGGTCAAGGATGAAAATACATAATTGACATAAATTTATTAAGGTAATTCATGTTATTTTGTATTCACTTTATATTTGTATACTGCATGTAGTTTTCATTGAATTCTTGTATAAAATACTGATAATCTCATTTTACAAATATTGTAGTATGTTCTACCTATATCTCTCCTACACCACTTCGAGAATAGTGTCAAACAGGTTATATATGATCTTGGAAAATACCTGAGGTGGTTGTGCTGAAAAGAAATCAATAAAGAAGATATAAAATATTGGAAGAGAAAAATTCCTCATCTTATGTATGAAATGCAAAGGTGTCTACCTCTTTTTTTTTCAATGAACAAGAACACTACCTCATACAACAAGTTGAGGAGATTGAATTGTGTGGACTTGCACCGACTAGGTCAATGTGGATAGTTGAGAGGCACTTGAAATTTTTGAAAGGCTTGGTTTGACAAAGAGCACATCTTGAGGGTTCTATGGTGGAGGGATATACGGTATATCAAACCATGGTGTACATTAGTAAATATCTTCTTAAGTTTGCAACAAAGATCCATGTAGATCATATTTGGGATCCAAACTCCATTAACAAATTCAAAGGGGGGTACTTGATGGGAAAATTAGATTGAGGAAAGTGAAAGGTAAATATAAGATGTTATTATAGTTAATTAATTCTTATAAATTTTTAATATAAGTTATTTGTAATTGGTGTATTTTTTTAATACAGCTGGTTGAGAGTGGGATGCAATACATTTGTATATTGCGAACAATCTTGATTGGATGATAGTATGGACTAAATGATGTCAACAAAATGATTTCTCATTAACATGGGAAGGTGTTGCTTCATTGGTTACAAAATTCATCGTAATGGAGATTTCAATGTTATGTCGATGTTAGTTGATCTAGTAAAGGGTTTAAGAGGTGGAAAGGTATGTACAAATTTATTAATGATCATCACTCATATGTTTCATATCAATTCACAATGCAAATAATTGTCGCACACTTCAAAAATTGTAGGTCAAGCACCACAAAGATATATCCTATCATGGCCACAAATGCCACATAAAAAAGTTGGATGACACTAAGAAAACTTGTGATTCTGGGATAACTATTAATTTTGAGGTCACTAATTTATCATCTAGAAATGACATACATCCTCAATAATCTCAAAATCAATACTACGGAATCTTGGATGATATAATTGAGTGTGACTTTAACTCCTTTAGAGTAGTTCTATTCATTGTCAAAAAGTATAGGCTATGACTAAGTCAAAATGATCCAAGTAGAACTTTTATTCAACATGATAATGGATTTACAATGATTAATACAAGGATGGTTGAACTAATTGGAGATGAGCCCTATGATCTTGGGTAAAAACATAGATTTGTGTCACCATTTGTGATACCAAAACCTATTTTGGTCAAATCTCATTTCTCTATCAAAACTCAATTTTTTTCAAAAACTAAAAATATGCTTTTATAGATCTTAGATTCAATATCATCATTATATAAATTTTTGAGTGTTTTGATTAGTTATAATATGTTATAATCTCAAAGTATTATAAGTCGATATTTTAACATTTCAGAAGATGCTCCCTCAAAAAAGGAAAAAAAATAGTAAATCATATCAAAAAAATTTTAAAAATTAAATTTATCTCTAGAGGAGAGAATCCTCTTCACAAATATGTAATTTTTTTTCAAGAAGGTATAGATTTGATAGGAAAGTTTTGACGGGAGGAAAAAACTATTGGATTTTGATAAGGTCGAACTTGAATACTTATAACAAAGAAAATATATATCAAAAATAATTATTTCTTTTTTTGTGCACTAGCTATACATGTCATCTATAAGATATTTTAAAATTAGAACAAAAAAGATGAATTGGATATACTTGTTTGATGGGAACTACACCCTATATTTTTTATAGTTTAAAAAGGGACTTCAAAATAAAATAAAATGAATAAATTCCTACTCAAAAAAATTATGAAAATTATACGCATAAAATTCATCCAATTCTACAGATTTCATCAATTCACATCATCTTCATATTTTAAACACAAATACCATTTTTTTTGTCACTGATGTTGAACTGTCACATTCTGATATCATGTTTCTTTATAAAAGGTGACACATGTTTGTGTTTTTACCCTCTTCCAAGCTAATATGAGAAAGTTTACTACTCAAAGGTTCCACATACATAGGCTTGGTCATTTCTTGTTAGACATGAACCAAGAGGAAGGCTGATAAAGTATAATGTTATGGAAGAAGAAGATTTTGAAGATGATGAAGAAGAAGAAGATGATGAAGATCAAGATGATGGTGATGATGATGACAATGCTAGTGATGATGATGATGATGATGATGGTGTCGATGATGAAAATGATGATTGTGATGATGATAGTGGTGATGATGATGATGATGATGATGATAGACATGATGATGATGAGATAGATGAAGAAGATGATCAATGCCATGATTGAAATGTACAAGGTATGTGATCAATGACTCCTACTAAGCTTTGATCATTAAATACAACATGTACACTAATTTTTTTTTCAAAATCATATGTGCATATACAAACATTAAGTACAACATCTCCAAATTTTTTAAGATATACATGACTCCTAATAATCTCTGATTCTTAAGTACAACATGCACCAAAATCTTCTTTCAAAACCATATGTGCAGATATAAACATTAAGTATAAAATGTCCAAATTTTTGAAGATATACATGACTCCTAGCAGGCTCTGATCATTTCACACAGAGGTGTCCTAAAATAAATTGAGTGAAATATTCATGTTTTCTTCTAATTTATTTGTAGCTAACTTGAGATAAATGATTAACATATGCAAGTAAATTACCCCATTTGGTTAGGATCATGCACAGTAAAATGGATCAGTAAGTATAAGTCAATAAATAAACATAATTTTATTACATTCTTCTTTTTTAAATAGACAAAGAAGAACCATATAGATATGTAATTATATAAACACTTTCAACTTAGTACATTTTATATCACTCACATATAGACAAAGAAGAACTATATGCATGGGTCACGACTTGATTATTCTATGTATATTATTTATTTATTATCAAAATTATCTATTACTTGAAGTCAAGACATGACAATATCTCAGTTGATGGGTTGCAAGGAACACCAAATAGGTACTTGTTAGATCTATCTACATTAAATGAGGGAAATGAGGGAATGGTAGATGAATGTTCTACATATACTATGGCTAAAATGGGGAGATCAATTAGAGGTCAAAAGATTAGAAAAAAATTCAATAAATTTATGCAATTTTTCCTTGCTAAAGGGTGTTCATGTTCTTGTGATGATGAGAGTAAAGGTGACATCAAGGTGCTCTTTTAGTACAAACATATTGAGAAAGAATGGGTACCTGATGAGCTACCTCCAATTAACACTAATTTTTGTGTTAATGAGAGGATATATCACATAGCTCCATCCTCATGAAATGGTTTGGGCCTATTTTTCCTGGATGGGATAAAGGTATGTTACAAAAATGTTGTTGAATTGATGAAATATGTTGGTCCTTGTTACAATTGCAATGGTTGGATGCTGATTGTTCAATATAAAAAAAGTATGCGTAGGTACTTTTAAATTATTATTTTTTATATTGATGCCTTTGAAATTTCCTAATCTTCCAAGTACTTTTAAATCATTATTATTTATATTTTAATATGCATTTATGTATTCATAACAAGTTTTGGATTAATGATCCCAAGACATTTTTTGTAGGAAATAATTGCTTTTATAAGATGCTGTATGACCATGCACTAAAGATATTCGAGCCCACCATATGTATAAGGTACACAACTTTTCTTTTAGTATATTCAAGGTGCACAACTTTAGTTAATTTTTATATCTAAAATTTTTGTGTTTTTTCTTAGAAGGTGGAACTTGCAAGAAAAAAAAAAGATTAGTTCATTAAAGATTTAGAGCATGAGTTTGGTAATATTTATAAGGAGAAGAATTTTTTGGAAAAAGTTACAAAAAATTGAAACACTATGAGGGACTCCTATAGAAGGAGCCTCATCCACAATCCAAAGTATGAGCATCCTCCATTTATTTCAATGAGTGATTGGAATGACATTTTGGATGCAAAGGAAAAAATGGATGTTAAAAGAGCAGTTACACCTCCAAATGAGAGAAGAAGGTATGCAATCGTATTAACTACTAGTACAATGTAATAATGTACTGATTAGGCATCTTTATATATATACCATCTAACATATTTCAAACTTTTCATAGGTTGTAGGATATGTCAAAGGAAACAAAGGCTAGGTTGCAAAAGATTGGGTAACACAAACTTGGCTCTGGTGGATATTCAAAAATTAAAGCATGAATTGTGAGTAGGAGTAAATCAATTCCTAAAAAAAAATATTTATAAAATGAAAATAATTTTTTTAAATAAAAAAAATGTAGGGCTCTGAATTTAATTTAGAGGCCATAAGAGAACACCAAAAAATTGCCTTCAAGAAAGGCTATCATGTCGTAGTTGAATGCCTACACCAAGCTTCCATTGGCCCAATCTAAGAGCCCCCTACATCATGTGAATAGGTAAATAAACAAAAAGAAAAATATTAGAAATTGAGTACTTGAGCAACAATCTATTTGATAATAATGTGTGCATGACATTCCAATGCAACCTCCTAATTGTAACATAGATCCTACGCCTCATGATGAAGCCCTTGATGTGCATTGTAGTATCAATGGAGGTGTTCATTTTCTATTTATAAATAATTATGTAATTATTAATACAATTTAAAATCTTAAATTGAACTTGGTGTAACCTTTTTTTTGTATATTTTAGAGGATACATAATGTCATGCTGAATGAGTGCTAGAGGATGTTCAGACTAATCACCATGTACATCATGTGGCACATTTAGGTAAAGAAAATCTATGTTTTGTTCATTTAAATAATTTTTTAAATTTATAGTTCTTTTACTTAATTAAATACATTTAATTCACTAATATAAATGGTTTGAATTCAACTCATGATGTAGTTGTTTTTGCAGTAGACTCCCCTTTGGTGCAGTGGCAACCTATTCTCAAACAGATGAGGAGTAGACATGCATTGGCATTAGAATCAATAGAGGAGAGGAATGATGAGGGGAATGATGAGGAAATTGATATTCCTCTTACAAGATTCTTTATAGAAAAACATTAAGAAGCCCAAAAAAAAAATGATGTTAATGAATTTTACCTATTAATGAATTAATCATGAATATTGTGTGTTAATGAATTTTATGTGTTAATGAATGTTATATTTAAAAAATGATTGAATGAATGGATGAATGAATTTTATTACATGTTAATGGGTAATATAGAGTGATGTTAGGTGGGAGGGGTGGGGGGGAGAGGGGCCAAATGAACTTCCACCTTCACATGGTTAGCCTTGTTAAGTAGAGAATATTAAACTATTATCAAAACCAAGTGAAGCTCAAACTAAACTAAACAAAAATCAAATTTATAAGGCCAGATATCCATGGAAAATATCTAGCACCAAAATCTATAACATATGAGAAATGGATTACTTGTCCAAAATGGGCTAGGTGATAGTTACTCTAGCAAAAAGAAGAGCTAGTCACAACATTGTTTGGAATATGGTTGGTGTTTGGTTTGGGATATCTAAAGAATTGCTTTGTCCTCCCCCAAGTGCTAACTATAGTGTTCTAATGATTGAAGGCCATGAGTTTGAAGAATATGAGGTACAGTTCCATTTATGATTCTAGTTTTAATCTCTTCTATTATATCTATGGTAGTAAAGTATGATTATTCATTCGCTTCAAGATAGTCTTGGCATGAAAATCATATGTTTTGAAGTAATTTTTTGAGATAACAATGATTTTAATTCTTTTTGTTTATCCATTCTTGTAGATTGTTATTGTAGTCTCACTTTAGCATGCCCTTATTCTTTCCCTCAAAAAGTAACATTTATAGATTACAAATAATAATGGCTTTTTTTTTTTTCTCTATACATATATATCTCAACATTCCTAAAACATGAGATCCTTGTAACATGAAGGTTAATAGGGGTAGTACCTTGTATATCTAGCTTGACCTAGTTACATATCCAGATGTTGCATCTTACTAATTCTCCTAAAACTTATATAATTAAATCCAGATATAAAAGAGTGTTCCTTTTGATGATATGAAGATATTTTTCTTGACATAAGTTCTGAAAGTGTCATTTCAATTTTTATGTGGGAGCCCCTAGTATTCAGAAAAAAGACTCATTTCACTACTAACCAATCTGGGTAAGCCATCTCTTCAATCTTCAATTTTTTATATTCCTAATTAAATTAAATATATGTACTTAGCTTTAGATTTTCCTCAATTATCTATTTTATAACTATGATTGATATGCTTCACATTAAGGAAATGGTACAAGAATTTAAGTGATAGTTCTATCCAAGATGTTAGAATTCCTTAGAATAACTAAGAGGGGGGGTGGGGTGAATCAGTTATTCAAGGTCCAAATGCCCTATTAATACTTTTTCACTACTTTTTATGAATCCATACACTTTTCATCCATCCAAACTTTTAAATCAACCATATTAGCAAGTTACAGTAAATTAACATGCAAAGATAAAACATGCAAGATCAACACATGACACAATGATTTACGTGGAAACCTAATTTGGAAAAAACCACCAGTAACATGCTACTTGATTCTCACTCTTTTGAAGTGATGCCCTATTAAAATCCTACCCTATTAAAGGCTTACAACACATTATTAAATGTGACCTTGTTAGAGGATTTCACCAAACTATTAGGAATGGACCTGGTTAAAGGACTTTAGAACATTCACTTGAAATGTCACCCTGTTAAAGGATTTATCTCATGGCTATTAAACCAACCTAAGTTCATAGGATTTAAAATTTACTATTACAATTGCTAGAAAGTAACAATAATGATCTTTTGATCTGATATAACTTACAACATACTTTGTAGATTTCAGATCACACTTTTAGTTCAATCCTAATGCTTGGCTTCAAACACTTCAGCTCTGAAGTCATTGTACCAATGCATCCATATCATGGGTCTTCTTACTGAAATAGAGTCTCTATGCTCTCTTATCTCCTTAGCACCTCCTTCAACATTTCATGCTTTCATGCTTGACTCCATAAATAGAAATATGATTTGCCTTTACCGCTCATTTCTCCCTTTCCAATTTTAGGGTTTCAAATGGATTAGGTAGGATACAATGTATCTACCTCATAGCTTGTTCTTATCTTCAAACTTCATTACTTATATTCTTAAAAATGTTTTACATGGTGTTTTGTGCCACCGGCTCATCCTTCTTATCTTCCATTTTAATTCACAAACTTCTAGATAACAACCTTGTCAGCTTAAATCTGGCGAATCTTCAATTTTCAAAATAATATAGCAACTCGGCATTATTGATTTACTGGTGTTCGACATCTTTGTGTTACTCGGCACTATTGGTTTTATTGGTGCTTGGCATCTCTGTGTTACTCGACACTATTGGTTTTACTGGTGCTTGACATCTCTTTGTTACTCAGCACCTATCTCTGCTCAGCACTCAATATCACTCGGTACTTGAACTTGCTCGGCACTTGAAGTTTACTCGGCACTTGAACTTGATCGGCATCTATCTCTGCCTGGCACTTGATATCACTCGGCAATTGAACTTGCTTGGCACTTGAAGTTTACTCGGCACTTACTAGGAATTTTCTCAGCACATACTAGCTTGCTCAGCTCCTTCTCTCTAATGAACTTAGTTGAGCTTTACAAATGTCTTAGCTAAAACCTTACATCTTTGATATGTTTCAGTGTGGCAATTCTCTGTGTCTTATAGTATGTCATCAACACACTTTTTCATCAATGGCTTAGCTGATCCTTATAATTCATTACAACATCATAACTTCAACCTTTCTCTAGGTGTTCTAGTTACATCTTATTGATTTTCTCCTCCTTGACAATCAACTAATTGATAGTATTTGGATCACTAAAGCAATTGTCATTCCTACAAGTAGCAAGTTTGACATCAATGACAAAACAATGATTGAGAACATTCTTTACCATTTCCATATATCATTCCAACAACTTTTCTTATGATCATTTCAATCATTTCCAACAATCTCCCTCTTTGGCATTGATGGTAAACTAAACTGATCAATTGATCAACTTAGTTACCACCAAGATTGTATACATTGTCTGCTATATTTCTTTGTTGCTGAATCTTTTACTACTGATCTCATATATCTCCCTCTTTCGTATATATTGATCAGGTTTCTAAAAATTTCTCCCTCTTTGACATAAATGCCAAAGATGTAGCATCTTTATTATGCAAAATATGAGCTTTGGCTTCTTGTTGTTTTCTCCCTCTGTCACCGTGCTTGTGACTAATTTGGAGTTTCTGCTCCTGCTGCCATCCTCTGCATCACTCTTCTAATATTTCAATGATTTGTTTCTGTTGATGTAGGGCAACTTCCTTGTTACTTTAAACTACTTGAGTTAGGGGTATTACCCCCAACTTGCCTCTAAGATATTCATAAGCATCCTTTGGCAACAGTTTGGTGAAGATATATGCAGTTTGTTCCATTGTGTGAATGTATTCCAACTTTACTTGTTTGTCTTCTACCAGTTCTCTACCATAATGATACTTGATTGCAATGTGCTTGGTTTTTGCATGCATTACTGGATTTTTAGATATGTTTACAACACTTGTGTTATCACAATACAATATCATAGGTTTTGTTACCTCTTCTTTCATTCCTTCTAATAGATGTGTGAGCCACACAATGTTTGTGCAATTGGCTGCTGCTGCCACATATTCTAACTCTGTAGTGGACTAAGATGTGCATGTTTGTTTCTTGCTAGTCTAGGTAACTAGCCTTTTGCCTAGAAATAATGCACCTCCACTTGTGCTTTTTCTATCATCAATGTTGCCTCCCCAATCTGCATCTATATATGCATTGACCTCAAATTTTCCATTCTTTTTGTAGTATAGACCAAAGTTATCAGTTCTTTTAAGATATCTCATTATCTTTTTTACTGCTATGAGATGATTTTCTTTAGGATTAGCAGAGAATCTGGCCACTATTCCAACTACTAATGCTATGTCTGGTCTACTATGTACAACATATTGTAGTTTTCCAATCATGGATCTTTACATTATTTGATTGACTTCAGTTGATTCATCATTTTTGGACAGCTTATTTCCTGTTACCATTGGTGTACTAACCAGTTTGGACTCCTCTAATCCGAATGTTTTAAGAATCTCTTTGATGTATTTTGATTGTGTCACAAATATACCATGTTTGAGTTGATGTAATTGCAATCCAACAAAGAATTTAATTTCTGCAAACATAGACATCTCAAATTCATGTTTCATTTTTTCAGCAAAGCCTTTGCCAAGCACTTCCTTTCCACCAAACACTATGTCATCCTCAAAGATTTCAAATACAATAATGTCTTTACCTTCTTCTGCTTTGATGTACATGTTGCTATTATCATCAGTTCTTTCAAATCCAATTTGTACTAGATACTTGTGAAGTCTCTCATACTACGCTCTAGGTGCTTGTTTCAAACCATAGAGTGCTTTATGTAGCTTACACACCATATCCCTGTTATTTTCATCAACAAATCCTTCTGGTTGTTCAGTGTAGACTTCTTCTTCTAGTATACCATTTAAGAAAGAAAATTTTACATCCATCTGATAGACTTTAAAATATTTATATGCAAGTAAAGTTCTTACTCCTTCCATTCTAGCAATAGGGGCAAATGTTTCCACATAGTCTATTCCTTCTTCTTGAGCATAACCCTTGCATACTAGTCTAGCTTTGTTTATGGTAATCTCACCATTCTCATCTAGCTTGTTTCTAAATACCCACTTGGTGCCAATCACATTCTTGTCAGTTGGTCCGGGAACCAAACTCCAGGTTTTTTTTTTCTTTATTTGATCAATTTCTTCTTCCATAGCTTTACACCAATTATCATCTTGTAATGCACCATATACTGTCTTGGCTTCAAATTTACTGATCGGACATGATTCATGTCTTAGTCTGTTCCTTGTCATTGGTCTTGCATCTTTGTCACCAATTATCTATTCAGCAGGGTGATTTCTTTTTACATATTTGGATAATCTTGGCTCTGTCCTTGTTTCCATGTTTGATCTTTCAGATTCAGGATCACTATGCACTTCGTCGTCAGGTTGTTCTTCATCATGTGTACTGTCTTTAGAATTAGATTGTGCATTTTCTTCATTCTGCAACTCAGCTTCTAAATGCAACTCGACATTCACTGGTTGTGACTTGGATAAAACTGATACTTGTTGTTGATTTTCAATTTGATTGACATCATCCTCATCAATAGTCATTCCTTCATAAGAATACACAAAGGTTCTATTCTCTTCCATTTTCTTTGGTACTTCAACTTGGACTTCTATGTGCTCATCAAAATTTACATTTGTACTTTCCACAATTTTATTAGTGTTAATTTTCAAACACTTGTATGCCTTACTTCTAGTGGAATAACCAAGGAATATGCCATCATTGCTTTTTGCATCAAATTTTCCATTTCTAGCATCTTTAAGGATAAAAAATTTACAACCAAACACTTTGAAATGTTTTACATTGGGTGAGTGGCCATACCATAATTCAAAAGGTGTAGTATTTGTACCTTTCTTGACTTGTACTCAGTTTAGTATATGTACAGCTACACTTACAGCTTCTCTCCAGTATTTTAGAGCAACAATATTTTCTATAATTAGTGTTCTGGCACAATCAATCATACATATGTTTCTTCTTTCAGCAATTCCATTATGTGGGGAAGTTTTAGGAGTTGACATTTGTCTTTTGATTCCTTTATCATTACAGAATATCTCGAATTCATTTGATGTGAATTCACCACCTTTGTCTGATCTTAGACATTTCAAGATTTTTTCTATTTCCTTTTCAACTCTAGCCACATACCACTTAAACATTTGAAAAGCATCAGATTTTTGTTTTAAAAACATAATGACCATTATCCTGGAATAGTCATCAACAAACAACATTTTATATTTATCTCCTTTATAGCTTTGTACTTCCATTGGACCACATAAGTCAGTATGAACTAATTCAAGTACTTCTTTAGATGTATAGTTTTTGCTTTTGAAACTTGACTTAGTCATCTTTCCTATCTGACATTGTTTGCACATGATATTATCAGGCTTCTTCAATTTTGGTAAACCTCTAACTTTCTTCATTTTACTGATGTTGACCAGATTGTCAAAGTTGACATGACATAATCTTCTATGCCACAACAATTCATCATCAAATTTTGTAATAAAACAAGAAACATCATCCATATCAAGGTAAAAAAGATTACTCCTTGTTTGATCTCCTTTTCCTATCAGTTTACCATCGGTATCATAGATTTTTGCAGTTTTGTTTCCAAATTCCACTTTGCATCTTATATTGCCTAACTGTGAGATACTCAGAAAATTGTAGTTTAATCCTTCAACATAGTATGCATTATCACATGCAATTTGTTTTGTGAGCTTAATGGAACCTTTTCCTTTGATTTGACATGGAGCATCATTACCAAATCTAACACTATTTCCATCATATTGAGTAAACTTAACAAACTTACTTTTGTCTCCTATCATGTGATGTGAGCATCCACCGTCTATGATCCACCTGTCATTCTTGTTAATATATGTTACCAATGCTGTGGGCTCTTCTTCATTAGATTGATCCTTCATGGCTACATAAACAACTTCATCATCATTATCATCAAAATTTTCTTCAACAAAGTAACACTTTTTACCTTTTTCTTTGTAATCTCTTTTGTAATCATCTCTTCGAAATTTGTTTTTGATGCCTTCCTTGTAATCCTTTTTCTGTGGACATCTTGCAGAAATATGACCTACTTCATTGCAATTGAAACAAATGATAGGCATCTTACCTTTGAATTTTCCTTTACCTCTATGAAATCTTCTAGCAAGAAATACTTCCAATTGTTCTACATCTTCCTCATTAGTGCTACTGTCACTAGATACATACTTCATTTTTTTTCCTTTCTTTGATTTCACCTGTTCAGCATCTTTCATTGATAACTTAGCCTTAAAGGCAGATTCAACATTCTTTGGTCTATAGTTGTCAAAATTAGATAACTCAAATGCAGTGAGTCTATCTATTATTCCTTCAAAAATTAGATTGTTTCCTGGTATACATCTTAGCTCTTGTATTGCTGATACTCTAATAGTATAGATAGGAAGCAAGGTTCTTAAGAACTTACTATTAATAGTATCTTCATCCAATTGACCATTCAAGCATCTTATTGCACTTACCACTTCCTTTATTCTTGCACCATACTGAGTAGCATTCTCATTTTCCTCCATTTTCATATCATCAAACTTTCCTCTGAGACTTTCTCTTTTTGCTCTTTGTACATTTTGATCTCCTCCATAGATGTCTGATAGGGCTTTCCAAATTTTGAATGTAGTATCACATTCTTTGATATCATCAAATTCAGCATAGCTAAGTGCAGAGGCAATTTCCAACATTGTCTAATTGTGTTCTTGCTTGTTTTTCATATCTTTTGTAGTAGGAGCACCTGTTGGATCTACATGTTCAGTGACAATTAAATTTTGGGCATAATCTCCTATGGATCAAGGATGTAGCTTCATCAAGCTTTGCCATGCAATAAAGTCATCTTTATTGAGCTTGGGAACTTCTCTCTTAGGCATTTTGATCTTTTCCGCTTATAGTTCCTTTAAACTGAGTCAGTAGTAAGGCTCTGATACCAATTGTTAGAATTTTTTAGAATAACTGAGAGGGCGGGGGGGGGGGGTGAATCAGTTATTCAAGGTCCAAATGCCTTATTAATACTTTTTCACTTCTTTTTATGAATCCATACACTTTTCATCCATCCAAACTTTTAAATCAACTATATTAGCAAGTTACAGCAAATCAACATTCAAAGATAAAACATGCAAAATCAACACATGACACAATGATTTACGTGGAAACCCAATTTGGGAAAAAAAACCAGTAACATGCTACTTGATTCTCACTCTTCTAAAGTGATGCCCTATTAGAAGCCTGCCCTGTTAAAGGCTTACAACACACTATTAAATGTGACCTTGTTAGAGGATTTTACCATACTATTAGGAATGGGCCTGGTTAAAGGACTTTAGAACATTCACTTGGAATGTCACCTTGTTAAAGGATTTATCTCATGGCTATTAAACCAACCTAAGTCCATAGGATTTAAACTTTACTGTTACAATTGCTAGAAAGCAATGATAATGATCTTTTGATCTCATATAACTTACAACATACTTTGCAAATTTTAGATCACACTTTCAGTTCAATCCTAATGCTTGGCTTCAAACACTTTAGCTCTGACTACTTGACTTCTTCTCAAGCTTTGTCTCCTTGAGTCTTCTAACTCATTGTACCAATGCATCCATATCAAGGCTCTTCTTATTTAAATAGAGTCTCTATGCTTTCTTATCTCCTTAGCACCTCCTTCAGCATTTCATGCTTTCATGCTTGACTCCTTAAATAGAAATTTTATTTGCCTTTGCCGCTCATTTTTCCCTTTCCAATTTTATGGTTTCAAATGGATTAGGTAGGATACAATGTATCTACCTCATATCTTGTTCTTATCTTCAAACTTCGTCAGTTGTATTGTTAAAAATATTTTTCATGGTGTTCTGTGCCACCAGTTCATCATTCTTATCTTCCATTTTAATTAACAAACTTCTAGATAACAACCTTGTCGGCTTAGATCTGGAAAATCTTTGATTTTCAAAATAATGCAGCAACTCAACATTATTAATTTACTGGTGTTCGGTATCTCTGTGTTACTCAACACTATTAGTTTTATTGGTGCTCGACATCTCTGTGTTACTCGGCACTATTAGTTTTACTGGTGCTTGGCATCTCTGTGTTACTCGACACCTATCTCTTCTTGGCACTTGATATCACTCTGCACTTGAACTTTCTCGGCACTTGAAGTTTACTCGATACTTGAACTTGGTCAGCACCTATCTCTTCTCGGCACTCGATATCACTTGGCACTTGAACTTGCTCGGCACTTGAAGTTTACTCGGCACTTACTAGGAATTTGCTCGGCACATACTAGCTTGCTCGACTCCTTCTCTCTAATGAACTTAGTTGAGCTTTACAAATGTTTTAGCTAAAACCTTACATCTTTGATATGTTTCAGTGTGCCAATTCTCTTTGTCTTATAGTATGTCATCAACACACTTTTTCATCAATGGCTTAGCTGATCCTTGTACTTCATTACATCATAACTTCAACCTTTCTCTAGGTGTTCTAGTTACATCTTATTGATTGCCTCCTCCTTGACAATCAACTAATTGATAGTATTTGGATCACTAAAGAAATTGTCATTCCTACAAGTAGCAAGTTTGACATCAATGAAAAAACAATGATTGAGAACATTCTTTACCATTTCCATATATCATTCCAACAACTTTTCTTATGATCATTTCAATCATTTCCAACACAAGATTGGGCAACAAACTAATTTTAGGTTTCAAACAGAGATCCAAATCATCATTGTTTGATTAGCACAAAACAAAAGGTTACCTCTTCTATGTTTACATTGCATTTTTTGAGCATGGATTTTTTTTTGTAATTGGCAGATTTTTCTTTTCTTTGAACAAATGATACATGTTCTTTGAAATCTATCAAAAACCATCATTTTCCTATCATTTGGGCTTTCTTAGATAGAACTTCAAGGTGACTAGAAACTCTAGTATGATGTCACTCACAAAATATAGTGCACAAAAATATAACTCACATAATATATAGTCCTTGTAATAAATGGAAGAGTGTGAATGCACATTATCAATAACAATTGGAAGCTTCAATAAGGAATGAGGTATTATTAGTGGCTAGAGGAGGTTCCACTTGGCGTAGAAGCAATATTATTTATTTAAAAACATAAGGAGATCACCATTCTCTATTGGAACTTCTAGATCCTGAAGATCATAGAAAACCAAAAAAGTTCCTAGAGCTACTAATTCAAATGTGCTTGTTTTTTACATAACCATTTTTAATTATATTGCCATAGATCCATTTTCATGGGACCCTTTAATCCTTAATTTTTCATATACTATGAATAGTATAACAAACTAAATCGATAGATATATGCACTATCACTCCATGACAATAACTTCTAATTCAATAGTTATTTAAGCTATCGACTTATAATTCTAATTGAAAAATATTTTTTAAATATGTATAATAATATTTCACATACAAGATGGAAATAAACTAAGATGATGATATATCTAATAGCATTTCAATACATGGAAAAATATAGAAATGAACAAAATTTATCTTATTGTATTCTAATACTTCAAAGAAATTCTCGTATTTGTGCTATTTCAATATATAAAAATATGTAGAAATGCTTAAGATAATATTTTAACACAGACCAATATAATAGTGATATTATGTCTATTAATATTTCAAATACAAACTATACATAAACTAAAGTGAAACAAAAATACATATAACTATGTTTCAGCTCACATATGTACATAAACCACAATAGTATATTTAATACATAAAAAAATGAAGAAATGCATTTCAAATCTCCATAAATAGATGAAGCAATGCATTTTAATAAGTGAACTCCATTAATATGAATGAATTCAAAAGAAGCTTACCAAGGAAATGAAAAACTAACAAAGCCAACACCAAAATACTCAAGCCTTTTCTACTGAGTGCCATTGTTGTGATCTATTGAGAAGAGAGGGTATTGTAGGGATTATATAGAAGAACATTGTTTACTTGGGTATTGTACTTGGTACTTCCACATTGTAAGAGAAAAAGAGTTTATTCAAGACACGTGTAAAAAAACAACAAATAAGTGTTAGCATCTGGTATCAACATGTAATTTAGTTTATTTGTTCAAGATTTGAGTTGCCCTCTCAAAAAGACAAAATTTTATGTGAGCAAATGTGTGGAAATAATTATTTATTTATTACTAGTATGGAACAAATAGTTTTATTAATAGTGAGCTAGAGGCATGATATATAAATGCTTCTAGAAAATGTCAGCTAGTTATGGGTCAAGATATACAGTTGTTGTTTGATGGTAGTATAAATTCTATCTTATTTACACCATGATAATGTATTTACAACACGAATGAAAAAAGTTGATCAACTTAGGGGCTTCTCATGATGCAAGCCAAAGATGTATGCTTGGGTTACTTGAAGCATATGCCATAGAAATCATATAAATTTTGATTGTGTGCCACATGGACAAAACTTGAGTATTTATTTTTGTAGCAAGTTGGTTGTAGTAAACATGTGTGTTAGTTATATTATTTCTAGGATAAGAATAGTGTAGAAAAAATATAGTTTCTACTCTTCAATACTATTTGCTACAATAGGGACTCTCATTATATCAATAACAAAAAAATAATAGATACTCTTTTGTCCAGCATGATAAGATTAATTGAATTAGGGAAAAGATATTGTGTCATGTAAATGGGTGTCCAAGTGTCACAACAACCAATTTTTCATTATAGGAAAGTAGTGTCATCAATGAGCACTGGACCAGGGCTAATGTTCATCAAGCTTCTCTAGACTCATTTAATAGCTTGCTCGATACAAATTTTGAACACAAAAATCCATGAATGACAACACTCAAGAAATATACATGATAGAGAGTCTATGTGTAATATCATTAAGAAATTAACTTGCAATCACCCATGCAAGTCTAGATTCTAGATTTCATGTATCTAAGCTAAGAACTCATGACCACAATTATACATATTTTAATTGATAATATATTATTTATTAAAATAAAGAATTGGACATCGTAATTTTGATGCAAATGAGCATAGCATTTCGAAGAGGATGCTATACGTGCGACGTGAGTTTTGACCAGTATTTGTCACAATTTTGATGCAAAGGAGCATAAATTTTTGATGAGGATTCCATATGTGGGATGTGAGGTTCAACCAATATTTGTCACAATTTTGATGCACAAACACATAGCATTTCGATGATGTTTTCATCACAATTTTGGCAACCATTGGACACATAGGTGGAAAGTGTAGTACACAATGCTTGCAAGTTGAGGTAGATATCTCGACAATAGTTCTATCGATATATATGCCATAGTAATGTCTCAATTTTGAAAAAAATTTAGGGTGTCATAAAATCAACAAAAAAAGATTAATGACAGTGTTCATCATTTTATCAACATAGTGATGTTGAAATTGCAACAAATTCTTGTCGAAAATTAGGTCTAAATTTACTAGTGATTATAGCTTTGTATATTTATTCTTCTTCCAACTTTCATGCTTTCTAAGGAATTTAGATGCTTTCTGAAGAATTTAGAAGCACATTTTCAAGAGAAAATTAAAGCTTAATTATTCAATATATACAAGATTCTTCTATAAAATAAATGGGTTCTTCTCAATTACAATAGTAGCTACAATTTATCTTCAAAGGTATCTCTGGATAATAAAGATTATGAAATCAGACAAGTGGGCTAGGGTGATAATGGATGAATATTTGAATGGTATAAGGAAAATTTAAATAAATCAAAATTTTAAACAATTGACAGATGGACAACTTAGTAAAATTAGCTATATAAGTATTAAACATGCCTTGATAAGTGATGGAACCCAAACCCTTCAAACAATAAATCAGAAGATGACACAACATAGAAGTTTCAAAATGCTAGAATTCTTCATTAAACATTTTAAAATCTACTCTAACTCTATAATGAAAGAAAATGCCTACTTATTACAATTTTTAAAATTACCATATTTGGCAAATTTTTGAGAAAAATAGATTTTTCCATTTTTGGTAATTCTCAAAACCCATCCTACAAATCTTAATTTTTCCCAAGGAAAGCCTCCAAATAAGGCAAGATGAATTGCCAACTAATCTATGAAATCAAGAATATGATCTCAAATTTATTAAAAAACAACTTTCTAAAAAAATGGAAAAAAAAAAACACAAAAATCCAAATTTGAAGGTCAAGATAAAATTTTAGGCACCCAAAAAATTATCTCAATGGCCACCTATGTAGCTAAGTTCAATTGAAAATCCAAATGACTCCTTCTCAAGAAACTGCCTATAAAATTTCAACCAAAACCCATATCTAAGTAAAAAGTTATGACCCTCAGATGCCCCTGCATCATTCTCCCCTGCTTGAAAAGAATGTAGCTCCTGCAAGTTCTGGTCCTCAAACTGCTTCCATTTAGGCTCATCTAGCTTCTACAAATCCCATTCCATAATCCAAGTGCTATTTGTGAGTTCCAACCCTTCCCAATGCATGAGATATCTATTGTAGGCACCCCATCAAGACTTAATAGTCTCCTTGTCTAGTATATGTGCACCCTTTTCACTTTTCTTGATAGGGATGGTGTGTGTCTAGTCTACCAGATCCTCCTTTTCAAAAAAGGCATCATCACCATGGAAAGTATACAAAAATAAATATTAAATATAGGAGATATATCAAGACCACTAGGAAGATCTACCTCATAAGAATTATCATTAATTTTCTTCAGAATATTGTAGAGACCAATTTTCTTATATTTCAATTTATGATAAGTCCTAGTAGGAAACCTCTCCTTTCTAAGATAAACCATCACTAGATCACCTACAGTAAAAAGTTGATACCTTCGAGTAGCATCTATATAATATTTGTACTGCTCATTATTGTCCTACAACTTTTGTCTCACATCTTCCTGCAACTGGTAGAGCTTCTCCACGAAGGCTTCTCCATCATCATTGACTTTGTCACCCAAGGGAAGATGCACCAAATTGAGAACACCCTAAGGATTATGACCATAAACAACTTTAAATGCTGAGTTACTAGTTAACCTATTCACTGAGTTGTTATAAGAAAATTCTTCCTAGGGGAATGCCAAATCCCATTGTTTGGGCTTCTCTCGAATAGTACATCACAATAAATTACCCAAACTATGATTAACAACTTCTGTTTGTCTATCAGTTTGTGGATGGTAAGTAGTATTGAACTATAAATTTGTTCCCATATTCTTCCATAAGGTCCTCCAAAAATGAATCAAGAACTTAGTATCTTGATCAAAGGTGGTCATTTTTTGAACCCCATGCAATCTGACTATTTCAGAAAAGAGTAGTGTGACCACCCTAGTAGCCTCTCTAGTTTTCTTACAAGCAATGAAATGGGCCATTTTTGAGAATCTTTCCATGACTACAAACATAAAGTCATTACTATATTGTGTATTTGATAGTCCCAAGAAAAAATCCATACTCAAGTTTGTCCATAGTCCAACTGGTACTAGTAATGGCATGTACAATTTGGTGTTCTAGGAGTGCCCTTTGGCTACTTGACGAATTCAACACCTTTCCACAAACCTAGTGATATCTTGCTTCATCTTTGGCTAGAGGTACTTATCTGCCACCAAAGCTATTGTTTTATCCTTCCCAAAATGCCTAGCCATTCCACCGCCATGAAATTCTCTAAAAATATTTTCCCACATTGAGCCTATAGGAACACATAGCTAGTTTCCCTTGAATAAATAACCATCTTGCATTAGATACTCACCTTGAATAGTATCTGCATGCCTAGGTACTGGAGTCTTCAACTAATCAAAAAGTCTCAAAATGTCACTATTAGATTCATATAAGCCTTTGATTTCATAGAAGCCAACCATCTATATTTCCATGATGGTCAGAAGAACAACTTGATTTTGTTTCCTTGATTTATGCTTCAGAACAAAGGTAAGCCCATGTAAGAAAGAGACCCACTTTGTATGTCTAGTGTTTAATTTTTTTTGAGTGTTCAAGTATTTCAGAGCAATATGATCTCTAAAGAACACAAATTCTTTGGCTACTAGATAATGCTTCTAGTGTCACAAAGATTGCATAATTGCATGGAATTCTATATCATATGTAGAATATTTATTTTGCACATCATTCAATTTTTCACTAAAAAAGGAAATGGGCCTATCTTCTTGGCTGAGTACAACACCAATGCCCACATGTGAGGCATCACAATCCACTTCAAAAACTTTATCAAAATTTGGTAGATCTAATATTGGAGCTCTAGTGACCTTCTTCTTTAGGTATTAAAAAATCTCTTTAGCCTCTTTGGTCCATGAAAACTCTCAACCCTTAGTGCAATCTATCAAAGGTGCTACAATGCTTCTAAAATTATAAATGGACTTTCTATAGAAAGTAGCCAAGCAATGAAAACTTCTCAGCTCAGTGATACTTCATGTAATACACCATTCAAGAATGGCTTGAACTTTCTCTAGATCCATCTTGACACCATCTACAGAAATGAAAAACCCCAAAAAAAACAAAGTCTACTTGCATGAACTTACACTTCTTCAAATTAGCATAGAGATTTTCTCTTCTCAATAACCCCAATATGATCCTCAAGTGTTGTAGATTTTCTTCCCTTCCCTTTTTTAAAATTAGTATGTCAACAAAATAAACTATTACAAACTTACTAATGTAGGAACACAACATAGTTTTCATGAGTCTCATAAAAGTACTAGTTGCATTGGATAAACCAAAAGGCATAACCTTGCATTCATACAAACCATCTCTAGTTTTGAAAGTTGTTTTCCACTCATCCCCCTCTTGGATATGGATCTAATGGTACCCACTTCATAGATCAATCTTAGAAAATATGTTTGCTCCAACAAGAACATCCCTCATGTGATCCAAATGTGGGATAGGAAAATGATACCTGATGGTTATCCTATTGATGGCTTGATTTTCTATGCACATCCTCCATGTTCCATCTTTCTTTGGAGTTAATAATGTTGGGACAACATAGGGGCTCATGCTTTCCTATACTAAACCTTTTTGTATGAGATCAATCACATGTTTGTCAAGTTCTACATGTTGTGTCAGACTCATTCTATGCCACGTGATTGGGAAGACTTGCTCTTGAAGCAAGGTCAATATGGTGTTGGATATCTCATTTTGGGGGAATTCCATTAGGTGGCTCCTCTGGAATAACATCTAAATATTCTTTCAACATTGAAGTTTCTTCTAGTGGTATAGTCAAGTCTTCCTCTTTTACCTTTTGTACTGCCAATGCACAGCAACACCCTATTACTTTCATCTCCTTGACAAGTTCTTTTTTAGAGAGCATACTTTTAGTTTTTCCATCACCCTTGAGAGGTAATAACACTACCTTAGATCAATCCTTCTAGAAGGTGTAAGTATTCTTTTCCCCATTATGCATAACCTTTTCTGTCATATTGCCAGAAATGACACAAGAGGATATGGAATGCATCCATCAGAATCACATCATAGCATAGCTCATCCTTGTAGACCTTTCCTATGGAAAATTTAACAAGGCACCTCTTATCTAATGTCACTTCACTTCCCTTTTTAAACCATGCAATCCAATAAGGATGAGGGTGCATATCACACTGGAGATTTAGTTTCTTCACTATTTCTTTAGAAACCATATTCTCACAACTGCCTCTATCAACAATTACTTGACATACCTTTCCTCCTAAGGTACACATTGTCCAAAATATGTTAGTTTTGAGCCATGAATCATCAATTCATGTCTCCTCTACATCCTCTTTAGCCTGGGCTAGGTTTACTCTAGATGACCCTCCTTGAATTTTGTCTTGCATGTTAAAATTGAAACACTTGAAAGCCATGCGTCCTTCTTCTCCACACCTAAAATAAGTGAGAGGCCTTCTTTGGTTTTCCTAGCCTCTTTTTCTTCCATAGCCTTCACCTCTCTAAAACCCCCTTCCTCTTTCTTGATTTGGCGTATCTTGCCTAGCATCCATGTTTTTCTCCGATCCTTGAAAACTATCTCCTTGGCCATTATTAGAACCTCCCTAAAATGGGGTTGAGGTGCCCCTTTGACCACCTCTATTCCTCTAATTATATTGCTTATTCTTCTTTTCTTCATCCTTCAAAGCTAATTGGTAGGTTTCCTCCAAAATGTTAACATGATGCATGCTTAGTTCATTTTGAATAGAGAATTTTAACCCAATCACATATCTAGTAGCCATTTGCTCATTATTTTCTTGATGCTCTATGCACATGGATAGCTTGTAGAACTCATTTTTATAGTCCTACACTGAGGACAAGTTCTGCTTCAAATTTTGGAATTTGTGAAAGAGGGTAAGAATTTTTCTCCTAGGTTTTCTCCATCTCAATCTATGTCTTAATATTTTCTTTGTCATTTCTGGTTCATTCCTTTTGGAGGTGATCCCACTATATCATTACATGTCCTTTTAATTTTATGTATAAAAACTTCATCTTCTTTTCTTCTATCATAGGCTTCCATTCAAAAAAGTTCCCCATCTTCTTTACCCAGTGTATTAGCTCTTATGGCTTAAGACTACTAGCATAGTCTGAAATGTCAATCATTATTACTTCACTTCTTCCTTCTAAAGCCCAGAGAACTCTATCTTCCTAGCTCATTTCTCTCAGTGTTTTGTCTACATTTTCTCCCTCTTCATCAGATTCATTTCCTTTTTGTATTCCTTGATTATCAAGTCACTCATTGAGGTGTTCAATCTCCCTCTATATATCCATCACCAATCTTTTCATTAGTGTGACACCTCCTCTTCCTCTTCCTCTCCCAGCCATCTTCCTACACTCGTACCAAATGATGTAACCCAAACCCTTCAAACAATAAATTAGAACACAACACAAAAGTTTCAGAATGTCATAATTCTTCACTAAATTTTTCTAAATCAACTCTGCCTCTACAGTAAAATAAAATAGCTACTTATTACAATTTCAAAAATTACCATATTTGGCAATTTTTTGGGAAAAAAAGACTTTTCCATTTTTGGTAATCTTCAAAACCCATCCTACGAATCTGAATTTTTCACAATAAAAGCCCCCAACTAAGGCAAGATGAATTTCCAACTAATCTACAAAATCAAGAATATAATCTCAGATTTATTTTTTAAGAAACACTTTCTTAAAAACTAGAAAAATACACAAAAATCCAAATTCAAAGGTCAAGATGAAATTTTAGGTACCCAAAAAAATGCTGAAATGGCCACCTATTGAGTTAAGCTTGATTGGTAATTCAAATAACTCCTCCTCATTCAACTACCTACAAAATTTTAGCCAAAACCCACATCCAAGTCAAAAGTTATGACCCCGGGATGCTCCTACATCAATAAGATATATCTTTGACATCTAATAATTAAAGTAAAATTAAGAATACATTTATATCCTAAATTATAATTTTAATATTAAATATCATGAAATTTTAATAGAACACTTATGGTGTCTATATAATGTTAAATAGTTAGATAATATACCTCAATTGCCACTCAAAAACCAATATCAATCTCATACTAACATAAAAAGAAATACTGTTCATTATTTTTCTATCATATTTACTATTTTTAAAGTAAAAAAGACAGCTAAAGACAAGTCATAAGTTTTAACACACTGAAATAAATTATGTCATTCATTTATTAAAAAGGATTGTTGGCCACATTCCATGTTCACCACCTCCCATAAAAATGCTACTTCTTATGAAAATGTGTACTATCTAAAATAAATTTTAGATTGATTGTTTTTCTTTGGAGAAAGGATCTACTTCACACCATAAATGACTAGAATAATATATTCCAACATGGACTATACTATATATTATAATATAATTAGTAAATTACCTATTTTTGGCCTTTTCTACTTCTCTCACTTCTCATGCTTTGTTAAAAGATGCTTTCTTCTCTTTATTCACCTTTACTAAAATAATATTTATAGATACAACCACCACAAAGTAGAAAGAAATTTTAATATCTTTCACAATGCAATGTATAAATACATGCATGAGTCCACTACAAATACAACTTTAAACTACTCATTGTTATATTTCCCAAATTGTAGGAGAATCTCCATGTATGCATATGAGAATGGCTATACTTGTTGATAAATCTTTACAAAATTTTAAGAAAATGTAATCGATAGCCATTCCATGATTATAGGATACCAAACCATTTAGGCTTATTAGAAAAATGACTTTAAAAGTGTTCATACAACTACTACTAGAAGATGTAGCATAGATTCAATATAAGTGCATCAATTTTTCTAAGTGCATTTGAAAATTTCAAGAAAATATAATGGCAGGTGCAAAGACATATTCAACAATCTTTGTTAGTTGTTTCCTAGAAGAGGGGGAAACAACAATATAATTTCTTCCATGAAACTCTTTCCATCATTGAGATATGGCATGATATGTTTCCTTATTTGATACAATATGTATACTTCTTCATTGGGGAGGGAAATATTCTTTGCTTCCATATAAACATGGGGATCAAAGTTTGATGTAGTGCAAGGCAGGAGAATGCCTAAAGGAGATGTCCTGACCCCCAGCTATAAAACCACACAATGGAAACATAACAATAAGAAACAATAATGTAAGATCTGATACCAAATCAAAACTCTCTATTTATAAAATAACTATTACATGAAATGTGCCAAGCTATAAGGCTTTCTCAGTTATAGGCAAATACAATAGCAATTACAATAATAGTTCTACAAGATCCATTAAGATTCAAATCAAACCCTAGCTAGTCTAAATCCACACTCTGGTAGAAATCCCCAAGGAAGATCTCAACTTGTGCTCACAAGATCACAAAGTAATCTTCTTGTTTTCCAAGCCATAGCTACTAGCTACTCACTCCTCTTTTGAGTGAATGAATCATGACTAAAAACTTCCACACAACCCCTACTTATACTAGTTTAAGCCACAAGTCAGCCCAGAACACAAACTAACTACAAATACATAAATTAAATGCCAAAGTCAGCCTCCTACAATAATTAAATTCCCAAAATCAATGTCTTAGTAAAATTGTAATATCTCCTAGCTCCAAATGAATTAAAACTCAAGTGTCAAATCATAGGTAGAAGTCTAGGCCCTCTTCAATCTCTAAAATTTTCATCGTTTAACTGATAATAGAAAATTAGTTATATGGCCTGAAATATACACCAAATTCGCAGACCATGCAAAGTAACCAAGACCATGTCGAGCAACCAAAGACTATGCTGAGCTCCATCTAAGCACCCTCCAAAGTAACTAATGAACCTCCTCCCATGAACTCCAAAGTAGTCACCAAGAAAACCCAAGACGCTCCTGCATCAAGGTTTCAAAATCTAGCATGATGAAATTAAGGAAGTCAACATAAAAATATAATCCATTTACAATATCCATGGAATATGATTAACCTTGTTATTCAATATAAATCCAAGAATTTATTTTAGAATCAATAAGAACAATAAAAAAATGTCCAAAAATTGGAGAGTGGATACATAAGACTCCTCCAATAATAACCTATACCCTCATAAATATCAAATAAATATATACACTAGTTACTTTGTTAGGAAAAAAATACATCCATACAAACCCGACCATGGAAGGAACTTGGGAGAAGTGTTTGATGCATGTATGAAAGCTCTTCAATAGTACTTTTCTTACCTAATCATTGATGCTTGAGCCACTATAATAGAAAGAGTTGGGAGGAGACTCTTTGGTTCACTCTATTTGGAAAGAAATGTGTACCACAAAGGAGGCCTCATCTAAATGTAAGTATTGTGATCTCATAACATTTGATTTGTATTGTGTTATGTTTTCACTACAGCTAGAAGCTCATTCTATATCCTTTCTTATAGAAAAGGATTTTCTTCCATGGTGGAGGATCTAAAGAAAAACATTCCATAAGATTTTTCCTATTCATACTATATTTCTTAGATATTGTGCATGAAAGATGGGGTTTTATGGTTGATTATAATAATGAAAGAGTAGACTTCATCCAAAATTCTTAGATTGTTGTGGTTATTAGACATATCTAGTGAGGCCACATTCCATTCCTTTGATGGAGGAAATTATTCCTTTCAATGATACAATTAATAAAATGGGCTTTCCTTAAAATGGTTTTAGTTTGAAGGTGAGAATCCTTGAAATTTTGGGACTTGGTAGTGTAAGTAAATCTAAATAAAAATAAAGAATAGAATTTTCTACAAAGAAAATTTAAAAGGATATTTTATTGGTGTTTAATATTTTAGATCTGATAAAGTATCATGAATGAAGTGTTGAAGATGATGTATAAAAAACATAGTGGAATATTTTAGTAACTACTTCAAATACAAAAGAGATTGAACACATCTTGGATAGCCATATTGGTAGAAGCACATGAAACATGACATATGTAGAATATCTAGTCAAATATAAATTAAGGCATCTTGAAGATTCATCATGGTAACTCTTGAGGGAGGATATGAAACATCTTGCATTTCATCTAAACACTTGAGATGTGATAAGGACACTTCTCAAATTACCCCCATGTTTATGCAAGAACGTCCTTGGTGAAAGTGCAAGTTGCATCACCCAAAAATATTGACTAGTTTTAATAAGGGTTGCATTTGTGTAGAGATGCTATATTTTTTTGAAATCTACCATTTATAGTAGGTTGTTCACTATAGATGAAAATGTTATACTTTCTTCCTTGGAGATTTGTTAAAAATAGGGATTAAAGAGGGGTGGGGGGGTGTTGAATCAGTAATCTATAAACTTTAGTCACCAATTGGATATTGTTTCTTACTTTAAACCATGTATAAAAAAGAAATAAAGTAATGTTAAACAATAATAGTAACAATGCACAAAGATAGCTCATAACACCATATTTTGTAAACTAGGGAAACCCTGGCCAAGGGAAAACCCTGGTGGGGATGATAACCACTAGATAATATAATAATATATATGTTTCTTGCTAGAGGATGGACCCTGTTAGGATTCAATGAGAAAATTTAGTATAAAAGTCCTTTTTAGGAGACTTTGAATCCCTATTAGGAGATTCCAATCTTTTTAGGAGTTGTAGAGTAATGTATGCAATTTGAGCCCACTGCACAAACATGCAATTTCAACTACATGAAGAGATCACTACTCATACAAGTAATTTACTATTATTTTCCTTCCTTGTATAATCTCTAATCTTCAGCTCAATCTTGGATCACTAGATAGTTCACACAAAATTTCACATATATCGCTTTCACAAAAGTTTGTTGACTTTGCAATCTTACTTGATAGCACTTCAATACAAGCATTACATAATCACACTTCTTATCATGGGAAGTCCTTTATATAAATACCATGTCATTACATAAAATATTGCTAGGTCATCAAGACCACAATTCACTTTTCCAAGTTAGAGTAAACATCTAGGATTTCAGCCCTAATTGGACAAGTAATTATTTTGCAACCAAAACAATTATTTCCTTCAATTCCATTGTCCTGCTTCATGAAAACATGATTAACTCTATTTCATACAATCCATACAAAATTTTTAATTTATTCACATCATCACCAACATGTATACTATCTCCATGTAACTTTTCTTACATTAATATGATGTCTACAACATGTTATAAACAAAACAATATTCTGTTGTAAACCAAATTCTATACTTAGAGCATTTTTTGATAACCAAACACTAAGTATCTTTATTTTAGAGGTTTCCTGTCAACATGTACATCATGTGTTTCCATTAATGACAAAAATTACATGTCACAATTAGCTAATTTCCAACAATCTCCCCCTTTGGAATTGATGGCAACGAAATAGGGAAAATTGGCTAAGTGACAAAAACTTAATGATCAAAATAAACATTACATATCTATTACAACTTTACAACTTTACATATATGCTCCCCCTTACAATATACTTCATACTAAACAAGTATTTCTCCCAAAAATCTCAATATTTTACTTTAAAAAATTTCTCTTCTATTACTCCCCTTTTGACATCAATGACAAAGGTAAAAATGTCAAGATTCTATCAAAAAATGTTGTCCTTGCCTTTATGCAGGAATAATCTTCATGCCTTTATGCAGGAATAATCTTCATACAATCTTCAAAAATAGTCTTCAAGTTGTTCATAAATTTGTTCCATGTTTCTTTTGTAGATTCAACTAATGTGAGAATTACACATAATGCTTATGATGCAATCTCAATTGCATTGATATCTGAATACAAAAAGTTTGTGTATGTGTCCTTAGCCTTGACACATTCTTCTAGCTACTTCTCAACAAATGATAACTTCAAAGCATTGGATTCTCTAAAATTAGATGTTCTCTTCAATATATACTCTTTCTAAAGTTCTAGTTTCTTGATCTCACTATGAACACTAGCAATTTGACTTTCAATATCATTAACTTTACTTGATGGGTGTTGGATTTGGCTGGATAAAGTCTCAAGTTCATTCATCTTAGCCTCTATCTGATTGTTCAAATCATTAGTTAGTTTGTATGATAAGGTACACTTAACATACAAAGCTTTCCCTTCTTGCTGACTTTTTTGAAGTTCTTTGATGCATGGATCAAGATTGACTAAGTCATTCTTGATATTTTGGCAGATGGTGCTAAACAAGTTAGCATCATGGAAAATTTGAGCTTTTGCCTCTACAACATTTAGCCAATTTGTAAACTCTTCATCAAAATACTTTAGCACTATTTATGCTCTTAGTTTGAGATCTAACTTAGTATGTTGTATTGTTAAAGTACGATGCAATTTATTAGTTACTTCCATCAAACATCTCTGCAAACTATTTACTGTCTTATTCTTTTGTTAGAGTTTGGATAAGGATGAAATTAGATCATTCTGATCATCATCATAAATAGCCAAACTTGCAAGAGAGAGGAGAGTAGATGAACTAGATGGTTTAGTTTCATCCTCCCTCTATTTTGTTTCTACTTCCTTAGCTTTTCTCTCTTCCTCTTCTTTCTTTTCTTTTTCTTTTCTTCCTCCTCTATTTTCCCATTCATTTCTTCTTCTACAATTCTTATGTTATCTTCTTCCTCCTTTCTTTTCCTTTCATCTTCAAGCAATTTCTACTTGGCTTCCTCTATCTTCTACTTTGAAATTCCTATAAGCCTCTTTTCCTCCTTAATTTGTTCCAACTTCTCTTCAACATCTTCAATATCGGTACAGTTGGTTTGGAGCCACCAAATGGATTAGTATGATCAATGTTTATTGTAACATTGGCTTGATCAATCTTCATGGTATCACCACTAACTGATACTTCCACATCAATAGGGGTTGGAGGAGTTGTTGTCCAAGATTCTAGCAACATTTGGCTAATAGTTGTTGTTGTTTCCTTCCTCAACTTATCCTTCTCACTGACCACAAACAAAAATGGCATTAATTTTTTTATTAAGTATGGTGTGAGGTTATTCAAAAATCTCTTTATCTTATCTTCATCATCAATCTTGTAAATTGTCCTTAGCATAGACTTCTAAAGTTTAGGTTCCCTTGCTAGGGTCTTCTTCTCTATAAGTCTCTCATAGAATTTCTAATTCACTAATCCTTTGATATCCTTCATACTTAGATCATTTGCAATGATATGTCATACACTAGATATATCCATTTGATCTTTCTCAAAGCTATTAGGGTATAATGTACTCTTTAGAGAGACAAATGTCTTGATTAAGCATAAGGATTGGAAATCACCCATAACTATTGGAGTTAGGAATGGTTACCTTTATAGATTATAGTTTGGTACTCCTAAGGCACTCATGAGTAGTTGTAATCCTAGAGACCTTGGAGATCTATGGCATAGGAGGATGGGCCATATTTATCATGGAGCACTTAGATTTCTTTGTGAGATGGTGAAAAGTGTTCCAGAGGTGAGCATAGAGCATAATGATATATGTAATGGATGCGTGTTGGGGAATTTTGTGAAAATATCTTTTCCAAGGAGTGACACTAGATTTGAGGGTGTTCTTGATCTAGTACATTTAGATGTATGTGGACTGGTGTTGACAAAATCTCTCAAAGGATATAAACTACCCTTAAGAATAGATACAAAAATCAAATTCATACCTAATCCTAGCATATACAACACTTCATGAAGTGGAATTATCTTTCCATTCTCCCTCTGAAACTAAATAATCCCTTTCCCAACTGGGTTGATTTTGGACAATTTTCCCATAGAAATATGGATATTGGTGTTCTCCTCCTTATAACTAGAGAAGTACTCCCTAACTCCTATCATATGAAATGGGGCCCCACTATTTATATACCAGATAGTCTATGAGGTTGAGCTCACCATACAAGCTATAAGTGCAAACTCATCTTCCATTCTACTAGAGAGTTCTTCTACACTTGTTGAATCTGCCACCTACTTCTTTTCCTTCTTCCTTTCTAGGAAATCATTGACATAATGACCATACTCATGACATCCAAAGCACTTGACCTTAGAAAGTTCATTTTTCTCCTTCTCACTTTGTGAACTCAATCCTTTGCTAGACCCCTTCTTTGCTTTCCCTTTCCCTACCAGGGCAATGTTTTCCTATTCCACCTCACTTTTCTAACTCTTATTGGCACCATTGACAAGACTTAGTCTAAACTCCTCCTAAGTGAAATAGTCCATAGTCAATCCCAACTTGGTAAAGTATGATGTCCACTAATAACTTGAAAAAAAGACACTCCACTACTTAGTAAACCCATTTAGGGCTATTCTCCCTAGCTCGTCATCACTAGGCTATCTCAAAAAACTTCTAACTCATCCTTGACAAGTTTGAGTCTAGTGAGGTAACTTGTGATGCCTTTTCCCTTGTTCATTTGGGTATTCTTTAGCTTCTCTTTGAGAATCATCTTCCTGTTGGTGGTAGCATTCTGGTATAGATTTATAATGGCATCCCACATCTTCTTCATTGTATCTAGCTCTAAGATATGTTGAACAATATGATCCCTAACACCATCAAGGATTATCCTCCTCACCTTGGAATCATCTTTCTTGTATGCTGCAAGTTGTGTCGCATTTTTAGGTATAGCTACAACACTGGTAACATAATCCTTGATACTATTATTTTCCAATAATAAAGAAAGTCTAGCCTTCCAGACAACTAAATTTGAGGCACCATGCAATCTGTCATAATCTCTCAAACTGATGTAGAGCCACACCTTGCAAAGCTCAGGAGGAATAATCACTCAACTGAGTTACTTCAAGGGACACGTACATCACCCAAGATCGAACTACTGCCAAACTCAATAGTTGAGTATCTATATCCTTTCTAATCATTTGATTGCATGAATTGATAGATACAAGATTTAACACTAGACATTCATAAAAAATGGTTCTTCAAGAAACGCCATGTTGATACCAGGATATATATAAAAATTTGAATCTTCGTATTCTTTGCTGCAAAACACAGAAGAACACCACAAGAAAACTGAAATTTGTTTCCAATGAAAATCCATACCAACCCTCAAACCACTGAAACTTGCACAATAAAACCAAAATGCTTTTTTTTTTTTTCAAAGTCGAATCTTCCAAAACTGAAAAAACACACTAAAACTGCAACTTTCTATCTTACTCAAATTCGAATGTTTTCTTACATAGCTGACTGGCTTATTTAAAACTGACTCTCCTTTTCTAATAAAAGGATGAGAAACATTTTTTCATCTTCTACCCCAAGAAAAGGATAAGAATCCGAAAACCGCCTACTACCTATTATTGGAATCTGACAATCATGCAGTAGGCCACATGTTTTTTTTCTGTCTTCTATCCAAGAAAAGGATAAGAATCTGAAACTACCTACTACCTATTATTGGAATCTGACAATCATTAAAACTATTCTAATTTAAAGAATCTACACCCGGTCCTAGGTGGCTATATCTGGAGAGCTCATTGAACTGCTACTCTAGGTATGCCACCTAATGTAGGACGTTTATTGAAAACATTAAATTTAAAATACATAAAACATAAACCTTTCTTATTCTATTTCCCACTCTGCTACTACAACATACTCCCCTGTAGAAAGAATCTCAAGTCTGCTCGAGATGAGATCGTGAACTGATGAACCATGTTTGCTAATTTGTTGCTCATCCATCCAAATAGCCTCTGTCACTGGTTTGTTCTTCCATTTGACTAGATACTAAGTGTATTGTCGTCTGCGAGTTTTCTTTATTTTTGTATCTAGGATTTTCTCCAACTGAGGTAGTGCTGGTTTAGGTAGTTGTTGCAGATCTTTTGTTACTGAATCTTCATGTACAACTTGTGTTTCAGAACCTCTGTATTGTGTGAGATCACAAACATTGAATATGGGTGAAATACCAATGTTTGTGGGTAACTAAATTTTGTAAGCATTATGTCCATATTTTTCCAAAATTTGACAAGGACCAACCTTCTTAGGTAGTAACTTTTTATTCTTCCTTTGACGTAACCCCTCTTTCTTCAGATACGCCCATACTAAATCACCAACTTTGAATTGTACTTCTCTTCTTTTCTAATCAGCAACTTCTTTGTACTTTTGATTTGAATTCTGTAGCTACAACTTGACTTGATCGTGGACCTCTTTAATAGCTTCAGCAAATTCTTCAGCATGTGAACTACTTGGAAAATTATTTGGAAGTTCCCTTAGCTCAAGAATTCCTCTTAGATGTGTACCATACATAATCTGAAATGGAGATTTCCTTGTGCTTCTATTCACTGTATCATTGTATGAGAATTCAGCTTGAGCAAGTATGGAATCCCACTTTTCTCCATGTTGTTTTGTAAGGCATCTCAATAGATTTCCCAAAGATCTGTTGACAACTTCTGTTTGGCCATCGGTCTGTGGATGATGTGCAGATGAAAATGATAAATTTGTGCCCACTTTCTTCCAAAGAGTCCTCCAAAAATGACCCTCAAATCTGCCATCTCTATCTGAAACAATATTTAGTGGTAGTCCATGAATTCGCACTATCTCCTTGAAAAATAAATCTGCAATGTATGATGTATCTTTGGTGGATTTACATGGTAAGAAATGTGACATTTTACTAAACCTATCCACAACAACAAAAATGCTATCATACCCCTTCTGAGTTCTTGGTAATCCCATAACAAAATCCATACTAATACTTTCCCATGGTCGTGAAGGAATAGGTAAGGGCTGATACAATCCAGCATTGGTACTTTTACCTTTACCTTTTTGACAAATGGTGCATTCTTCCACAAACTTCCGCACATCCTTTTGTAACTTTGGCCAAAAATAGTGTCTATGAACCAACTCTAAAGTCTTATCCAGTCCAAAATGACCAGATAATGCCCCACTATGTTTCTCCTATATGATATTATCTCTCTTTGAACACCTTGGGATGCAAAGTTGTCCTCCCTTGAACAATAATCCTTCTTGAACCAGAAAATCAAAATATTCCATATTGTACCTTTCATCCAGATTAATACATGCCTGATAAATGTCTTTGAAATCAGCATCATCAACATACATACCTTTTAGATTTGAAATACCTGTAGTTTCCAACTGAATTTGTGACGTAGTCAAATTTCTCCTGCTTGATGCATCAGCAACCTTATTTTTTACCCCCTTCTTGTGCTTGATAGAAAATGTGAATGCTTGTAATGTCTCCACCCATTTCATGTGCCTATGATTCAATTTCTCTTGACTGTTTATGAAACTAAGTGCCTGGTTATCTATGTATACAATGAGTTCCTTGGGTAGCAAATAGTGCCTCCATTTCTTCAGGGATTGAACAAGTACATACATTTCCAAATCGTATGATGAATATCTCTATTTGGCCTTATTGAGCTTCTCGCTGAAAAAGGCTATTGGTCTGTCCTCTTGACTAAGAACACCTGCTATGGCTATGTTGCTTGCATCACATTCTATCTGAAAGACTTTATTGAAATCAAGAAATGCCAGGACTAGTTGTCGGGCCACTTTTTGCTTAAGAAGTTCAAAGGCTTTATTGGCTTCTTCTATCCAAACAAATTTACACTTTTGGCCTCCTTTTATGGTGTTCAAAATAGGTGCACAAATCAAGCTGAAATTTTTGATAAACTTTTTGTAGAAAGTGGCTAAACCATGAAAACTTGTAACTGCTGCAAGAGTTCTGGGAGTTGGCCAAGAAAGAATTGCACTTACCTTATCTTGATCCATCTTGAGTGTTCCCTTTGAGATCACAAAGCCAAGGTATGTCAGTTCCTCTCGCATAAAACTACATTTCTCCATATTGATCATTAACTTTTCCTCTTGTAACCTTCTCAACACCAAATCTATGTGTTTCAGATGCTCCTCTTTTATTTCACTGAAAACCAAAATGTCATCTAGATATACGATCACAAACTTCCCTGTAAAATCCTTCAAAACTTCATTCATAAGCCTCATAAATGTACTAGGAGCATTAGACAATCCAAATGGCATTACCTTCCATTCATACAATCCCTCATTTGTCTTAAATGTTGTTTTCCATTCATCTCCTGGCCTAATTCTTATCTGATGATACCCGCTTTTCAAATCAATCTTTGAAAAATATCTTGCTTTCCCTAAACATTCCAGTAAATCTTCTATTCTAGGCATTGGAAATCTGTACCTTATAGTGCTCTTGTTCAGTGATCTTGAATCTGTGCATAATCTCCATGTTCCTTCTTTCTTTGGTGCTAGGACTACAGGTACTGTGCATGGGCTTAGACTTTTACCAATCAAACCAGTCTCAAGCAATTCTCCAATTTGTCTTGCCATTTCTTCATTTTTTTGTGGTGTTAGTTTATATGCCACCTTGTTGGGTAATGTTGCTCCTGGTATGAGATCAATACAATGACTGATTTCTCACACTGGTGGGAGACTTTTTGGTATTCCATCAGCTATAATTTCTTTGTACTTGTCCAGAATTGGTTCCACTTCATCAGGTACCTTTTCCTTGTTCTTTTGTATCACTTCCACCTTCAAGTTTGAAGACTCCAACTCTGAATTTTCTTCCTCAGTCTGATTTTCACCATCATTCTGCAATTTGTCCTTGAGTACAGGAATTAGTGCAAAGAGTGGGCTCTTCTTTCCTTTCACTTCTTTCAAGAATTCTTTCTTACCCATCACCATAACTTTGGCTTCTATGGCTTTTGCTTCTTCTTGACTTGGCTCAACTAAAGGTATCAGTTCAATGACCTTTCCATTCTTTGTAATGGTATATGTATTCTTCACTCCATCATGATGTGTCTTGAGATCATATTGATAGGGTCTACCGAAAAGTAAATGAATGGATCCATGCTAACAATATCAAACAATAATTTGTCCTTATAGGCTCCAATTTGAAATTCCACCCATGCTTGCTCTTCCACTATAGTTTGCTTCCCTTTATTCAACCAAGATATTTTGTAAGGATACGGGTGTTGTATTCTTGGTAGCTTCAACTTTTCCACCATTTCAAGAGACATAAATTTTTTTGTAGAACCAGAGTCCACTAGTACCTTACAAATTTTTCCTCCAGATTTACAGGTAGTTCTGAAAATGGACTTCCTTTGTGGTGGTTCTTCTTTGAAAGGCCTTTTCAATAGTGTTCTTCTCATCATAAGTGCTTCCCCTTTTTCTAGATAACCATGATTTTTTGAATCTTCTTGTAAATCCGCTTCTTGTGCTAGATGTATTCTTCTTTCGGCATGAGTACTAGAGCTTGCTTTTGCTAGACATTTGTGTGCCATATGACCTTCCTGATTATAGTTGTAACATCTTATTGGGCCATTCATCCTTCCTAGTGATCTTCCTCTGAAATTTGGCCTTCTACCTTTGAAACTTCCTCTGAAATTATCAAACTTATTAACTTCATTATGCATCTTCGGTTGTGGCTGAAAATTTGAACTCCTTCCTGGAAATGTACCTCTTCCTCTGAATGGTTGTCTTCCTATGCCTCTGTTATTATTTTCTTGTCTCCTTTTGATTTTCTCTTCCACCTTCAAAGCCAACTGATAGCATTTAGCTACCGTGTTAGGACTTAGCAACTGCAACTCTTCTTGTATGTTCATCCTCAAACCATTTAGGTATCTTGCTACCTTGATACTCTCAGGTTCTACAAATTTTGACCTTAGACTTAACTTCTGAAATTCTTCTGTATAAGTACAGACATCCATATCCCTTTGTCTGAGATTCTTCCTTTTCTGATGCAACTGTACCTCATAGTCTTCAGGGAGATACGTCTCTCTTATTATTGACACCATCTTCTTCCACGAACAAATTTTTCTTTTATCCTCCTTTACCCTTTCTTCTTGCACAAAATTCCACCATGTAAGGGCTGCTCCCTTCATTCTGGACTTAGCCAACTTAACTTTCTGCGACTCTGAAACTTTCTCACATTCAAAATGATTCTCTAAGGCTTCAATCCATTCCAACACTAATTCAGCGTCCATCTTTCCTGTAAACATAGGTAAATCAATGGGTTTTCCTCCCAAAGCCTTTAAAGCTTTAAAAAATGGCCTCTCATTCTCAGCTATTCTATCTTCTTCATTGTCAGGTACATCTTCTTCTTCTTCCATTCCTTCTTTCATGTCTTTCTTCTCAACTACACTCTACATATATTCCAACTTACTAGCTAGTTCTGCCACTATCCCCTTCAACTCTCTATTCTCATTCTAGAGAAGTTCTTCTTGCTCCTCAACTTTCTTTGCTAACTCTGCATTGGTCACCATCTTTCTTGACCCTATTGAGGAATCTTGATTAGGGGTGTTCAACATATAACTTCACAACCTGCAACTCTCAAGCTCTAATACCAAAAATGATGCAGAGCCACACCTTGGAAAGCTCAGGAGGAATAATCACTCAACTGAGTTACTTCAAGGGGCACGTACATCACCCAAGATCGAACTGTCGCAAACTCAATAGTTGAGTATCTATATCCTTTCTAATCATTTGATTGAATGAATTGATAGATACAGGATTTAAACCTAGACATTCATAAAAAATGGTTCTTCAAGAAATGCCATGTTGACACCAGGATATATATAAAAATTTGAATCTTCGTATTCTTTGCTGCAAAACACAGAAGAACACCACAAGAAAACTGAAATTTGTTTCCAATGAAAATCTGTACCAACCCTCAAACCACTGAAACTTGCACAATAAAACCAAAAACCATTTTTTTTTTTTTTTCAAAGTCGAATCTTCCAAAACTAAAAAAACACACTAAAACTGCAACTTTCTATCTTACTCAAATTTGAATGTTTTCTTACATAGCCGACTGGCTTATTTAAAACTAACTCTCCTTTTCTAATAAAAGGATGATAAAAAAATTTTCATCTTCTACCCCAAGAAAAGGATAAGAATCTGAAACTACCTACTACCTATTATTGGAATCTGACAATCATTAAAACTATTCTAATTTAAAGAATCTACACCCGATCCTAGGTGGCTATATCTGGAGAGCTCATCGAACTGCTACTCTAGGTATGCCACCACATGTAGGACATTTATTGAAAACATTAAATTTAAAATAGACAAAACATAAACCTTTCTTATTCTATTTCCCGCTCTGCTATTGCAGCACAAACCAGCTAAAGCCATCTTAAGGGATTAAAGCAATAATAAATATAAAAAGATCAATCTAGGTTTTATAAACCCTCAATTTCTTTCCTAGGGAAAAAATCTTCGACCCTCAACACCACTCTAATACAATGTGAAAAATCACTATGGTAGTCACTGATTATTAATCTCCTATCATAAATGATTATTAAACTACCAAAAATTAATTAATAGCTAATATCAAAAAATAATGCAATTGCAACTTCAATAATAAAATACAAAAATAAATTCACAAGACAATAAACACAATATTTTTGAATAAATCATCGCTAGAAAAACCTCTAAGGGAAAACCAGTTCTACAGATGAGAAATTATATTAAACTTTAGCAAATCAAGAGATACAAAATTCCTTACCTCTCACTGGTAGAACTTTGATGACCTCCTAATTTCTCCCACTGATATTCCCCACTACTATTCCCATCCTAACACTACACGCTTGCTAACATTACAAACTTAGAAACTCATTTCCTAGCACCACAAATGTTTCTCCAAACTTCATCTTCTCCAAATGCCCCCTAGACCCCCTTTTATACTACTCTCATTGGAAAACCAATGACCAAGATCAATTTATAGTCGACGACTAAGATATAAAACAACTTACCAACCCTAACAAAATTGGTTTCTAGTTGCTTCTAAAAGAAGTGAATTATTTAATAAATAATTTTCCTTACTCTAACCAATATGTTAGTAAAAATATTATTTAATAAATAATAGCATATGGATGAGCAATTTTCCAAGCTACGAAAACTAACAGGAAATTGAGATGTCAAGATCTAAAATGTGAAGATTCTACTTTCTACAATATTATAAGACAATTAACTATGCTATTTATAGGGTTAGAGGAAAATTTTATGGTTCAGATCCATAATTGTAAATTGTGGCTCTATGGTGCATATTGTTGCAATGAAATTCTCATGTGGTTGTAGCATATTATTTTTTGAGCATTGTAATTCCATTTCATTGAGGACAATATACAAAACAAGTATTGTTGCCATTAATTATTCTTACAATTCTCTATTAATTTCCTTGGTTTGTTGTGTGTGGAAAGAACACTTTATAAAATGATCTTATATATCTAATTTGAAACTTTAAAAATAAAAATAAGATAAATAAGAAAGATATTGTAGTGATATATACTTCTACTTAAAAAGCCTAATTTTTTAAATAGTACACTTAAAGATTTGAATTTAAACCTTGAAATTCCAATTACACTTCTTATTCATGTAGACATCTTATTTATACCTATTAATATAATTTTTTTGAAATAATTTAGAAAGTAGGCATGTTTAGAACCAAAATCAAATCATTTGACTAGATTCAGTGATGCATTAACTAGATTTTCCTTTATGGTACATTTACCATACTCATATAAAAATCTATAGTAAAGCAATATAATATAATATATTACCGAGAATAACCTTTTATAGAATCTACAAATCCTACTAAGAAACATCATTTTGATACTACAGCATAAAATCCATCTTTCCTTGGGATGGATTCATCTAGTTGAAGAAGGGAAGTGCCTAGGCATTGGATCCACTGAGATCTTTGATGAGTTGAGTGTTAAACCCTTCCAAAGCTTCATGGTAGGCATGAAATGATCAATGGGATATTCAAAACTCTCCCACATACCAGATGCCAACATACCAGTTATTCATTTAGATTAAAAAATCCCATTTCAAAAGTACCATATTTAAAAAATATGCTATTAAACTAAATTATTAATTTTCCTTCCTTATTTTCTAATTGGTGGCTTTCTTTTTGTTGAGTCTTTTTAATTATTTAGATGAAAAATATAGAATTTAGGGTATTCTTTTAGAGTCTATTTCCTTCCATGCATTATGTTCATGTCCTTAATATATGACATTGTTTCTTGTAAATAGTTGTTTGGGGGTGTGGTTAAACTAGAAAGAAGATGGCATTGGGAATTATGAATGTTCTAGAGAATAGGTTTACAAGAACCTTTTACATTTTTGTATTTTTAATATATCATTTTAGTCACCCAAAATTTAGTGATTATGGTAAGTTCTTTCTATATTACTTTGCAATTTTTATTTTATTATTTGGATGTTGTAAAGTTTTGTTCTAATGTGTCCAATTATAGTTCTTTAGGCTCTCTTTTATGCAAATTATTTACAATTTCCATAGTAGGGGTTGTAGTTTTCTCGACGAGTCTATTATTCAAAGAATATTTATCAATCCTCATCCACCACTCTCATTAATTTCTATAGTCTTTAAACCTCTTGTGATAAGTACATGATCTCCAAATTATGCACTTGAGATTTATGGATATCAATATTATGTAAAACTTAATTCATTGAATTTTTTAAAGATGATTTTGATACCCGTAATAAGATGTGTTAGAACCCTAATATTGTAATATTTTAGCTTCACTACTTTTCACCAATTGCTATCAATTAACATGTAATTTGAGGACTATGCTAGTTTTATTATTAATTATTAGATATTTTACTAAAAGTTTCAAAATTTAAAGGCAAAGAAGAGAAAACTGGGATACATGCTCATTTAACACAAATATCTGCACAAAATGCATCTTGTATGCTTTCCTTGTTTCTAGTTTTTTGGATTATTGTAAACTTATATCACTAATGTAGTTTCTAGCACTTTAGTTGATATAGAGTTATTTACTATGTACACTATTAGTGGTTTAATATTTTTTCACATTAAAAAATAATATAAATAACAATTAATATTTTTTTGCACCATCAAGAATGAGTATTAATAAAAACTCTAGTCTTACTATTTCTAGATTCACAAGAGTATGCCAAGTGTAATTAGAGGAGGGTGCACAAGATTTTTCACATTCAAATGTATTGTTTGGAGCTTTTTAAAAAATAATTGTAGTTTCATCACTTCCTTGTCTTTGCACTTTTACAAATTAAATCTTATTCCTTAAAACATTTCTTTGAAATATGTGCTAACATTTGTTTTATTTTTAACTTCATTACCATTATAAGGAAGATATTTTCTTCATTATTTAGGGTTTAAATACATCATATTCAGACAGAGTTTAAATGCTCATGTTTTTAGATAAGACATTTCCTTTTGATGAATTTTTAGATATGTTTATGTTATAGTTGAGTGAGTAGAGGAAACAAATTAAGTTGAAGGACTAGATGTGTAGAAGGTGAACATTATACCCAAACTATTCATCAAAAACATATCACCATTATGTGTTGTGTGACCAAATCACTAAGAATATTGGTAGTATGCATACCTAGACACATTTCTAATTATCCTAGTAAGACTAAAATTGAACATTTCCATATTAATGGTTTGTGGTTCATGCATATTTTAGAGACAAACAATAAGTGATTTCTTTCTTTCTCCTAATAAGGTAAATTGTGATCTTACATTAACATCCCTGTGACTTCAAATATTTCTTGACTAGGGAATATTAAACATTTTTACAATCCAACTCCATTTGCATGCCTATAATTTGAAATTTTTATGGACTAGGCAATGTTTAACATTTTCACAACCCTTGTTATTTAGCTTTTTAGATAATTTCACTACATATTGATTTAAGGGATGAATATGAATATTAACCATATTGTCACTAAGGGGGAACTTGTGCTCAGTTTTAGCATGTTTTTAATGCTCTTTTCAAACATGCAAAAGTGAGAATGCGATAGGTCTAACAAATATTCTACAATATTACCAAAATTCACTTATGATCTATTTAAATTGAAGTGATAAAAAATGAATCTTTCATTGATCCCTAAGTTTTGTTGTCTATTAGTATCAAATACTTAGTCATTCATATGGCAATGTTGGTCAGTCATCACTACAACTGAGTCATCCTACGAAGGTCAAGCATTGTATATAGAACTTTTTTATATTTCAGCTAAAGTTAAGCTATACTAATGTTGTTGAGCAAGTCTAAGCCTATGGTCATTGTGTACTTCTATATGAGCAAGTTGATTAGAATACTTATAAACCAAGATATCTAGAGCTAGTTCATCCCAAGTCTTATAGTATATGCCAAGAACACAAGACATCAAGGGATAAAATTGATAACAATTATGACCGAGCATCAGAGTGTTCATGTCTCAAGCAAGCCAGGTTTCATATTTTCTTATGGAATGACACAAACATTGAGGTAAACCATTTTTTCTTACTTGTATGCATGATTTAATGATCAAGGAGTAAATCATGAAGTTGATTACATTTTTTTTTGTAAGATCATTAATCCATAGGCATAGTGAATAGCCAATTTATCTAGAAACTTCTACAGTTGGTTGTAAAAAGAAGGATCTAAACCCTATTTTCATGTGTGTGTGAGAGAAGAAAAGTTTGAAGGTGAAACTAGAATAAGTGATCGAGTAGTTTAGAGGTAGTGCAATGCAAAACAGAGTTAGATTAGATAAGTTTTGGAAAGAAGAAAGTTGTAATCTACATATTAAGTACAAACAAAAGGATCATGTATTGATATATTTTTTGCAAAGTGAATCAAGCTAAATCTCTTAAAGAGTAGTCCTATTAAACCTTTGTAAATCTGCTCACATACTACTTACTTAGTTGAATGTTTAAATCCTTTAATTAAGGTAGACTAAATAAGTTTGTAAGATCTTAATAAGGAAGACCCCTCATAGGGTAGATCATTAGAAGTGATCAGATTTGTAGCCCTAATAGGAAAACCTTATTGGTACAGTAGTGAATATTTGTGGGTGCCATCCTAACCTAGTTTTACCTTCACCTTGGAGGGTTTATGGGTATACAAATCTTTGTGTTATGTGTTGATCGTTTATTTTCATGTTTATGGATGTGATTAGTAGGCATATCCAATACATCATTACAACAAATGTTTATGTTATTCATAATATTCTTGAGATAACAATTTCTAGTGAAGTTATCATATTGAATTATTGTTGAACGAGTAAAGTTTTATAGATCTTGATTCACCCCCACCCAACCCCCCAACCCCCCAACCCCACCTCTCCACCCTATTAGTACATCTTACTTACCCATTAGACTGCCAACAATTGGTATCAGAGTAGTGTTCTCTTAGAAGTAGTCTAACCATTTTTGAATTAAGATCTTGGAGATGGAAGACTATAAGTTATACAAAATTTGATAACCATGAATGAAGTAGGGTTATTTTGAGTAGAGTACATGAATAATTTTTTTGGGTAGGAGATATACCTGTTATGATTGACAATGACCTAATTCATAAAGTCATGTGACTAGGCAATGGAGGTTGTAACCTAATAAATGACAAAAACATTAGGAAGATTGTTGAAACCAATTTGATGGTAGAAATATTAGAGTTGACCTAATTGAGGATACTAAAGTTAGAGTTTTGAGCAATATTATTGGATACAAGTTTAATCATAGTTCAAGGGTAAATTCTATGCCAACAAGATTTCTACATACATCATACGTGACAATTATTGCAAAGAAAAAGGTTTACGTGTGTGAGATTGTCATAGTACAATTGTGGGATAATATTGCAAAGTTGAAGAAATCTAATAATGTAGTTTTTAGATTTGAATCTAACTAACCTTACTTTTTTTAATTCAATCAAGTAATTCCCTAGAATGACAAGTTGGGATAATAATGAGTGCACCATGAAGATAATCACCCAGTGTTATAGGGCTAGAATTGAAGATGCCAAAGAAAGGGGCATGGATAGAATGATGAAGAATTTTTAGTTGGAAATGAAACATAGATATAGAATCCCTCCTAGTATGGTAGAAAAGTACAAACATGAAATTTATTTTATGGTAGAAATCAATTCAACATGTATGGAGGCAAGAGAACTTAGAGTTAAATTTATAGAACCTATGGGTTATGCAATGAGTGAAGAACTAATTGAAGGTTATACAAATATTTTACTTCAATCAAAAAGAGACATTGAATGTTCTAGATGGGGGTTATATGAAGAAAATATAAAGGAAGTTCACTTTTAACTTCATAGCAAGGAAATCAAGAAGAATGATGAGAAAAGGATAGAAGCTATCCTGAAGGAATCAAGAATGAAAAGACAAGAATTTAATGAGATCAAGGGTAAGTCCATCTATCAAATAGAGGTATTGGAAACCACTCATATTGCTATTGCAAAATCTTTAGGGGGAGTGATAGTAGAAGGATCTACTTCAAAGATACCTACTATACCCTATGCCATGGTTGCACAAGTGCAACCTCTCAAAAATAAATCTAGATAGAAGAAGAAACCTGATGAAGATGTGGTAGTAATAGAATCAGTGCATGGGATCAAGAAAAGGATCAAGAAAACTACTAGTGGTTTGAGAAAGAGGAGGAAAACATTGTATATTAGTGAATTTGATGAGTTTGAGGAAGAGGCTAAAGAAAAGACCATGGAACAAGTATTGGTCCTTAGATAGTTTTGATATTTGAGTGTCAACACACTTAATCACTTTTTATATTGAAGACAAGTACACTATGTATGCCAAACCATAGTGTGTGTTGAGTAAGATTTTCAAATAGGTGCTGAGTGACTTTAGGTGCCGAGTAGTATATAAGTGGCAAGTGATATATAGGTGCCAAGTCATAGTTGATGCCAAGCAAGTCAGAATGCTTCTTATGCTAAGTGATCCAAAATTATACAAGTGCAAAGAAAGATAGATTGTAATAGGTGCCAAGAAATTGAAGATAGTATATGTACCAAGCACTAGTAATCCAATATGTGTTGAGTAACATAGAATCAATATGTGAGTTTGTGCCCTCACAAACTTAGATGTAAACCATTTTTGGAGCTAACATAGAAGGATTTTGAAGGAGAGAAAGGATAAGATCAAATATTTTGCATTTCCTATGCAATCAACATGCAACCAATTAGAAAAATGGAGAAGTCATGCAACCAATGAGGAAAATGCAAGGCATGAGCGGGAACTTAAAGATTCAATATGGATCATAGATCCATACCTAATCTTAAGTCTTCACAATATTTAAACAGAGGTCAAAAACCCCATTGTGAATATGGAAGAGAATAGTGTATGGGGAGAATATAGTGAAATTCAGTGTAAAGTGAGTAAGACTTAGAGAAACAAAGTAGCAATTTCATATCCAGTTGATCAGAACAACACAAGGAACAAGAGACATAATTAGATATTAGATCTTAGAGGATCAAGATTAGAGAGAGAAAATCAAGTGCCTAAATTCAATAATTAAAGATTACATACTATCAAGTTCATTATTCTAATACTTTCTTGCCATTATATTAGATGTTGGAGATCCTATATTGATAGGTTAGCTTAACAACTAGGTAGGAGAATCCTATTGTATTAGGTGGATTTAATAGCCTATTGTAAATACTTTAATAGGGTGAGACTTCATGTAAAGTGTTTGTAAATCCTCTAATCAAGTCACTAGGACTGATATACAAAGCTAAATCATACATCAGTTCTAAGATCAAAAGAGTACTGTAAGGAAGAAATCTGCATGAGCAAAGATGCTAGGTCAAAATCTAATGTTTTTGCAAATACTACTGAACTGTCCTCAGATGCCTAGTAAAGCTCTAATGGATGCCAAGCTGATAGTTGAAGCCAAGTGAAGTAAAGGTCTAATGGAGACTAAGTAAATGAAATACAATGGGAGCCAAGTCATGTTGAATCCTTCAAGTGCTAAGTTTATAGTTGTACACAAAGCATTTAATGCTTGGTCTTTGATAGCTATAAGGTCAAATTTTGTTCATTTTCATGCCATTCAAACATAAAAATAAAGATGAGAAGAGTGAAGAAGTGATCAAGTAGCAACCTAACAACCATTTGCATAGATTCCAATAGCAATTTAGCATGAACTCATCGATTCAAAGGTATTTACCAAGTGTCAAGCTACATAGAGTTAAAGTTTTTAATACATTTAAAACCTTAGTTTGGTAAAATGGCCTCTATCTCAAGAAACTCCAAAGAAAATGAAGGTTGTGAGATTTAGTTAGTTAGCAATGAAGTAAAGCAACCAAAATTTAGGCAATCCCTAAAGTTTCCTACAAAAATGACCCAGTTGGTGCATTATCCATCATTTTGCCTAAAGTAGTCATGGTTCAAGATGTGTGAAAATGTTACAACTACAAAATTGGTGCCATAGGTGATTGTGAAATATTCCAAGGTTATGAAAAACTATGTGAGAACAAGATTCTAAAAAAGGAATTCAAGATAGTTGAGAAAAAGGGTTTGACCAATGCACTAGTCTACCCTATAGGATTCAAAATTGAATGGATATAGATTGTTTTAAGTAGAATTCATGATGGTTGTCTATGGCTAGAGATAGGACCCATTAACATTACCAAGAGAATAGTTCATAGGGTTATGGGATTCCCAACCCTAGACTTACCAAAGACCTTGAGAAGTGACAGAAAGGAGGTTATTGAGAAAAATATAGGATCCAAATGGAACAATAGGGGAATGACCATTGACACTATAATTGATCCTCTTCTAGATTTTTGTTGTGAGAATAATATCTCACAAATTTTATCAATCTAGTAGATTAAATAGTGTACCATGTTTAGCAGTTGATGTAGCCTACAAAGTGGTAAAGAAAGATCACACATATGATCTGTTAGAACTCATGTTGTAGCTAATTAATGAAAATTTGGGAGCTATATGAAGATCCAAGGGTGCACAATGCAAATTTGGATCAAAATTTGTCTACATATTCTTTTATGTTATGGAAGAATTTCCTTCTATAGGAAAGGTGAATTGGAACCCCAAAAAAAAAAAAATTACACAAATTAATGAATTCATTGATTAGATGGGAGATAACTTTGAGGCTCAGATGACAAGTTATTTTGAAGACTTCAAGAAGTCCATGAAGCAAAAAATGAGAATACTAGTTTCACTAGTAGAGAAACATGTTAATGACATATGCTTCTTGGTTGACATTGATTACACCTAGATTTGGGTAGTAATACCAAGAGTAAGATGGCTAAGGCCATTGGGATATGAGCTTGATGTAGATGAAGCCTCAATAGCAATCACAACATTGCTTGCAGAAGAAATTGATAAGGCAACACCTCACTTTGGGACATATGATGTTGTCAAGTCCAAAGCTGAGACTGAATTGAAAACAACTTTTGTTATCAAGAAGAAAGATAAAATGTAAAGAAGATAAAGAAAATATTTGGAGCAAGCATTGAAGGAGAAGTAGGTGAAGAAGAAGAAGAAAAACAAGTAGAAGGAGATAGTTAAGAAGGAGAACAATGGAAAGGCCCAGTAGAGATGACACAAGGCTTAGGAGAAGAAGCCAAGGAAGCACCTACACCTACTAAGGAAAAGAAGAAAAAGGCAAAAACATAGCCTATAGCTCAGCCCAAGCCTAAGAAGGTCACCAAGCTAGCTCAAACTAAGGTAGCTCCAGCAATAAGAGCTACTATAAGAGAAACTACTCAAAAGGCTAAAGAGGTATCAAAAGAGAAGAAGAAAGCCACTGATTAGCCTACTAAAGAGCCCAAGAAGAGAATAGAGTATGTGGCATATCCAGATACTAATGATGAAGAAAGAACAGAATCAGAGAACATTGGATAATTTAAAGTGGTAAGTCATCCTCTGAAATCTACAATTGACAAACTTTGTAACAAGATTAAAAATGTAAATTTGAGTGATTTAAAGTCTCTTAATTTCAATAAGTTCAATAGGGAAGATTAGAATAAATTAGAGGAATCTATGTATGCCATGATGGTAGAATTTAAAAACACACCTCTAGAACTTGACTATACTATTCCCAAGGAACTATATGAGATAATTGAGAATAAGTGGCATTATTTTCTAAAGATGGAAAGGGAGATTAGAGAATCTACCCTATCTTAGGTAAAGTCAGACATGAGAAAGGCTCAAATAGAAAAGGTAAACAAGAAACATAGTGGCAAGTTTGCACCGAAGTACAGAGCCTTTTGCATCCTTCAAAACAACATAGAGGATGTAGTGAATAAATCCACACAATTATGGAAAAGAATTTATAAAATAACTGATGATAAGGTAGAGGAAACAAATAAGGTAGAAACTAGTGCCAAAGAAAATAGAGGAGAAGAAAGGAGAGGAAGAGAAGCAAGAGGAGGAGAAGGAAGTAATAGCAAGAGCTAAGGAAGACAAAAAGAAAGAAGAGGAAGATAAGAAAGTTGAGGAGGAAAGAGAAAAAGGTGAAGAGGAAGGAACATAGCAGGAAGAAACTATGGCAATAGCTAAACAATAGTAAGAAGATGAATAGAGTTTGCAAGACACACAAATTCCACCTCTTGTCCCTCCACATACAACCATCACACGTGCAGAGACAATAATCATTAAGGATGTTCCTGAAAAATCTGCTCAGAACATCAATCTCCTTACTATAGATGATCTCTCCAAGATCCTTCACCAATCCACTCTATAGGCATAGTTATGCACAAGCCTTATATTGGTGAGTGTTGATGAGTTACAAAAGGTAGTAGCAACACCACAAAGAGAAAAGGTGAAACCAAAGGAACAATCTTTCACCTACATGGCTACTAAGACTAAGGTTTTGATGCTTCCACCACCACCTCCACCAAGTGCAACAAGTGACACTATTCATATGCTGAGTGTAGTGGAAGGGAAATCAGATGAGAAGGAGGATATAGCAAAAGAAAAGGAGTAGGCTATTATTCAAACATTGGTAGAACTACCAAAGACCGGCACTCCTACAAAGACCATTCATAAGCCATTCCTTAACAAGTCTCAACTCTAGGCTCAATTTCAACTAGAGTCACAAGGGTTATTCACTATGGAGATCCTGAATTAGATGAAGATATTGTAATTCCTTCCTATGATCCCAAGACCATCACAATGGCACAAATGATTGATATGCAAAATGCATTAGACAGAAGGATGAGGCAAGAAATACTAGGGAAAGAATTCAAACATAAGCAAGAACTTCATGATATCAAGGACATTTTCATGGATGTCTTTAGCTTGTAGTAACTAGATGAAGCAAAGCCAATAATAGAGAAACTATCAGACATAGTTAACTAGGTGACAAATGAAGAACAAGATACCAATGTTAAACTCATGGAATGGTCAGAAAGAAAATTTTAAGGAAAAGTGAGTGAGAAGATATCAAGTGGCTTAGCACCTGAGTGGGTAGAGTTGGCCAAGACAATAGATAATGTCAAAGTTTTCCTTGAAAAAAAAAATCATTGTACATGAAATTGTGTGATTTTTCCATTTTCACACAAGAATCAAATAAGAGAATAATGAGCTTGGAAAGAAATTTGAAAATCTCTAGCATGCAATTGCCTAGAGATCTAGCTCAAAGTGAGAAGAATTTTACACAATCACTTCACATTGAAAGGGAGTTAGTTGTACTTACAAAAGAATAAGCTAGTATTAAGGCCAAACTAATGCAAATTTACTCCTCCATAACTCCACACTTAGAAGTCCTCCACAAGGAACAAGTTTATGCTGAAATAGTTTTAAAGAAAGATCCAAATCTTTCTACACTTGATGGACTTGTACACTTTGCTACAGAGACTACCATCCAGTACAAGTCACTTGACATAGCTTTGGAGAATTTGGATGCAGCTCTAAAAAGAATAATGGAGGTAAATAGTAATTTTTTTGCTAAGTATGGAATTACTCCTTAGAAACCTTTGACATTAGTGTCAAAAAGTGGGAGAAATAATATTAGGGAAAGGGCGAGATATATGTTTTAAGGAAGACATAAGTGTTTGAAATAACTAAGGGCCAAAATACCTATAAATTTTGATAATCAAGAGGGGGAGATAAAAAATTTGGGCGATCATATATGAAAGATATAGATCACAGGTACAAAATTTAGGTAGGGAAAAGGAAAAAGAGTATCAGGCACATCAACACACAATTTTGGTTATCACAAGTACAGGGTACTCATAAGGACAAATTAGTAATGTTTAGTTAAGTGTTTTTGACACTCATGTCAAAGGGGGAGATTGTTGGTCCTTAGATAGTTTTGACATTTGAGTGTCAACACACTTAATAACTTTTTATATTGAAGTCGAGTACACTATTATACTGAGTCATAGTGTGTGCCAAGTAAGATTTTCAAACGGGTGTCGAGTGACTTCAGGTGTTGAGCACTATGTAATTGCTGAGTGATATATAGGTGCCAAGTCACAGTTGATGCTGAGCAAGTTAGAATGCTTCATATGATGAGTGAGCTAGAATTATATAGGTTTCAAGAAAGACAAATTGTAATAGGTGCTGAGCAATCTAGGATAGTTTATGTGTCAAGCACTAGTAGTCCAATATTTGTCGAGTAACACAGAATCAACATGTGAGCTTGTGCCCTCACAAACTCAAATATAAACCATTTTTGGAGCTAACATAGAAGTATTTCAAAGGAGAAAAAGGATAAGATCAAATCTTTTGCATTTTCTATGAATCAACATGCAACCAATTAGAAAAATGGAGAAGTCATGCAACCAATGAGTAAAATGCAAGGAATGAGTGGGAACTTAAAGATTCAATATGGATCGTAGATCCATACCTAACCCTAAGTCTTCAAAATCTTTAAATGGAGGTCAAAAAACCCATTGTAAATGTGGAAGAGAACAATGTATGGGGAGATTATAGTGAAATTTAGTGTGAAGTGAGTAAGACTTAGAGGAACAGAGTAGCAATTTCATATCAAGTTGATCATAACAATAAAAGGAACAAGAGACATGATCAGATATCAAATCTTAGAGGATCAAGATTAGAGAGAGTAGATCAAATGCCTAAATTTAGAAATTAAAGATTGCATAATGTCAGGTTCATTGTTCTAATACTTTCTTACCATTGTATTAGATGTTGGAAATCCAATATTGATAGGTTAGCTTAACAGCTAGGTAGGAGAACCTTTGGAGAAGGTGATTGAAAATCCTATTGTATTAGGTGGGTTTAATAGCCTATTGTAAATCCTTTAATAGAGTGACACTTCATGTAAAGTGTTTGTAAATCTTCTAATCAGGTCACTATTTGACATAGTGTAAACCCTTTAATAGGGTAGGCCTTTCACAGGGCAGACCACCAGAAGTGGTCAAACATTTATTGTTGTAGTGATTTTTTTAGGTATCATCCCCACCCCAATTTTACCTTCTTATTCTAGGAGGGTTTTTGGGTTACCAAATCTAGTGTTATGTGTTATTGCATGTGTTTACTTTATGTTCATTTATATGTTTATATGCATGCAGTTTATTTTTTCAGTTTTTTGCTTAAAGGGTTGAAAAAGGTTAAGTGTGATACTTATGATTCATCCCACCCTCCAAAAGTACTCTTCCTATTTTGAACATTCCAAAAAAAAATAGTTGGTGAAGGAAGAACATCAACTGGTAAGAAAACATGGAAACCTAAGGTTGAAATTCTGAATATACAAATAATTGAGAATGAAGATTTTGTCTAATTAAATAAATATTACAGTTTGTATAGTAACATAGATAGAAGGAAGTTAGAGAATGCAATTGTAAGGAATATGATTATGAGAAATAAGAGATTTGATAGTATTCATAATAAGATCCCTAAAGATTTGTATAATAGGGTACTGAATAGGAAGAGAAGAGTTGTAGAGGAGGATATGAACTTGAGAACAAATTTGATTAAGAAATTATATTAAGTAAACATTGATGATGATGTAGAAAGTATTTTGAAATGTATTTAGGCTTTGTTGAGAAATAAGAGAAGAGAAATTATTCTTATGGGAGGACATTATGAAGAAGTAAATAAGGAAACTAAAGAAGCCATTTAGGTATATGACTTCTATGCCAAAAGCCACTAAGGACAGTCCAAAGAGTATGCCCTATGTATGTTAAGACCAATACACCTACTGATGTTCAAGAAGAGGGTAAGGAAACTCAATAAATTAAATCACATTAACATATAGTTATTGGGACTAAATTCATGTAAGTGGATAGTAATCATATAATAGTAGATGATAAAGAAAATCCTTTTGTAGAGTATGGGAGAAACATTGTTGGCAATATTACTGAATGTGTTAATCTCATTTTGTTTTTGACATTATAGTGACAAAACACTTAGTGATTCTTTAGTAAAGAATAGTGCATAATGTATGTCAAGTGACTAGAGAGAGTCAAGCAATTAGTGTGAGTTGAGTGATCAAAGCATGCCAAGCATAAGGTTCTAGACAATATGTGTTGAGTCACTCTAGTGCCAAGCAATTTATACATTCTGAGTGATTCAGGTGCCCAATAACTGTAAGTGTTGATTTCTAGAGAAGATGAGTTACAACACTAAAATCATAATGAAGGTCAAACATTAGAGCTTATTGATGCAGAGGGAATGATTTTTCACATAGTTGTTTGTTATGGAACAAAATTCTAGGTAAACCATTTTTGGCCAATGTAATCATGAATTTACAATTATAAGAGATAAGTATGGAGTTATATTACAAATTCCTATGCAATTAATGTAACCAATTAGATTAAGAGAAGCATTAAATGATGATAAGGATAAACCTTAGCCATTGATTCTAACCTAATCCATCTCCACCAATGTTTATTTAAGAAAGTCAAACCCTATGAAGTTTATCAATGTATGAGGAGACAAATGAAAAGAGTTGTGAAGGCATTTATGGTTGCTATGATGGCTATAACAAACTAATGCAAAGAAAAATCATTCTAGAGAAATAGAGATAAGCAGTGAGAGGATTATAAAGGATAGGTCTAATTAGAAGTATCAAGAATCAACTAGTAAGGAGGAGACCTAATATCAACTAGAAAGGTGCTAACCAAAGATTAGGTGTTGAATGATTCTAACAGGTGATGTAGAGTAAATCTCTTAATGGAGTAGGCCTAATAGACTAGTGTAAATGTCTTAACTAAGTGCTTACTTAATTACAAGTTAAAATCCTTTAGCAAGGTAAGTTGTAACAATATTTGTAAGCCTTTAATAGGGTAGACCTTGCATAGGGTAGATCATATTTTAAGGTCAAAACTTTGTGGCCATAACTGGCCACACTTTACAATTGTAGCAATGAAGATTTGTGGGTGTTGTAACACACCACAAGAAAAATTAAAACTAAGCTATGAACAACATAAAGAACCATGTAATTTTTTTTATTTAATCATCAAATTGCAAGATCCAATACAAAGATTGAATCATTCTCAGAAATAGAAACCTCAACATAAAAGAATATATCATCAACATATATTTCCATAAAGATGTCTATACTTAATGAGTTCAGTACAATATAGATGAACAGTATCATTCAAAGACGCCTAGGTCCAACAAATGAAATTCTACAAGTATCAAATTTAGTTTCATGAAGTAACTTCAACAGTCTTCCATCAAACTAGATATTCAACTGCACCACCTAAAAATAACACAAACATACAACACAACGCACAGAGGGCTCAGTACACACAGAGTTAAAAAACACATTCCACCTGCATACATGTCAGAATCTATATATATATATATATATATATATATATATATATATATAGATATAGATATATATATATATATATATATATATATATATATATATATATATATATATAGATATATATATATATATATATATATATATAACCTTAAAGCAGATATCCAACTACATAACATAGTGCAATTCTAATATTACTATGCAAGAAGTAACACCTTCTAAACAATGCAAAATTAAACTTGCACTAAGAATAAACAGTTAATGAACCATATATATACTGAGGTTTCATCACTATGGTGCTAATATATTGCATCCATATATGGTACACCCTTAGATAACACATAGTGGGGTTCTGTATAATACTTGTGAAATAACGCAATAGAGACCTGCCTTGTTCTCCGTACTTAACCTTACTGGTTAAAGTCATAGGTAAGGCCAATTATCTTTTATTTATAATTAACCCTCCCAATTCATTTTAAAATTATCACTGTATTTAATTAACTAAATAGAATAAATTGATATTCAGCCACCTCGATATATGTTCACTATAGCTATCCTTAACATGCACATCATACAGATATTCTAAGAATGTACATGTAACTAATAACAAGCTAGTTTTCTCATGATATTACATTCTTCATCTTTTAAAACTCTCATCTTCTACTATCAATTTGAAAGTAAACTTAGGTTATTATAATAGCAAAAGTAGATAGTGCAATATTACAATCTCGTAAATATCACTAAACTGGTATATCAATTGAATGATATTTACTAGTCGCAGTATTGTACTACTTATCTCTACTATTATAACAAGCTAAGTGTATCCTTTGAATTGACCAAGATAATAAAAAATACACCTATGATAATTTTACTTCAATTGACATATCTTCAAATGTATATCATAAATCTGCTTCACAAAATTAAATAACTTACATTCCAGTCACAAACTAAAATATATCAGTGTGTAAAGAATTCTATTTCAAACACTAATTCTCGAAAGAATCCCTAAATTCCATAAGGTACTTCATAGCCTAAACTAAACACAATTGAATCAAAATGTAGCCAAAAGATCCTTGCAATATCTTAGGATATTCAAATGTCTATAGAAATTTCATCGCTGTTTAATAATAAAATTCCACCTAGTTTTAACTACAATTAGCAATTATTAGAAAATAAAATATAATATCTAAGATTAATTCAAAATACACTTCACCAATATGCAAAGTAATTTACATCATACTAATAGCCGGAAGTAATTAGGATGTAAATTCCTAAGCTAATAGAAGCACACAATCTCTTCTCATAATGATCCTGTTGATATAACAACACCTATCTATATCTATGTTTTTTTTTGAAAAGAATGCCTTATTCATTTGCAACTAATTCCTCAACAATAGATATTTAACACTCAATTTCCATTATAAATTATGGAATAATTTATGCTGTCACAGAGCTTCCAGTTCGAAACAAGTTTCCTTTTTAAAACATTTGACAAAATGTCATTTCCAAAACCATTATCAAATGTTAACTAAGTTACTATTTTCAATATATAATTTAATCGTATTATCAGATTCGACATACTTCTAAAGAAAAATAATGAAAAATCCCTCAAATTACTCATCAATATCATAATAAAAGATAACTATCATAAGAAATTTGAACTAACAATGTTCAGATTGTATAATCGACCATGATTCATGAAGAAATTTCAAACATTTCATTACCCATAAAATGCTATACAAGTTAACATGATAATTTTAACATTGCTATGGTTTCATGCAAACCATTTGACAAAATGTCTCTGTCCTCAACAGTAGACACGAGAACATTTTAAACATTCTCAAGTCTGAGGCCGAGCCTCTCAAAATTTGCTATATATAACCAAGTAAGCTGGAGGTATGGGTTCTCACAAGCTCATACCAATGAAAGCACAAACTTGCTCGCTATTACACAACAGCCAACATGCTCACTGCCGCAACCATATGTTTCTCACAAAACTCAACTTGGTGGGAAACATATGTTTGGGGTAAAGCTATAAAAACATAAATGAAGAAACTTCCATAGATATCTCTCCACAACTTCCACATTCAAAGGTGAATACATGCAGAGCTTTGCATAGCACGTAGTGAACATACTCATCTTTAAATGTAAAATTTCACAATACACAAATCTGATAACTTTAACATTATGCAAAATGAAAGTAACATCGCATTCACAAATAGAGTGAAAGAGTAGGGTAAGAAATTTCCCCCTACCTGAACAACTGAATATGGAAGATTGTTCCTCAAACCAACTTGATGCCAAAACCCCCAAAAAAAAATCCAACACCGGTGAGCAAACTCTACAATGTCGACTCACACAATTTGCAGAATACTTCACAATAGAGTGAAGCAGAAACTCCATAAAAAACAATAGCCAAACTCTGAGAAATAACTCCATTGAGTTAAACCAAATATGCACGATAACATTCACACCAAATCCCATTAAAATGCTGATATCTCAGCATGAAACCACAGACGTAAAATCAACAGAGCAATGTAGCTCAAAACTCAGCCTGTAACTAGCAAAAACTCAACTCACGTCAAGGTATGGCCGAATGCAACTTCAGTGCCATAATTTCGGCATTTCCACGTCCACCACCATGAATATGGCTCAAAAAAAATAACAATGTTTCCCTCCATAGCAATCGATACCCATTTAGGGTTACATCATTGCTAATTGGTTATGAGGTGATTTAACTATTATTTTTTAAAAACAAATACAAGTGTATGCCAAGCTCCACTAAGGTGTTAAACCTTAATCATAAGAAAACACACACACACACACACACACACACACACACACACACACACACACACACACACACACACACACACACACACATATGTATATGCAAACCATGGTTCCCCCAATTAACAATCCAATACGAGTCAAGAAATGAAACCATCTTAAGGGTTAACATGATCTAAACATTAAATCCCTATATAGTTACATGAATGAAAGTACAATAAAGGATTATGATTAAATACAACATATAACCATTTATAAATATCTGCAACATCACGTCAACATACTGTAGACACCTAAATTTGATTACACTGCTTTGGTAATCTAATTTAGCCATCTCTAAAGGCATCATTAATTAAATTCTTATTTAATTAATCCTTTGCCATCCCTAGTTGATTAATTTAATTAATAATCTAAAGTCCTAATTGATAAATAAAATAATCTATTATTTATCAATTAAATCCTTTTCTACTATCTAATTCCAAAAATCTCCATTTATTAAATAAATCTATTTGATAAATGAAATCCTCAAATTCAAAAACCCCTAACCTATCTCTAATCCTCCATTTAGCCTAATCCACCCCATCCACCCATACTAACCAAGCTTAGCCACTAACTCACCCACCCTCATTAATGTCTTCCACTTGCACATCTCTAACATTCCTAATCTAAAACTAAACCCAAGCCTAATCCACCCCCTAATATTGTCACATTCCTTAAACAAGTTTAAGACTTTCCTAATCCAAACCAAAGTCTCCCCTCAAAAATCCCAACCACCAAGTCATGAGTGCTCTTACAAAACATAAAAAACTCTTACAAACCCACTCATGACTCTTACATCTCTCTTACATACTCAACCCCGCTCATCATGCCTTGAACCAACCCTTTACCCTACCCTCTCACACTCATCCTCCTTGTGACAAGTGTCACCTTCCCATTGGTGCTAAACAAGCACAATCCATGTGCTTTCCTTTGAGTGCATCCTAGCCGTCCTTAAGCCTTCATCCATCCTTGCATCTAAGCCCTCCATCCCTCTACCCCTTAGCCTATAAATTGAATCCCATCCCAAGCCATTTCAATCACAATCTTGGAGCTAAAGTTATAATGCCCTTTTGAGAGCCAAAAGCCATCAACCATACCCTTATGATGCCAAATTGACAGCTCACAAAGCTACCAATTTGCCATTTTTCATCTCCATTGAAGTTAGTTTTTGGGAACCTTGAGCATACATCCACATCAAAGGACACATCTACAAAATCAAGAAAGCATGGAGTGTTTCCTTTTTTGGGTTTGCATTCCTTAATTGTTTCCTTTGTCTAATCTAATATGTGAATATCGTTTTAGTTTGTGAATGTTTCTCTTATTGCTAATGTTCCTTGCACACTAAAATCTTGTTCTACATTTTGGCACGCTCGGTGGGACCCCGCTATGGGTCATTCCTTAATCTTTTCCAATTCATATTTTGCTTTTACAAACTAACAATCTAATGGTTTATGTTTTTTGAGTTGTTGCAAGGTGTGTTTGCTTGTTTTTGCAGGTGGAAGGATGCACTAGAGAAGAAGACATACCCTCAAAAATCCAAAAATTACCAAGAAAACAAAAAATTCTGAAAAAAACCCGCATCTGTCTATTCACTTTGCGCAGTGTCGTCTCTACCTATCGTATCTGCAATTTGGCGTCTCTGCCTATCGTCTCTACAAACCCTCATCTACACAAACTCAATTGTCATCTTCGCCATCTCAACTATCGTCTATGCAAACCCAACCATCATCTTCGCAAGTTCAACAATCATCTATGCCTGTACAATCATCGTCTGCATGAGCTCAACCACCATCTTTGAAAGCCCAAACTATCGTCCGCGAATTTTGGCGTCTCTGCCTATCAAACTGATGTCTCTGCTGTCACAATCTGCCAACTGTCATCTCCAATGCCACCAGCAACTTTCTTCATCAGACTGTTGTCTACGCAAATTAGTGTCTATGGAGATCAGCATCTACGCAGATTAGCGTCTATGCAGATCAAGTAGAAAAGTAGAAATCTCCTAGCTCAAGGCATACTTAGCATAGTCACTGCCTCATGGGAAAATCACCCAAGCTCCCTTGCCGTAACCAAATCCATCTAGTTCTCTGCCTTAGAACAATCCCAAATCCAAAGTCCATCCAAATCATTCCCCCCCAGCCAGCTAGCAACCCAATCCAAAATCGTATCCAAGCCTTTACAGAGTTGTTGTCACTCTGCTAGAATTTGCTATCCAGTCAATCCTACCAATCAATCAATCTCACCAAAGTTATCCCTCTGACAGAGCATTGTCTAGGGTAACCCAGCTTTTGTCACTTGTATCCCTCATCACCTTGAGCTAAAGGTTGGGATCCACAAGTGGTCAATCTTGTGTTATGCCCATAGGATCATTAGTCTATCCTTAAGTTGACACAATCTCCACCAATCCTGCACATAGGAAAGCAAAACTCTCACTTTTTGAGAGCATGCCCTTGAAGTCTTCCATCCACAAGAAAGCCAAAAATCTCTAGCCAATCCTCCTTAGGTCTATCATACAGCTTTGACTCCCCCTAGGAAATCTTTCATCAGCCAATCCAAAATCTGAGCTTAATCTAAATCCAACCATGAGATTCCATGTTCATCCATATGCAAGACCCCATCCCCATCAAACTCATTGTCAAAGCATGAAGTACCAATCCTATCATGATATATTCGGTCGTATTGTCCTGGCTCCTACCACCTCCTATTCCAATGATGAGGAATATCTTGTTGACTATGAAGGGTATCTTGAGAGCCTTAGAAACATTCCACCAACCATCCCCCAAAATCCAAGAGTTATTCCAAACTATCTAGTCATGCCATCTGATATCCCAGCTTCTCCTCCATCACCCAATCAACCAAGCTTCCAATCTTCCACCTCCATCACACTAGCTATTCCTGTCAATCCACCTCCACCTTCGACACACAAATCTCCAAGGAATCTCCCAGAGAAAATACAAGAAAAGCCACCTCCAGTAGTCAATAAGCCATGTCATCTAATCCAACCATGTGAAGTAGTCAGTGATGAAGCTTCCCTATCTATAATATCACCTCCATCTCCCATAGCTATCATCCCCATACCATCCATCAAATTGCTTAGAATCCTTCCACTTCCCACAAGCATCAAAATCCCAGCACCTATCAAATCCCTCCAAATCCCCTCCAAGAATTTTCCAAATCTCCTGTGATGACCCTTATGCATCCATCTTCTACTCACCCATCTCCACTAATGAATCTCCCATCTATCCATCTACTACCTTTGAAGAATCCATCCCTTCACCTCCTATCGCACCATCCACTCCAAACCAATCCTATCAAGATCCTACCCAAAAGCATGTTGACATCCCCCAAAGCATAAACGAAGATATCATCGTATCATGTCTTCCATCCATAGTGCAGTCACCATCCCCTCCATCTCCAAAAACTCAAGCCATACCTCCTCTACTGTAGGATATCTTTTCATCCCATCAGCTAAATCAAGATCCTATCCTACCATCTCCTCCACTCCATGCTTCCATCTTACCACCTATCCAAGCTATTCCACCATCTATAATATACCCTCTTGGTTCACTTACATTTGTCCATGGTAGCCTCCTCTCAGCAGAAGAATTAAGAACAGTATCTTCCTGTTGCAGTACATCTGATAAAACACTTCCACCATTTTTGACAAGCAAAAAGTATCCTCAGCTAGTTCAAATGCTTAATCGATGGCATTATCAAGGTCAAGGTTTAGGACCACAAGAGCAAGGAATCAGAAAGCCTATTATTGCACAAAAGAATCCAGGATTTCATGGTCTTGGATATGTATCCAAAGGCTCACCATCTAAAGGTGTTGGTACACCACACCCCCAAACCAAGCCTATCTCCAAACCCACCATGCCAGCCTCCCATCACTCCTTCAAGAAATCTTATGTCATCCCCCCTCCACCATCTTTGCAACCCAAAACAACTTTCCATATCCCCCCTTCATTCGCTAAATCCATTTTGGGTCCCTATGTCCCAAAATCTACCATCCTTCATCCTCCTATCAGCCATCATAAAAAGCCTATTCCATCTGTTCCTATGCAAGGTCAACAAAGGCACATATCAAGGCACATTATCCATCATCATCCCCCTACATGCTCTTCCATATCCTCTTCATCTCACAAAGCTTCTCCTAACCATCTTCCCAAAGCTTACCATAGTAATGCGAATGCCAACTTCAAAATGCATAAAGCTAAAAATCCACATCCTAGGCAATCATATGTCTATTCTAAAAGACATACTCCAAAAAGGAAAAATCCCATCAAAGAATGCAAAACAATGCAAAAGCCTATGAAACGAAAATCCAAAACCATGTGGATCCCAAAGAAAAAAGTTGAAACCCAATGCATAATGGCATCCACCATTGCTAATCCTCTATCCAGTGACTCATGTCCCCCATCTTCTAACTCCATCTTGGGTGCCTATATCCCCAAGCGTGCTTCCTCAAATCCACCATCAAGCTTGCATCTACCATATATCCCCCATATGCTCTTTTCACACCTGTCTCAACATGTGCCAATGTTGATCCTACAAGCATCCTCATCTCATGCTCCTTTTCGACCTTTTCATCCATCCATCTCCTGCCATCAATCCCATCTAATCCAATCTATTGCATAAATCACACATTCAGTGTACCAACAGCTAGCAACAAAATTGAACATTCCAATAGCTAGTGAAAAATCTCAAGGAAAAAAGCCAAAAATAGCTGAAGAAAGCCAAAATCATTCCAGCTAAGTCCAAAGTCAAAAAGTCAAAAAAATAGTAAAGAGAAATAAGCATCCAATGGTGAAAACTTGGCAATTCAAGCCCCTTGGATAGGTACTTTGGTGAAAACCTGGTAATTCAGGCACCTTGTGTACTAAGACTCATCCATTATCTATCACTATCCTATCCCTCATCTATTCATTCACCATCCCATAAAATACTTGCTTGTTCCCTTAGTGTTCCAACCAAATATCCAAAATCTGATGAAGCTTGTAAATACCTCCTGTACAGCTTGTAAAATCATGTACCTCAACTTGTAAAAACTTGTACCAAAGCTTGTATTATACCTTGTAAATCTTGTACCATACCTTGTATATCTAAATCTTGTCCAAAGCTTCTACCATATTCAATCTTGTAAATAATCTTGTATCCTAGCTTGTATCCTATTACGTGCACACACAAAACCCCATTTTTACTTAAGCTTTTCACAAACCATCTACCTATCCACCTATCAACTGTTATAGACATCCCATTCTTCACAAACATTTCCATCTCACAAAAAATAAACATGAACAAACTTGTACATTTGTAACATATCTTGGTCCATCAACTTGTGCATCCACTTTAGCTTAGTATCATTGTATCTATCCAACTTTCGTGTTAGTTCATCCTTGGTCAACATCTTACACACATCGCACACCTTGGTTAGCTATTCCAATGCATCCTTTAGCTAGATCTCCTGTCACCAAATTGTTATCCTTCTTAGTTTAGCTTGCCAGATGCATCACTCATCCCAATCCATCAGCTTAGGTGCTCTCCGATAGATCCTTACAGGATATAGCTTTCCTCATGTCTGATTTTGGTCTGTTAGTACCTCGCCCTACCCATCTCGTTGGAAAACGATTCTCTTTTGGATTTTTGCTTTCTTTTGATTTGGGATCTTCCCTTTTAGGTCTTGAAGTATCTTTTCCAAGAAATCTCCTTGTTCCCTCCTCAAGCTTGCCACGATCTTCGATATCATGGTATGCTGCGAATGGGGCAATCAAAACATAAGGTCTTGATCAGGTCTTTTGCTTGTTTTTCTTTTCTGCTTATGGGTTACCTAGTGTCATTTCCACATTGCTTCCTCTAGAATTCATGTGTGATACAAGGGTAATCCTTGTGTGCTTGTTTTGAGTCAGTTCGTCAGTCCTTTGGATAGTTGGTGAAAAGGCCTTGATGTTCTTGGTAACCTTGGCAATTAACCAACAGTCCTATAGCAAATCTAGTGCTCAACTACATGGTGGTACTTCTCTTTGAAGTATCCCCCCGCTCAAAAAGATTCAATGGATTCCCTTCATCTCCATTATCCCCCATCCATATCCTACATCTGTCACTCCTACCCCAACTTATGCATCAGTATCTCTTTGAATCACTCCTCATGCTTAGCTTTAGGGATCCAAAATCCTAGTCTTAGGGATCCACCAATCAAATCAATCCACCAAGCCTCATCTTTCGAGATCCACAATCCTAGTCCTAGGGATCTCCGAAACCCATCTTTCACCAATCTGACTCTTTGAAATCTTTTTGCATCAGCTTTATCATTCCATCATCCATCTCCCTACCATGGATTCATTTTATAGCGCTCCACTCCTCCACTCCCCCCCCACCCCCCCCCCCCCCAATCTTGGAAAGTCTTAAGCTTGCTTTACTCTTGTGCATCTGATTCTCCTTTATCATTCTCCCATAGTGCGAGTTTGAGCTAATTCAACCCCTTCTCTTTGCCAACCTGTGTCTTAGCTCATCTCAATTTCTTGTACTTTTCAAGAAGTCATCGAGCCTCACTTCTCTCCCTGCCGCCTTCTTGAGGGGGCATCATCTAAGTCTAGTCTCTCCTTTTCTTATTCGAGACTGGGGCAACCTTCTTGCTAAAACATCTTCTTTGTGTCATCTTCATTCGAACTTCTTTGAAATAGTGTTGTCTCAACACTATGTCAAAGAGGGGCAAAATGTAGACACCTAAATTTGATTACACTACTTTGGTAATCTAATTTAGCCATCTCTAAAGGCATCATTAATTAAATTCTTATTTAATTAATCCTTTTCCATCCCTAGTTGATTAATTTAATTAATCATCTATAGTCCTAATTGATAAATCGAATAATCTATTATTTATCAATTAAATCCTTTTCTCCTATCTAATTCCAAAAATCCCCATTTATTAAATAAATCTATTTGATAAATGAAATCCTCAAATTCAAAAACCCCTAACTTATCTCTAATCCTCCATTTAGCCTAATCCACCCCATCCACCCATACTAACCAAGCTTAGCCACTAACTCACCCACCCTCATTAATGCCATCCACTTGCACATCTCTAACATTCCTAATCTAATCCTAAACCCAAGCCTAATCCACCCCCTAATGTTGTCACATTCCTTAAATGAGTTTAAGACTTTCCTAATCCAAACCAAAGTCTTCCCTCAAAAATCCCAACCACCAAATCATGAGTGCTCTTACAAAACATAAAAGACTCTTACAAACCCACTCATGACTCTTATATCCATCTTCCACACTCTTTCCTCTTACACACTCATTCCTCTTACATCTCTCTTACATACTCAACCCCACTCATCATGCCTTTAACCAACCCTTTACCCTACCCTCTCACACTCATCCTCCTTGTGAAAAGTGTCACCTTCCCATTGGTGCTAAACAAGCACAATCCATGTGCTCTCCTTTGAGTGCATCCTAGCCCTCCTTAAGCCTTCATCCATCCTTGCATCTAAGCCATCCATCCCTCTACCCCTTAGCCTATAAATTGAATCCCATCCCAAGTCATTTCAATCACAATCTTGGAGCTAAAGTTATAATGCCCTTTTGAGAGCCAAAAGCCATCAACCATACCCCTATAATGCCAAATTGAGAGCTCACAAAGCTACCAATTTGCCATTTTTCATCTCCATTGAACTAGTTTTTGGGAACCTTGAGCATACATCTACATCAAAGGACACATCTACAAAATCAAGGAAGCATGGAGTGTTTCCTTTTTTGGGTTTGCATTCCTTAATTGTTTCCTTTGTCTAATCTCATATGTGAATATAGTTTTAGTTTGTGAATGTTTCTTTTATTGCTAATGTTTCTTGCACACTAAAATCTTGTTCTACATTTTAGCACGCTCGGTGGGACCCCACTATGGGTCATTCCTTAATCTTTTCTAATTCATATTTTTCTTTTACAAACTAACAATCTAATGGTTTATGTTGTTTGAGTTGTTGCAAGGTGTGTTTGCTTGTTTTTGCAGGTGGAAGGATGCACTAGAGAAGAAGACATACCCTCAAAAATCCAAAAATAACCAAGAAAACAAAAAACTAAAAAAAACCCGCATCCGTCAGTTCACTTCGCGCAGTGTCGTCTCTACCTGTCGTATCTGCAATTTGGCGTCTCTGCCTATCGTCTCTTCAAAACATCATCTATGCAAACTCAACCGTCATCTCCTCCATCTCAACTGTCGTCTATGAAAACCCAACCATCGTCTTTGCAAGTTCAACCGTTGTCTGTGCGAGCTCAACCGTTGTCTCCGAAAGCCCAAACTGTCGTCCACGAATTTTGGCGTCTCTGCCTGTCAAACTGACGTCTCCGCTGCCGCAATGTACCAATTGTCATCTCCAACGCCACTAGCAACTTTCTTCATCAGACTATCATCTGCGCAAATCAACATCTATAGAGATCAGCGTCTACGTAGATTAGCATCTGCGTAGATTGGCGTCTTCACCTATTGTATTGTTTTTTAGGATTTGTCGCCTAGTTTTTGGTTGCCTAGGATTTCAGTGTCCTCCCAGGTAGTAGATATTTCATCATCAGGGTCCCATAGGACCTTTACCTGCCTTATTTCTCTCCCTCTTAAAGTCATAGTTCTGCTTTGAATGATCTACACTAGTTCCAGCATGATCTGTCCATCCATAATCTGCAAATTTTCCCAATCAAGAACGTGAGCAATATCAGGTATATACTTACGCAGAACTAAAACATGAAATACATTATGAATGCATGAAAGACTCGGTGGCAAGGCAAGTTTATAGGTAATTGGTTCAACCCGCTCCAAAATTTCAAATAGACCCACAAATCGAGGTGCTAACTTGGATCCATTTCCATAATGAATTGGACTTTTACGCAGTCTTACCCAAAGAAACACTTTATCACCCACCAAGAATTGACAATCAATTCTATGCTTATTAGCATATTTCTTCTGTCTATCTTGAGCAGTAATAAGGTGCTCTCTGATCCTTTTAACTTGCTGCTCCAAATCTAGCAACATATCAGGTTCTAAAAGAGTCTTGTCCTCCAAATTATCCTAACTATGAGGCATCCTACAAGGTCTACCATATAATGCTTCAAATGGTGCCATACCTATGGAATTGTGATATCCATTATTATAAGTGAACTCTATCAAATGTAGATACTCCTCCCATTTATTCTATCTATCCATTACATACATCCTAAGCATGTCTTCCAAAATTTGATTGATACGTTTAGTTTGTCCGTCTATCTCTAGGTGATAAGCTGAACTAAACTTCAGCTAAGTACCTAACTCTCGCTGAATGGATCTCCAAAGAGATGAAGTAAACACTGGATCCCTATCAGAAATAATCTTTTTAGGAATTTTGCTACATGGATCTCTAAAGAGATGAAGTAAACACTGGATCCCTATCAAAAATAATCTTTTTAGGAATTTCGTGTAACTTAACTACCTGCTCCATAAAAATCTTGGCAACAGTTGCTGCATTATAGGATGATCTAAATGGAATAAAGTGGGAAACCTTAGACAAACGGTCCACTACCACCATAATAGCATCATGCCTATGAGTTGTAATAGGAAATCTATTAATAAAATCTATAGAAATGGTGTCCCATTTCCATTCTAGAACATTATGTGGTTGCAATAGTCCCACAGGGTGCTGATGTTCAGCCTTAACCCGCTAACACTCCAAGCATCGAGCCACAAAATCTGCTATGTCTCTCTTCATTCTAGGCCAATAATAATGTCACTTAAGGTCAGCATGCATTTTCTTGACACCCAGATGAGCTGAATATGGTGCTTTGTGAGCCTCAAACATAACCAGATTTCTCAAATCACCCGAATTAGGAATGTGCACGCTCCCTCTAAAAGGTAGTAAACCTTCAGAATTTACTGAATACCCCTCAAAATGCCCTTCCAAGATGCTACCACTGTCGATACAACCTTAACATCCTGAAACCAATGATCTGTAGAAAGATTTTGAAGAATCTTATCCCTAAGATCCACTGTTAAGATCAAAGAAGATAATTCATGTCGCCTTCTACTAAGTGCATCAGCAACAATGTTCTCCTTCCCTTGCACATACTTAATCCCAAAGTCATATTCACACAAGAACTCCATCCATCTTTGCTGCCTAGCATTGAGGTCTGGTTGTGTGAAAAGATACTGAAGGCTTCAGTGATCAGTATGTAACTCAAATCATTGTCCCAAAAGAAAATGCCACCACTTGGTCAAAGCATGCATGATCGTTGCAAGTTCGAGATCATGAGTAGGGTAATTTACCTCATGACTCTTAAGCTTTCTAGACTCATAAGCTATAACACATCCTTCCTGCATCAACACTGCCCCTATGCCATCCAAAGATGCATCAGTGCAAACCACAAACTCCTTAGCTGAATAAGGCACTGCCAGAAAGGGTGCACTGGTCAAACATTCTTTAAGTTTCTTAAATGCTACCTTGCACTCCTCTGTCCAAACAAATTTTTTCCCTTTTCTCTGAAGAGACATGATAGTATGCGCTATTCTGGAAAATTTTGACAAAAATTTGTAGTAATAGCTTGGTAAGCCCAAGAAACTTTGGACCTCAGACACATTAGTAGGTGCTGGCCAATCTACAATAGCCCAAATTTTGGATGGATCTACCAAAATTCCATCCCCAAAAATGATATGACCTAAGTAAAAAATCTTAGAGTTGAAGAATTTGCACTTCAAAGGATTGGTAAATAGTTTATTCCTACAAAGACACTCCAAAACTTGCTCTAAATGTTGATCATGCTCCTCCACAGAGCTAGAATATACCAAAATATCATCCAGGAAAACTACTATGAACTTATCAAGGAAAGTTCTAAGTACACTATTCATAAGGCTCATAAAAATAGAAGGTGCATTAGTTAACCCAAATGGTACTACCATGAATTTGTAGTGCCCATACCTGGTGCAAAAAGTTGTCTTATGAATATCTGCTTCCTGGATTCTAAGTTGATGATATCCGAATTTCAAATCAATCTTTGAAAAGACTCGGGCACCCTTGAATTTATCAAACAAATCATCAATTCTAGGAAAATGATACATGTTCTTAATAGTGACCTTGTTTAACTATCTAAAGTCTATACAAAGTCTTAAAGAACTGTCTTTCTTCTTGACAAAGATTACCAGAGCACACCAAGGTGATACACTAGGACGAATCAAACCTTTCTCCAAAAACTCTTCCAACTGAAAATTAAGTTCAATCAGCTCTTGAGCTGTCATTCTATAAGGAGTCTTGGAAATTGGTTCCATTCTTGGCACTAAATCAATCCAAAAATCAATTTCTCTTCTCGGTGGTATTCCCAGAATCTGTTCAACAAATACATCCAAAAAGCACTACAAGACTGGATGATCATGAAAAGAACCCTTATCCATGGAATCATTTAAGTCATTTACCGATATGGAAAACAAACTGTAGCCTTTTCAAGCACACTTTGCCAATTTCTTGGCAGAAATTGTCCGCAAAGAGATGGGTCTCTTGATTCCAGCAATAACTCTAGCTGATCCAACATCATCCAAACAAGTGATTATCTTATCCTTGCAATTCAAAATAGCTTGATGTTGTTCTAACCAATCCATTCCCAAAACTATGTCATATGATCCTAAAGGTATAACCCTAAGGTTTGCTGAAGTAGTAAAAGGTTTCATTTGAATCTTACAATCAGGAGCAACTATATCAGCGTTCACCCTAGAGCCTAATGCTAACTCCACTTGCCATCTATTCCTTGCCTTAACCACAAGAATTCCACTATATGTAACTAAAGTAGAAGAAATAAAGGAATCTGTAGCTCCAGAGTCAAATAAAATAGATACTTTCATACCTTGAGTATTACCTTGAGCATCAATAACTGTGTTCTGATGTTTTGCTTGCTTCTGATCCAGGATAGCAAAAACATGGTGGTTCCTGGAAAAATCACCAACTGTCACTTCAGACCTAGCTGGCTTAGGTCCAACCTTTGGCTTGTCTCGATTAGGGCACTGAGACTGGAAATGACCTATCTGACCATAATGATAACACTCAACAGATTTTCAAAATCCCATATTCTGACCAGAAAGGTTAGGAGATGGGTTATTACTCTACACACTTTGAGGTGGTTGAGATGGTTTAAGCTATTCCGAACCCTTGGAGTTCTTACCGAACTTTCTCTTCTTGAATTTTCCACCAGAAAATCCTGATTTCAAATTGCCTTGTGGAGGCTTTTGATTCCTACTAACATCCAAAGTAAGTGGATTCATTCTAGTTTTGTATGAAGCCCCATGATATCCAAACTTCATCTCAATCAGCTTTGCTCATTTCGAAGCTTCCTACATAGACATAGGTCTGAAAGTTCTCACTTCCTCCTTGATCTTGGGCATAAGCCCCCTGATGAAATGTTGTATCATGGCTTTATCATTTTCTGCCTAGCGAAAAAAATTCTTAAGCTCGTAGAACCTACGTTCATAAGCTTCCATTGTAGAGCCAGACTGCATAATCTGAAAGAACTCCTCTGCACGAGCCTGTTGCCAATATTCTGACATAAACCTCTGCTTGAATCGCTCTACAAAGAGCTCCCAAGTAACTAGAGAGATGTCAATGCCCAGCTTCTCCAACTCTTGCTCCCACCACAAGGAACCAAAATCTATCAAATGCATAACCATCCATCTTACTTTCACATTACTAAAGTAATGATGTAAGACAAAGCATTGCTCAATGTTTAGCAGCCAAGCTTCTGCCACTGTATCTTATTCTGTACCATAGAATAACAACCCTTTCATCTTGGAAAGATCCTTGAGCTGATCTCTTGTCATTGGATCTTCCTCAACAGGAAGGTTAATACCCTGTACAAGAGGTACCCGTACATTTGCACCCCCACCAAGAATCTACTTATTAGTCTCAATATTATCGAGTAATTCCAGTATCCATTGAAGTACCATAGCTTGATCTGCCTGGTTATCTTGATTGTTTCCAACCCTAGCATTTTGATCAAACTGATCATCCCCAACATTTCCTTGGTGCCCAAGACCTCTACCATGGCCCCTGCCTCTACCTCTACCTTTGCTAGCAAGGTTATCTTCGAGAATATCATTACCTCGAGTTCCTCTAGTGACAGGAGGCATGGTAACAACCTAAAATAATTAACTTTTAATAATGCATCGAAGACAAGAAGAACCCTAAAACCCAAGAGTCCTAGTTAATCTAAACTAGACATTCTGATACCAAATGTAACACACCACAAGAAAAAATAAAACTAAGCTATGAACAACATAAAGAACCATGGAATTTTTTTTATTTAATCATCAAATTGCAAGATCCAGTACAAAGATTGAATCATTCTAAGAAATATAAACCTCAACATAAAAGAATATATCATCAATATATATTTCCATAAAGATGTCTATACTTAATGAGTTTAGTACAATATAGATGAACAGTATCATTCAAAGATGCCTAGGTTCAACAAATGAAATTTTACAAGTATCAAATTTAGTTTCATGAAGTAACTTCAACAGTCTTCCATCAAACTAGTTATTCAACTTGAACACTTGAAAATAACACAAACATACAACACAATGCACAGAGGGCTCAGTATACACTGAGTTAAAAAGTGTAGTCCACCTGCATACATGTCAGAATTAACATATATATATATAAAACCTTAAAGCAAATATCCAACTACATAACATAGTGCAATTCTAATATTACTATGCAAGAAGTAACACCTTCTAAACAATGCAAAATTAAACTCGCACTAAGAATAACTAGTTAATGAACCATATATATACTAAGGTGTCATCATATGGTGCTAAGATACTGCATCTATATATGGTACGCCCTTAGATAACACATAGTGGGGTTCTCTATAATACTCATGAAATGACGCAATAGAGACCTGCCTTGTTCTCCATACTTAACCTTACTAGTTAAAGTCATAGGTAAGGCCAATTATCTTTTATTTATAACTAACCCTCCCAATCCATTTTAAAATTATCACTAAGTTTAATTAACTAAATAAAATAAATTTATATTTAGCCACCTCGATATACGTTCACTATAGCTATCCTTAACATACACATCATACAGATATTCTAAGAATGTACATGTAACTAATAACAAGTCAGTTTTCTCATGATATTACATTCTTCATCTTTTAAAACTCTCATCTTCTACTGTCAATTTGAAAGTAAACTTAGGTTATTATAATAACAGAAGTAAATACTACAATATTACAATCTCATAAATATCACTAAACTGCTATATCAGTTGAATGATATTTACCACTCATAGTACTGTACTACTTATCACTACTATTATAACAAGCTAAGTGCATCCTTTGAATTGACCAAGATAATAAACAATACACCTATGATAATTTTACTTCAATTGACATATCTTCAAACGTATATCATAAATCTACTTCACAAAATGAAATAACTTACATTCCAATCACAAACTAAAATATATCAGTATGTAAAGAATTCTGTTTCAAACACTTATTCTCTAAACAATCCCTAAATTCTATAAGGTACTTCATAGCCTAAACTAAGCATAATTGAATCAAAATGCAGCCAAAAGATTCTTGCAAAATCTTAGGATATTCAAATGTCTATAGAAATTTCATCACTATTTAATAATAAAATTCCACCTAGTTTTAACTAAAATAAGCAATTATCAAAAAATAAAATATAATATCTGAGATTAATTCAAAATACACTTCACCAATATGTAAAGTAATTTAGATCATACTAATAGCTAGAAGTAATTAGGATGTAAATTCCTAAGCTAACAGAAGCACACAATCTCTTCTCATAATGATCCTGTTGATATAATAGCACCTATCTATATCTATGTTTTTTTTGAAAAGAATGCCTTATTCATTTGCAACTAATTCCTCAACAATAGATATTTAAAACTCAATTTCCATTATAAATTATGGAATAATTTATGTTGTCACAGAGTTTCCAGTTTGAAACAAGTTTCCTTTTTAAAACATTTGACAAAATGTCATTTCCAAAACCATTATCAAATGTTAACTAAGTTACTATTTTCAATAAATAATTTAATCATATTATCGGATTTGACGTACTTCTAAAGAAAAATAATGAGAAAAGCCTCAAATTACTCATCAATATCATAATACAAGATAATTGTCATAAGAAATTCAAACTAATAATGATCAGACTATATAATCGACCATGATTCATGAAGAAATTTCAAACATTTCGTTACCCATAAAATGCTATGCAAGTTAACATGACAATTTTAACATTGCTATGGTTTCACGCAAACCATTTGACAAAATGTAGCAGACACGAGCATGTTTAAAACATTCTCAAGTCTGAGGTCGAGCCTCTCAAAATTTGCTATATATAACCAAGTAAGCTAGAGGTATGGGTTCTCCCAAGCTCATACCAATGAAAGCACAAACTTGCTTGCTATTACACAACAGCCGACATGCTCACTGTCGCAACCATATGTTTCTCACAAAACTCAACTTGGTGGGAAACATATGTTTGGGGTAAAGCTATAAAAACATAAATGAAGAAATTTCCATACATATCTCTCCACAACTTCCACATTCAAAGGTGAATACATGTAGAGCTTTGCATAGCATGTAGTGAACATACTCATCTTTGAATGTAAAATTTCACAATATGCAAATCTGATAACTTTTACATTATGAAAATGAAAGTAACATGGCATTCGCAAACAGAGTGAAAGAGTAGGGTAAGAAATTTCCCCCTACTTGAACAACTGAATATGGAAGATTGTTCCTCAAACCAACTTGATGCCAAAACCCCAAAAACAAAATCCAACACCGGTGAGCAAACTCTACAATGTCGACTCACACAATTCGCAGAAGACTTCACAATAGAGTGAAGCAGAAACTCCATAAACAACAATACCCAAACTCTGAGAAATAACTCCATCAAGTTAAACCAAATATGCACATTAACCTTCCAACCAACTCCCATTAAAATGCCGATATCTTAGCATGAAACCACAGATGTAAAATCAACGAAGCAATGTGGCTCAAAACTCGGCCCGTAACCAGCAAAAACTCAACTCACATCAAGGTATGGCCGACTACAACTTTAGTGCCATAAGTTTGGCAATTCCAGGTCCACTGCCATGAATATGGCTCAAAAAAAATAACAATGTTACCCACCTTCATAGCAATCGATGCCCATTTAGGGTTACATCATTGCTAATTGCTTATGAGGTGATTTAACATTTTTTTTTTTTAAACAAATACAAGTGTATGCCAAGATCCACTAAGGTGTTAAACCTTAATCATAAGAAAACACACACACACACACACACACACATATATAAATGCAACCCATGGTTCCCTCAATTAACAATCCAATATGAGTCAAGAAATGAAACCATCTTAAGGGTTAACATGATCTAAACATTAAATCCATGTATAGTTACATGAATGAAAGTACAATAAAGGATTCTAATTAAATACAACATATAACCATTTATAAATATCTGCAACATCACATCAACATACAACATGAAATAGAATGTAGCAAACAAAGAGTCAAAACATAATAACATAATCGATAATCTATCAACTTGAAATCAATGATATGCCAAATTCCATACATAAAATCCTAAATCATATTTATTGCTAAAACATAGTTCTTCACAGAAAATATGCTCAACATCAGTCTCATCATTCAACAACAGTATTATAACCAAGTTCTATAGAAATTCAATCATAAGATCAAAAGGAAATCTTAAAACAACAAAGTCCAAATTTGCAAAAAAACCTGGAGTAGTTGTCAGGCATGACAGGTATCATCCCCACCGTAGTTTTAACTTCTTCTTAGAGGGTTTTTGGGTAACCAAAATCTTATGTGTTATGTGTTGATTTACTTTATGCTATGGATGTGATTTATTGGTGTATTTTTAAGACTACTAGGTACCTTAAACCGAATACTAGAATACATAAGAAAAAAATAAACCTAAGGATTAGCCAAATCCTATATTTAGTGTGATTAGTCTTAGCCTTTGGACAAACTTCAATAGAGTATAAGAATACTCCCTTCATTTCAAGCTCTACAGGGCCAAGGTGGGTATACCTTAGGGATTTATCTAACAACTATTATGATATTCTTCTCTTCAAGATTATCCCCTATAGTAGAAAAATGGTCATAATCTTATTCTTAGATTTGTAAGAAACTTCTTGATTACAATGACTATTTATAATCACAAAGAAAGTAATTAAAAATAAGGGTTGACCAACAACATTTTAGTTCTTCATTACACAAAATGAAAAATTGATTATGATTCATATATATATTCTGCAACTATATAAACCATCAACTTGCAATTGAAATCAAGTGATTGGTGCTCTATCCATTGCTACACAGAGTCAAAGCTAGTAATCTTAGACCTATTTAATTAACCTGCAATTAAACTTGTTAATAGTGCATTCCAAATCCCATTCTTATCATATCCTTCTTACATACCCAAAACCCTATCATTTATTAAAACCAACTACTTAATCCTTTGAACCAAATGCAATCAATGGGAGATATACAATCTATATAAATTGTATTAAACTAATAGAACATTGCTCATTTCAATCTCAAAATCATAGATATGCAAGGAAGGAGACAAAATTTAGATACACAAATATAAAAAAGTTTCCCTTTTTGTATTATTTTCTTTGAAAATGAACACAATACTGATATAGACTGAAAATATAAATTAAAACTTGGGAAATTGGATCATTCATACTCATTTTTTCTTTCAAATTCAAAAGCTTGGACTTGTTCATAAATCACACAAATTGGACGGACTGTAAATTAATATAAATTGGAAAATATACAAACATTCAACCTCTAATCCTCATCCTGGAAATCCTTATATAGGATTACAACAATCTATAAATGGAGGAGGACACATTTCAAAACTTGAATGGATACAAAGGGTGGATAGATATGCCTAGAAAGTTATACAAGACATTCCTTAGTGTTTGATTAAAAAAGTGGAAGTAGTTGAAAAAGTCAACAAGTGAAAATTTATGTCATGCAATTTGACTTTACTCCCCATTGTCTTCTTCTGACATCCACATCCTCAAAAGCTTCAAAATTTGATATGAATATTTATGAGAGCTTTATCCTTCTGATAAATTGATCAATGTATCTGATCCTATGTTTTAATCTCTCACTTCCTTTATCCTTAATTACTTCTCAATTGCTTCCTATTGGTAAGGCTTTTATTTCTCCCATTGCTTCCCATACATATATCTCTAGCTTGGTGGGCCACTTTGTGGCTTCTAGGTCCTTAATGGCTTTAGTTCACCTGGCATCCATTATAGCTTTAGACTATCACTATAAATTTATTCAAATCTATCTCAATTTTAAATAGGGAGTCAACCAAATTATGGAAAGGGGCATCACTGATATCTCCAAAGATTGCCATCATGGTCTCCCAAATCAAAACTGCACTAAGTACATCAAACCATTCATACCAATCCCTCACTATAGTAGAAACATCCAAAATTGGTGGTTTGAAGGGCTTAATTACGCAAGATAACATTCTCATTTTTCCTTGCATTATTTTCAATTTCCTAGTGAAGAAACCTATTAACTCTTTAACAATTCCAGACCCTCCTTCACTATGATTATCTAGTCAAGTAAATCTAGATTTTTAGCCATCAATATGATAAGCCTCTCTAAGAATTGGGTATATGGCCCCCATAAATTAAATTTAGGTGATAGCCATGAAAGTTCCTTATTGCAAAATTGCTCAATAATTTGTAAGGACAAAAATAATGTTTGTGCCTATTGTGATGTATTCTTTAGAACCTCAACCCTATGGCCAATCATACAGCTAAGGACATATGTCCTCACCTCATCTCCCTACTAAGTAGGTGGAGCATCAATGCTCATTCTCCTAGGCTCTATTGTATCCCCTGCTTCCAGCCCATTTTTCTAAGTTACAATCTCTGTTGTGACCTTAGATGGTTATTCTTGACTATCTAGCTCTTTACTCTATTTTGTAATAGTATCTTGCTCTACATTTGTCAATTGTTCTCTACGAGACACAACCTTAGCCTCTAGTACTTGGACCTTAGTGTCAAGTTCTTCAATCGTCTCTTTGTAGACATGGCTCTTCCTGAGCTCATCCTGATAGAGCTTTCTTACATCAATGTAGTCATGTATAGATTTGGATAACCTTGTCTCTATCTCCTCTACCTTGGTGTCATTTATGAATGATAAATGCTTAAAGGCCTTTGAGATCTCTATAATTGAAGTGCCTTGCAAAGTCTACACAACCATGTTACCCTATTTTGTGCTCTGGACATCCATTATCTTAAGTTTATTTGATGTGGGAGCCATACTCCAAACTAATAGAGACTTGGTATCAATGTTGAATCCTATTCCTCTTTGTAGTCCATCAACACCATATGACTTATATGAAATGGCATTCTCCTGCCTTCTAATTTGATCAAGCATGAATGCTTCCTCCAAATCCCAACCAGGTGCTAGCAACATCCCACTTCTTTGTACAAGGTCCCTTGCTTCCTCTAGAGTGATAACTTCACTCTTAGGATCATAGGTGTTAGTAAATAGTTTTTCCCAAGATTTTAAAACTTTTGAATAGGAAAATGTTTGTAAACTATTAGATTGAATTCTTGATTATTGATAAGGAATTCTTTGGTTGAAATTTTCTTTATGTTATATAAGGTGCAACTAACCTTTTATGAAAAGATAATATCATTAAGTCCTCTATTGAGGGAAAATCTCCCCAATGAGTATTTTTCTAAAATAACAAAAAACTTAAGTCATATAATGAATATAAAATGAATTTGAATACTGAAAAACCACTTAATTTTAATAATCAATATCCTCCACATGATTGGATATTAAAAATGGATAAACAAATGAAATAATATGAATTTCACCTACCAAAATCTTCAATCTTCAAAGCAAATATTTCTAGAACACACAACAAATATAACTTAACTTTCACACATAACTAACATTCTCAAGAATGAAAATTAGTGCAAGGTAGATAATAGTATCTACTTCAAAAATCTTCAACACATTAAAATATAGAATTTTATTTAAGTTTTCTGCTAATTTAGGAAGGACTGTATTCAAAATTCAAAGTGGAGAGTCCTAACACAAAAGTATTTCTATCTTAGTGTCTAAAGAGAGATGAACCCCTTTTAGATATTAGCTATTACATATTTATATGACACAAGACTAGATAACTATCCAAAATTACACCAGCAAGAGTAAATCATCCTTTTAGTTAACAAAACTATGTCAACTAAATGCATAAAAGAAAATAAATAGGAGAAAATAAAGATGCAATTGTCCAATGAATGTACACCATATTTGGAAGAAATATCCACACTAGTTGTGATTATTTCTACCTTAAATGTCTCATAAGTAGTGGTGAATGCAAAAATAACCAATTGGTGGGGTAATCCAATGTCAGTAATTCTCTATTTCCACAATTATTTTTCCCTCTTTAGCTAGATTACTTTCGCTTCATGCATTTCCAAATGTTGCTGGTTGATTATTAACATGGCCTTAGTATGAGTGACATTTGAAAAATCTTTCCTAGAAGGCATTTTCTTCTCCTGAATTACTTGAAACTTCTTATGTACCTCATTTACTATTTCCTCCACTTGGGCTATGGAGTCATCTTCCCTACCTATGCAATGCTTACTGAACCACTTTAGATCTCCTTTAATTACCTCATCCACAAGTTTGATACCATCCATAACTTCTGTGATCTCAGTTACCCCTTGAAAAAGTGCCTCATTCTACCATTCAATATAGTCTTTAATCACATATAGAGTCTTATCATCAAGGCTAGCCACAAGGCATTTAGCTTGGAACCTTTGCAACTTGAATCCCTGAACCTCTTCTATCTAGAGCACTACTTTTACCCAATTTTTCTTTCTTTCTCATAACTTTCATTATTTTACTCCACCTTTTTTATGATGGCAGTGGTCTTCTTTGAAGATTTGTCTAAAAGATTTATCTATTTTGTAGTTTCATTTGGGACATACTATAACCACTCTTGAGATGTCTTTCTAATAGCTTTAGACTTTTGTAAATTATCAAGGAACTACTAATTGGCTAAAGATGTTACATCTAGAATTGCAAACGTTTCACTCAAAGGTTTAGGTTCTAGGTGTAGGATAGAGTTTATGTATTGTGCCATGCTCCTCATTACTTCCTTTATATCCTATTTATCCTGAGCATCCTTCTAGACCCTATCCGTAATATTTTTACTTGAAGCTTCAAAGATCTTCATATCCACCATGTTACTTCCCTTTCCAAGATCACTTCTTGACACTTCATAATCTTAAGGAGTGAGATCTTCATGTAGGCTACCTTTTGGTGGCTTCAAAATATCAAATGACCAATGACTTGAAATTTTATCAAACTAAATTTTGGATTTAGATCTAGCCTTTTAAGCTTTCAAAGTTTTTCCTATAAATCTACTAACCAAATAATCAAAAGGCATAGATAGGGACACCATACTTATTTTCTTTTCAATAAAAGTCTCTAGGCACTTAGGTGTGATACAATCTTTTCTAGTAATTGGAGAGACAATAGTCAAATAAAGGGTATCGAATTGAGTATTGATGCTCTTAGGAAACTTTTGAAGGTCCAACACACTATCTTTCATTGGAGAACTAGGGAGTTGGTCTGGATTTGGCTTTACTTCCATAGGATCTAGATCAATGGTCACCCTATCCTTTCCTTTACTTGGTGCTACTTTCTTAGTACTTGAGTGGGTTATCCTTCTAACCTTTGACACCTCTTTATGAACTTTAAATTGAAGTGGCTATGAAGTTACTTCAGCTTCAACTTTAGGTGAACCTACAATAGGACCATTAATACTAGGGTTAGTGATAACCTTTGGCCTTGGGTGTGGGTTTTTATGTCTTGCTTTTGAGTATTTCTCTGGGACACGAGGGGTAGCTGATTTAATAGTCTCTAATTTCAACCAATTTTTAGTTCTTTTCAAAACTTCTAAGGTACAAGAAAGAAAATCATCTTCTTCCCTTCTACTCCAATCAATTTTAGGGATTGGCATACATTCAATCTAATTGATGTAAATTGGATCAACCACTTCTTCACTTTCATCTTCTTTTATTCCATTGGTGCTGAGATTAAGTTTGAAAACATCAATTTGGCTTACTATCAACCTTGACCGCAACCTTTTTCTAACTTCAAACTTATTTGAGTGGTTAATCTAGTAATCTTCTAGACATGGAACATTGAATAGTGAAACTCCATGTTTGAAATTATCTATAGCGAAACTCGTGTAGTCAAAATCTTCTCTGGGAGAGTAGGGTTTGAGGCATAGGTGGGACAATGTTATTTTAGTTAATATAGCTTGCTTGAAATTTGAGTATCTATAATAGAAAATCTCTATGGGAAATATGAAAGAAGATAAATATTTGGTGTTTTTAGGAGATTCTATCACATAAACAAATTGCCTGCATATCTCAAATAAAATAATGTTGTCTAAACAATAATGTGGTAACCTGAGAGGTCTGCTAGAAAAACCTCCAACCCTAAGATATGTGAATTTGGGAAAATAAATATAGAAACCAGCATAAATCTTAATGGCTTGCATTTATTCTTTGGACAACCTACATTTTTCATGCCCTCAGATTTCAAATACCAACCTTCCAAGAAATAAATCATTTACCCTCCTAAACTCTTTGCAAAATTCACCCACCTAGAGATCTTTTTAGTATTGATAGATATTTGTTTTGTTCATATAGGGCAAGTGTGGAAGTTCTTCCCACTCCTTAGACACTGCTAAAGTGTAGATTAAGAAAGAGGATAGGAAAAATGAGTTAGAACTAATCATAGATAACAAACCCTTATGTAAATTGTTAGAAATCAAATCAACCCAATCAATGAATTTTTTGCCCTTAACAATCTTTTGGATAATGAAGTACATCCAACTCTCCTAGTGAAAGGTGTGCTCATTACCCTTAACTTTTTTAAGAGCAACACAATGTTAGCAATTTTTCTAATGAAATGCTCAATAGTCAAGGGTTTGGAAAATCTAGAGCCTCCTTCGGATGGTTTTAAAAGGAAATTTTGAGCTACGATAGCATCATAGTCTCTTCTTTTGTCACCATACATATGTTCTACTTCCTCAAACATTCAGGGCTCATAAGGTTCTTTGTGAGAAATTCTTAGAGATGAACTAATAATAACCCTATTTATCCTAGCCAACACTTCTCCATAAATTTTCTTGATGCACTTGGTGCTAGGGTCATAATGATTTGCACATTCAATAACTAGCTCTAGACACCCAATGGCTAGTGGAAAGGTGGTGGCCTCTAGCAACCCACTACTAGCAAATTTTTGGTATATGGGTCTAGACTAAATACTTTTCACCCACTCTACTATATTGGCAAGGTTTTTGTTCACCAAAAAAGTATCTCAGATTTCTAGGAGGGAGCCTAATAGACATTTCTATTCTATTTTAGGCATCTTAGGACAGAAAAGAGTCATGGTTGGTTTGAAAAAGGAGAGTTTATAGAGATAAACTGAAACACATTAAACCAAAACTAGGTACAAAAAATATGATAGAGGAAAATAGTATAATGCACTTACAATTTTTAATAGATCTTAACCCTCCACCTCTTTTTCTTACCAGTTGATGTCCAGAGCTCAAAATGACCAAATGAGCAATTATACTAGCCAAAAAGGAAATTTTAAGAAATAATTTTTGGGAAATCTTAGGATAGATATGAGTGGGTGAAAGTATTTATAACAATCATGTCACCTGTACCTGACAAGACTTGCAAGGTTGTTTATAGTTAATACCCATCAAATCTACAAGTAGATCTACCTCTAATGATATCACAAAATCTTGATTTTGCCTTTTCCCATAAAACCAACTATACTTTGACATGACTTTTCTTAGCTATCATACTTATTTCCTTTCATTTCTTTAGGATTGCCATCAGGTGGGACTCATTTTTTGCCTTGAGAATGGCATTCATCATTTATAGTACATCACCTACAAAAAAATAAGAAAACATAAAAAAATCATGAAGTCGAGGTTGAAGTTGAAGTTACTTTAAATCAACTCTTACTTCAACTTCAACTTTGTAGGACTTGACTCTGACCAATAGGTAAATAAATTTTTGGGTGAAGGAGAGTAGGTGGCCCTAAACTCGAAGTTGAAGTGTGTGAAGAGTTCAAGTTTTGGAAAATGAGTCTTGGCCAACAACACTCCATATTATTCAAAAAGTGGGGTAACAATAGGCTTGCAACTTCTCAACTAGTTCTAATTTCTCCTCATCTAATCCTCCTAGTTTTATTTTCAATACCAACTCACTCTATTTTATTTTGTATAATTTTTTTTGAACTCTACTGTTTTAATGAATTCATCATCTTCCATAAATTTTCAAGCTTGGATGATCCTATTATCCAACCTTGTTGCTACTAGTCCTATGTTTGAGAGTGTGTTCTTAGCTACAATAACCATATCTTGTATATAACTTTTCCTTAAGTTAGAAAAGTACTAACCTATACCATGTAGAATATTCAATGTTCTTTATTTTACTTCTATAGGGATATGGACAATCTTTTGTCTCTTATTTCCTTTAGTGATCCATGATGTCTCAATAGGCTCATCTTCCTTTATTTTTGGAAGCGCGGTAAGCTCAAGGTTGTCAATGCATACCATCTCCTCTTCTCCCATGGGTCCCATTGGAATTTGGACCATAATTTTAGCATGGCTAGTAACCATCTTCCTAATCCTATGAGGATAGGGGATGTCCATATAAAATCCATTATAATTGGGAGCCATTCTCTTCATCTCCCTTTCTACCCTCAAAACATCATCAAGCTTGGCCAATTTATCTATTTCATCCCTTTCTACAACAATATTAGGAATAACATCCTCTTGGGGTAACTCCTTGGTATTTGGCAACACAATTCATAAATTCTTTGAGTGTAGTCCTCATCCAATTATCAAAGTCATAGATTATATATGATACTATTAACAAATTGTAATGGTGGAGGAAATAATGAATTTGGTCCAAGGATTCTTTTCAAATCGAAAAGTCTCCCACCTTAAAAAATCTACATAGAAAAGTTCCCCTATGTACCTTTGGCCCTAAGTATTCTCTATTTCCCATAAGTAGTTGCCACATGAATTCAATAATAGCCAACCTAGGAGGAATGAATTTTCGCAATATGTGGGGTGGTTGGGAACAACCATATACTCTCATAAAAGAAAAAGTTGTGAATAAGAAAATATTCCCCCAATTATGATGTTGTTGGAGTTGAGGAAAGCCAACTCCGAAGATGCCCAAGGTCACCTGCATGCGAGAACTTGTCAAAGAGAAGCCAAAGAGAGGAAGAGCATGGAGCAAGGGAAAAACCCCAAACCATCCTGCAAGAGTTAACACAATGGAAGAAAACACAAAGAACAACAACTAAAGGAGGACAAAGAGTGAAATGCTTTTATTGATTCATGAAAATATCAGCATACATGTCTAGCTATAAGGCCTTCTAGGTTACTATCATATACAATCAATTCAGGAAAATTCACATTCCAATCATCTAGTCTTCTCCATCTACCACTCTACAAATCTCTAGTCTAAACTACTACCTAAAACTTAATCCTAGACTTCTTTAAATACTAGCCAAAATGGCTTACAAAAGATTCTAGAACAAGAAAGGCCACAAGTTAGCCTCCTAAAAATACCAAGTAATAAAATCTAACAAGTGCAGCCATAAGTTGGCTCACACCAAATATTAACTACCTATACCAAATTAAATGCAAGAAAAGTCAGCTCAAACAGGAACTAGACACAAACTACTTGACAAAATGGAACTTGACATCCAAAGAAATCACTCAACATCAACAGGAACTCAGCACCAAAAGGATTTCTTAGCATCTTATAGGAACTTGGCAACAAAAGAATCACTCGACATCAACAGGAACTCAACAACCAAAGGATCACTCAATATCAATAGGAACTCAACAACCAAAGGATCTCTTGGCACATGAAGGAACTTGAAAACCATAGGAATGACTCAATATCCACTAGTGGAAAGAACAAAAAAATATAGGATTTGCATGAAAGACCCAAGATGCTCTTACATCAGACAACTAGGGTTGGAGAAATGATTCTCTTGAATCATTCAAGTGTCACAACCTAAGATGCAACCAACTCAGATTGAGAAATCCATGTAGCATCTTCAATTGGTCTATTCTTCCACTTCACCAAATACTCATAGTAATCTTTACCTCTTGTGCTCTTACCAATTCTTTGACCCAATATATGTTTGACCTCTTCAATCTACTTCTTAGGATAATCATTAGGCACAAAAACTTCATCATCTAACTCATGATACTTATATAGATTATAAACATTGAATATAGTAGATATATCCATGTCATCAAGTAACTCAACTTCATAAGCATTACTTCTATCAAAATTCTTGAAGATTCTACAAGGTCCAAACTTCTTCATCTTTAGTTTATTGTATGTCCTAGTAGGAAATATTCCTTTCTTCAAATGAATCATCACCTCATCACCAACTTAAAAATCATGATGTCTCCTAGACTTATCAGCATTCTCCTTATACTTTTTATTACTTTGAACATCTAACCTTGACTTTACTTCCTTATGCAAAAACTCCATAAAATTAGAAAATTCTTCTCTTGCAATGAGTTTCTTTTCCTCACCAACAACATCTCTCAAATCTGATATACCTCTAGGTTGTATTCTATTACCAATCTCAAAAGTTGTCTTCCCTATACTCCTGTTCATAGAATTATTAAATGAAAACTCAACTTGTGCCAACACTATTTCCTAATTCTTTAGTTTTTCTCCAACTAGACATCTCAGCAAATTACCTAAGCTTCTATTCACAACTTTTTTCTATCCATCTATTTGTGGATTGAATGTAGAACTAAACTTCAATTTAGTACCCAAATTTTTCCACAAAGTCTTCCAAAATAACCAACAAACTTACTATCTTTGTTAGAAATAATTCTTTTTGGTAATCCATGCAATCTCACAGTCTCTTTAAAGAAAAATTTAGCAACATTCTCAGCATCTGATGTCTTCTTACATGGTATAAAATGACCCATTTTAGAAAATATATCCACTACCACAAATATAGAATCATACCCCTTCACTATCATTGGCAATCTAAGAACACAATCCATACAGATGTCACTCCAAGGTTTCTCATGAATAATAATAGGTATATACAAACTAGTATTTTGAATCACTCCTTTAGCAACTTGACAAACTCCACTACTCTTCACAAATTTCTAAACATCCTTCTACATTTGAAGCCAATAATACTTCTCCTATAGGAAACTCAATGTCTTTACAAATCCAAAATGTCGAACCAATCCACCACTGTGATTTTCTTTAATAAAATTCAAGCTCATAGAACTTCTAGGAATACAAAACTAAATACCTTTGAACAACATAGCCTCTTGAATGAAATATTCATCATACTTACTAATGTGATTTGTTAGATTTGGTGCTCTACACTCTCTCCATGCTTTAGAAAAATCAGGGTCAGTATCATACAACTGTTTCATTTCATCAAAACCAAGAACTTCAACCTTCATCTTAGTCAATAAATAATTTCTTCTAGTTAATACATCAGCAACTCTATCAGTAACTCCACTCTTATGCTTAATGATAAATGTGAAATTCGATAAGTACTCAACACACTTCATATGTCTCTAATTTAATTTTTGTTGACTTCCCAAGTACTGTAAAGCTTTATGATTAGTATACAACACAAAATCCTTAGGAATCAATTAATTTCTCTACATCTTCAAGTCTTGAACAATAGCATAAAATTCTTGATCATACATAGAATACTTCCTTTTAGAATCATTCAACTTTTCACTAAAGAAAGCAACAAGTTTTCCTTCTTGACTCAATATAGCTCCTATTGCACTACGACTTGCATCACATTCAAATTGAAATACCTTATTAAAATTAGGCAAAGACAATATAGGTAACTTAACAACCTTTTGTTTCAAAGTCTCAAAACTCTTATCAGCTCCATGTGTTCATTTGAATTCCTTTTTACCTCATCTCATTGTTTCAGTCATAGCATTACAAAAAGAACTAAAATTACATATAAACTTCTTGCAAAAACTAGCCAAACCATGAAATGATCTTACCTCACCCAAATTCTGAGGTGCAGGCCATTCCAACATTTCTTTTACCTACTCATGATCCATCTTCAAACCATTAGCTGAAATCGCAAATCCCAAATAAAAAATCTCATTTTGCATAAAAGAACACTTTTTCAAATTGATCAACAACTTTTCTTCTTTCAATCGCTACAATACTTGTGTAATATGCTCAAGATGTTCTTCCTTAGTCTTACTAAATATCAAAATATCATCCAAGTAAACAATCACAAACTTACCCAAGAATATTTTTAGAACCTCATTCATCAATCTCATGAAAGTACTATGTGCATTAGTCAAACCAAAAGGCATAACCAACCACTCATATAAATCATCTTTTTTATTGAAAGAAGTCATCCACTCATCACCTTCTCTGATTCTAATTTGATGATAACCATTCTTCAAATCAATCTTGGTAAAATGCTTTGCTCCACTTAGAGAATTCATTATGTAATCCATCTTTAGTATAGGAAACCTATATTTCACTATGATCTTGTTAATAGCTCTGGAATCATTACACATTCTCCATTCTCCATTCTTTTTTGGTGCTAATATAGTAGGTATAGTACATGGAATCATGCTTTCTCTAATCAAACCTTTCTGTAATAAATAGTGCACTTGTCTATTAAGTTCTTCATTCTCTGTAGGTGTTAATCTATATGGTTCTTTATTCAGAAAACTAGCTCTAGGAATCAGATCCATAAAATGAGTTATAGTTCTCATGGGAGGTAAACCATTAGGTATATCCTCAACAACAATATCTTTATATTCTTTCAGCAATTCTACAATTTCTTCTAGTACTCGATCAATACTATCAGCTATCACTCGACCACCATTGATTAGTACTCGACTAACACTATTTTTTCTCACTCGGCTACTATTGAAACAACTCAGTTTCATTGGAATTATAGGAAAAAGAATTGATTCCTTTTCATTTCCTTTTTAGATTGTTTCCCATTTACCATGAAAATTCTTATAGTAGTACAATTAACCTAATCTAGATTTTCAGTCAAAGGCAGCAATATGTGCTTCTTTCCATTTACCCAAAGAGTATTTTTATTCAATCTTCTATCATGCATAGAATATCTATCATATTGCCAAAGTCTACCAAACAAAATATGACAACAATCCATAGGAATAATATCACATAAAACTTCATCAAAGTAATGTCCAATCTTGAACTTCACAATACATTACTCAATTGCCAATACCTTATACTCATCTTTGATCCAAGAAACATGATAGGGTTTAGGATGCTTCAACCTCTACAACTATAACTTTGTAACCAACTCTTCTAATGCAAAATTTGTAGAACTTCCACTACCAATAGTTAACTTGCAATATTTTCTAGTCATCTTACATTTGGTCTTTAAAAGACTTATTCAAAGGATATGTTCCTCATCATTTCCCTTATTACATAAGGTTCTTCTTACCATCAAATTTTCATCAGCCTCAAGTCCACTTGGGGAACTCTCATCATCTCATTGAATCACAAAATTTTATTACCTTGCACACTTTCAAAAGATCTACACTCAAAAGATTTATGTCCCTCTTTACCACATCCAAAACAATTACCATGAAAACCACTTCTAGAATAAGAATTAGCTCTTCCTTAGTAAGAACTAGGACCTCTTCAATAAGAATTATCACCTTTTCACTCAATCTTTCCTTTTTCATCATTCTTTCACTCAAATTTACCTGTGTCTTGCACAAAATTTTCAAATCTACTACCTTCACCATAAGATCCACCTCTACCTCTCTGGAACCTACCACCTCTACCTCTTTGTCTCATGCTTCTTTATCAAGATCTCCTCAACTTTCAAGGCATATTGATATGGTTCTTTCACATTCTTTAATTTAAAAATACTTAGCTCATCTTGAATTATAGATCTCAATCCATTTATGTACCTTACAATTTCCTCAACATCATCATCCACATGTCCAGATCCGATGTCCAATCAATATAATTCCTTAGTGTACTCCTTCACACTCATGTCACTTTGTCTCAAATTTTGCATCCTTTTCAACAAGTTAACTTGGTAATTAGTAGGAAGTAATTTGTTCTTTATCTTGTTCACCATCTTCACACAAGTTCTAATTTTCTCCTTACCTCTCCTTTGTCTATCAGTTTGCAAATGCTCCCACCATAGCAAGGCATGACCCTACAACCTTGTAACTACAATATTCACCTTCCTATTAGCAAAATCTTTTTCATACTCAAAGAACTTCTCTATATCATAGATCCAATCCAACATAGCTTTGGTATCCAATTTTCCATCATAAGGAACAACTTCTATAGTAGACTTTGAATTAGCCTTAGAGAACACTCTTAACAACCTTTCTTCATCTTGGCCCTCTTTAGGTTCTAGATTAGGGTTTTGTGGTACTAATTCATCATCACATACATCATTAAGATGTGCTCCTCTCCTCTAAGATATCTCCATAGCATCTAATCTGGCTGTAATTTATCTCAATTGATGCAATATGGCATTATCAACATTTCCTATACCTCAAACCATCTTCACAAGTTAGGTTCCTACAAGATCATAACCCTTTGCAAGTTATAGGTCAAATCCATAGATCTTTCACCATACAACCCAAATTTAGTTAGGGTTCTACATGATCCAATCACCTCAAGAATGAACCTCAAGCTCTAATACCACCTGATGTAAGGAAAGGCTGAAAAAATAGGGCTCAGGGCATGCCCAACTATCCAAACAACCTTACAAGAGTTAACACAATGGAAGAAAACACAAAGAACAACAACCAAAGGAGGAAGAACAGTGAAATGCTTTTATTGATTCATGAAAATATTAGCATATATGCCTAGCTATAAGGCCTTCTAGGTTACAACTATATACAATCAATTCTAGAAAATTCACATTCCAATCATCCAGTCTTCTCCATCTACCACTCTAAAAATTCTCTGCTCTAAACTACTACCTAAAACTTAATCTAGGACCTCTTTAAATACTAGCCTTATAGAAGATTCTAGAACAAGAAAGGCCACAAGTTGGCATCCTCAAAATACCAACTAATAAAATATAACAAGTACAACCACAAGTAAGCTCACACTCAATATTAACAACCTATACCAAATTAAATGCAAGAAATGTTGGCCCAAATAGGAACTAGAAATAGACTAATTGAAAAAATAGCACTCGACATAAACAAGAACTAGGCACCCAAAGGATCACTTAACATCTTACAGGAACTTGACAACCAAAGAATCACTTGGCATCAATAGGAACTTGGCAACCAAAGGATCACTCAACATCAATAGGAAATCAACAACCAAAGGATCACTTAGCACATGAAGGAACTTGAAAACTACATGAATGACTCAACATCTAATGGTAGAAAAGACAACAAAATGTAGGATTTGCAAGAAAGACCCAGGATGCTCCTACATTAAGTTAGGCGGCTAAGTGAGGTTAGTATGGGTGAGTTGGGTTGGATTAGTGGTAAAAGTTGGGTTTAGAGATGGTTTAGTGGTTTAGAATGATTTATGTAATAAATGAGAGATGTGAGGTAATTAAATTAAATAGATTTGAGGATTTATTTAATTTAATAGAGGAATAGGTATTTAATTGATAAGTTGATTTTGGGTTATCATTTGATTTTATCAATTGGACTATAGTTAATTTAATTAATTAATTAACTAGAGGATGATGATTAATTAAATAACAAATATTTAATCAATAATGTCCTAGGACATGATTACTTAATGATGTAATCAGATTTAGGTGTCTACAATTTGCACTAGGACTTGAAGAGAAGGTTGATCTTGTGGTTGATTGATCTTTTGGATTGGTGGATCTATTGCTTAGGATTTTCTATAATTGTGGAAGATGTATCCAATAATATTGGACCCTAGGGAACTTGATGATCTTAGAAATTCTATGGAAGAAAGGATCTCAGAGAAGATAAGATCAGAGTTTAGATCTGAGATTGCATTGATGAAGAGTGACATGATTGCAGAAATTGTAAGTGTTTTAGGTGGTGTAGTTAGGCATGTGGGTAATGAACGTAGTTATAAGGAATTTGTTGGATCAAGTGGTGAGGATGGAACTAACCATATGGAGAGATCTATTGGAATTAGGGTTGGTCAGTTTGCTCAACCTGGACCTCAGTTGAAGCTGAATAATAAGATGGAGGTTTCTAATTTTTAAGGTACTTTGAATCCTAAAGACCTAATTAATTAGATTGGTGAATTAGAAGACTACTTTGAGCTTGAGGATATTGAGGATCAAGTCAGAGTGAGGTTGGCACAAACTAAGTTGAAGGGACATGCTTCTCTTTGGTGGAAGGAACAACAAAGAGATAGAGAAGAGGAAGGTGAAATGTAGATCACTAGATGGAGATTGATAGTGACTAAGTTGAATGCTAAGTTCATTCCTACTAATTATGAACTTGAGTTGTTTAAGAAGTTGTAGAATCTAAAATAGAAGGATATGACTATGAAGGATTATACCAAGGAGTTCTACAAGTTGACTATTCTATCTGGTCATCAAGAATTGTCAAACGAGAAGGTAGCACGATACATTAATGGTTTGAGATTCAATATTCAAGATGAGGTTGGTATGTTGAATATTTCTTTAGTTGAGGATTCTTATCAGTATGCTTTGAGAGAAGAGAGGAAGCTAAAGAGGAAGAATCAAGGTATTTATCGAGGGAAGGAGAAGCATGATAGTTTGGCATAAGCTAAACCAAAGGTAGAAGGTGAACCAAAACCTACTGATCAAAAAAGGAGGATGGGTGGAGGTGTGTTTAGAAGTCATTATTTCAAATGCGGAAAAGAAGGGCATTGACCTTTTGAATGTCTAATTGGTAGGATAGCTTCTATTGTGAATGAGGTTGAAATTTAGGATAGTTAGCCTGAGCAAGGAGAAATTTTGCTAGCTCAGTGAGTACTAGTTGTTCACAAAACATTAGATTCTTCTTAGAGAACTAATTTGTTTAGGACTTATTGTAAGTCTAGTGGCAAAGTCTACAAGGTGATTTTAGATGTCAGTAGTACTAATAACCTTGTTGCTGATGAGATGGTTTAGAAACTTAGTTTGAAGAGAGTGAGACATCCTTATCCTTATAAGATTGGTTGGTTGCAAGGTGAGAATGCTTTGGAAGTAAGGGGGCAATGCCTTGTTGATTTCCAAATTGGGTAGTATAAGGATCAATTGTTGTGTGATATTTTGGATATGAATAGTTGTCATGTGTTACTTGGTAGACCTTGGTAGTATGATTGAAAGGTTGTGCTTGATTTTGTTAGGAATGTGTTTACTATTGAGAAAGGTGGTAGGAATTTTTCCTTGATTCCTTTGTAGAATGATGAGCTTAGTAGGAGGAACCTGCGTATTGGTAGCTAATTTGAGTTGAAATTTTTTGAGAAGGTTAGAGATCAGCATGGAAAGCAAACCTATGGAACACCTATGGTGTATGTGAAGAAGAAGAAGAAAAACAACGGAAAGAGTGTGAAAGTTGAAGATTTGGAGGACATGTATGTGAAGAACCAATTTGGGATTTATGTATTGAATTCTAGAAGATGTTCTTCCAGTTACTAGAATATCTTTTCTAACTTTAGGTGTCTGATGTAGGAGCATCTTGGGTTTTCTCGCAAGCCTACATGTTTGGGGGGATTTTGGTTAAGTGTTGAGGAGAATCAAGCTTGGATTTTGGTGGAGTTATTCTATCATGGGTAGGGATGTTTTGGAGAAACATTGGAGAACCTTTCCTCATGATTGTGTAGAGATTGGATGGATTGAGTTGAAGTTTGACCCATTTTTACCTTGCTGCTTGAATTGTGTTTTCTAGTTTCTAGGTGCCTATTTCATGTTATGTAAGTAATTTTGCACAATGAGTTAGAGAATAAACATTTCAATAATTCACAATTCTTAATTCATTATAAGTTGGGAGATATGGCAATACTCTTGGAGTATCAATTTTTGATAGTTTGTGCGATAGGTTTCTATGTGTGACTTTTAGGATGGATGCACAAATATCCTTAATGAATCAGCCTTTGCAAATTTAAGGGGTAGTAGGGGACCTAAATTAATACCTTTTTTTTTGAAGCATGAGTTCTAATTCAATAAAAGCTATGAGATATCATAATTTTTTTTATCAAATATCAATTTTTAGACATTTAATTTCTATTGGAGGCCGACTTGTGGCTCTTCAAGTATTTAATGTTAGGTTTATTTAGTTTTTAGCATCCTAGGCCAACTTGTCACTTAGATTGGTATAAGTAAGGGTCTTGTGGAGTCTTTTAGTTATTTAGTTGGGATAGAATGAAGGATAGATGTGAATATGAAGAGTTAGGACTGCAACTTAGGAACTAGAGGATCTCTTGGTGGACCTGAGGGTACAAGTGTGGATTCTTATTGGTGTTCTTATCTAGTTGTGTATCTGGACTAGCTGAGATTGGTTTTGTAAGTTAGATCTTGTTGGATCTTTCAGAATTGATTTTGTAATTGTTATTTGTATTTGGCCCTAACCTAGAACGCCTTATAGTCAAGTATATTGCATGTAATCAATTATATTTTATGAAAAAATTATTGTAATTGGTATCAAATCTTGCATTTTTTATTCTTTCTATTGTATTTCAACTATGTGGTTATATTGCTAGGGGATAGGAAATCTCCTTTGTTGATTCTCTTACCTTGCACTATATCATGGACACCAGACACTGTTTTCAAAAAATAGTTCTTGAATTTTTTCGGAGGCATCATCTTTTCCACCTTCTTAGGGTGATCAATCACACTCTGCAGGTCCATGAGAATATTTTTTAGCATTGATTTTCCTATGTATGGCTTGGTGTTTCTATCAAATTTCCTTTATATATCCTCCAAATATATTGGCTCACTCATAGCACCATCTAATCTAAATGCTTCAATGAATGAGGCATGATCCAGAGTACAAGGAATAGTTCTATCTCTCCTATGGAATAATTTGGTGGCTGGATTTTATGACTTGATTAGGGATTTCACCAAATCCACATCAATAAAGAGCTTTGGAAATATCAATTTCACCAAGTTCTTCTTCCAAGGGTTGCAAACATGGATCTTCTTCTCTCTATTATGGTAGACATACTTAAAAATCTCAAGACCCATGACCCTAGGGCTTATAGCATCTTTGCATAATGCATACAAGTCAACAAATGCATGATCATCTATTGCATTTGTGTTTAAGGATCCTAGGAATAATTTTAGCCATTCTTCAAAAAACTAGTTAGGTTTTTTCTATCTTTTTTTTTCCTTTGTTGAAAGTGGAGGTCTCCAAAACTTCCATGTTAGTTTCTTGAATCTCTTCAACCTCCTTATTAGACATTTTTTCAATAGCTTGAAAACACTAGGCAAAATTATATCTCAACACTGAAAGAAATAATTTTCACATATTAAAAACTCTACAATTGCTTATATTTTATCTTTGTGAATGGTAAACTACAATTGATCAGTAGAATATATTTATAACTCAACTTTCATTGTCAACATCCCTTTTGCATTAATTTGTAGCATTCTTGAGCCCTAAAATTTTGCTTATCATGTCATGTCAGGGGAGTGTCATCATTATTATCCAATGTTACACTCTCTATTTATTTTATAAATCTCATTGGTCGAGAACCCTTTCTCATTTCCAACTCAAAAAATGGAAAACATATTTTTATGTCAACTTAGGGTTTATGATCTTATGATCAATCCAGGAGTCAAAACTCCTCATAATATCTTAAGCATGGACCATTTGTACTATGATCTCAAGATCATCTCTAAAAAAAGAGATCTCTCATGTTATGTTATGATGGAAAGAGAGGATCTACGATCTTATGCTACCTTTAAATTAAAGCCTTATCAGACAATTGTAAACCTTGAGAAAAGCCTTTATGATCTCATGATAGGTGGTTTACACTGAATAAAAAAGCATCTTATTTCAATATTCCTTGCTTTACAATCTTAAAATTGTGGTTTATCTATCATTTGATAACACCATAAGTCATCCTTCAAACCCTTAAAATACTACAAGAAACCCTTACGCCTTTCAATCATAGCATCATCAAAATTTCTTTTAACTTTACGATCTCATGACACATCAGTCTTGTAGCATTGTAACACTTTATTTCTACCTTTTAGATCTCACAATATACTATTTATCATAATATTAGAGATTGCAATATGTTATATTAAAATAGACTTAAGTGAAATAAGTTGTTTGGCCCTATCAGTCCAACTTGGCATCCACCTTGTATATGCTACTTCATTGACCAATTAGGATGGGGCACATTGCACCTTTTGACACTGAACTACAAGCTTTCTTTGTCTTTTGTTGCTTTATTATTTTACAATCAACATCCCCATAGAATCATTATCTTTAAAATCCTCTTCCCTGACTTAATGACTATTGCATTTAGTGTAACATCATAATACTTTATGAAGGCCATTACAATGCCATGATCATCTCTTCATCATAGGATTAGTACTTTCTATCTTCTTTATTATACTCTCATACTTCTACAATCCTACAAAAAGTCACTTATCATGTGGTTGTAATCTCTCCTTTCTACTTCTATGATATCCTGACTACCATTTTTCGTAACATCACCCATCATGACTTAAAATCTTCCATCAAAAACTTATGAAGTTATAATACAAAGGGAAATCTTAAGATTGGGAACCCTTTCCTTTTCACTTACAATACCATGACAATGGCACATCTTAAGATTGGGGAACTTAAAATATGACTCTATAATCTTCTGCTAAACCTTGTGTCATAACATCAGGAGCAAGAAAATGTGAGCTTGCAATTAGATACGATAGCCATGATCATAAGATCAGAGTACTATGATTTGGAAGACATATAATTTCCCACCCAAAAATACTTAGGATAAGGGCAAAAAAGGTTATAATTTAGATGAAAATTTTTAATGGAAATATAAAACACAACCTTAGGATACCCAAATAAAACCCTAGGGAAAGATTTTCATTGTTTGAACTAAGGTAGAATAATTTGGCTAGGGTTCTTTTAAAAACTAAAAATAAATTGAGATACAAAATCCTAGAAATGCAAAACAATGTTAAATCATTTTCACAATGAGGATTAAAAATTTAGTATAGTGAAAATGAGAGCAATCATGATGAATGGCTAGATATTTTAGTTTACATGCAAAGTTATAAGATGGATGTAGAGTGAATTGTTTTTAAGGTTAAATTTTTAAAGCGATGATTCAATTTCTCATCTCAAAAATTTCTTTCCCATTAGTATTTACAACAATTGGTATTAGAGCTTTATTCTCTAGAAAGGAAAGTTTGACTACTTTGGAGGTAAAATATTGAAGATGGAAGTCTACAAGTTGAAACACTATTGAGAACTAGAAGATTGAAATACAGCTTTTCCTACATCAACTCAAGGAGGTAAGATATGAAGTGTAACAGTCACTAAAGAGAAGAAAGGAGATAGTTATTCAACAAGATGACATTCAATATCAAGAAGTAGAATCTAATGGATTGTTTAAAGATGTTAACTCAGAAGAGTTTGATGCAACAATTTCAAATTTGATGGAAAAGAATAATGCCCTAAATGAAGAAGTCAAGAACCTAAATATAGAATAAGAAGCTCAATAAATACTATTGTGTGAAATAAATAAACTAAGAAAGGAAGTTGAAGAAGAAATAGCCATGATTGAGGAAGAAAAAAATACTTCTAGCTGATAGACTTGAGGAGAAGATATTAGATGTATAAAATCTTGCAAACATGCAATTGGATACAATGAAACAACTGATGAATAAAAATCAAGAACTAAATAGGAAAGACATTGAGATTACAACTTTGGAAACATAGAATACCCTACAATAGAATGAATTGAAGGCTAAGAAGGAAAAACTTAACAAGCCTAGTGAAGCCATCAAGTACTTTGAAAAATTGATGGAAGCACCAAGGCCAAAGAATGACATTGCTGGTATTGGATATTCTACTATTGAGAAAGGAGAATCATCTAGGCGTAGTAAAAAAAGGAACAATAAAGGAAAGTACAATAAGAAAAATTATCATTGTTGTGAAAAATTGGGTCACACAATAAATGTTTGTAGGAGAAAAATTGGAAATCAAAACCCTAAGTAGAAATTCAAGGGACACTATCATAAATGCAAGAAAAAAGGACATTAGGCACATGAATGTAGGACCAAGAATACCAACACTCAGAGATTTGGAGTTTATTGTTACAACTTTCAGAAATGTGGGCACAAGGCATATGAATGTAGATCTAAATCTAAGTGGACATCAAATAAATAGACAAAAGGACATCATAATGGAAATTCTTATGATTGGGATTAAAACACAATGTATAGTTGTCACTATTGCCAAGAATATGGTCATATTCCTAAAAATTTCATTAAGGAACATTTTAGAGGTAATTACAATAGATGGTCAAATGAGATTGTATGCTTTAGTTGTCTTAAGGTTGGTTATGTTAGTAGAAACTATCCAACTTGGTCACTTGGACCAAGCAATGAAGACAAAAAAAGAAAAGGAAAGGTTGAAAATGAATAAGACATGGAGAAAGAAGGAATATTGTAGCACATCAAGTCAAGATGAGGTCACTTCATCCAATGGCTCAGGTGATCACATCAACCCCAACTAGAAAATAGAAGGTATGTGTGGAACTAATATTTGAAGTGTAATAATATGTGTCAATTCCAAATATCTAAGATCTGGAAAGATTATATATGTATGAATTAAGATGCAATGAATTGTTTATAAGCAAGAGATATTCTATCATTATGTTGTTTTCTATGTTGTTGCCAAGCATTTAGAAAATGGGTTATAGCCAAGTAATGAAGATATTCTAGTGTTAGCCAAGCTCACTATGTTAGCCAAGCATGTTGAAACTCTATGATAGTTGGGTTTATAGTTGTATAAGAATTGAAAAATTAAAGCCAAATTTGAAGGGTTATATAGTCAATTTTTGACTCATTTGCACCTACCAGATTTTGAAGAGCATGAAGGCAATTTGCAAAAGGAGATTCAATTATTTTTGAACTAGATTCTACTACAACTCGACATCATTCATCATATTTGAGAGGTATTTAGCTTGTTTCAAGTTACAATATTTCATATTTTGCAAACCCTAGTGAATCAATTCCTGAGATTGCATATAAGGGAGATCTATCTAGTGTGTTATCCATGATACCACCAAAGGTGCCAATGATCTAGGATATTCAATACTTATACATTGGAAATATTGGAGAAGTTGGAGACATTGAAAATAGGGAAAACTACCAAAAATTGTGTGATAATGATATTTTTAGGGAGGAAAATAAGATCATTGAGTGAAAAGGGTTGATGTGTGCCCTTGATTTTCCTTAGGGTTTCAAAACTAAATGGATTAATATTATATTGATTCATATAAATGATAATAAAATTTGGTTAGAGAATGGACCAATCAAAATCTCAAAGAGGATTGTTCATAGAGTATTAGGGTACCCTACCCTAGCTAGACCAAAAAGTATGAGAAGTGATGCAAAGGAGGTTATTGAAAAGAACACTAGAACCTTGTGGAACAAAATAGGGATGTAAATTAAAAAAAAATTAGATCCCTTTTGTAGCATTTTCAGTCAGAGTTATAGTGCACAAATTCTTTTATCCAAGCCAAATAAATAGTATTTCCTACATGGCAATTGATCTTGGCTACAAGATTGGAAAACATGATCATTTTTATGACCTAGCCGAGTTCTAGCTTCAACAACTCACATAAAATTTGGAAGCCATCAAGAAGGCCAAAAGTGCATCATTTAATTTTGGCACATTGATTTATTCCATATTCTTTTAAGTCCAAAACACTTTTCACACTTTTGGTAAAGTCATATGAAAGACAAATAGATCAACTACCCAGTAGACAATAGAGTTCATTGAAGAATTAGGAGATAATTTTGATTTTTTTATGATGAGATATTTTGATTATTTCAAGAAGTAAATGAAACAAAGGTTAAGGATACATGTATACCTAGTAGAAGAACACTACAATGATACATTTTTTCTAGTAGATACTGACTACACATATGTGCAAGAAGCAATTCCTAAGGTTAGATGGTTGAGACCCTTGCCATATGAAACAAATGTTGATGAGCCTTAAGTAGCTATTACCACACTTTTCATAGAGGATATTGAAAATGATGCTACATCCTTTGGAAATTATAAAGAGGAAAAGTATAGAATAACTATCAATTTGCAAACTACCTCTGTCATAAGGAAAAATAATAGGATGTTAAATAAATTGAAAGAGAAGTTTGGAGAAGGCGTAGAAGAAGAAAGAGATGATGATGATGATGATGATGATGATGATGAAGAAGAAGAAGGACAACAACAATAAGGCCAAGCACCTTTGGAACTTACTCAAGGTTTGGGTGAAGATGATGATGTAGAAGGTTCTGAGGAAGAAGAAGTCAAGGAAACACCTAAGGTTACTGAGAAGAAGAGGAAAGAAAAGAAATGAGCATAGGAGAAACCAAAGAAGAATATGAAGTAGTCATAATAAAATCTAGTTGTACCTTTAATAAGATCAAGTAAAAGGGCAACCACTATACATACAATAGAAGTTACTAAGGCAAAAGGAAAGAGAGAAAGTGCCATAATAGAGCCGAGCCTACCTGCTAAGAAGCTAAGGAGAAATTAAAAGTACTAAGAGAATTTAGATGAGGAGAGGATAGAGTCTAATAGAATGAGTCAATTCAAAGTGGTAAGCCACAATCCTTCATCTAATATAGATAATCTACATGAAAATGTTAAAACAAATGCAGATTTATCAGGATTTTCACATGTAGGTTTTGATGAGCTAGGAAGTGTGGATAAAAATAATACATAAGAGGCCATAAATGACATGATGGTAACATTTAAGTCCACTCCTTTAGAGGTTTCCAACTCTATCCCAAAGATTTTATATGATAGATTTGAAAAAAAGTTGAAATTCAGTTTGACCATTGAGAGACAAATAAGAGAGGCTACACTAGGCCAAGTTATGCCTACTTTGGAAAAGTAGATAATTATAGAAGAAATGGAGAAACATAAAGGAAAATTTTCTCCAAAATATAGAACATTTCAAATACTAAAGAAGCAAGTAGAAGATGTGCTAACCACGAGCACATTAATTTAGAAATCCATTTATGGGTTATCCACAAAAGATTTAACTAAGAAAGGAGAGAAAGAAGAGGGAGAAAAAGAAAAATATGTCTCAGTAGAGGAAGGTATTGTGGAGGCAACACAAGAAATAGTTGATGATGAACAACATGATGCACAAGATGATCAAGTATTGAGTGCTAATCCCCCACATGCAGACCAAGAGAGTCAACATGACTTAGTTATCATAAAGGTTGTCCCTTATATAATATCTTAGAATATTAGTCCTTTGACTAATGATGATCTAAAGAAGCTACAACAAGACTCTACTAATCTAGCTATTCCATGCATTAACCCAATATTGGTAAGGGTAGATGAAATAAAGAAGGAAAATATTACATCTATAGGGGAGAACCAATAAGCCACACCACATGTTCCCCTATTAGCTACAAAGGTAAGGGAGAAAGAGACATAGAAAGATCAAAGTGTAAACCTTGAATAGAAAGATGATACTACAAACACATAATCTTCTATGTCCACCATAGTCATTTAGATGAAAGAGGCAGAGGCACAACAAGTAGCTACATCATTGTCAAGCCTAAATAGTTTAGGTTTACCAGTATAGTGATCATTGACAAGGATGAAACTAAAGCAACCAAGGGTAAGGAAGCTAGTCCTATACCCATTCCATGATTACAAGGTGAAGTACATATAGCGGAAGAAAATACTTAAGAGCACAAGTTGGCTTCTATAACTAAGGAGAAAATTTCTATATAGAAATTTCTTACTTTACCAGCTTCTACATCTCCTCTCAATAGGAACATTCTTGAGAGCTCATGTACATAGGACACCCCATTGTAATTATCAAGGTTGAGTCCTAGAACACCAAAGACTATTGATGCTACATCATTTGAGGATATGAGCTTAGATGAGGTGATTGAATTACCCAAGTTTGATCTCTCATCAATCACTCTTGATAACATGAATATTCGTCAAGATGCTCTATGACACAAAAAAAAGAAAGAAATTTTAAGGTTGGAGCACAAGAAGAAGAAAGTGTTACAAGAAATAAAAGATATATTCATTAACTCTTTCAGTCAACTAGATTCAACTATAGAAAATACTATTATAGAGAAACATGTCAACATTGTGGACAAGATTAAGGATAAATACCTAGAAACTAATGTAAAACTATTAGAATGGTTTGAAAGGAAGTTTCAAACAAAAGTTATGGAAAAGATATCTAGTGCCACTACACTTAGATAGGTTGATCTAGCAACAAAGATGGAAAATATAAAGAAGGTTTTAGAGAAAAATTTATCTCTATACATTAAGTTGTGCAACATTCATATATAACCACTAAGGAAATACAATAGGCTATTGACCAGCTACAAGGAGATTTACAACTCACAGGTACCATGTTGAAACAATCTCCTAGTAATAATCATCTAAATTTTTAGTGATTACTGATGACTCTAAGTAGGCTTGCCAAGTTGCAAGAAAAGGACACCAATATTATATCTACTCTGGTTAGTATCTAGTCTATGTTGACACCTCACATGGAAGTATTGCATGAGGAACTAGCTTATGTAGAAATATTGATGCAGAAAGATTCCCATATTTCTACACATGAAGGCTTAGTTGACCTCGTTGCTAATCTTGAAATATAGATTCATTCACTTGATGTAGTAAGTGATAATTGGGATGCAACATTGAAGATAATTTTGGAGTTACATAAACCAATTTTGAACTTTTGAAGATTTTGTATAGAAGTTGACTAGAGAAGAGATATTGTCTGACTTATGCATAAAGGAATATGTATACCATGACAAAGTGTTTTTTCCACTCATGTCAAAGGGGGAGATTGTTAATCTCATTTTGGTTTTTACATTATAGTGACAAAGCCTTTAGTCATTACTTAGCAAAGAACAATGTAAGAAAAGTGCATAGTGCATATAGGGTGACCAGAGTGAGCTGAGAAATTAGTGTGAGCCAAGTGATCAAAGAATGTTGAACATAAGTTTCCAGATAGTGTGTTGAGAAAATAGTATGTGCTAAGTCAATCCACTATCGAGTAGTCTATACATGGTGAGGGGTTTAGGTGTTGAATAATAGTAAGTGTCAAGTTCTACAAAAGACAAGTTACAATATTTAGAGAATACTGAAGGTTGAGCATCAAAGCTTATTAATGTCAAGTGAACAATTTTTGAAATAGTTGTTTTTAATGGTGCAAAATTCTATGTAAACCATTTTTTATTGACATAATCTTGAATTTATGATTATCAAAGATAAGTATGGAGTCATACTATGAATCCCTATGCAATGCATTCAACCAATCAGATTAAAGGAAGCAATAAGGATCAACCTCAGTTATTGATTCTAACCTAATCCATTTCCACAAATATTTATTTATGAAAGGAAAACCCTAAAAAATTTATTAACACATGAGGAGAAGAATGCTAAGAGTTGAGAAGGTATTTGTTAGAAACATTAATCTTCCCTTGGATGTATTTAATTTGGATATTCCAAGGATCCCTAAATGTAGTTTGTCCTATTGTACACATGTGGAGGACATGTCATTGTTTTTCCTTTATTCCACATGTGAGGAAAACTCATTTTTATAATTCCTTTATTAAGGAATTTAGTTTATCCTCCTTAAGAGGATCTTGACACTTTTCACACACCTATTATGAATGTGGCATTCATAGAAATGGGAGTTACACATGTGAACACATGCAACTCCTTTTTCATCTCTTTAAAAGAGATGCTCATCTTTCTTTCTTCTTTACACACATCACTTTGATGTTATTGTATTGAGCTATTTTTTGCTCCAATGCACACACTCTCTCTCTCTTCTCTAGGCATTTTCCTTCATTCATAATACTCACAAGAGGTTTTCTTTTCTTTCCCCTTATAAATCTTTGTCTCCATTGTTGAACCATCTTGGTGTATGCTCTTGGATTTTGCTTATCTCATGGCAACTTTGTTTCACACTTAACTTACTTGGATTATTTTCATTCCTTGATCTATCTTATTGTTTCTTACATGGTATCAAAGCTAGGTTACTAATCCTCAGTTTAATTTTTGTGATGAAGGTTGCCATTCATTGGAGCACACCTTATTTGGAGACGTTATTGAGAGAAGAAGTTTGTGTTGTGGTTGCTTGCTCATTCTAACATCTTGTGTGTGCAAGTTTTATTTTCTCATCTTTTATCATTTTTTTTACTAACCCTCTTCGGAAGGCTTGCCGCCAAAGGGTTTTCCTTTCAAATTACAATTGTTTTTTATTCTTATTTTGGAAGGCATGCTGCCAAAACAAGTAGCATTTATTATCACTTATTTCAATAGCATTTTTTTTAAAATATTAAAATTAAAAAAATATATTTCCCTAATATTTTCATTGTAGGGAACACTTAAATAATTGTAAGTATAATTTTTTTTTTAATCCTTCATACACTAGATTAGTTAAATTCTATTCATTTTTCTTTTTGAAAATTTTAATTCATTCTAATCTTCATCTCTTTTGAAATTTAGAATATATCTCTTTTAAAATTTAAATATTTATTTCAACCTATGAGATTTTAATTTTTTTTAGCATCTCTATTTTTTTTTTATCTTACCTTTTAGTTCTCTTTAGTTCTTTTTAGAACTTTCCAATCTTCTTCCATTTCGCTCATCTTCTTAATCTTGTTTCTAGTTTGTTGAATCTGCTATTTTTTTATTCTTTTTGTTTCTTACTTTTTTTGTTTCAGTTCTCTAAATTGTGCTAGCTTTAGTGCATTCTCAAGTTAATTTCTTATCAAGTCAAGTCTTCTTAATAGTTTTTTTTGAAAGCGTTGGATTTATCAGATGTTTCTCTACAACATATCATTGTTTATTGATTGTTGGCATTTTTTCTATACATTTTTCTATGTGTTTTTCTATACATTTCTCTATAGCATATTATTGATTGTTGGAGTTTTTTTTTTCGATACGTTTCTCTGCAGCACATTATTTATTGTTGGCATTTATTTTTTCTATATGTTTTTCCCTTTCTCTTGCATGTGTGCTTCCCTGGTGTGAACAGGTTTATTGATTTCTTTCAGCCTTTCCTCCGCTAGGGGTATCTAATTTTCTTTCACATGTATCTTAACTCCATTCATGAAGCTTTCAGCCTTTCCTCCGCTAGGTGCTTCAAGCCAATATTAGCTAAACCTCCCATTGTTCTTCATAGTCTCCCCCAAAAGAAATAGGGATTTCAAAGGTTTGACATTCTAGTTTTCTATTTGGCCTGATAATCTTCTTAGCTGCACAGATATTTTGAAGGCTTCTTAAGTTTTTTTTCCTAAAAAGTATTTGGCCTTTTTGAGTTTTAAAAGTTTTAAGCACTTTTGGTGGGGTTCTAGATTCAGCCCTTCTCATTGTTTCTTAATAGCTATTAGGTTTATTTTTTTAAGACTTTTGGTTTTATTAATAAACTTTTTTAATTAAATCATTTATATAGATTATTGTTTATTTAAAAGAATCATAAGTTTTTTTCAATGTTTGGCTTATCATTTAATATTTTAATTCATTAAGTGGTCTTATTACAAAGTTATAAAATCAATTTATAACTTAAAAGTTTGACCTCTTATAACTTATTTATAAGTTTTTCTTTTGTATCATTAGGGATCATTATTTAGATTCTTTTTTAATGCAATAATCATTTCATCATTCATTTTTTCTTAAGGCAATAATTATTTAATCATTCTAATGCCTCTTCTTTCTTTCTACTATTTTAGTAGATTCTTTGCTCTATCTTTGGATTGTTTTCAATCAATCATTTAATAACACTTTTTTTTAGGATACTTGTTTTTGTTGGAGTTGATGAAATTCAATGTTGAAGACACCCAAGATCACCTACATGCTAAAATCTGTCAAAGAGAAGCCAAGGAGAGAAGAGCATGGAGCTAGGGAAAAACCCTAAACAGACATGAGAGAGAAAGATATTGCAACACAAGAAAATATGTATTTACAATATGCAAAGAGATTTTTTTGTGATGTGAAAATACAATGAGGGAGCCCGAATATAAAGAGCTCCAAGAATCTTCTAGAATGAGCTAGAAGATGCTAGGAGATAAGTGTGACAACTAAGCATGCATCTACATAAGGTGGAAAGTCCTCGAACAATGTGAGAGGATAAGTATGACTTAGGAGAGAATAAACTCATGTATTGTCAACAACTTATAACAAACTCCTAGACTATGTTGGAATATTCAAATATGGAAAAATTACTTATGAGGGGGGGGGGGGGGGGGTGAATCATAAGTATCACAATTTATCCAATAAAACTTTTAACTGAAAGTAAATTGCATGTATGTAAATGCATCAAATAAACTTGAAACTAAACACATGCATCAATAACTCATAACACTGGAATTTGGTAACCCAGAAACCCTCTAGGAATAAGAAGGTAAAATTGGAGTGGGGATGATACCCACAAAAATTACTATAGCAATATTGTTCAACCACTTTTGATGATCTGCCCTGTTAAAGGCCTTCCCTATTAAAGGCTTTACACTGTGTCAATAGTGACCTGGTTAGAGGATTTCAAACACTTCACATGAAGTGTCACCCTGTTAAAGGATTTAATCACCTAGTTAAAGGATTTATCGAAATAGCTGTTAAGCTAACCTATCACCATAGGATTTTCATTTTAATACAATTGCTAGAGAGTATTAGGTATCATGAACCTGACTGATTACAATCCTTGATTGCTGATTGCAGGCACCTATTTTTCTTTCTCTGATCTAGATCCTTGTATGATCTGATAATCCTCACTTCTGAAAATAGAATTCCTTGTGAACCCTTGTATGTCTTCTCACACCTCTCATCTCTCTTACACTTTACAATGAAGTTTCATCTTCCTTATAAAGACATTTGAAATTTTGGGTTAGGTATGGATCTACGATCCATATTCAATCTTCATTTTTCGCTCAATACTTATCTTTTGCTGATTGGTTGCATGCCTTTAGTATTTTTCTTATTGGCTGCATGCAAATTGCATAGGAAAAATAAAAGATTTGATCTCATCCTTAAATCCTTCGAGATTTTCCTTATGTCAGCTATAAAAATTGTTTTCATCATAGTTTGTGCAATTAAAAACTCTTATGCTAATCTACTGAGTTACTCGGCTCCTGAAATATTACAAATACTCAACACATGTTGTTTCCTAGATAGCTCGACACCTTAACAAAATTGTATTACTTAGCACCTTAAATAGCTCGACACTTTACGTTACTCAGCACTTGTTAACACTCGGCACTTGTTAACACTCGGCACCTATTATCACTTGGCACTTGTTAACACTTGGTACCTTGTATTGCTCGACACTTATACTCCACTCGGTATCTGATCTTCACTTGGTATCTAATCTTCACTCGGTATCTGAAAACTACTCGGCACATGAAGATCACTCGGCATGCATGATGTACTCGGCATCCAATGTGGAATATGATTAAGTGTGTTGGTACTCAAGTGTCAAAAACCATTATGATGTTAACAATCTCCCCCTTTTGACATGAGTGACAAAAATACTTAACTGACCTTATGAGTACATTTACTAATCTGATTGGTATATACATAGTTTTAAAGAAAACTTGATCAAAATTTGTAACTTACAATCTTACAATATATACCTCAAAAATTTTGAAACTCCCCCTAAGTTGATTGTGCCTTATCTGTATAACAAGCTCCTCCTTTGTATCTATTCTCCCCCATTAATTTGTATCACATAATATCTTTATCTCCCCCTATTAATCTATATCTCCCCCTTTTTGACACTTATGTCAAAGAATGTTTAAGGGTTAAGACCATATTTAGCAAAAAATGTGCTATTTACCTCAATAATCATTCTGAGAGCTGCATCCCAATTGTTCAAAGCAATTTCTAGTGACTTATGCTGGATAGCAGTCTCGACAGCAAGATGAATAAGTCCATCTAATGTAGAAAGATGTGGGTCTTTCTTGAGTACATTTTCAGCATATACTTGCTCTTTATGGAGTATCTCTAAATGTGGGGTAATGGAGGACTGGAGCTTTATCAATTTGGCCTTGATATTAGCCTCATCTGCTATTAAGATAGCTATTTCTTTGTGAGTGTGAAGCGATTGAGAAAAATTCTTCTCACTTTGAGCTAGATCACTTGGTAGTTGCATGCTTGAAATGTTTAAATTTCTTTCCAAGCTCAGTATCTTTTGGCTTGATTCTTGTGTGAAGTATGAAAAATTGCACAACGTTTTGTACAGTGAGAATATATTCTCAAGTACCTTCTTCACTTTATCAATAAGCTTTGCCAATTCAACTTGTGAAAGTGTAATTTGTCTTGATATTCTCTCATTCACTTTCCCTTGAAATTTTCTTTCTGACCATTCGATAAGTTTTGCATTATTTTCTAGGTCTTCATTTGTCACTTGGTCAAAAATATCTGTTAGTTGCTCTATGATATGCTTTGACTCATCTAGTGATTGCAAACTGAAGGCATCCATAAAGATGTCCTTGATCTCATAAAGTGTTTGCTTATGTTTATACTCCTTCCTGAGTATTTCTTGTCTTTTCCTTCTATTTAGTGCATCCTACACCTCATTGATTTGATTAATGGTTATTGATTTTGAGTCATAACTCGGTATGACTATCTCTTCATCTAATTCAGGGTCTCCATAGTGAAGTACCCTTGCAACTCTGGTAGTACTGGATGATAGTACAAAAATTTGCAATGGCTAGTGTAAAGGAGTTCCCAAGGTAGGAAAATTTATTAATTTTTGTATTTCCTCCTATTCTTTAGGGGTTTCACTATTTCCTCATCTTTCTGTCTACCATGATCAATTATTGTTATCTATGGAAGTGCACCTTGTGTTTGTGTTGTAGGATTAGATGTAATAGTCTGTCCTGTTTGTTCTATACCTTTTCTCTACAGCTACACTTTGCTTTTTTCTTTCAGCATCAATTATGCTTGTTGGTATTTCAAATTGACTACTAGTAGTTGTGCTAGAAGGTGATTCTTGTGTATTCACCTTATCTTTAACTATATTTTCTACTAGTTTCTGCAATTCATCTATACTGACCAATACTGGATCTGTACACGATATTGCTTGTTGTGTTGATTGGTCAAGAATTCTTTTCAGATCTTCTGCAGTTAATGGATTGATATTCTGACCAAAAGTATGAGGAACATCAGTAATAGTTATAGTATCTATAGGTGAGATGGATGCTTGTGGAGGGCTAGGGGGTGGCAATTGTGTGTCTTGCACACTCTGATCTGGTTGCTCCTCTTGCTCAGCTGTTGCTATTTTGTCCTATTTTTGTGTCTCTTCCTCCTCTTCATCTTTCTTTTCTTCTTCCCTCTTCTCTTCTCTTCTCTTTTCTTCTTCTTCTTTCCTTTTTCTCCTCTCTTCTCTAGGTATAGCAGCTTCTTCCTTGTATTCTTCCTCAAGAAAATCTTCAATCTTTTTGTACAAATTTTTCCATGATTTCATTTTTCTTTGAACAATCTCTTCCATTTTGTTTTGAAGTATGAAGAATGCCCTCTATTTGGGTGTAAACCTCTTATTATGCCTTTCAACTTCTTTGCTAACTTGTTCCCTAGTCAAATCCGGCAATACACTGGCTAGGGTTGATTCCCTCATCTCCTTCTCCATTTTTAAACAAAAATGCCATCTGTCTTCTACAATTTTTGATAGCTCCTTTGGCAATTGACCATCTAGTTCAAGTGGAGTGTACTTGAATTGTGCCATCATTCCCTACACTATTTCTTCTATCTTATTTTGTTCTTCTTTATTAAATTTACTAAAATCAACTTTATTTAAATTATTCAAGTCACCACTTGCAATCTTTTTACGTAAGATATCAACTGATGAATTTCTTACCTTTTTTGATCGATCTTCTTCATCAGTGTCAGGTTGAGCCACATACCTTCTTCTTTTCCTCGGCTCTTCCTATGATTCCTTGACTTTTTTCTTCTTGGTAACTTCCTCTTTAGCCTTTTGAGTAGAGTCTCTTGTTGATGCTTGTGTTGTTGGCTTTTGAGGTGATGGAGTGGTAGCTTTTTTTGATCTGGGCTTGGCTGAAGGTTGTTTTGTTGCCTTTCTCTTCTTTGGCTCAGCTTCAATTGGTGCTTCCTTGGCTTCTTCTTCCTCTGCAACTTCCTCCTTGTCTTCTCCAAGACCATGAGTTAGTTCCATTGGCCCTTGTTCTTGTTCATCTTCATCATCACTGTCATCTTCTTCTTCTTCTGCCTCAGCCTCAATTTCCTTGCCAAACTTCTTCTTAGTCATCTTGATTAATTTGTCTTTCTTCTTTAGTGTAGAAGAAATTTTTAATTCCATATTTATCTTAGATCTTACCACATCATAAGTGCCAAAATGTGGTGCACTTTTATCTACTTCCTCTACCAATAATGCAGTTATTGCTGATGATGCCTCATCAATATTAATTTCATAACCAAATGGCCTTAGCCATCTTAATCTTTGTATTATTGCTTGAATGTAGGTAAAATCAATGTCAACTAAGAAACATATATCATTAGTATGCTTTTCTACTAAGGAAGCTAGTATCATTGACCTTTGCTTCATGGATTTCTTGAAATCCTCAAAATAGCTTGTCATCAAAGTATCAAAATTTTCTCACATTTGCTCTATATATTCATTGATTTGTGCAATGATGGTTCTGTCATCCCTCCATGCTACTTTACCAAAAGAAGGAAATTCATTCTATACATAAAAGAATATGCAAACTAGGATTGCTCCAAATTTGCATTGTGTGCCCTTTGTTCTTCTTATGGAAGCTAGGTTTTCATTGATCTGTTGCAATTGCAGTTCTACAAGATCATAAGTATGATCCTTTTTCACCAATTTGTAACCTACATCTACTATAATGCATGGTACACTGTTGAGTCTACTTGATTGATAGAATTTGTGAGCAATGACTCTAACAACAAATTCAACTAGAAGATCCTATATGGTATGAATTGTCATTCCTCTTTTGTTCCATTGAGCACCAGTATTCTTTTCAATTACCTCCTTTGATTCACTTCTTAATGTTTTGTACCGATCTAGGGTTGGATACCCTGTTACTCTATGTATAATTTCCTTTGTCAATTTGATGGTCATATCTTCTAACCACAAGTTTCCACCATGAATTCTGCTCAATACTAGTCTAACCCATTCAGTTTTGAATACGGTGGGAAAACTTAAAACTCGGGTCAAACCCTTTCTTTCTACGATTTTGAATTCTTCTTTCAGTACTCCATCTACACACAATTTATCATATGCTTTTCTAATTTCCATGTCTCCTAGGGCTCCTATCTTGCAATTGTAACATTTCCTCACATCTTGAACCATTACAACTTTTGGGGGAATGTGGGAGAGAGCTCCGACTGGGTTGTTTTTGTAGGCAACTTCAGGAATAGGGCAGAAATCAGGTTGCTTCACCTCATTTGAAACTAACTAGACTTCAAATGACTCTTTTTTGTTGACTTTCTTTGAACTTGATGCCATTTTTGTAAACTAGTGTTTATACAACAAATGGGTATGAAACTATGTAGCTCGACACAAACAAAAATACCTTTAGATCGATGAAAAATGTGTTGAATGAGGTTGCAATCTGCTTGAAACACTGGATTCTTGCTATGAAGTCTCTCAGCTCTCTTTCTTCTCCTTTGCTTCTTGATCCTGATGCAAAAAACTGATTAAAATCATGATAATATACACTAATTTCATCGCATTGAATGCTCAACTGCCAACTCGGCTTCTGAAGAAATTTTGACCTAACTCAGCTTCCATTATTTCCATTTTACTTAGCTTCCATTGAAGTTTTCAACTCGGCATCGGTTATTAGCTTGGTTTCTATTGGAAGCTCGACATCTATTTTAACTCAGCATCCAAAGATAGCTTGGCATCAACATTTAGTTTTTTGTCTTGACATCTTGTTTCATGTAGATTTATATTTTGCTTAGCTTCTTTTTCTTGAGACTGATGTGTGATATAGCTTTGTATATCAGTCCTGTGTACTTCTCATGCTTAGTTTGATGAAGTGTGATCACTTGACCCATTGGGTGAAGTGATCCCTCCACTTGATGTGTTGCACTCATCTTTCTTTTTCCAAGTCTTATTCATTTTCCCCCTTATCTTTTCAATGTCAATCTTTTGTTTTCCTTTGTCATCTTCATTCTTGGGTGCCTTTGATCTTGTAGGATAGTTTTTGCTGATATGATCAGTTTTCAAACAACTGAAGCATGTAGTTTGATTTAACCATCTTTAGTAGTTCCCTTTGAAATTTGTTCTTATGTAATTCTGTGGTATATGTCCATATTCTTGGCAATAGTGACAATTATACCTGGTGTTGTAATCCCAATGATAATGACTTCCATTCCCTTCTGTTTTTGTTGGTTGATTTGATGTCCACATAGGTTTTGATCTACATTCAAATGTCCTATGTCCATATTTTTTGCAATTATAACAATGTCCATCAAATATCTGAGTCCTTGTGACATTGGATCTGCAATTTTGTGGCATATGTCCTTGCATGTTGCACCTGTGACAGAAACTTTTGGGTATGTTTGATTGATTGAATCTTCTACTCCTACACACATTAGCTGTATGTCCCTTCTTATTACAGAAATGACAAGTGGGTTTTGAATTCTTACCTTTATCACTTCTTTGTTCAGCACTCTTTGATGATTCTCCAACTTCAGTGCTATTGTATCTTAGTCCTGATGTATCATGAGAAGATTTTGGTGATTTCAGCAACTGTTCAAAATACTTGATGGCTTCACTTGATTTGTTGAATGCTACCTCTTTTTCTCTGTTCAATTCATTCTGCATGTGTTCATTCTACATCTTCAAGGTAGAGATCTCAATATCTTTTACATTGAGTTCATGATGAAGGTTCATCATTTGGGCAAGTGTATCCATCTGCATGTTTGAGATCCGTGTCAGTTCAGTACATTTTTCTTCAAGTCTATTTGCAAGATTTCTTTTTTCATTTTCTAACATCACTTTATCTTCAACTGCTCTTTTCTTGTGTTTAGTAATTTTACATATCATTATGGCCTGTGATTCATGTTCCATCTTGAGAGATCTTATCTCATCTGCTTGAACTTTTTTTCTCTCCATCAGTTCTGCTATTGCTACATCAAATTCTTTAGTGTCTCCATTCGAAAATATGTTTGTGGTATCAATCTCCTTGTAGTGTATATCATTTTCAGCTATGGCTAGATCATTCCTTTATTTAATGAGTTTCTCAACTTGTTTCTGAATTCCTCCAAGCTATGCAAAGAAAGTTGCACATCTCTCACGTAATTTTCAATGATCTTTGCAAGTTTCAAAGCTTCCATCATAAGTATCACAATTTATCCAATAAAACTCTTAACTGAAAGTAAATTGCATGTATGTAAATGCATCAAATAAACTTGAAACTAAACACATACATCAATAACTCATAACACTAGAATTTGGTAACCCAAAAAACCTCCAGGAATAAGAAGGTAAAACTGGGGTGGGGATGATACCCACAAAAATTACTACAGCAATATTGTTCAACCACTTCTGATGGTCTGCCCTGTTAAAGGCTTTACACTGTGTCAATAGTGACCTGGTTAGAGGATTTCAAATACTTAACATGAAGTGTCACCGTGTTAAAGGATTTAATCACCTAGTTAAAGGATTTATCAAAATAGCTATTAAGCTAACCTATCACCATAGGATTTTCATTCTAATACAATTGCTAAAGAGTATTAGGTATCATGAACCTAACTGATTACAATCTTTGATTGCTGATTGCAGGCACCTATTCTGCTTTCTCTGATCTGGATCCTTGTATGATTTGATAATCCTCACTTCTGAAAATAGAATTCCTTGTGAACCCTTGTATGTCTTCTCACACCTCTCATCTCTCTTACACTTTACAATGAAGTTTCATCTTCCTTATAAAGACATTTGAAATTTAGGGTTAGGTATGGATCTGCAATCCATATTCAATCTTCATTTTCCACTCAATACTTATCTTTTGCTGATTGGTTGCATGCCTTTAGCATTTTTCTTATTGGCTGCATGAAAATTGCATAGGAAAAATAAAAGATTCGATCTCATCATTAAATCCTTCGAGATTTTCCTTATGTCGACTCTAAAAACTGTTTGCATCATAGTTTGTGCATTTACAAACTCTTATTCTGATCTACCAAGTTACTCGGCTCCTGAAGTATTGCAAATACTCGGCACATGTTGTTTCCTGGATAGCTTGGCACCTTAACAAAATTGTATTACTCAGCACCTTAAATAGCTCGGCACTTTATGTTACTCGACACTTGTTAACACTTGGCACCTGTTATAACTCGACACTTGTTAACACTTGGCACCTTGTATTGCTCTGCACATATACTTCACTCAGTATCTAATCTTCACTCAGTATCTGATCTTCACTTGGTATCTGATCTTCACTCGGTATCTGAAAACTACTCGGCACATGAAGATCACTCGACATGCATGATGTACTCAGCATCCAATGTGGAATATGATTAAGTGTGTTGGCACTCAAGTGTCAAAAACCATTATGATGTTAATAGAATACAACTAATAAATAAAATGCATTAACCTAAGTTAGCTTAAGTAAATAGAATAAATAATAAATAATGAATTATTTACTCTAACACCCCCCCTTAAGTGAAACTTAGGGAAATGCCTTAAGCTCACAAAACTAAGAAATGCAAAAATGCATAATGCATAATGGGTCCCAGCAACAAGGCCATGTTAGGTACCCATGTACAATGTAAAGAGATGCAACCTTTGTAAATGGGGAAAGAGAGAAAATCACGTGGGAAAAACCCTCCCCCAAAAAGAGGTAACCTAGTGAAGAACTGAAGAAGCCTCCAACTAGGTAATTGTCCCCTAAAACAAGAACAAGAAGTGATCATGAAGAGCATCACTAAAGCATGAAGAAGCCGCAAAATCTGCCAAACTACTGATCTAAAGAACCTCCATAGAAGAAGAAGGCACGAACTGAGCATGTCTATATGGTAGATGACCCATCTCACCGAAATGCATAAGTAGCTAGCCATCGCAATCACCTTGTATATAGGATCAACCACTGAATACATAGTTCACACTATCAAACCATTGAACCATGGATGCATTAGAATAATAGCATAACCCCCCCTTAATGTAGATGGGATGAGATGATAGGCAACTAAGAAGGTGGGCAACTGAGAGAGGAAGAGGTACAAACACCTATAAAGACATGGTCAAACTAATGCTACATGAGGCTAATTTCATGGAATGGACACTCACTTGACAAAGGGAGAAGCCTAAAACATCAAACAACTATCCCCCCATGGTGCTTTATGCAAATAGTACATGTACAACTGACTCAAAACAATGTTCATGACCCCTAGAATGTAAGAGTGATACTTTACCTCAGTGTGATACATAAAAGTGCTTCAAAATGATAGCTACAAAGATTAGAACCAAAAACAAGCTACAAAAAAACATAGTATGGCATAAAACAAAGGAAACCATACTAGGAAAATGATCCTCGGGCCTAAAACACTCAAAATATCCACCATATAGCAAAAATGATAAAAACATGATAGAAAGAGCATGGGCCAAAAAATAAGAAAAAGGACCACATTTCTGAAAAGATGACAAAACCAGCTTTCTAAAAATATAAAGTTTTCAAAAAAGTGACATGGGATGCAAAAGATATGAATGTCGGAGTCAAAAATAGAACTTTGGACTTCAACTACAAAAGTGGGCAATAAAAATGCAACAAAACCTAAAAATACCTACACCAATGTCTCTATCTCAGAACCAACTTTCTGACCCTTCTTTCGAATTGTAAAAATACCTCTGTATGCTCAAGTTATGGCCAAAAAATTAAAGGTAGGTCAAAAAGGACCTAGGAGATTTGCAAGCAAAGATGATGATGCAGCATTGATGTCAACAATCCACTACAAAAAAATTGATGGCCTATTTGCCATCAATGCAAAAAAAAGTGCCACATGGATGCCACATGGCAATACCACATGGACACCATGTGGCAGGGGCCATGTGGTAGACCTACCATGTGTCACATGTTGTGTGGCTATAGAAACCCACATGGATAGCTGAGTGAGCAACTGACTGGATGGGAAGAGCTCTAGGTAGTGGAACCAAGAGTAGTGGCCGCAAGGGCGACAAAATGGAAGAGTCACTAGAGGCACCATCAAAACAGGTGATGGGCTGGCTGAGTGGCAGGGGCCATGGACTACAAGTAGTGGCAACAATAGGGTGGTGTGTGGGTAGGACCACGGTGGCGCAACAATGACATGCCCAAAAACTTTTTTTAAAAAAATTTTTAAATCGTAGATCGTCCGTACGACTGTACGGAAGGGCCTGCGAGAAAAAGATTTTTGCCTCCCGGATCTCTATCTCCAAAAATGACAAGGTTTATATGAATCTTGACTACAAACAGCCATTCGAATTTGATGGTAACATTCATTTTGGCTGAAAGTGCTCCAAAAATTTGTTGATCCCCTAATTTGAAGAAAAAATACACAAATAAACTAGGGTTTGTGACTTCAAATCATGGCTTCAAAATTTTTTCAATGAAGCAGGAATAGGGAGGCTCTTATACCATGTTGGAGTTGATGAAATCCAACTCTAAAGACACCCAAGATCACCTACATGTGAAAACCTATCAAGGAGAAGCCAAGGAGAGAAGAGCGTGGAGCTAGGGAAAAACCCTAAACAGACATGAGAGAGAAAGATATTGCAACACAAGAAAATATTTATTTACAATATGCAATGAGATGTTGTGATGTGAAAATATAATGAGGGAGCTCAAATATAAATAGCTCCAAGAATCTTCTAGAATGAGCTAGAAGATGCTAGGAGATAAGTGTGACAACTCAGCATACATCCACATAAGGTGGAAAGTCCTCAAACAATGCAAGAGAATAAGTATGACTTAGGAGAGTACAAACTCCCGTATTGTCAACAACTTATAACAAATTCCTAGACTACAACTAATCAATAAAATGCATTAACCTAAGTAAGCTTAAGTAAATAGGATAAATAATTAATTATTAATTATTTACTCTAACAGTTTTCTCTTACATCGCAAAATTAATCATTATTCTAATGTTTTCTTGTAGGGCTGTATTTTTTTTAGTTTCATCAGCAAGTTTTTCTTACTTGATTTTAACTTTTAATTCATATTTCTATAAGGGGAACATTTTTTTCTTCATAAAAATGTCAACCTTAATTCTAGAAATAAAACTTAATCATACTAATTATCATTCCTAGAAAACACACATTTCATTTATTTTTCATTTTAAAACACTTGTTCAAGATAGCCACTGATCCTTCTGTTCAACCTAGTTCAGTGGCAACCCAAGATGAAAAAGATACTTGGAAACTTAAAAATGAAGAAGCTTTAGGTTTAATTGGTATTTCCATTATTCTAGATTTATATGTTTTAATTGCACATTTTTCTAAAGCTCATGACACTTGGTCAATTTTGCAAACCAAATATGATAGTGCAGATTAATCCCGCAAAATATAGTTGCAGGATCAACTTGAAGATCTCAGGTATATAGATTTTAAGACCATGGATGAATTTTTGTTAAAATTTGATTATATTAAAAGTCAACTTGTTGCTTTAGGTGTTTAATTAGATGACATTTGCTTAATTCATATTATTCTAAAAAAGTGTCTTCCTTCATAGTTTCAACAGTTTATAACTAATGTTCATGCACAGCTTGCTATTCCTACATTAACTACTCAGTTAACTTATGTTATTTTTCAAAATTTAGCTAAGCTAATTTAGTTTCATGCTCTTAAATCAACTAAACATGCATTTATGTCTCAGAATTCAAATACTAATAATTTTTGTTCAAATAATAATAATCATCATATAAATAACAAACACTATAATAATAATTTTAATAATTGTAATAATAAATCTAATATGAAACATAACAATAATAACAATAACCATACCAATCATAATAATAATAATCAACAGAATCATTCAAATTCCAAACCTCATTGTTCTTATTGTGGCAAAGATGGTTATGTTTTCAATAACTATTTTTTAAAAAAATGATAAAAAACCTATGCACAACAGTAACTATAATAAAAAATCAAATCATAAAAAAGGTAACTCTACTAATTCTAATTCTCATCATGCTTTTACTTGTAGCTTTAATGTTTGTAGAACTTTAGAGTGGATTGTTGATAGTGGTGCATCTCAACATGTAACTTCTCATAAAGATATTTTTTATTCTCTGCAATCTAATATTGCTAACATTCCTATTCAGTTAGCTAATAATCAGACTTGTAAAGTTGAAGGTTTAGGTGATGTCACTATTCCTAATGGTAAATTGCATGATGTATTGTATGTACCTAATATAAAAACTAATTTTCTTTCTGTTTCAAAGTTATGTTCGAACTATAAAGTTGAATTCTATAAAGATACATGCTATGTGATAGATCCTCAAACTAAACAAGTGATTGCTCATGCTAAAATTGATAATGACAACTTATTTAAATTCCATTATTTTGCTACTTCACAATATTCTTTACATACTTCCATTGATTTCAATATATGGCATGAAAGACTTGGCCATTTAAATTCGGATTATATTACTTTAATGCAAAAAAGAAATATGGTTGATGGCTTGCCTCACATTATTCCTTCTAAGATTTCTTGTACTAGTTGTATGAGTGGTAAGATGCATAGGGAGCCCTTTCCAAGTGGTAAATCATGGCGCACAACTCATAAGTTGCACCTTGTCCATAGTGACCTTTTGGGCCCCATGGAGAATAACTCCATCCAACATTCTCGATATGCACTTACCTTTGTTGATGATTTTTCTAGATGAACTTGGATCTATTTTTTGCATAGCAAGGATCAAGTTCTTGATATATTCATTGAATTTCAGTTATATGTTGAAATGAAATTTGTTTTTAAGCTTAAAATTCTCAAAACTGATAATGGAAAGGAATATGTGAATAATGCTTTTCATTCTTATTTGAAATCATATGGAATTAAACACAAGCTTACTATTCCTTATACACCATAGCAAAATGGTGTGGTGGAAAGAAAGCATCGAACCATTGTAGAAATAGCTAGATGCATGTTGCATGCTAAGAATCTGCATTATAAATTTTGGGTTGAAGCCATGTTTTGTGCAACTTATATTCTTAATAGGACTCCTACCAAATCTCTCAAGGATATTACTCTAGAAGAGGCTTGGTCTGGTAGGAAACTAGATTTACATCATGTGCAGATTTTTGGATCTATTGCTTATGTTCTTACTCCTAAACAGAAAAGGCATAAATTGATGCTAAGTCTTCTCCTTATCTTTTTGCTGGTTATGATGAAAACACTAAGGGTTATCATGTTTATGATTCTACTACTAACAAAGTTTAAGTTGCTAGAGAAGTTTGCATTGCAAAAAATGGTGTACATGACTGTTCTACTAAACATGATGCAAAATCCAGTGGCACTAAAATTGTGCTAGTGGAGGACCAACCTCCTTCTCTTAACCCTCCAACTCAAGAACCACCTATTATTTATGCTTCTACTAATAATAATATTCAATTAGCTACTAATGATGCTTTTATTGATAATGATTCTTCCTCTAGTGATGATTCCATTACAACTAAATGTAAACCTAAATGGGCTCAAAACTTAATCAATGAACGTGATGACTACATTTCTAGATTTGGTGGAATTAAACATAGAAGGATTAATTATTGTAATTATTCTTTGATGAATACTATTATGAATTCTAATGATCCTAAGTCTTTTGATCAAGCTAGCTCTCAACCTCATTGGCAAAAGGCCATGCAAGAGGCATATGACTCTTTAATTGCTAATCAAACTTGGGACTTAGTCAAGTTACCTCATGGCAAGAATATAGTTTCATGGAAATGGTTATACAAACAAAAATTGAATGCTAATAATGAAATTAGTAAATTTAAGGCTAGATTAGTTGCTAGAGGTTTTTCACAAATTGAAGAATTAGATTATAATGAAACTTTTGCTCCTATTGCTAAAATTCCTACTATCAAATTAGTTTTTACTTTAGCATCTAAAATGAATTGGCCCATTCATCAAATGGATGTTAAAAGTTCCTTCTTAAATGGTGATTTACATGAAGAAATCTATATGGCTCAACCTCCTAGATTTGTTAAAAAAGGTAGTGAAAATTTGGTTTGCAAATGTCATGACCCCTCCTAAGAGAATCCTATAATCAGATATAATAAGAATTTATTTACTATTATTGATTATTCACAAAAGGAATAATATTGATAAACTATATAGATAAATACTTATGATTTATCTATTTAATTATATTATATGTAATAATATAATTTGTAATTATTTATATTATTGATAACAATATAAATTATTATTTAAATCTAAACATATTTGGTTAATATGTAAATATACATATTTAGATCTTGAAACTAATATCATTTAATATTTATATAATTAATTGTAAATTGATTATGAATTGATTAATTTAATATTGATTAATTCTCCCTTATAATTATATATATCGAAAATTTTATAAAATATTATGAAATGAACATATTCAAGAATAAAGGAACACCAATTATAATAATAAATAAGCCATGGGAAAAAAACTTGACATGACTTACACATCAGCAAATAGTTGTCTGAATATATTTTAAATTCAATTGTAAATAGCATGACAAAGGTGCAAGCATCAATCATTGTTAAAGACCAATATTAATGGTTAAGACTACAAATGTGCACAATCAGCTAATGTCTCATCTATTAATATTGATTAAGGATGAAGGTTGGAGATACTAAGTCGAGTAGATTGCATAATAATCTATGAGTATGATCAAACATATTATATTGAGTAGGAGATCAAATTGTTTTGTTGGTAATCCATATCTTAGTAATAGTTGGTAAGACTATAAGAGGAAAGATTAAGGGAGATAACAAATTGATATTTATACTAAAAGGATATTAATAGAACCGGATGTGATTGTGTGATTAGTAATGATCATGAAAGGACCTAACTTTTACTCTAAAGAGTTGCAACAATATGATGGGTGACTAGCAACATAATATATAGTGCAATGGAGACTCCTATAGGGGGGATTGGCACAATGACAAGAACATAAGGATAAAAGAATAGAGGAAGGCTAGTGGACAATTAAATTTAAGCTAGAGGATAACACTATGAAGAAGCATATGTAAACAATGTAATATTGGAATCATAGTAATAAATATCCACTAGTAACAGTGACAGGACCTAGATAACCAATCAGATTGAATAGTTCACAAAGAGTGAAAACAATATAAGTAGCCAGATGGATGCTAGTATACCATTCATGAATTTCAAGAAGTATTAGAAGATATAGAAGTATCTACCAGAATAGTGAATAAAAGATTACGACAAGCTAATGTATAATGGAAACAAGCAAGTAGACTTCCAGCATTGCACATTCATATCAATAAATCTAACATCACAGCATACTCATAGTTGCATAAACAATATTGATATATTAGAAATAACAGTGGATTTGTAACTGCATAGTTATATCGATATATTAGACATGGTGCCCCATAGCTTTATTGATGCTTATAGAAGGAGGTTCATTGCACAGTTTATATTGATACATCAAGAAAAAATATTGCAAAAGGATACAAATAAACAAAAAGTTGAACTAAACTAATGACCCCCAAAATGGGTTCATTGCAGCAAATTAAAAAAATCTATTTATGGTCTCAAACAATCACCTAGAGAATGGTATTCTAAAATTAATTCATTCTTTATTTCTCAAGGCTTTTCTAGAAGTAAGAATGATCCTAATTTGTATACTAAACATACTAAAGATGATATTATCATTGTTATTGTTTATGTGGATGATCTAATTCTCACTTCTAGTTGAGATGCTTTGATTTTTGATATTAAGTTTCAACTTAAACAGAAATTTTAGATGACTGATTTAGGTATTTACATTACTTTTTGGGGATGCAAATTTGGAAAACTTCTAAGGGTATCTTTCTTTCTCAAAGAAAGTATTCTCATGACCTTTTAGAAAAATTTAAGATGAATGATTCTAACCATGTTTCAATTCCATGTGAATTAGGAACCAAATTAATCGCTGATATGAATACTCCTTTTGTTGATGAAACTTTGTATAGGCAGTTAGTAGGAAGTTTAAATTATTTAACTCTTACTAGACCTGATATTGCTTATAGTGTTGGTTTAGCTTCTAGATTTATGTCTAAACCTCAACAAACACATTTTAAAGTTGCTAAAAGAATCTTAAGGTACATTAAAGGAACTATTAATATGGGATTATTCTATGATGCCAATTTTGAATTTATTTTACATGGCTATATTGATTCCAATCTAGGTGGAGATCCCAATGATGGGAAATCCACTTGTGGCTATTGTTTCTTTGTTGGTTCAGGTGCAATATCTTGGAAAAGTAAAATAGAACACTCTATTTCCATTTGCTCAACTGAAGCTGAATACAAAGGTTGTACTAGTGCTAAAACTCGCTAAAACTTTTTTTCAAATATGTTTACACATTTTTTTTAAAATTGAAAGAAACAATTTTTTATTTTCTACAAAACTAATAATTATAAAGAATAAATTGATTTGTATTGTATTTTAATGTATACTCTTGTGGTTATGACAATAGTTATTTCATATTTAATGATTTTATCACTATTTAGGAGTTAGAATGTAAATATCTTATCTATGATTTAAAGAACATTTATTGTTATTTAGTCACATTTTTAAAGGTTTGTTATAAATTTTATTTAATATTCATGTTTTAGACAACTATGCCCTTCAATTATGTTAAAATTTATTCTTTTGTAAGAGGAAATTTCTTCTATTATGAAGAAGAGCTTCATATCTCTTTATTTTAACCTTCTAAGTTTTTACTAACAAACCCTTTTACAAAAGAGGGGATTTATTTTTTTTACTCATACTTTTTAATTAATTTTTTTTGAACAATTATGAGCAAAAGTATGTGACGAAAAGGGTGGCCAATATTTTTTAGCTCCTTAGTCGATGAATTTTTGATCAAGTACATGGTGTCTATTTCCTTCAGTTAATCGACCATTTGGCTTTCATGTGAGTTAGTTATATGATCCTATTTTCTATGTTTTTTTGTAATTGTGTGATTTCATACCATAATATTTTAGGTATATTTATTTGAGTATATATGGTTCCACACATATATATCTAACAAATATAATATTTTAGGTATATTTATTTGAGTATATATGGTCTCCAAACTTCTCTTTCAATTTCTTTACCATCTTATTCTTTTTCCTTATGACAGAGGTAGTTTGCAAATTAATAGTTATTCTATACTTTTCCTCTTTATAATTTCCAAAGGATGTAGCATCCTTTTCAGTCTCCTTTATGAATAGTGTTGTAATGGCTACTCAAGCCTCATCAACATTTGTTTCATAAGGCAAGGGTCTCAACCATCTAACCCTGGGAATTTCTTCTTGAACATATGTGTAGTTAGTATCTACTAGAAAAAATATATCATTGTAGTGTTCTTCTACTAGGGATACATGTATCATTAACCTTTGTTTCATTGACTTCTTGAAATCATCAAAATATCTCATCATAAAAAAATCAAAATTATCTCTAAATTCTTCAATGAACTCTATTATCTATTGGGTAGTTGATCTATTTTTCTTTCAAATGACTTTACCAAAAGTGGGAAAAGTGATTTGGACATAAAAGAATATGAAATAAATCAATGTGCCAAACTTAAATGATGTACTTTTGGCCTTCCTGATGGCTTCCAAATTCTCTATGAGTTGTTGAAGCTACAACTCAGTTAGGTCATAAGAATGATCATGTTTTACAATCTTGTAGCCAAGATCAATTGTCATGCAGGAAACACTATTTATTTAGCTTGGCTAAAAGAATTTGTGCGCTATAACTCTGACTACAAATGCTACAAAAGGGATCTAATTTTTTTTTTATTGACATCCCTATTTTGTTCCACAAGGTTCTAGTGTTCTTTTCAATAACTTCCTTTGCATCACTTCTCATACTTTTTGGTCTATCTAGGGTGGGGTACCCTAATACTCTATGAACAATCCTCTTTGATATTCTGATTGGTCCATTCTCTAACCAAATTTTATTATCATGTATATGAATCAATATAATATTAATCCATTTAGTTTTGAAACCCTAAGGAAATTCAAGAGCATGCATCAACCTTTTTTGCTCAATGATATTATTTTCTTCCCTCAAAACATCATTATCACACAATTTTTGGTAGGTTTCCCTATTTTCCATCTCTCCAACTTCTCCAATATTTCCAATGTAGAAGTATCAAATATCCTAGATCATTGGCACCTTTGTTGGTATCATGGATAACACACCAGATAGATCTCCCTTAAATGCAATCTCAAGAATTGATTCAATAGGGTTTGCAAAATATGAAATATTGTAACTTGGAACAAGCTAAATACCTCTCAAATCTAATGAATGATGTCAAGTTGTAGTAGAATCTAGTTCAAAAATACATGAATCTCCTTTTGCAAATTGCCTTCATCCTCTTCAAAATCTAGTAGTGCAAATGAGTCAAAAATTGACTATATAACCCTTCAAATTTGGCTTTAATTGTTCAGTTCTTATACAACTATAAACCCCACTATCATAGACTTTCAACATGCTTGCATCATCCAGCATGTCGATCAAGGCTCCATAGGGAGGATAATGTGATCTTAAATCAATGTTAGGAAAATAAATGATCAGTCTTAGATAGGTGAAAATGATGAATGAGAGTGCAAAACATCAACAAGAAATAAAATTTCAAACATACAATTTTGCAACCTACACCGATTTTTTGCATGAGGTTTCATCATCTCATGTCAGACTGCACTTTTTAATGTGAGGAAACAACTTCTCATGCAAGAAATTTCAATACATTCAACGAAATAACAACCTTGTTCAGGGTTTTTTTGTACAAGAGATGGGCCTCTTCTGTGTGAAGAAACCCAGAATGCCCAGTGAAGAAGAACTAGTTTCATAATTCCTTGTACAAAAGATGATCCAAGACCATGCAAAGAATGACATCCTCACGCAAGATCCAATGTTGCAAAACATAAAAAACCCTAAAAACATGCTAAAAAGACTCAAAATGCATGAAATTTCAAATGCAAGGAAGGATAATGAATGACTCAACAAAGGTCCATAGTCTGCTAGTTGGCTATGTCACATGGAATGCTCAAATTGATGCATACACACAGGGACCACCATCTTTCTGCTTAGAGATCTGTTCTTCACAAAAGATAAAAGCACAAATGAATTGAAAATAACCCTTTGGGCCCTTATATAGGTTTTGACCTAATTTTTCAATGTGCTTCGATTGGCATAAAAATCATCCCACTCGCTAATTTGGTTTCTCTACACCCATTTTCGGGATCCAATTCAAAATCTGACACACTCAAATAGCTGAAAATCACATTTTAAAATTTTGGGATTGATGTGATTGAATGCTTGTGTAGTTTTCTTTTTCTAATAATTTGTGAATTTTGGAATCTTTTTAAATCACATTTCCTTAAATTTTCCAAAATTTTTGGAAAAAGTCAACTCTAGTCAACTTTCATCAACTTTGGTCAAACTTGGTCTTTTTTACCTTGAAATCAATTTGAATCAACTTCAAATTTTCTTCAAATCCTTCTGATCTCTTCTACATCCTCTAAATCTTAGATTTCTTTAGTATCTTTGAATCTACTACTCCGCATCACTATTCTAGTGTGTCAACTTATGATTTCTCTCCTGAAGGAGGTAGGATGATTACATCATTGAATCTTCCAAAACTGGCTTCAAATCAATCTAAACATAATCTCATAATCACTAAGGGTATCTCATCACTTGGGACATCTTTGTTCCCTCAATCTGGCATCATATCTCATCATATCTCCTCTTTTGATCAGTTGGTCACACTTATAAAAGTCCTTTCCATAGTTCTATGGATAGGTATCAGGACAGTCTAATCCTAACTTCTAAGGATCAAGCCTCATTCTAGGGATGATTCTACAACTCATGACAGATCTTGTTATCTCTTTTATGAACCAATATCTAGGTGTACTATCTAGACTGTAGGGGATTAAGCTTCATTCTAGAGATAATTCCAAATTCTTGCTAAGGATTAAGCTCCATTCTAGAGATAATCCTAACTTTTTCTGAGAATTAAGCATCATTCTAGGGACAATTCTAAGCTCTGTCTTTTGATCACTATTCAATGGATAGGTATTGGGATAGTCTAACCCCAACTCCTAAGGATTAAGCCTCATTCTAGGGATAATCCTATGAATCAGGATTAATCTTGTCATCTTCTAATGGATAGGTATTGGGATAGTCTAACCCTGACTCCTGAGAATTAAGTCTCATTCTATGAACAATTATATGAAGCTTGAAAATCTTTTTTTTATTAATTTTAGTATCTAGGTGTTCTATCTAGATTCCCTAAGGTTAAGCTTCATCATATAGATAACCTTAAACAAATTATCAATTTCAATGTCTACGTGTTCTATTTAGATTCCCTAAGGGTTATGTGCAAGATCATGGTGTGCCAAAAAGAAGTGATCTGAAAAATATGTAGTTCTGAAATGCCTCAAAGAATTTCAAAATCTATTCCCACTTTTTTCCCACCCATCCTGATACTAAATGAAAAAAATTAATACCTTTATAATTCCTACTATATCTTTCAATACCAACCTTATATGGTCATCTTTAAAACATCCCGAAAATGTGTTTTTGGCATGTTCTTATGTGTTTTTTACTTCAAGCGTATAGCTGACGACTTTTTTTAAACCAAAATTTGATGTAATGAAAAAGGTTTCTTAACAATGTTCTTAGCTTTTCATAAATGTAATTTTTGTCAAATTATGAGTTCAGTAAGTAATTATTACTTATTTTCTAATGGAGTTAGCTACAAAGTGTTGATTGACATACTGGTTGAAAAATAGCTATAACTTTCAAACCGTATAAGATTTGTGAAATCCAAAAGATGTTTCACATTCAATGCTTTGACTAGTATAAGAAAAAAAACAAAAAACTTAATTTTGATTTTTTTTGAACTAGTTAAGGTGGTCAGACACAGGAGTTTTTTAATTCTGAAAATAGTATAGTAGAAAATTCATAATTAATTATTTATTTGGAATTAAAATGGCGAAAAATATGTGTCACATTCAGGCATGAGTCTACTTTATATTTCTAAAATTTTATTTAAAAATATTATCATTTGATTATGATTAAGGTGGTCAGACATACACCTACTTTTTATTTTTGCCCTAAAATTTTTGTAGTACTGCATTAAAATCCAAACTTTTGACCAATCAAATAATTTTTTATCCAAATAAAGCCTTGTATTTTAGAAACTAGATTCAATTTCCTATAGATTATTTTCTTACAACTTTTTGATATAAATTATAGAACCACTTTAAAATTATGTGTCAAGTTGACATAACCCTGATTTGTTGGTTTTTCACTGCCACTTAAGGCCATAGTTTGGTACACCATGATCTTGCACATACCCTAAGGTTAAGCTTCATTTTGGAGATAACCTTAAAAATCTTATCAATTTTAGTATCTACGTGTTCTATCTAGATTCCCTAAGGTTAAGCTTCATTCTGGAGATAACCTTAAAAATCTTATCGATTGGTCTTCATATGATAAATTTTGGAGCCAATCTCTCTTCTTGATCTATTCTTCATACTTCTAATTTCTTTGAATCAACTTGTTACTCACACATTCATTCAAAAAGGGGCAAATGTAATGCCTCTAAAACTGACACATTGCCATGATAAACAAATTCTAGTCCATTTATTCAATTCTAAGTCATATTTTACAAGGCAGTCCTAATTTTGATAATTGCTACTTGACCTAAGTGTCAAATGCCAAAAATCCCTAATTGGCATTAATCACATATTTCATCCCTAAATATTCATCGGATTGGCTAAATTAACTTTTTAATTGAATTAATTGAATTATAAGTCATAGTACTTTAATTAAATCAAATTCACCCCTTTAGCTAATATACATGAGGAATTAAATATATGTGATTTACTTAAATATCCTCATTCTAATTATTGAATTTAATTATTTAATTAATTACACTATTCAATTATGAGGTCATATTTAAGTTCCTTAAATCAAATATCTTCTCCAATATTCTCTCCTTAGTTCAAAAATGAAAACTTTGTGTTGACTAAAATCAAAAATGGAATTAAATTAGTTAACTCATCATTCCACTCAAAAGCAATTAGTTAACTTCATGTTCATAAGGAAACTTTCTATTCTAACTGAATCTTATTTGGATCTTGACCGTTCATTCAATTTGATCTCAACCATTGATCAAATTCTTGGATTCTATTTAAGAAGCCCTCAATTTCTCATTTTGGAGGATGCAAATGAATAGTATCAAACTTATGCTGAATTGATTACTCATTTCATTTACATTCATAGTTCTTGTTATTCTTGCATATTAATCTCATATAGTTTAATAATGCATCCATTTAGATTAATTGTTCTTTCTTATTCTTAGATTAAGCTTGCATACATTTAGATTAATCTTGCATATCTCATATAGCATAAAATCCTTCATTGTAGATGTTTGGTTGCTAGCTTCTTGATTTGAGAGAGAATAGCAAAATCATTCTAGTTAGGAGGAAACAAATCAACCTGTTGGTTATTTCAGATGAACAAACCCATGTTCATTCTAGGATTATTTTCAAGATAATGATCATGTTGAAATGTGCATGAATGTAGAGGCCAACATTTCCCAATCACATTTTTGGCAACCAACATGGAGCCAAGAAATCAAGTTTCTAGCCTCATTTGTTTTTTATTTAATTTTTTTTAATATTTTGTCACTTTCATCTATACAATCCCTCAGTTTCTCATGCAAAAAATATCATTCCCACTTGAAGAAACTAATATTTTGCTCCTTGTTCTACATATTCCTTGCATGAAAAAGTGTATTAATATGTAATTTATTATGTGATACATGTCAGTTTCTTGCACAATCTTGTGAAGAATTTTGTGCAAAATTCGGCATCAGTAAATGCAAAATATAGTTTTTAGATTCTATTTTTATCATGATGATTTAATTGACAATTTTTTCTAAAGCATTTCATTTTGATTATCAATAGATTAACAGTGGTTTATAGATCATCTATCAAAGACAGGTCCTATTACAAACTCTTCAATAGTATTGAAAATTTGATTGTAGGACATTTTGTCAAAGATACACATGTCAAAGAATATATTCAAACCCACTAAAATGTCATGTCTTTTTATTTTTTTCATACATAGTTTAATAGAACTTGTAAACTTCATAGGGCTCTCAACAAAGAATTAGGGGAGTATGCTATTAGCTTCTTGGAAGTGATTCACAAGAGTAAATTAGAAACCTAGATGCCTTTGGAAGATAGTACCCAAGGGAGGCAAGAAAGTTAGTGGTTCTCCCTAGTAAAGCTTTCTATGAAGAGATGATGATTTCCTTTTAGGGAATCAAAATCTTGGAAAAAGACAATTTGGGATTGATAAACTAAATTGGTGATGAAAATGTTCTATGTGTTTGGGTAAAGTTATGAGATAGAGGAGTATGCTCTTTCCTCTTGTGGGAAATCAAAAACTTGGACCATTGAATCTAAGCCACCAGTCCAAGTCAACCTTTAGAGGACCTGCCGGAGAGATCCAACCTCTGGGAACCACAAAAGTGAGCACACACCTTTCACCAATGATTCCAACTCACTATAATAAAGAATATTTGTAGAGAAAAAGACTCCAAAGCCATGTTAATTTCTTCCTCTTGATTCCTAATATCGCATATTAAGAGGAGGCTCTATCTGTTGCACTGGCCAGCTCCTACCCTATCTTGCTAGTCAAGTGAGTGAACTTTCAAATGCTAGTGTGGGCTATTGGCCTTAACTTTTTTCATGAAGCTATCAGGGATTAATGTGAATAGAAGCCAAGTTAAAACTTCTAGATAGTTGCTACCCAATTCACCTCTGAAAGGGGCCATAATCTTTGTGCAAGGAGGGGGAAGAATATCTCTTGTAGATTCTCACCATAGGCATGGACCTAGACACTGGAAGATGGTATATGAACTTGACACCTACCACAAGGGTTCTCATTCAACATATATGTTATTGAGTCCTTGTAATATACCAAAAACATGGGTTCCCTCTAGAGGGGTGACGCGGCTGTGTGAGGTGAACACATGCACATAAGTTGTGAGACAAAGGGTTTTCTTCCTCTACCATCATTTTTTATATGGATAAAGTGTGTCTTTTTCAAGTCTTTTAACTTGTCCAAATCTATCAAAGAAACAAAAGGTCAAGACTCCCCTATCTCTCCAAGTTGCTTTATCCTCGATTGGATTGTTTGTGACTAATCTTACTTCTTGTGTCTGAAAACAACCATCTACTAGTAAAGCAAAATGATGTCCAAAACTTGAAAACTATGTTGATATCTACCTGAAATTTGTAAACACAATCAATGTTCTATTTAGAACTATCAAAACCATTGAAAATCTCTTCAAGTTCAGTAAAATAACTATCAGTCTATCCTTTTTCTCATGTCCAGCTCTACATAATTTTGTGTGAGAAAACCCTCTGTCTACACTTCCTGGCAAGGTTATTTGTAGTTCCTTGCACCACTTTCTATAAATATCTAGGTGAGATTTTACCAAACACTATCTTTTTATGCCAAACTTTTATCCTTTTTTAATCAAACTAACAAATCCTTGCATGGCTCTGTGCAAGTCCTCACACAAGAAAATTGGTCTAGATTTGATGTTTTGAAACTTTGCCTAGTTCTTTGTACTTTCTCACATAGTTCTCTTTGAATCTTGATGCATAATCTTGTCCTAAAACTATCAAAACTAGTTTGTCAATTGTGTCTACTCACCTGGTTGTCTATACTTCCTTGGCCTAGCATTATTTCCTCATGAAAGTCTATCCAAATCTATCAAAAATAGTGAGCTATTTTAAGCTCCTTCTTCAAAATCTGATCCAAGTTTGTTTTGTGTTTAGAACACTTGGTCATTCCTCTATCTACAATAGTGTCACACTTTGACTTCTTACTTAGTTGACAACTTATGATCTAAACATGAACTAGTCTCCTTAGTTATCTTATTATGTCATTTTGTGTTCATCATACTTTGTGTCATGATAGTCATAACTCTTGGTTGTTCTAGCCATTACTCAAATGACTCATACCTAGGTATACAACACTCTTAACTCACTTTGAGGCTATGTTCAAGTGTAGTCCTTGTCTAGGATTTTTCTTTTCATCATTTCCTATGACTATTACAACAAGGAATGGAAATGTATCGTATCCCCATAGTCTTAGATGAGGTAGAGATAAGGGTTGTAATCGCAATAGAGGTCACTTCCCAATTTATACACTAACTAAATCTAGTGAATTTAGTGTCAAAGCATCTCTTACAATGATTCAACACCTGATCTTTGATTAGTACTTTTCTACTTGATATTAGATCTCCTCTTTACTAATTGTTTCTTGATCCATCTAATTAGATCTATCCTTTATAATCCTCTCATTTCTTGTCTGTGTTCCTCTAGACTAATTTTTCTTTTCATGAATCTATCACAACCATCATAACCACCATGAATATTGTAAGAAACAATAAGATAGAGCAAGGAACAAAAATAATCCAAGTAAGTTAAGTGTGAAACAAAGTTACCATGAGATAAGAAAAATCAAAGAGCATACACCAAGATGGTTCAACAATGGAGACAAGGATTTATAAGGGGAAAGCAAAGAAAACCCCTTATGAGTATTATGAATGAAGGAAAATTCCTAGAGAAGATAGAGAGTGTGTTTTGGAGCAAAAAATAGCTCAATGCAATAACATCAAAGTGATGTGTGTAAAGAAGAAAGAGAGAGGAGCATATCTTTTAAAGAGATGAGAAAGGAGTTACATGTGTTCGCATGTGTAACTCCCATTTCTATGAATGCCACATTCATAATAGATGTGTGCAAAGTTTCAATATCCTCTTAAGGAGGATAAACTAAATTCCTTAATAAAAGAATTATAAAAATGACTTGTCCTCACATGTGGAATAAAGGACAAACAATGACATGTTCTCCACATGTGTACAATGGGACAAACTACATGTAGGGATCCTTTGAATATCCCAATTAAATACATCCAAGGGAAGATTAATGTTTCTAACAAGATTTGTATTCATCATTTTCACCTATCTAAGACTAATCATTTGTATATTGTTTTCATGTTTGTAGGTTAGCTTTCCTAACATCAATTTAATATCACATTATCCTCCCTATGAATCCTTGATCGACTGCTAGATTATGCCAACATGGCACACATCAATGCCCTCATCCTATCAAATCTTTTTTGAATTCCTACATTTTTGGTGAATCAAAATTTATTGATGGCACTAGTTGAGCATTTCCATTTGGAGACAAACACATTTCACTTATCCTAGGGAGAGATGGCCATCACACCAAAGGACATCTATAGGATTATTCATATACCATTCCATGGGCCATGAGTAGTATATGATACAATGCCATTAATAGGTACAAAAACATTGAGGTCCATTTTCCAAGAGGACCTCATCATGGGCAGGGCCATCACATGGGATGAGGCAGTGTATACTTATGGTCCCACCTACAAGTTGGTAGTAGTACTTGGTATATTTATCATTTTTTTCTAATGTTCGATAGAGGTTAGCATGGAATCAAGTGTGGATGGGGTAGGATGCTACAAAAGATACTAGATGAGTATGTGTGTTATAGATGGGGTCAATGCATGCTTGCAAATATGTTCCATGAGAAGTATGAGATTGTCTACCATGAGATGAAGGGCATGGCTATAGGGGTCTATGTTCTTCAAGTGTCAGCATGGGAGAACTTGCCCATTATGAAGCCCATCTTTGCTAATGAGAAGTAGGATCTCGAGCCTTACATATGCAGGTGTCAAGGAGAATTGACCCAAATAGCTCTAGGAAAGACTGAGTAGTGCAGAGGTTGATTGGATGACCTAGTAGCATTGATATGGACACCATGGAGAGAGATTGAGGCATGGGATGATGTACTAGTGGAGCTAGGGTATATATTTTCTTCTTAACCATTGATTGGTTGCTCCAAGTAGGTGATTGAGATATTTCCACTAACTCATGTCTAGCGATAGTATGGTTGACCCCATGATATCCCACAATAGCATTGTACATATGTGTGCTTTGCCATAGACCTGGATTGTGGGTGGTCTGTCAGATTAATCCAGGGTTGGTCGATAATTGGCGTGCATACCCTAGTTGCAATATACTGGGATTATATGGAAGGAGTAGTAGATGGGGAGATGACTCTAGCTTACTAGGCATATTTTGTGAGTCATCCTTTCCCTCAGATCATAGACATAGTAGGGATGACCATACATATACAACCAATGCATGCACCACAACTAATGCCACAACAACAACCACAATAGCTACAATAGGAGAGACATAGGTAGAGGACATGATAGGTGCATATTCCTCCCCGATAGATGGGACTAACATCTCATGTTGTATTCCATTTTATTGATAGTGACAAGTATCTCAAGAAGATTGAGAGGATGAACCAAAGAACTAAATGCTTGTGTATTCATGAAGAAACATGATAATTTGAAGAAACCAAGAGTCCCTAATCACAAAGGATGCAAGTAAATGAGTGATTGAACCATGTGCTTATGCAATGCAACCCTACACTAGATGAAACCCTAAGTCTAGCTTCCAAGCCCATAAAATTATCATCACTTAATGTTTAGCTAAATTGTAAATGTTATAAAATTTCCACATACATTGCAATAATGGAAATATGAATATGACACATGTTCTAGTATTGTTAGGATTAAACGTAAGAATTCAAGGCACAAGAAGAGAGAATGACAAAAACATTTGTCCCTTTTCATATAGCAATTGAACATAAGAATCAAAGCATAAACACTATGATGACCAAAATGTTATTTGCATGCAAACAAACTAGACACATGATAAATCCTTCTTATGCTAAGTAATCAGTGTGTATTAGTCTGCAATGACCCTTGTGTTTGTAACTTGAGATAGAAGTGTGCTAAGTATGCTTGTAGTGACCTATACATTCACTTAGCAAAATGAGTATCAGTAGTTACTATATTAAAGAGAATTCACTCAAACAAGAAATGAAAAGAATAAACCTCAATGAAGAGTCCATATAAAATGAGTTGAGGAACACACAACCATCTAATACAAGATAAAGGCTCTTATAGTGGACACCCCTTTTATATGGATGCTTCAACTCATTGTAACAAAACCAACAACAGAAAGAAAAGAAAATATCATGCCCCCAATCCTCTCTTCTCTAGTCAAAAGAGACATCATCAAGTTACTCGAAGAGACATGATAAAGAAAAAAAACCAAAAAAGAAAAGAAAAGCTCAACATATTTCAAAGAAGTTCAACATTTTTAGTTTAGTTTTTGTGTTATAGGATTGATATCAAGTGTTGATGTTCATAACATACATGAAAGAAATCTCTTCAGTAGGTTGATGATAGTAAACAGACATAGAATAATCTATGACTAAAGTCAAAGAGGAATCTTCAGCAACAAGAACCTTAATGGGGAACTAGATGATAGTATATAGAAATATTTGGAACAACTGGTGACAAATGCGAGAGAGATTGTTCATGAGAGGAATCTCAAAAGTTACACAAGCAATAATATGTAGATGTAGTTAGAAAAACTGGTGACTAACATGAGAGATCTTCTATGAGAGGAATCTCAAAAGTAACACAAGCAATAGTAAGTAGATGCAATTAGAACAACTGGTGACTAATGTGAAAGAGATATTTTGTGTGAGGAATCTCAATAGTGACACAAGCAACATTAGGCAGACATAGTTAGAACAACTAGTGATTGACATGAGAGAGATTCCTATGAAACTGTTGGGTGTTGCCCCTGAGTTATGACAAGATTCAATCCATGGATGCATAAGTGAAAACAACAAACTAAAGTAGGAAAGTAACTATAAAAAAACTAGAAGATGCACTATAAGATGTAGCATTTAAAATAGGAGGTGCCTATTTACTAGGTTTTCACATTCTCGGTAGAGATTCTATATTTTCTACCATGATGCCTATTTACCAAGTTTTCATCAATGGCACTTTTGTGTTTTTCAATTTCTTTTTTAATTTTTTTTTTTGGGTATTTTTAGAATTTTAGAATATTTTTTGTATTAACAAGGTGCCTATTGCTAGGTTTTCACCAAGATAATGATTTTTTTAGGACTTTTAAGTATATACAAAGAGATTTTGAAATTAGGTCAGCTATAGAACCACTTTAGATGGAGAGTGTTGATGGGCTTCGTGAGCACCTCTACCTTGGTTGTAGAAAGTTGGTAAGGACCAGATACAAACACTATAGTAACTATGTATGGACCAAACCAATTGGGTTCTAAATTCTCTTTTTGTACCTATTGTTGTTGATTCTTAGGGTTTTCTCTTAGAATGAGATCACCCAGTTAGAAGTCACATGGCTTAAATTTCTTTTTGTAGCTTCTAGACATATGTTGTTGATAAGCTCAAAGATGATCACATGCCACTTGTTCATGTTTATCTAACAATTCTAGCTCTTGAAGCTAGGATATTCTATAGTCATCATTAGTAATGTGTCCCTTCATGGATATTATCAAGGTAGGAATCTCAACCTCAATTGGAAGCACAAAATCCACTACATATACAAAATAAAAGGGCATTATACCCATTGGAGTTCTGATACTAGTTTTGTAAGCCCATAAAGTTAGATTAATCTGAAGGTGCCAATCCCTTCCAGATTTATTAACTATCTAGTGGAAGATCTTAAGGATAGCCTTGTTAGATGCCTCCACTTGACCATTACTCTAGGGGTAACAATTAGAGGACCAATGATGCATGATTCTGAACTTTTTACACAATTCTTTAAGATCCTTGTTTTTAAACTATCCTCCATTATCAGTAACAATGGAGGAAGGTACACCATACCTATATATGATATAATCCATGATGAAAAGAGTGAAAAATTTTCCATTTTCTATAGAGAGAGGGATTTCCTCTACCCATTTAGTGAAGTAGTATGTAGCTATAATGTTGACATTGTGTCTATTTAAAGAGGACAGGTGAATCTAACCCACAAGATCAAAGGCCCATTGTTGGAATGGCCATAGTATGATAGATGGAATTAGCTCCCTGGATGGAGCATGAATCAAATTCTCATGGAGATGGAATTGTTTGAAAGACTTGGCGTATTTGATTGTCTCTTGCTCCATATTCAACAAGTAGTAACCAACTCTAATAATTTTATGAGCTATTGTCAAGCTATTGGAGTGAGATCCACAAATGCCCTCATGTACATCGATTAATGCTCATTTTGACTCAACAAGTTCTAGACACCTAAGGAGTTTTCCATAGAGACCTCTCCCAAACAAGTCATCAACAATAATAACATGCCATGAAGCACTACAAATAACATGACATTTTTCATTATAGGTTAGATTCTCTAGAATTGTTTTGTCATGGAGGTAAGAGTGTATATGGTGATAGTGGGATGAATCATGTACTATGATAGAACAGATCATCTAGGATTCAAGGGAATTATAGGAAGGGTATAGCAATGTCTCCACCAAGAACTCATGTCAAAGATCATTCTCTACCATCTCTAACATGGGATCAAGACTAGCCATTGCATCAGATGCTTTGTTGTTTGCCTAAAGAATTTGTTGAAAAGTGATATGAGGAAAGTATTTCTTTAAGTCATCCACCATGCATTTATTGTTAGAAATAATAATTCACCAAGATAACTAAGAGGGGGGCAGGTGAATTAGTTATCTAATAATTAAAACATTTATCTTCTTTAAACAAACTTAACCATTTGACCAAAGTAAGAAACAACCATAATAAAATGCTTATAGACAATTACACCAGATATGATGACTAGGGAAACCCTTGATTAGAGGTAAATCCTTGGTGGGAATGATGCCCACAAGATGATGTACTAATATAAATATTCCTTGTTAGAGGATGGATCCTGTTAGGAGTCTATTACAACATTTAGTACAATGAGTCCCTGTTAGAGACAATGAATCCCTATTAGGAGATTCTAACCCTATTAGGAGTTATGCCAACCATGTAAGGAGTTGTGGTATAATGTATGCAAGAAGAGCCCACTACCCAAACATGCAATTTCAACCACAAGAAGAGCTCACTACTCAATCATGCAATTTACTTTTTAGATTCTTCTTTCCTTCATTATTTCCTCTATCCTATCAATTGGATAAGTCACTGGTAGACCTTGTAGACTAGGCCACAAACCTTAGATCCAAATACCAAACCTTGGATCACTAAGAAAACCCACAAAAATAAAGTTTCCTTCACTTCCACACTGCTCTGCTCAACTTTGCATTCCACACTCTCTACTGCTTATCACCAATTCACATTTATATTCATTCAATCACATGATAAAGGAAAATGTCCTTCCTTTATACTGAGTCCATAAAAAAATTCCTTGAGTTGGCTATTATACTTTCTCATTTAATTATTAGAGGACCACACTAAGAACATGTTATAGTTAGTGATAACCTTAATCTTTTGTCTTGCAACTTGAATAACTTTTTGTATGCACAATATTATGATGAGTGAGCTTACCAATATCATGTTCAACATATCTTCTTTATGTCCTCAACCTAAATCCTCAAGATATCAACTCTATTAAGAGATATAACAAGTTTAATAGAACATGCCTCTATAAAATCTATCTTAGAATAGACATCACCAAAACTTACATAACTTTTTCTAAGCTTATCCCTTCTTCTTCCAATGTTAATTGTCTATACCAGACACTCAAAAGTATCTCCCATAACCTCAGGTTGTTACAATGCTCAACTAGCCATCTATACCAACTTGATCTTGTTGACAATTGGCTATCAATGATATGTAATTGTTGTCATTTATGGCAACACATGATGTACATGTTGACATAAAACCTTGGAAATAAAGATACCTAGTGTTTGGTAATCAAAAAATTGTCTAAGTATAGAATTTTGTTTAAAGGAGTGTATTTTTTTCTTTATAAGATGTTGTAGACATCATATTATGACAAGTGAAGTTACATTGAGATAGTATAAATGTTTTTGATGACATGTATAACCTCACAAGTTTGTACAAACTATACGAAATAGAGTTAATCAAGATAATAGAGTTGAAGGAAAGAATTGTTTTGGTTGCAAAACAATTACTTGTCTAATTAGGGCCGACATCATAGATGTTTACTCTAACTTGGAAAAGTGAATTGTGGTATTAGTCAACCCATCAGCAATTTTTAAAGGCATGGTATTTATGGAAAGGACTTCTTGCGATAAGAAGTTTGCAAGTGTGCTACTTGTGTAACACTGTGTAAGTGAAGTAAGATTACAAAGTGAGCAAACTTTTGTGAAAGTGTTATAATAAATGTTTTATCTAGTAATATGAGATAAAGTTATAGATTAGAGATTAGAAAAGGAAGGAAAATAAAAATAAGTTACTTGTTTGAGCAGTGAGCTCTTCTCGTACTTGAAATTGCATGTTTGTGGAATGGGCTCTCCTTGCATACATTATACAACAACTCCTAACAAGGTTTGAATCTCCTAATAGGGATTTGAAGTCTCCTAATAGAGACTCCTTATACTACATTTTCTCATTGAATCCTAATAGGGTCATCCTCTAATAAGGAACATATATATTAGTATATATCTACTAGGGATCATCCCCACCAATGTTTTCCCTTGGCATGGGTTTCCCTAGTTAACAAAATATGGTGTCATGAGTTATCTTTCTGCATTGTTATTGTTACTATTTAGCATTACTTTATTACTTTGTTATGCATAGTTTAAAGTAAGTAATAATATCTAATTGGTGACTAAAGTTTATAGATTACTGATTCACCACCACCCCCCCCCCCCCCCCATAATCCCTATTTCTAACAATTGGTATCAGAGCACAATTACTTTGAAGAGGCTTACAAACTTAAGTAAGATCCCTATGGATATGGAATAGTTGATGAAGAACCTCAAAGAAGCTTTTGAAAAAATTGATCTTCTTACTAAAGAAATAGATAAGTTAAAGGATAGATATGAAGACTCCAAAGTGTAAATTGGCAAATTGAAGGAAACGATAGAACATCTAAAATCAAAGCCTAAATCTACTTAATCTAGAACTAATGATGATTACTATTCAAAGTTGAAGATAGAGTACAATATATTGAAGCATGAATTGAAGATTACAAATCTAAATTTGACTTTGAGAAATGATCCTAGCAAAGTTCAATCTAATTTGAAGACTAAAAATGTAGATCTGAGAGCAAGTCTAGCAAAGAAAACATCTAAGTTTGAATCATTGAAAGAAGATCATGAAGAACTCCATAAGTACAATACTATTATGAAAGGTGAATTGACATAGTGCAAACAATAGCTTGATGATTCAATGTCTATATAGGGACCTTCTTATGACAAGACTAGTCTTGGCTATCTAATTAACATGTCTGTGAAGAAGCCTAAGATTAGGTCAAATTTGAAAGAAAAAGACAAATATGATGATAAGATTGAATCAAGTCAATCTTCTGAGAATCCTAAAAAAATTGAGCAAATCAATGAAGTTGAAATCTTGGATGAACCAATGCAAGTTGAGTCTGCCAAGATAACCAAGTATGAATTTAGAGGTAGGTGCTTTTTATGCAATGTGTTGGGATGAAAAATTGCATGCTTCATTTTTAATCCCATTTCAAATTTTGAGTCAAACCAAGCCCTATGAATACCCATAATTGCATATGTACCTGGTTGTACCTGTGAGGCCCCTAAGGTGTTTAATGTTTCTAACAGTTTCCATTTAGTGCGTCTACCTATTCCATGAAGTTAAATTGACATTCTAAGTCATTTGAGCTAGTTCCAAATTTGCATTTTCACCTAAGTGTCAAACAACGACAGGAGGCTGTGTTTGAACTTTAATATCTTTCACCCAGAAATGTGTCATGACTCACCACTTTGGGAGTATCTAGTGTCTATATGTAATAACCTATGTTTCAGATTTTGAGTCTGTTTGTCTAGGTTTTGAATCCCTCAAAGTTGGTAGTTTACTGTTTTCATGCTTTTGCATTTTGCACCATTTCTGGGAAGCCCTGTTTGACTTGTAATAAATTTTGACCAGTTGATACAAATGCTGAAATTCCTATTGCATTGCATTTTAGGCATCAAAAACTTGTTATGTTTCAAGTTTCAGCTTATGATGAATCCGTTTGATCAGTTTTCAAATGCGATTCCAAATGCAAATTTTATTTATTTACTGATGTCAGTATTTGCAAATTTGTCAGGACCCTTGTTTGGGATGTTATAACTTAAGATCTGTGATTGGTGAGATTAAATGGATTCTACCACTATGTTATCCACTAAAAATACTCCAACTATGTCAATTTGCAAGTCATGATGAATCCATTTGCACACTTTTCCAGGTCAATTCCATTTGCAGAAATCATTATCTGACATTGTTTTCAATCTACAAAATCCAAGTAGCCTACTTTGAATGTCCACCATTTGCGCCTAGTTATTCGTTATGAGTCCAAATCACATATTCATATTGTCATCATGAAAAAGAACTAGTTTCCCAATTTTTGTTTCCCCATGTGCTCATTTGCCCAGTTTTCAAGGCCAAATCTGAACCTAGTTTGTTGTTTTCTAACATGTTTTCTTGCAGGTAAATCTAAGAAGGCAACTTTGATGGTCAATATCTTTTGACCCTGAAATTTTCATGAGACAAGATTTAACAAGGTGAGAATATGTGGAGCAAAGAATTAGTGGGTCAGGTTTCAGAGCCTGGTCAATTGTTTGGATCAGTTTTTAAAGGCAGTCAATGGACCTCCTGGCCCAAAGTTGACAGTTGGCAGAGAGTGATAAAATGAGATTTTAATGATCAATTAATGATAAAAATAAATTCTAGTGGACATTAAAAGGTTAGTGAGCCAGTTTGAGGATTTAGTTGTTTGGAAAAAAAATAATTTTAAGCTGGACCCACTATGGGGTCTAACTGATTCCATCAGACTGGTAAAGCTAATGATGCACTATATGGAGCCTCTTTAGAATGAAACGATGGAGTATTTGAATCTCAAGATGAGAAGTGAATTAAATAAAAGCTTAAGGAATATGAAGGGCCTTTGGATGATGTCTTTGCCAAGGCAATCGGGGATTGTAACCCTGATAGACCCTTGATGTCATATGTTTTCAAGATGACTCCAACTTCTAACAAGGAGAGGTTCTTTGCCTATTGGAAAGGTTTTTTACAGTTGCAAAGCGGCATGAAGTTTAAAATCAATGGCATAGGGAAAGGGTAAGAACACCCCTGCTAAAGAAAACAGAGAAGCAATCCATGTGTAACAAAAAAAAAAAAACCGTGGCATACAAAAAGAAGCCATTCCATGCACCCAGCAAAAATAGAGAACACACACATTTAGCAAGCAACTAAGAAAATAGTCACACCATTAGAAGGAGGTGCCATCAGCAAACAAAGCATATCAAATAAATAATAGCTCATGCCTTTTAAGTGGAATCCGATGCATTTAAATAAGGAGCAGACTCAATCGCAACTTGCAATAGGAAACTGCACAAAGTTCTAAAGGGAGAATATGTAGTCATAAAGTGGGCGTCAACAGAGAAGTTGTTGTATATTGAAGCAAATAGCAGATCATGCCAAATAAAAAAGAGACCACATGAGGCGAGGACTAGTAACTTGAAAAGAAGCTACCCTTGTGGACAATAGTAGCTCATGCAATAGGAAGGGAGTTAGGTGCCATGAGGAAAGGCAAAACTAGTAAAAGCTTAGTCCCACATTGAAATGTAATGAAATTTTAAACAATATAAATACTCCCTTACACTTTATGAATAGTGTATTAAGACAAAAGTCTTTTAAAGTGCTAGGTAGCTGTTGTGGACCCATGGGAGACGTCTAGTGGAGGACAGCTGGCATGAAACATAATGAAATTTTGAACGCCCCTATAGGCATGCACAAGAGAATGATGTCAGCCAATTGTAAGCACCAAAAAAGCTAAAAATTTGGCTAGTCACTATAGTTCTAGCCAGAAAATCCAAGAAATTCCAGCTAGCGACATAGCAACTAGCCAGAAAATTCAAAAAAATTAGGAAAAGTGGCATGGGTCCCATTGTAGTGCCATTAGTGAACTATTCAATGACAAGTGGCAGCGACAAAGTGACTGGGTAATGATGTGGCAAGCAAATGTCAGGAGTGCACCAGATTGTGCCACGTGGCAGATCTGAGGGTTCTCGTTAACTCGCTATAAGAAAGGTGCAAGATAGTTAACATAGTGAGTTAGTGAGAAGATGACATGTGGCATTGAGTAGGCACCCAATTAGAATGTGCCATGTGGCATTCAATCAAAGGAAGTTTGACCACAGATTTGAAGGGTAGGGGAAATATTAAGGGGTAAAAAATTATTTTTGCTAAAAAATTATTTTTCAAATGGATTGCACGTGTAGCATTTTAAAATGAAAAAGGGTATTTTCTAAAGTTGAACTTCAGATAATTTCAAAATTCTTGAAATTTTAAATTTCAAAGTAGTGCAGACCAGGTAGTTCAAAACAAAGGCCTAATTTTCAAACAGCCATAACTAGAGTAATTTTTAACCAAATTGGACACTCCAATATACCATTGGAACCGACAGAACCTGAAATTTTTGAATCTAAAGTCAATTTTTGCATAGGTATTTACCAATTTGAGCTATAGATCAGTTTGTGTAATTAGGGGCATTGGTAATAGAAAGGGTAGATTTGATTATTGAGCATCTAAATCAATTACAGGGCAATTTTGAAGGCTTGGTAAAGCCTGATTGTGGAGAAAACAAGCATAAAAGGTTACATTGAATTCTAAAGGCAACATTATAACTGATTTTCACTTTTATGGTGAATTCCTTTTAACTCCAAAATCAATTACATCCTTTAATTTATGCCTCTAGGAGCCAAAATCATGGGATTTGATTCTTAGTTAGAGGGAAAAGATAAGAAAGATGGTTTTAACTTGTTAAGAAGGTTTTCTAGGTGGACAAGTGTCATGTTCAGATTCAATCTAGGAAATTTCTTCTTTCCTATATCTTTCATTCTTCTTCTCATTTGTGGTTGTTGGGAGTTTGCTCTAGGTAATACCAGTAGGGTTCCAGTTGTTTCACTATTAGACCATTTTCTTTCAGCATATTTCTCTCCTATATGAACAACATTAAGAAGTTTTATATAGATAGTTCCAGATTTGTTAGGTGTTTTTCATACTTTCATCTCATGCATATGAATGTATAATTTCAAGGAAATAATACAAAGAGCAACAAATTTCATTAATTTTCAGTTGAATCTTGTCTCCATTCTCTGTGAGTTTCAATGTTTTACAATCTCTGAACAAAGAGCTTAGGTCATAGTTGTAGTCCCTTAAGACTTTATGTTGTTTCATTGTTGCTGATAATTCAAGGAATTGTGTAAATGCTTCATACAAATTGACAGGGTTGTAGCTTTGTTGAGGAGGATATAAGGTAAGAATGAGATTTAAACTGAACATAGATGTCTATTTATAAGTTAAATAGATAGATCTATATCCGAAGATACACATATGTCTCAGATATGCATATGTATGTTATGATCCATGAATTATACCAATGGACTACGCATTGATCAGCTATAGGGTCACTTAGTTCTTGGTACTGCATATCTGAGGGTTTGTTGAATTCAACATTATAAATCAAACGTTCTTTCATTTCATGTTGAAGGACCTAAATAGAATGCCTTTACTCAACTTGTGAATATTCTAGACTTGCATTTAGCTACTGCAAATCTGTGGCATTTCATGAGTTACTAGGAGAAATAAGGGCTTGTATCTTCTTAATAGATTCAGGGATATGTTTTGGCACTGGTACGGTATCAATTGAATCTAAGGTCTACTCACCAAGGTTTAGCAGAGCCTGAAGTAGAAGAAGGGTCAAGCCTTATAGTTGGCCTGTTGTTTGAAATGACATGTTGAAAATGGGAGTTAGCTGCCCCTAGATGTGTCACTTTCTTAGTGGGATAATTGAAAATGCTCCAATATTTTCAAACACCAACAAAATGGCTACTCTTTTGGAGAATGATAGTGAAGAAATTTATTGTTAGAAGGACAAGAATCTCTAGTATATTTGTTGAACATTTTAGTCCTACTCTCAGTTGGGTTTTGCCCATCCGAGGCACCAACAAAATGGTGACTCTACTAGGGAGTTGCATATAGAAAGAACCAAAATCTCTGTCATGAAATAGATTGGATATAGCAAATCTAGAGCAAGATGTGTTCCTTTTCCTTGCTGTAGTTTCATGTTCCCCAATATCCTTGTTCATTGACAGTATTAATTTGACTGAATTGAAGGAATTGTTGTGTCAAAGTCATTTGACATTTTACCAAGTTGCTATTAGAGCATAGACTTATATTGTTTACTTCAACTTGTTAAGTATTTGGCATTCCACCTTGCTGATCAATATTTTCACATACTTGTTATAAATTTTGGATTGGCTTGTAGTTTTGTGCAAGCTGATGTATTCTTTCTCACTAAGTGAGTGGCGACTCTAAGTCAAATCTCTAAACTAGTATATTTTGATATTCATGGTATAATTGAAAAATATAGCAGTTGGAAAGTATTTTGAGAGATTTTATCTATGGTTCTTAGCAATGGTTGAAGAAACTATGTGGTGTTCGGTTGCAAAGAGACACTAAATTGCAGAATAAATCTAAATCTGTTGTTGTTTCCAACATCAAAGTTGTTTGCAGCCACCACAGTTTAGGTATTTCTATTTTCATGCAATGTTCCTTGCATGAAAATAATATCATTCAGAGGTATTCTCCATTTGGTGATCAACACTATACATAGGAGATTTTGTTTTACGAGTTTTCATATTCTTGAATTTGGATTTTGAAAAGAATATGGTTGAGTATGAAAACTGCTAGGAAGAGCAAGTATCTGCTGGGGAATTGTATTGAATTAGATTTAAGACAAACCTTGAGAATTTGAAAAGAAGAGATTCAATATAGCAGAAGAAGTGCATAAAAAATTTGTAGCAATAGGTTATTGGATGTGTTTTCCAAGTCTCCTACTCAAATATCATGCACCCCAGTTGAGCTTTATTCATGAACAACAGTATGCTATGAAACTAGATGAAAGTTATGTTCTATGACTGTTATAAGTCTATCTTCAATCAATTCAGTCTTTGAAAGTGTTGTTGAGAAAGTTTCAGAGTCAAGAAATGATTTATAAAGTATATTTTCTTTTCAAAATGATAGTGTTCTACAAGTTTTTCCTATATTGAAGGTTTGGTTCAGATTTGTCAAGTGACAAATTATGTTTTATTTCTCACATGAGTGAGTGGTGACTCTCAAATGTTTGTGTCAGTTGTTCCTAGTTGATTTCATTGCAAAATTTTGAAGGACTTTCAGTTGTATGGGCAGATCTAAAGTTTTTGATAAATTCTTAGAAAGGAAGTTTTAAATTCTTGACAAAGTTTATGTGGTTTCTTGTAGCTACTAAAGAAATTCATTTCAAAAGGCAAATCACTATTGTGATTTCATTTTCCTCTTCAAGGAGGTGGTGACTATATGAAGGATTAGATCAATGGTGTGAATGTTTCCATATTTACATCTGCGCTAATCAGCAGATCAGTGGTTTTATACCAGAACACATAAAGGTATTTTTAGTTTTCATGTCTCTGTTTTCATGAAAGTTGAATGGTATAAATGGTTGCCTCCATCTAGTGATTTTAGCACTAAGAAAAAGAGATAGAAAGTTTAAAATCTTAAGAAATGGATTCGGAGTCTAGATATGATGAGTTAGAAAATATTCATGCAGAGATTGCAAGATTAGAAAGAGAAGATCATGATAATCTGGTTGTCATATTAAGAAGCAGAATTGGTGATGTTAAGGGTCTTGATGGATTGCAAATTTACATTAAGTTCAAATCCACAGTCATGAATCTTCATGCAGAGATTGCAAGATTAGAAAGAGAAGATCATGATAATCTAGTTGTCATATTAAGAAGTAGAATTGGTGATGTTAAGGGTCTTGATGGATTGCAAATTTACACTAAGTTCAGATCCACAGTCATGAATCTTCATGAGTCCTATAGGCTAGAGAAGTCTTCATGGCCAATGTTACTCTTAGAATTTTTTACACCGTCTTCAATTGATTGGCTAGAGGAGGCAAGATTCCAAAAGATTATTAAATTTCATGATATTATCATAGAATTTGAATGTGAGTTAAAGGCTATTGAGTCTAATGTTAGTGAATGTAATGAGTTTGTTCAAGATGATATAGAAAATGAAGAGTCTCAGTTTTATGAATCAGAGGATATAAATCAGAAATCTGATAATATGCATAGTGTCAGTTCATCTTCTTATGATGATGAATATACAAAAGAAGAACAGTGTAGCAGTAATGATAATATTTCTTCTAATGATGAATGTATTTGTGTTGAGATGCCAGTTGTTGAGGTGTTGTCTCAGGAAGAAGAATTATGTGGTGATCATATTTCTAATTTTTTAGAATGTATTACTTACAAGTATGCTATTACAAATTTGTCAAGCTATCCGGATAATGATCTAAGCCAAGGAGAACAAACTAGGGACAAAATCCTACTAAGTGTTGATGAGATTTCTGATTTTTTGGCTCATGATTTTGAAAGGTATGCTAACCAATCTAAGGATGTTTTTTTTTTGCCACATTATGTAAATTCATGTGGTGAAGTCATTTCCCCTAAATTTGATTCTGAACAAGATACTATTTTAGAATATGCTCTATCAAGTTTGGGAGGTGTATGTGATGGTAATTCATGCATCAATACACATGATGACTTCTATGTTGAGAATGAAAATAGAGAGATAAGAGTTATTACCAATTCAATGTTTTCCTATTTTCATAAGGCTGAGATAAGTTTAGATAGCTCATGTGATAAGAGAAATAGTAATGAAACGATTTTTCCCAATGAGCTATTTGAGAAAGAATTAGATATGGATCAATACATTCTAGGAACACAATTTCCTGATAATTCTTATGATTTGGGATCTAATCACTTGTTGGAATATGAAGAAAATGCAGTGTATATTTAGTCTGATGTATGGTATACTACTGATGTTGCAAATGAGGAGAAATTAGAGTTTCCATACTTTTCATATACAGAGGCACAAGGTGAGTTGCATTCTAATCCATGCAACTTGTTGAATGAAGTAGAATACCACATTTTTGTGTTTCCGGATGAAGGAATCCATGGGTTAGTTAGTGATGATCGGTTTCAATTTCATGTCAGTTTTTATGATCACACTGATTCATATTTTCATAGTGAGCAAGGTGTAGACAGTATGTCTAATTTCTAAACGCATTATGAAGATGATGATAATTTTGTTTTGCCTAGCGAAATGATTAAAAATATTGATATGTTGGGTGAGATAAAGGATAGTAATATTTTTAGTTTGCCTCAGGAAATATAAATGAAAATAAGGTATATGATAGAGGTAAAATGTTCTAAAACTTTTTGGTGGCCTGGGGCCATCCCTTGTATATAGTAGTTGTAGATTTCCCTATTTTTAATAAAGTTGTTCGAGAGAGCTTTTGGTATTTTTGGGAATGCTCTGCTTCTCCTAGAGATCTAGAATCTTGTCATGCTCACAGGGGGCATGAATCCCTAAACAGAGCCACTGTTGGGACGAAAAATTGCATGCTTCATTTTTAGTCCCATTTCAAATTTTTAGTCAAACCAAGCCCTATGAATTCCCATAATTGCATATGTACTTGGCTGTACCTATGAGGCCCCTAAGGTTTTTAATGTTTCTAACACTTTCCATTTAGTGCATCTACCTATTCCATGAAGTTAAATTGACATTTTGAGTCATTTGGTGAAGTCTTGTTTTGAGCTAGTTCCAAATTTGCATTTTCACCTAAGTGTCAAACAGTGACAGGAGGCTATGTTTGAACTTGATTATCTTGCACCCAAAAATGTGTCATGACTCAACACTTTGGGAGTATCTAGTGTCTATACCTACAAACCTATGTTTCAGATTTCAAGTCATTTTGAGTCTGTTTGTCTAGGTTTTGAATCCCTCAAAGTCGGTAGTTTATTGTTTTCATGCTTTTGCATTTTCTACCATTTTTGGGAAGCCCTGTTTGACTTGTAATAAATTTTGACTAGTTGACCCAAATGCTGAAATTCCTATTGCATTGCATTGTAGGCATCAAAAAATTGTTATGTTTCAAGTTTCAGCTTATGACAAATCTGTTTGATCAGTTTTCAAACATAATTCCAAATGCAAATTTTATCTTTTTACTGATGTCAGCATTTGTAGATTTGTTGGGACCCCTGTTTGGGACATTCTAACTTGAGATTTGCGATTGGTGAGATCAAATGGATTGTACCACTATGATGTCCACTAAAAATACTCTGTGTCTCAATTTGCAAGTCATGACGAATCTATTTGCGAACTTTTCTAGGTCAATTCCATTTGCAAAAATCATTATTTGACATTGTTTTCAATCTGCAAAATCCAAGTAGCCTACTTTGAATGTCTGCAATTTGTGCCCAATTATTCATCATGAGCCCAAATCGCATATTCATACTATCCTCATGAAAAAGAACTAGTGTCCCAATTTTTGTTTCCCCATGTGCTCATTTGCCTAGTTTTCAAGGCCAAATCCGAACCCAGTTTGTTGTTTTCTAACATGTTTTCTTGCAGATAAATCTGAGAAGGAAAATTTGACAATCAATATCTTTTGACCCTGAAATTTTCATGAGACAAGATTTGACAGGGTGAGAATATGTGGAGAAAAGAATCAGTGGGTTAGGTTTCAGAGCCTGGTCAATTGTTCAGGTCAGTTTTTAAAGGTAGTCAACGAACCTCCTGGCCCAAAGTTGACAGTTGGTAGAGAGTGATAAAATGAGATTTTAATGATCAATTAATGATCAAAATCAATTCTATTGGACATTAAAAGGTTAGTAGGCCAGTTTGAGGATTTAGTTGTTCAAAAACAAAAAAAAATTAGCCAGACCCACTATGGGGTTCGACTGATTCCATCAGACTCGTAAAGCTGATGATGCACTATATGGAGCCTCTTCAAAATAAAATGATGGAGTATTTGAATCTCGAGATGAGAAGTGAATTAAAGAAGAGCTTAAGGAATATGAAGGGCCTCTAGATGATTTCTTTGCCAACGCAATCAGGGATTGTGACCCTGATAGACCCTTGATGTCATATGTTTTCAAGATGACTCCAACTTCTAACAAAGAGAGGTTCTTTGCCTATTGGCAAGGTTTTTTACAGTTGCAATATGGCATGAAGTTTAAAATCAATGGCATAGTGAAAGGGTAAGAACACCCCTACTCAAGAAAATAGAGAAGCAATCCATGTGTAACAAAAAAAAAATGTGGCATACAAAAAGAAGTCATTCCACGCAGCCTGCAAAGATAGAGAACACATGCATTTAGAAGGCAACTAAGGAAATTGTCATGCCATTAGAAGGAGGCACCATCAGTAAACAGAGCATATCAAATAAAAAATAGCTCATGCCTTATAAGTGGAATTCTATGCATTTAAATAAGGAGCAGACTCAGCTGCAGCTTGCAACAAGAAACCACACAAAGTTCTAAAGGGAGAATATGCAGTCATAAAGGGGGCATCAATAGAGAAGCTACTGTATATTGAAGCAAATAGTAGATCATGCCAAATCAAAAAGAGACCATGTGAGGCGAGGACCAATAACTTGAAAAGAAGCTGCCCATGTGGACAATAGCAACTCACGCAACAGGAAGGGAGTTAGGTGCCATGAGGAAAGGAAAAACCAGTAAAAGCTTAGCCCCACATTAAAATGTAGTGAAATTTTAAACAATTTAAATACTCCCTTACACTTTATGAATAGTGTCTTAAGACAAACATCTTTTGAAGTGCTAGCTAGCTATTGTGGACACCTGGGAGACGTCTGGTGGAGGACAGTTAGCATGAAATGTAATTAAATTTTAACACCCATATACACATGCATAAGAGAATGATGTCAGCCAATTGTAAGTGCCGAAAAAGCTAAAAATTTGGCTAGTCGCTATGGTGCTAGCTGAAAAATCTGAGAAATTCTTGGTAGGACATAGCGACTAGCCAAAAAATTCAAAAAAATGAAGAAAGTGGCATGGGTCCCATTGTAGTTCCATTAGTGAATTTTTCAATGACAAGTGGCAGTGACAGAGTGACTGGGTAATTATGTGGCGAGAAAATGTCAGGAGCGCACCAGATTGCACCACGTGGCAGATTTGAGGGTTCTTGTTAACTCGCTATAAGAAAGGTGCAAGACAGTTAACATAGCGAGTTAGCGAGAAGATGACATGTGGCACTGAGTAGGCATCCAATCAAAATGTGCCACATGGCATTTGGTCAAAGGAAGTTTGACCACAGATTTGAAGGGTAGGGGAAATATTAAGGGGTAAAAAATTATTTTTCAAATGGATTGCACATGTAGCATTTTAAAATGCAAAAGGGTATTTTCTAAAGTTGAACTTTAGATAATTACAACATTCTTGAAATTTATTTCAAAGTAGTGCAGACCAAGTAGTTCAGAGCAGAGGCCGGATTTTCAAATGGCCATAACTAGAGTAATTTTTAACCAAATTGGGCACTCCAATATACAGTTGGAATTGGGAGAACCTGAGCTTTCCAAATCTAAAGTCAATTTTTTCATATGTATTTACCAATTTGAGCTATAGGTTAGTTTGTGAAATTAGGGGCATTGGTAATGGAAAGGGTAGATTTGATTATTGAGCATCTAAATCAATTACAGGGCAATTTTGAAGGCTTGGTAAAGCCTGATTGTGGAGAAAACAAGCATAAAAGGTTACATTGCATTTTGAAGGCCACATTATAACTGATTTTCACTTTTATGGTGAATTCCTTTTAATTCCATAATTAGTTACATCCTTTCATGATTACGTTTTGAGATATTTAATGTCTTTGGGAGCTAGAATCATGGGATTTGATTCTCAATTAGAGGGAAAAGATAAGAAATATGGTTTTAACCTACTGAGAAGGTTTTCTAGGTGGAAAAGTGTCATGTTCAAATTCAATCCGAGAAATTTCTTCTTCCCTATATCTTTCATTCTTCTTCTCATTTGTGGTTGTTGGCAGTTTGCTCTGGGTAATAATAGCAGGGTTCTAGTTGTTTCACTATTAGACCATTTTCTTTCAACATATTTCTCTCCTGTATGAACAACATTAAGAAGTTTTATACAGATAGTTCCAGATCTATTAGGTGTCTTTCATACTTTCATCTCATGCATATGAATGTATAATTGCAAGGAAATAATACAAAGAGAAACAAATTTCATTAAGTTTTAGTTGAATCTTGTCTCCATTCTTAGTGAGTTTCAATATTTTATGATCTTTGAACAAAGAGCTTAGGTCGTAGTTGTAGTCCCTTAAGACTGTATGTTGTTTCATTGTTGCTGATAATTCAAGGAATTGTGTAAATGCTTCATAGAAATCAATAGGGTTGCAGATTTGTTGAGGAGGATATTAGGTAAGAATGAGATTTAAACTAAACATAGATGTTTATTTACAAGTTAAATAGATAGATCTATATCTGAAGATACACATGTCTCAAATATTCATATGTATGTTGTGATCCATGAATTGTCCCAATGGACTAGGCATTGATCAGCTATAGGGTCACTTAGTTCCTGCTGCTGCATATTTGAGGGTTTGTTGAATTCAACATTATAAATCAAACGTTCTTTCATTTCATGTTGAAGGACCTAAATAGAATTCCCTCACTCAACTTGTGAATATTCTAGATTTGCATTTAGCTACTGTAGATATGTGTCATTTCATGAGTTACTAGGAGAAATAAGGGCTTGTATCTGCTTAATAGATTCAAGGATTTTTTTTTGCACTGGTATGGTATTAGTTGAATCTGAGGTCTACTCACCTAGGTTTAGCAGAGCTTGAAGTAGAAGAAGGGTCAAGCCTTATAGTTGGCCTATTGTCTGAAATGACATGTTGAAAATGGGAGTTAGCTGCCGTTAGATGTGTCCCTTTCTCAGTGGGATAATTGAAAACTCTCCAACATTTTCAAACACCAACATAATGAAATAGGTCATATGAAAAGAGATTGTATTAATAAATCATTTAATCATGTTAAGGAGTTTTATTGTCATAATTGTCATTGTGTGCATCATAACAAAATTGATTGTAGGAAATCTAAGTATGATAATGATAGAAGAAATAGTAGGATATCTAGAAATACTAATCCTATAGATAGAGGAAGATCTAATGAAAGGAAGTCGAGAGAAAGAAGATCTTAGGAAGAAAAAAGAAAAATCATGTGTTATAAGTGCAAAAACTTAGGAAAAATTGCTTAGTATTGTAGATAGTAGTTTTCCACAATCCATTAGAATTCTTAGCTGTGTTTTCTGGGTAGATTGTGTTACAATTTTTGCATCAACGTTTCGGATCACACTCTGTGATCCATCATCAGGATGAGAGAGCTGAAGGAAAAAAGTAGAAAGATTGCAGACCCAACAAGGATAAAAAGGTTGGGAAAGGAGGGGGGGGGGGGGGTAGGTGCACCCCAATCAAGACAAGTTTGAGGTTCAACAAAAGGGACAAGGAGGGAAGGGAACCCCAAAAAACGATAAAAATACATCCAACCACAAGAGGGGAAACAACCACCAGAAATAAAGACAGAACTACTATTAAAAACCAAAGTGAAAGAAAAAATAAAACAAAAGAGGGTGACCCGAAGGGTGAATAAGAAGGCTGGAAACAAAATAAAAATACAACCAAAGATGAAAATGCATAAATATGCATGATATTCATTAATACATGAAATAATAAAAAATATAAACAACCTAAAGAAATGCCAACGAAATTCTAAAAGAATGATGACCAAATAATATAATAGAAATTATTATTGTATAATAATGGTCATTATTATATAATAATAATCAATGTTATATACTCGTAATCATTACTAGATTATAATAAGGGAAAATGGTAACGGACTAAAACGACCCAAGAAAGGGACTATGAGACAAAACGGCAAGGAT